>CAWUFW010001366.1:7500-731085 GCA_963921515.1 Calotriton arnoldi | reverse complement strand
TAAATAATAAAGTTAACTTTCAAAAACGAAATTAGATTTAATATACATTTTAAAAAATATAACAAATAAATGTAATTTAAAAAATATAAACATACGTATATAAAATGTAATATATATATATTTACTTTAAAACAATTAATAAACTATTAATTTTAATTTATTTTATAATTGTATATGAAAATTTACAAATAAATATATATATATATACATACACCAATAACATAAAATCTAATAAAAAACATTATATTATAAATTTACAAATTAAACTATTTAAAAGTCTTTAAACTTAAATTTTCCACTTCAGTGAGTGCAACAGTAGGTAAAGTGTTGGATAGCGGAGGGGTAAAAATTACAAATCCCACTCCAGTGAGTGCAACAGTAGGGAAAGTGTTGGATAGCGAAGGGTAAAAAATACTATTCCCACTCCAGTGAGTGCAACAGTAGGGAAAGTGTTGGATAGCGGAGGGGTAAAAATCACTATTCTCACTCCAGTGTGTGCAACAGTAGGGAAAGTGTTGGATAGAGGAGGGTTAACAATTACTATTCCCACTCCAGTGAGTGCAATAGTAGGGAAAGTGTTGGATAGCGGAGGAGTAAAAATTACTATTCCCTCTCCAGTGAGTGCAACAGCAGGGAGAGTGTTGGATAGCGGAGGGGTAAAAATTACTATTCCCACTCCAGTTAGTGCAACAGTAGGGAAAGTGTTGGATAGCGGAGGAATAAAAATGAATATTCCCACTCCAGTGAGTGCAACAGTAGGGAAAGTGTTGTATAGCGGAAGGGTAAAAATTACTATTCCCACTCCAGTGAGTGCAACAGTAGGGAAAGTGTTAGATAGCGGAGGGGTAAAAATTACTATTCCCACTCCAGTGAATGCAACAGTAGGGAAAGTGTTGGATAGCGGGGGGGGGGGTAAAAATTACTATTCCCACTCCAGTTAGTGCAACAGTAGGGAAAGTGTTGGATAGCGGAAGAATAAAAATGACTATTCCCACTCCAGTGAGTGCAACAGTAGGGAAAGTGTTGGATAGCGGAGGGGTAAAAATTACTATTTCCACTCTAGTGAGTGCAACAGTAGGGAAAGTGTTGGATAGCGGAGGGGTAGAAAATACTATTCCCACTCCCGTTAGTGCAACACTAGGGAAAGTGTTGTATAGTGGAGGGGTAAAAAATACTATTCCCACTCCAGTTAGTGCAACAATAGGGAAAGTGTTGGATAGCGGAGGGGTAAAAATTACTATTCCCACTCCAGTCAGTTCAAAATTTAAAACAAACAAAATATTGCCAACACAAAATATTTAAAAAAATGAAAAATATATAAAAATATTTAAAAAATCTTAGAAATAGAAACATATTATGATGTTAAATAGATATGACAAATACCTAGAAATTTTATATTAAATAAATTTAAAAATAATTGACAAGCAAATAACTTTTTTTAATTAGAAATTATTTATAAACAAAAACATTAATTATTACATAAATGTAATCTTTTTTATTTCCTACCCTATAACACCGCTCAATTCACAACGCACATCTAAATTTAAAAAAATGTACCTCCGTAATTAACTATCAATTAAAGAAATATTATTAATTAAAAAACAAATTAAAACAGATAAAAATTAATTTACTCCCCAAACGCGACCCCTAGAAAACCAAAACTCACACACACAAAAATAATTACCCTAATTAATTATCAATTGATGAATTAATATTAATTATCATCTAATTATTAATTAATTAAACATAAATTACTTTCCACCCTCTACCCCTATAAACCCCACAACCCACACCTAAAAATCATTACACAATTTCCATAATTAATTTTAAATTAATATCAATTAACAACTACTTAATAATTAATTAAAAATAAATTACTTCTTAACCTTTACCACTTTAAACCCCACAACTCACATCTAAAATTAATTACACAATTGCCATATTTAAATTTTAATTAATTCATTAGCATTAATTAACAAATAATGATAAATTAATTAAAAATAAATTACTTCCCACACTTTAACCATATAAACCCCACAACCCACTCCTAAAACAATTACACAATTAACATAATTAATTACCAATTAATTAATTAATAATAATTAACAACCAATTAATAATTACTTAATAATAAATTACTTCCTACAATTAGCACTATAAAATCTAAATTAAATAAATATGAATACATTTTAAAAAAATCATTAATTTATGATAATTAAATTACTTCCCACCCTTTACCCCTCTAAACCCCACAACCCACTCCTAAACAAAATAACACAGTTACCATAATTAATTACCAATTAATTAATTAATATTAATTAACAACCAATTAATAATTAATTAATAATAAATTGCTTCCTACAATTAATACTAGAAAATTCAAAATAAATAAATATTACTGAATAAAAAATAATCATTAATTTATTATAATTAAATTACTTCCCACCCTATTCCCCTATAAACCCACAACCCGCTATGGAACTAAAAAACGCAAAATTTAATTAAAATAAAATTTATAACTACTAAAAATTTAACACGTATATTAAAAAACAAAAACAATACTTATACAAAAAAATAGATCACATACATTTAAAATACATATTAAAATACATAACACTAATTAAAAAATTGATAATTTAAACAACTATATTTTTGCAAACGATATTAATGACTTCGATATTTTTAAAAACGATATTTCTTACCTTAAAGTTGATATTCTTGAACATGATATTCTTGCTGTCGATATTTCTGTATCACGATATTTCCAAGTCGATATGTGTGTAAATCGACATTTCCAACTCGATATTCTGGGGCCGATTCCGATTCGGGCCGGAAATCTCTCCGACCGAGCCGGATCCGGAGAGATTTCCGACCGAGCCGGACTCCCGCAGTCCGACCGAGCGAGTACGATGCGGCCGCATGCTGCCCGACTCGATTCGGTCGGACTCCCATTGAAGTCAATGGGAGCCGGTCGTACAACGCGTACACGGGCTCCCATTGACTGAATGGGTACGTCGCGAACAGGGGGGCCCCCTACAGTAAGTACGCGTCGGTGCGACTCGCACCGTACATGCATGTTTAAGGGGGACCCTTGGGTCCCCCCTGTGTGCGACCCGCGCGGCTACGCGTGCAGGGTGGTCCGACACGGACCCCCGAAGTCCGGCTCCGACAGCTCTTTGGAGCCGGACGCTACGAGTCGGTCGGGCTGTTCGAAGTGCGCATCGTACTTGCTCGGTCGGGAAACATCTCCATTGCGTGGTGCGAGCCGTGTCCGTACGAGTCGGTCGGAGCGGTTCGGACCCGGGAACGAGTCGGTCGGCGATTTCGCGTGCGCTCGCATCGTACTTGCTCGCTGGGATGACTGTACGAATCGGTTGGGAAAAAGGCCTCAGAATCGGATCCGGTTCAGCCGAATCCGATTCAGAGCCCTATTGGCCGAGATCGGAATCGGCCCCTCTGTCTGCATACCGAATCTGAGAAAGTCCCTGAGTCTAGTCCTTGAAGGATGACAGCGACGCAACTCATAATGAGTACCTGGTGTGCATGGAAGTGCAGGAGTCAACTAGATGGAAACTGCTATAGAGTGAATCATTTGGTTTGAATGAGGGTGAACAGAAGAGGAGCACTCTTAAAGTGTATCTTCTGTTTTTGTATTTAGGTCGAGGTGCAATGAATAAACATTTTGAAACATAAGTATTAGTAACTTAGTTGGATACACAAATGATATATCAGAAACTTCCAGATGTTATAATGAAAAAGGTTTCTTTACTTAGTGATAAAAACTTTTTGCGTGCTAGCTACTGACATGTCAGCACTATGATTAAAACATTACAACAAAGATTGTAGATACGTTGACAGTCTTGATCCATATATTATTCTAGCTGACACGTGTTTCACCCCTACATAGGGACTTTTTCAAGGCTAAAGAAATTTGTGCATGGTCGCAAGGCATGCCAGTTCTGAGATTATAACACACAGGGACTTATCAAGGTCCCTAACCATTTATAGGACCACATCCTCTATCAATTATTGCAGAGCAAGGCAAGTTTTTCGGCAGACATTCTCTTGCCTTGAAAAAGTCCCTATGTAGGGGTGAAACACATGTCAGCGGGAATCATGTATGGATCAAGACTGTCAGCATATCTACAATCTTTGTTGTAATGTTTTAATCATAGTGTTGACATGTCTTTAGCTTTTGTGCAAAAGAATTATCAATAAGTAAAGAAATAATTTTCATTATAACATCTGGCTGCTTCAGATATATCATTTGAGTATCTGTAGGAAGCTGTGTTCTGTTGAGTAACCCCCCCACTTTTTGCCAAATTTCTGATGCACTTTGACATGATGTGCCCTGGGTCCCTGCCAATCAGGTTCCCAGGGCCTGTGTTCTTTCCCAAAACTGTACCTTTGTACCCCCAATTGGCACCTCTCTGGCCACATGTAAGTCCATTGTAAAAGGTACCATGGGTACCAAGGGCACTGTGACCAGGGAAGGCCTCTAAGGGCTGAAGCACATATTGTGCCACCCTTAGAGGTCCTGTACCTTAACACACACACACTGCCATTGCATGCTGCATATTTTGGTGCAGAGAAAAGTGAAGAGTCGACATGGCACACATTCTTGTGTGCCATGCCTACAACCCACTGCCTACAGTATAGGTAAGACACTCCTCTAGCTGGGTGCACTATACCACTGGTGAGGGTACAGTTGCATGAGCACTGTACCCCTACAGTGTCTAAGTCCATTCTTAGACATTGTAAGTGCAGTAAAGCCATAAAGAGTATATGGTCTGGGAGTTTGTCATTACGAACTCCACAGCACCATAATGTCTTTACTGAATTCTGGGAAGTTTGGTAGCAAACTTCTCAGCATAATAAACCCACACTGATGCCAGTGTGGGATTTATTAAACAATGCACTCAGAGGGCATCTTAGAGATGCCCCCTGAAAAACGACAAGCCTCTGGTGGGTTCCCTGACAGGTACACACCAGCCTGCCACCTCGAGACATGTTTCTGGACCCCTGGGGTGGGAGCCTTCGCTCCCTGAGCCCAGAAACAAAGCCTTTCCTGGGCGGAGGTGGTCACACTTCCCCCAGGCCAGGAAGAGCCATCTGTGTCAGGGGAGCTTCAGAGGCCTTGCTGCCTTTGTAACACAACCCCCAGCCCCTTCCTGCTATCAGGAGCAGGCCCCCTTCCTATCTCACCCCTTTTTCGGCTGGAAGACAAGCTGGAAAAATTAGAGCAGCCCAGAAGGTGTGCCCACCTCTGCCAACCCCACCCCTCAGGTGGGGGAGGCGAGGTGAAGCCACTCTTCAGTGCCCCCCATCTTGCAGATGGCAGGCACTCTCCAATCAGGATTAGGGATTGTGCCCACTCCCCCACATAGGGTGAGCACACCAAGGGTGTAGTCACCCTAAGGTCTGTAGCTCATTGGCTACTGACCTTGAGACCCCTAAAACGCCCCCTAAATACAGTATTTAGGGGGCAGCCCTGAACCAAGAAGGCAGATTCCAACAACCTACGAAGAAGAAGGACAAAAGAAGACACCCAGAAGAGGAGACTGCAGAGAAGAACTGACTTGGCCCCTGCCCTACTGGCCCATCTGCAGTTTCCAGAGGTCCTGCGCCAAAAGTCGCCTTGTCCTGCAGCCAGTGACCTGCAGAACCCCTAGGAGGACTGAATGCCTTTCACAAAGACCGGTTCTCCTGTGAACAGCAGCTCTGTTCAGAAGAAACAGTCAAGAAATACTCCGAGCCTACTGAGGACAAAGAAACCCGACGCATGTAATTACCACTGCACCCGACGCCTACGGCCCGAGTAGCCCACCGGTCCCAGCAAGGTCCCCCTGCGCTCAAGAGTCTGAGTCCACCATGGGTTGACCCCTCCAGGACTCCCTGACGTCGCCTGCAGCCTCTGCACGGAGACCCCCCTACCGCAAGTGGCCCGGTAAGGTGAAATCCGACCTCAAAAGACACCCCTGGATCCGGCTGCCCTGCGCCCTGGAGAAGAGAACTCGAGGTGCACCTACATCTCCGAGCCCTCCAACTTACCTGCCCAGCTGTAGGTTCCCCCTGGGAGACTTCCTGGACCGAGCCTGCAGCTAAAAACCAAAACCTGCAATCCTCATTGAAAACAACAGGGCACATGATGCTAAAACAGCTCCCTACATCCGGCCGCCCCTGCTCCACTGTGGGTGCACCTTGTGTGCTAACTCGGATCCCCCTTTGCACTGAGCCTAAGTCCAGGAGCTTTGCTCCCACAACCTTGTGACGTGCTCGTGAGCAGCCACCAACCGGTGGCCCCCTATCCCCTATTGGATAACATTGGGACTCAGCACTCTGCACCCGGTCGCTGTAGTGCCGCTGAGGGTGCTTTGAGAGTGCATCCTTGACCCTGGGGGAACCCTTGTTCTATCCCCAGAAAACCACCTCCCAAACCTAAGTACTTACCGTTAAACCGATAACATTGATTTCTCCCATAGGACTGCATTGACTGCTTTCTTGTGAAAATTGTTTTGTGTGGAGTTGGTTTGTATGAAACCTTAAGAAACTGCATGTGTACAAAAACTGAATTACTTACCTTTTCTCTAAGAAGTGGCCCAGTGTGATATCTAGGCATATCACACTGAGTAGAAAAAGTAACTTAAAAAGTAATCTTTAAAGTAATCAAAAGTAATCCAACAGTAATTTCATCTGTATTCAAAGTATTTACAAACCTGTAACAAAGTTATTTTCATTCAGCTTGCTTGTATTGTTCAACCTGCCTTGAAAAGTACCATTTACACTTACCTGTGCCAGGCTTGCTAGGTTCTAGAAAATAAATACAACTAAATAATATTTTTATACAAACAAATTGGTCTGAGTTCAGTCTTTGAGTGTGTGACATCATTTTTTACCTGAGTGTGTACAATAAATGCTTAACACTATCCTCTGATAAAGCCTTACTTCTCGCCCACACTACCACAAATAGAGAGTAAGGTATTATCTACTTTTCCCTCTGCCTACCTTTGGGGTTCCATTGGACTCTGTACACACTATACCTTACTTTGGTATAGTATATACAGAGCAAGCTTCCTACAGTATCCAACTAAGTTACTAATACTTATGTTTCAAACCGTTTATTCATTGCACCTAGACCTAAATACAAAAACAGAAGATATACTTTAAGAGTGCTCCGCTGCTCTCTTTCTCTAAATGGGCCTGGGCAGAGAGTTTCTCTCATCCAGAGATGCACATCTTGGCAACAGTTGTGCTGCAGTGCTTTGAGCACCATTGTTCTATTACTTCTTCAAATAGTTGGGATGTGCGACTGTTGTATTGTTGCCTTATTTACATTAAGGTAAACAGAAGAAGGTTAATGAAGGAGAGTGTTGAAGAATATAGAATGATTTAGTAGGTCCATCAAGGAGTGGATTAGTGCTGCACTCAGTAGTGAGAGATGCAAGGTCCAAGGAGAGGGAGCTGTGGTGACTAATTTTGGGGAAGAATGAGGCTTGGAAAGGAGAGAAGAAGGGGCTAAATCAAAGTATTGATCGACGAAAGGGGTAAGGGTAACCAGGGCAGGTGATCTGGCTGTTAACCCTACTAGACAAGTCTCGTCCGCTATTTCGAATGTGTTTTTGGATATCACCTAGAGGACACGTCTAAACTTTTTTAGCTTTGGCCTAGACAGTGCATGCGCTGCCTCTGCACAACATGTTGTTTTCATACAGTTGGCTTACAGCCCGCCCATAGCTTACCATTTGTTAGTTTTAGTGTCGCTCTCATTTCCATTGTCCCCGTTTGTCATGGCATGCAGGCACCATGTACAATTCTTATGTTTGGCCCACCCCTGGAGCATGGACCAAGTGCTTGTGTGCATCCACTGCTCCCGTTTTGGAGCTACTTTATCCTTTCTTTGTGTTCAACCACTGCATATGAGTGCTTGTGTTTTCAGTCCGTCTCCTATATCCCCCTCCATGTAGCTTTTATTCCCTCCCACCCATCCCCCTTCTATGTTGCTTCTTTTCCCTCTCACGCCCTTCCATGTTCTCTATGCCACTGCACTCAAGGCCACTGCACTCTACTCTGCACCACTCTAATCTAGGCCACTGCACTCTATGCCACTGCACTCCATGCTACTGCACTCTACAACACTCTACACTGCACCACTCCAAGCCATTGCACTTTATGCCACTGCACTCTATGACACTTCTCTCTGCACCACTCTACTTTATGCCACTGCACTCCATGCCACTTCACTCTACCCTGCACCACTCTACTCCAGGCCACTGCACTCTATGCCACTTTACTCTGCACCACTTCACACCACTTCACTTTACGCTACTGCACTTTTGGCCATTGCACTCTGACACTATACTCTGCACCACTCTTTTCTACTCACATTACTCTACTCTATGCCCGTGCACTCTATGCCACTCTACTCTGTGCCACTCTACTCTACGCCACTGCAATCTATACCACTGCACTCTTCTCTATGCCACTGCACTGCACTCTACAACTCTGCACTCTATAACACTGCAGTCTATGCTACTCTACTCTACTCTCTACCACTGCACTATATGCCGTTGCACACCTTGGCACTCTACTCTACACCACTGCACTCTACACCTCTGCAATCTATGTCACAGCACTCTACACCACTCTAATCTACTCCACACCACTCTATGCCACTGTACTCTGTGCCACTGCACTCTACTCTGGACTACTCTACTCTATGCCATTGCACTCTATGCCATTCTACTTTGCTCCACTCTACCCTACGCCACTGCATTCTTTGCCACTGCACTCTACTCTGCACCACTTTACTCTATGACACTGTACACTACTCCACTGTACTCTACTCTGCACTGCTCTAATCTACACCACTGTTCTCTACGCCACTGTACTCTGCACCACTCTATTTTACTCTGCTGTACGCCACACTACTTTACTCTGCACCACTCTACTGCATTCTATACCACTACACTCCACGCAACTGCACTGAACCCCACTCTACTATGCAATAACACACTCTACGCCACTGTATTCTATGCCACTCTACACCACTGCACTGTACGCAACTGCACTGTACGCAACTGCACTCTACTCCACTGCACTCTACGCCACTCTTATCTACTCTGCACCACTTTGCACCAATACACTCTATGCCACTGCACTCTTCTTTGCACCACTCTATGCCACTGCACTCTACTCTGCTCTATGCCAGTGCACTCTACACCACTCTACTCTGCACCACTCTACTCTATGCTGCAGCACTCTACACCACTGCACTCTACTCTGCACCACTTTATGCCACTGCACTCTGTTTTTGTCTCTCGAAGCCTTGTTGATTGATCAGATATAACTTGGTTGCCTGTGAAATCCTGGTTGCATATGTGATGGGCCTCTTTCTGCATTTTGCGTGTCTTTGCTTCAGCAGGCCATATGTATTCTTGTTTTAAGATGTGCTATGCTGGAAACTTGTAGACAGCTTTTTGTATTTTCGAATTGCCATTAACCATGGCCCAATGTATATTTTGCTTGTAAACATGTCTACAGAGATTACTTTAATATTTGAAATTGTGTATACATAGTGCCTCTTACTGTTGACAATAGGCTGAAGTACTTTTACGGGCGAGTAGCATGCTACTCCATCGGAGTGCCATGGATGGAAGAGAATATCTGTCAAATAGCCTCTATGGTAGGGTGGATGGCATGTGTGACAACCAGAGTTGTTTTCTTACCTTGTTAGGTTTTTGCCTAGACAGGGCATGCGCTGTCTCTGCAAGACAGTTTCTTTACACACCGTGGGCTTACTGCCGACCAGTAGCTTACCACTTGTTAGCTTCTGCACTGCTCTCATTTCCTTCATCCCCATTTGTCATGGCATGCAGGCATCATGTCCTCTTCTTATGTTTGGCCCTCCCTTGGAGCATGGACCAAGTACTTGTGCTCCTGTTTTTAAAGCTACTTTTTCTTTGTGTTGAAGCACTTCATATGAGGGCTTGTGTTTTCAGTATGTCTCCTATATCACCGTCCATGTAGCTTCTATTCCCTCCCTCCCTTTCCCCTTCAATTCCCCATTTCCCCTTCTTTTTCCTCCCTCCTTCTACCCTGCACTCTACACCACTGCACTCTACACCATTGCATACTACCTCACACTATTCTGCTCTGCACCACTGCACTTTAGGCCATTGCACTCTATGCCACTCTACTATACCCTGTACCACTGCACTCTATATCACTGTATTCTACAGCACAGCACTATACGCCACTTTAATCTACTCTGCACCACTTTACTTTATGCAGGTGCCCTCTTTGCCACTCTTCTCTGCACCACCCTACTGTACACCACTGCACTCTATGCCTCTGCGCTGTATGCCACTGGACTCTACATCACTGCACTCTGTGCCACAACACTCTATGTCACTGCACTCCGTGCCACTGCACTTTACTCTGCACCACTCTACACCACTGCACTCTAAGTGACTGTACTCTGCTCTGCACCACTCTACGACATTCTACTATTAACCACTCCACACCACTCTATGTAATGCCACTCCACTACCCTGTACTTTACTTCACTCCACACTGCTGTACAACCTGGCTAAAAGACATTGGCAAAGTCAATAGCTCTTGCATAGGTGAAACCTGTTGGCTTTGCAAATGCTTGTTTCTTTGTTGTTTTAACGAGAAAGGTGACTCAGCTACCCTGTTTCCCGAACACTGTCTCAGGATGTGTAATAGATGTGTTAGCAGTGTGTATAGCAACACATTAAAGCAATAACAATTACATTTATCTGTAAGCAAATGTGGAAACACTGTTAACAGGCTTCTTGCTGTTAGAAGTGTGGCTTGTCATTGGAAAAGAAGGGGTTCTATCCCAAAGACCCTTCAATCACTCGCAAGAACAAACAGAGAGTTGCCGCAGTGACTCAACTTTTACCTCCGCCTCCCTTTAACCAAAGGACGCCCAGGGTTTAGGACGCCATGGGAAATGTGAAGAAAAAGCCAACCTCAGTGTCACATGAAAATCAGACAGGACACGCTCATCCCAGGAAGAGTCCACAACAAAGTCTTTCAGCCACACAACAGCGGCCTTCTTTGTGTCAGAGTTACAAACATAGCAAGGCAAGAATGTTTTGTAGAAGCAGAAATATACAATTTAGGAATCGCCAACTTCGACATTTTCACGAGAAAATTAATTTAAACTAAAATCCACTTTCCGGGGAAAACAAATCCACTACTGTTAGACATACATACAGTCGGATTCAGAAGGGAAAGTTTGATTTGCCAAACATGCACATTTACCCGGAGAGTGCAGGCAGGGGACCATGAAGTCTGAGTTTCTGCCCTTGAAACAAATGGCCAGGCTAGCCAATCACATTCTTAGTAGCTCAGCTTTTGTACTTAGGGGAGTAGAAATGAGATAAAAGTCACCTTTGGCTCTCAATTAGTTATGGAATGGGTGCTGCGAGTCTCTTCCCGTATAAAAGAAAGGAATTCAGCAAGTGGAAAGAAACAAGGTAGTAGGCAGTAAAGTACCACCCACACCGTTCTTGTCTTAACTTGCTGGTTGAAGATCACCACAAGTTTTGCTGTCTGAATGAAGTGGCAGATCAGAGAAGGAGGGTCGGAGATATTGGCGAGGGCAAAGGATTAAATATAAGATTGTTACAACCTGATCCATCACTTAGAGAAGCTTGGAAAGGGAACCAACAGGGTGGTGATCCAAGGTGGAAGAGGAAGCTTACAGGAAGCCCACCCTTCACTCCCCTGGCTCCCTGTAGAGGAAGAAGGGATGAAGGTACTGAAGGATTTGGAGATTATTCCAAGTGGGGGTGAAGGGGAGCTCCAGGCTCCCCTTATAATCTGGAATATAAATAGAATTGCTGGCCTCCTATCTCCACTTGGACCGCAAATTACATTTGAGAATGTATGGAGAACTCATGGCGATTACATTTCTTTGCTTTGGGATCGTGATTAACAGTGTTCTACAAGCAAAAAAACCTAATAAGGGAGACTTTAGGGAGGGCCTATTCACTCATGTTACTAATGACTGTCAGGGGATACTAAAGAATTTTATTTGGGCAGCACTTGGCCCATAGTAATACTGGCATATATCCCTATAACAGAAGAAGAAAACATTGAGATAGCTACAATTAACGACAGTTATTTGTAAATATCACCAGAACAGTGAGATGGCAAAATAAGACCCTTATATGCGTTACCCTTTATGTCTTTTATATTACATATTTATTTTGGGAAGTTATCTTGAAAAATGTGTTTTTCAAACAGTGGCAAATTTTTATTAAAAATATTACGTGAAGTACTGGACTATACTTTTTGGTTTTTCTGAAGTTAAAAGAAGAGAACAGTACTAAGGGGCCGATTACAATGGAATGTTCCCGCCCGACACTGCCTCGGATTCGGGAACCGACCAACTAGCAGTCGGCGGTTCCGCAAGACCGATTACGATGCTTCCGAACACCATTCAGGACTCCCATTGACTACAATGGGAGCCTGTGTTCCGACCGACAACACAGGCTCCTATGGAGAAAATGGGTGTCTATGGAAAACCTTGCACCCTGTCGCAGGCACCCCATGGTGCCTGCCACACTGTGCATGGTTTTACAGGGGGTCCCTCGGGTACCCCCATGGACACCAACCGGAGACCTCAGGATAAAGGGGGGCCTGCTATGGGCCCCCGAAGTCAGTTTCCGACAGCCTTTTCATGTTGGGCAGGCTGACTCGGAAAGGCTGTCTGAAACCGACATCGTAATACAGAGGTTGGAAACTACCTCCATAGAGCATTATGGATCAGTTGCGAGCAGTCCGCGGACTCTACAAGTCAGTCGGAACCAAGTAGGAAAGACCGATCGGGTAAGTTTCCGACCTCCGACATCGTAATTCCACGGTTGGAAACTAAACCGACCGAGTCAGTCGGAAAGCCTCCGACCGCTCGTCGGAGGCTTTACGAGTCGGGGGGGATGCTTTCTACCCGACACCGTAATCGGCTCCTTAGTTATGTCGTTAAAAATGGAGAATATTACATGCTTTGCATTGTTAAAAAAAATCTGTCTTTAGAAAGGAGATGAAACAAGAGATTGCCATTAGAATGTTTAGGTTTCATTTACTTTTCATAAATAAATAATGTGGAACAATCTGGCTCAGCACCCAACTATAATCAAGTACAGTTTCAAAAAAATATATGCAATAATATGCAATCGTCAATGATTAAGCATCAGCACAGTGTCTCCCGACAAAATCAAGTAAGACTTTGATTTACTAAAAACAAATCCTTCCTTTATTATTTTGTTCCTTTATTCAAAATTCTTTAAAATCATGACACAGAATTCATAGCCGACGCGGCGCGTTTCGTCCCAACGGGACTTCTTCAAGGCTATAAAAATACATACAGGACAAACATTAATATGGACATATTAAAAACACAATATTTACAAAACACAAAATTAAATCAAACTAACCATCGTATCATTGTAAAATAGTTGACATAACAATCATAAACATCAAGATATGTTCAGCTTGTTCATAGGGAGACAATGTGAGTCTAGCACAGAGAGAATCTTGCTAGATACAAGAATGAGTCAAAACGATTAATACAAACACACAATATAATCATCGCATCATTATAAAATAGTTGACATAACAACCATAAACATCAAGAAATGTTGAACTTGTTCATAGAGAGACAATGTAAGTCTAACACAGGGAGAATCTTGCTAAATACAAAAATAAGTCAAAACGATAACTACAAACACACAATATAATCATGTTATTACTCAAGAACTAGCAAAAATTATCAGGCATAACTTAGTGTTGAGCGATAAAGAAAAGCACACACGATTATTATATGTCGTGAACGCTGAAATGCATAAGGGTTTTTGTGACCCAGAATCTAAAACAAGGATAGAAAATTAATAAGTTAGCCTTCAATGAATACTATATGCATATGCATATCAAAAAGGCAAGATCGCTAGTGAAAAAGTGTGTTTTTATACACATAAGCACACATTGCTCTAAATCAATCTAATGCGATCAAAGTTGAAAAAATGTTTAATATACTGTCTCATGAAGCCACACCTTGATTACAGAGTGTAACATTATCGTTTACAGAGATGTAGTTGTATTACATAAACAGACGCCATTTCAAGAAATGCATCCCAAAAACCTCGACCAACCATTTCCTAACCTTGGAAATACTTCAGATAATATACCTCACTCAAAACTCCAAGCTATAAGGCCAAAATAAATTCTAAAACGATACAGTATAGCAACTACCAAAACTATGCGCTTATTCCAATTACATAAACAAAGTGATAAAAGCGCATCATTTATCTATGGCTACTTACATATGTGAAATTGCGTGACGGCGTGAACCAAAGTCAGGAATTCAATGGATTTGTCAGAACCGAGCACCCAAGAGGCTCAAATATATAGTAAACCCAATGAGCATACACCTGTATAAAGTCGGTGTGCTGCCGACAGCAACAAGGACGATTCTTGAGTCCCGCAATCAAAGGCTGTAGAAAAGGAGTCGGCCATTTTGTAATGTATATTTATTCCGTTGATAACAACGGTTAGACCTTAAAATCCAAGCGGAAACTTGTAAAACCCCTCGTAATATAAATGTTTATGGCAAAAAAATAAAAAGCCATAATTGTTTTATAGAGACTGCCAAGGGCCCAATAAAAATCCCATAGTGCCGAGATCACTAACAAAAAAATAAGCAGACTCAGTTTTATCTTAACAATAAATGTCATTCCTTTGGAAATATTCTCTGCTCGTTGCCCACTGATTTGAAAAACGCACAAGACCCAAAATAATCGGTGAATTTGTAATAAACCCGCACAGTCTGACACAGCGAAAATAATCAGTCTGACATGGCGAGAAAAAAGTGGTCGGCCATGTAACATTATCATTTACAGAGATGTAGTTGTATTACATAAACAGACGCCATTTCAAGAAATGCATCCCAAAAACCTCGACCAACCATTTCCTAACCTTGGAAATACTTCAGATAATATATCTCACTCGAAACTCCAAGCTATAAGGCCAAAATAAATTCTAAAACGATACAGTATGGCAACTACCAAAACTATGCGCTTATTCCAATTACATAAACAAAGTGATAAAAGCGCATCATTTATCTATGGCTACTTACATATGTGAAATCGCGTGACGACGTGAACCAAAGTCAGGAATTCAATGGATTTGTCAGAACCGAGCACCCAAGAGGCTCGTATATATAGTAAACCCAATGAGCACACACCTGTATAAAATCGGTGTGCTGCCGACAGCAACAAGGACGATTCTTGAGTCCCGCAATCAAAGGCTGTAGAAAAGGAGTCGGCCATTTTGTAATGTATATTTATTCCGTTGATAACAACGGTTAGACCTTAAAATCCAAGCGGAAACTTGTAAAACCCTCGTAATATAAATGTTTATGGCAGAAAAATAAAAAGCCATAATTGTTTTGTAGAGACTGCCAAGGGCCCAATAAACATCCCATAGTGCCGAGATCACTAACAAAAAAATAAGCAGACTCAGTTTTATCTTAACAATAAATGTCATTCCTTTGGAAATATTCCCTGCTCGTTGCCCACTGATTTAAAAACGCACAAGAACCAAAATAATCGGTGAATTTGTAATAAACCCGCACAGTCTGACACAGCGAAAACAATCAGTCTGACATGGCGAGAAAAAAGTGGTCGGCCATGTTATAGTGTGTTATGTCAACACGAAAACGTATTCATGCTACAGTTGCTCAAAGCGTCCCGATGTATCCAAAAGCACAAACGACCTCAAGACCATATAATCCCATTCTATAAAAAGGAAATCCATCGATGTGAATATATCGCATCAACACAATAATGTAAACATGCTAAAATTTCCAAATGGAACCCATCAGATAATGCATATTACTCGTCATAGTGATTACATGTTGCTTGTTAAAGGTAATAACCCGATTTTAAAAATGGACATTATGCTTTAAGATTATACAAGACTAGCACATGAATGAGTGCATTGTTGAAATCAATAGGTTCCCACTATTAGTTATAGAAACCATTATAAGTCTTGTTACTAAATACAGAACATCAAGAGTATATGTGCATTTTATCGCCGCTAACCAAATGATACAATACATTTAAAAATCCACATTCTATTTTGCATACTGGCAATATTAACCAAATCACACTGTGAACTCTTCGCTTCAAAGCCTCATTGGACTTGTACATGATTAAGTGCAGTCTTATTACCTTATTGCATAAGCATGAATCAAACATTATGAGTCAAATCTTCCAAAATCTTGTTACAAGAGACAGGATATCATGAGTATCTTTACATTTCATAAGCATGTGTCGATTAATATGACACATTTGAAATCACATTATGTTACATCACAAAAAATGATGAAATTCATCATTGATGTTTAAACCAAACATAACAGTTCTTAAACGACATATCCAGCGGGCTTCCACTTGTCTAAGATAGTTGGTCTTATCCCCACCCCTTTCATTACCGATTACATGATCTATAGCGTGAAAAGTCACTCTCGTATTATCAGGGTGTAAACTACCTCCATAGAGCATTATGGATCAGTTGCGAGCAGTCCGCGGACTCTACAAGTCAGTCGGAACCAAGTAGGAAAGACCGATCGGGTAAGTTTCCGACCTCCGACATCGTAATTCCACGGTTGGAAACTAAACCGACCGAGTCAGTCGGAAAGCCTCCGACCGCTCGTCGGAGGCTTTACGAGTCGGGGGGGATGCTTTCTACCCGACACCGTAATCGGCTCCTTAGTTATGTCGTTAAAAATGGAGAATATTACATGCTTTGCATTGTTAAAAAAATCTGTCTTTAGAAAGGAGATGAAACAAGAGATTGCCATTAGAATGTTTAGGTTTCATTTACTTTTCATAAATAAATAATGCACAATGTTCAGGGCCAGTTGACTTAAGAAAGACTGTGGCTGTGTCAGTTACTGTGTAAATATGAATTTACTATAAATGCCACATAATTTGGAGCATAAGTTGCAAATTTCAATAAAAATATTTTTAGCTCAAATACAACAGAATCATACTGCCCTAGAATTCGGTACGTAATGCCACATAATTTGCCTTTCCTTGCCACATAATTGAGATAATATGCAGCCTAATGTAGTCCTTCATTTCCACATAATCCTCAGTAGAATCAACAATGGTAATGCTCTGCCAAATGTTTTGGGAGATATCAGTATAATGATGACATCCATATTTCACTAGGACCCATGAGATATTTTCCATATTTCATGGGTCCCTGTAAAATGTGTTTTTTTTTTTACCATTGCATTTTGTGTAATAAAAGCACCCAAACATGTAGACAGATCTAATGAATCAGTATGTGGAATATCAGAAAGTGACAATTATCCAGGGGGTTGGGGGAGTCATAAATGCAGTGCTTAATTTGTGCCGGTGGTTTCCTGTGCTCGGCACCGGCACTTATTTGTCAGCACCGGCTCTAATGACAGTACACCACAGGTTGGCGCTGTCTTTTTTTAATTTTGAGATGAGAACAAAAACCCTGTTTATTAAATCAGTACATTGGAAATGAATAATACTAGCCTCTCATGCCATTATTATAGCTTTGTGTGGCCTGAAATAGTCTGAATCGTCACACTTGTAGGAGTGTGATGGTTAGGTGTTATGTTGGTACTGCCATTGGCAGTGTATGGGTGGCCTTCTTAGAAGGGTCCTGGTACTTAATTTTGTACAAATTAAACACTGCATAAATGCAAACATTTTAGCAGAATTCTACATTTGATTAGTTTTTATTAGCATCAAACCTACTAGTAATCTTATTAGTATAATTTGCTTTCAGGTTGTCATACACAAACTAATCAGTTTTCAGTAATCACATTCCCATTTCTTATTTAGCCACTAATCACGTCCATGTGTAACTCTGCAATAATCACGCCCTTGTGGATTGCTTGGTACTGTTGTCATGCCTACATACAATATTTTGCCAGTAAACATGCCCTTGGTATTATTCTGACAGTAATCACCTCCTTAGATATTTTTTTAGTAGTCATGCCCCTGCTAGCTGTTTGATCTGCTATCATGCTCCTCTGTGTTTTTTTCCTATATCAGTGTCCCCATCAGATAGTTATTGTGCCAGCTATATTGCCATTGAATATGCCCCATTAGCTATTGTCAATCATAATTCCTCATTAGTTATTGTGCCAGTCATTATTGAGTATTTACTCTTTTTTCATGTGATTTCAGTGTCAGCAAGAAACCCGTGCAACCTCAGGATTTTGGGACCCGTCCCCCTGTTTGCAGAGTATGGAGAATCCATCTCCCTGAACTGCACCATGACCTGCCCAAGCGCCGCGAAAGGCTGGGAGACCTCCCTGATGAAGACTGAACTAAGCGAAGGCTCTCACTGGACGTGGATTACCGTCACCGTAGAAGAGTGGGTGTCCTACCCACAATGCTTCATCATAGATATGGAAGGAAACGTAACCGTAACCAATACAACCATCAAAGCTTATCGTAAGTTCTTGGTAGCGCGGCCATGATGGAGTGAAATTTAGTACAAATAAGGAATGTAAAACAGAAACAGTGATTCTGGCATGCCAAATTTTTCGAACGGTGAATGGAAAAATAATTGGGCATTTTCTTAAAAGTGCATCTTAATAGTAATGAGAAGGCCAGATTTAGCATACGTGACACACAGTGCAATAATCTTTATTGACTCCTTCCTCCCACCCCCCCTTAATGACCTTGTCCTCCATGGATTCTCTCACTATCTTCCTCCAAAAGTGCCTCTCATCTCTCCATAGCCCGTCTCTCACTTTTATTTAATTTGTTTTATAGTGCTGCTCATCCATTGTAGGATGTCAGAGAGCTTTATATCACGCAAACATATTAGAAAGAGACAATTGTAAAGGAGACCAGTTCATCAAGGTAGATTTACTGTAGGGTCTCCAACCTTTTCTGTACTGAGAGCTACTTATGTTCAATGAAACGCATTGAGAGCTACTAATATTATTAGTATTGTATAATCTCAATTTTGTTATATGTATATTAATTCAACCAAGCAAAAGCTTTCTAATTTAATAAGCTGGGCTTCACACAGGTGAGCTACTGAGAGGTAGCTGGAGAGCTACAGTAGCTCACGAGATACTGGTTGGAGACCCCATTTAGTTATCATTTATTGGTACAAGTAAAACCCCAGCCGGCTGAAGCAGGATGGAGCATACGCACTTCTCCAACTGTCTCGCCTGTAGATTGGAACACCTGCACACAGGTGTTCCAATCCGCATGTGGCGACAATTCCCAGATACATAACAACACCACACATCTTCCACCTTAATAATAAACAGAACAGACATAATGAAAAACAAAACAATAATGATAAATAAGCGCAACTTAACTCTACTCTAATTTTAAATAATAACAGAAGGCAACGGGTTACTTGGAGAAGTGAAACAGAAGAATGAAATGCATTAGACACTTTTAAATGCCTCTAGCGAAGGAGGCAGCAAAGATAATACATTAAGGATAATTATAAACTACACCTACTAAGAAATCTACAAATCTTCCTGGCCATTGAGTTTACCTACCAGACCTAGTGACACAAACACCCCCTCTTTCCCCTTTATTGAGAGAATCTTGTGAATAAACAGTACGTTCTGATTTCTTGGGGATGCTACTTCTCAACTGCTTAGCATCAGTATGCTCGCTGTTCCTGATATCACAAGGTTCATACGAGTCAAATACATTCCCATAATCACAGGAACCTCTCATGTTTCCAGAACCAGTCACATTCTCTGGCATATCAAAATCTCTCACATCAAAGTTACTCAATCCAATAGAACCATCAAATAACCAATTCTTGTTGCTACTCTTCCTGTTTTGTTGTAATTTGACCTTTGTACCTTTGCTACACTTGGCCAGTTTACTGAAGTGCAACACATTGTCATCAGATAACTTTGCTGAGTTCGTGAATAATTGAATAACTTGAAATGGGTCAATAAACATCTTGCTGCCTTTAACTTTCATATGTGATTCCTTAACCAAGACCCAATCACCCAAGTGTAAATCAACATCTTTCACTCCATGTTTGGAATCGTAGTGAGCTTTCTAGTAATTTTGGGACTTACGAATATTGTCCTTAACTTTTTCCAAGGACCAATTATTGAGGATTTGGTTCTTCCTCCAGGCTGGGTAATCTTTGTTGCAGGGATCCCTTCCTCTCAACAATTTGAATGGGGTATATTCAGTCACAGCAGGTGTAGTTCGATATGCCTGCAAAAACTTCTTAACATCACTTTCCCAATTTTTGCAATTACTAATGGCCATGCAAATGCTACTCATTATGACTCTATTGAATCGTTCTACAGCACCATTCCCTTCGGTATGATAAAGCGAATTCTTTTTCCATCCAATTCTGCTCCTTCTCAAAAAATCCCGAAAGTGTTTTTACTTGAATTGAGTGCCATTATCACTCAACAACCATTTGGGAATTCCCTCACGCAAAAATACTTCAATTTAAATTGTGATAAACGCTGCTGAAGTTGTTTCTTTAAGAGTGCAAATCTCGCGCCACTTGGTGAACAAGTCTAAAAGCACTACAATGTAACAAGATATGTTGTCAGCACTTGCAATGGGACCCAAAATATCAATGGCCAAAACCTCCGTAGGACGTTCAGGACACTTGTTAGGACACAGCGGAGGTCTGAATGTGACCATAGTCTTGTCCACATGCATACAATACTGACAATTTCGTACTCATTTTTCTGTTTCGGCATCAGTACCGGGCCACCAATATAAGGTTTTTTTTTTTATAAATCTTTTTATTACAACATACATCGGTTCATATATACAATACAGAAATCACTGCCAATTAATAAATAGTAATTTTGTACAGAGAAAAGGATTACATATCTACATCAGAGGGAGTTGCACGGATCAGGAGGGGACATCTGAGTCAGCTATAACAGGTGGCATACATATTACTCCTCGAAAGTCGTTCCATGGATTCCAGATTCGGACCCACTTTTTGGGGCATCCCTGGTGGTATACACTGTCTTCTCCTAAACATACACCAATCTAGGTCCCTCTCCCAGGCTTCCAGAGTCGGTGGTTTAGCAGCGCCCCATAGTTGTGCAATGTTTCTCTTGGCTATCATGAACCCCAGGCTGGCCCATTGTATCTGATGCGTGCTCAGGTCTGTGGGCTCCCATATGTTTAGAAGGCAGCGTCTCGCCTCCAGCGAGAGGCGGACGTGTAACACTTCCCACATTACCTTATGTACCCCGCGCCAGAAGGAACTAACGTGTTCACATTCCCAGATGATGTGCAGGAAGGTTCCCAGGTGTCCACATCTTCTCCTGCACTCCCCACTATCTGTTCCCCCATCCGGATCAAGCGTGGCCCGGTGATGTATACCCGATGGAGTATCTTTAGCTGAACTAGTCTCAGGCGTGCCGGTATGGCGACCACCCTAGGGGAGGCCACCGCCTCCCGCCAGTCCTCATCGTCCATCTCGATCCCGTCCCCATCCATCGTTCCCTTAATGTCTGGAGTGGGTCTGTCGTGTTATTTATCAGCTTTTTATATATTAAGGAGATCGTCTTGTCTGGTAGGTGTCCGTCCAAGATTCTGTCCTCTAGGGGCGAGGCTTCCCGGGGGGGTACCCCTTTGGGCAGACGCGATTGGATCGCATGTTTGATTTGAGCATATCTGAAATATTCAGTGTCGGCTAGGTTATATTCAGTCTGCAGTGTGGTGAAGGACTTAACTCTCCCCTCTTCCCAAACGTCTTTGACTTGTGTTATGCCGATGAGGTCCCATTTGTCGAAGCCCTTCGACCTCCATAAGTTACCCAATAATTCAGAATCCCACAGTGGGGTTGCCAACGTCAGTTTTCGTCCCCACCCCAGGGAATTGGTTGCTTCATGCCAGATGCGGACCGAGTGGTTTGTTGGGCCTGTTAGATGGTATCTCTTGGGCCGCGCGTAGAGTGCCCTGTTGTAGTTGCCTCCGGAGAGGAGCCATTTGTCCATGCCATAGCCCGGATCGTCGCCCCTCCCATATGTACCATGATTGATGGCAGCAAGGTGTGCTGCCCAATAGTATTTTTTAATGTCCGGGAGGCCTATGCCACCATCGTACCAGTTTAGGGTCAACTTATTTAGGAGCGATACGCGATCTGCCGTCCCAGAGCAGCTCTCTCTGAAGACCCTCTACTTCCCTGAAGAAGTGCGCCGGTACCGGGTCCAGGGCATTTTGTAATACATATAGGAATCTGGGCAGGGACATCATCTTAAACAGGGTCGCTCTGCCCAGTAGGGAGAGGGGAGTGCTTTCAATTGGCGATGTCTTTTTGAGTTTACGCAGAGGTGGAAGAAGATTGTGGGCATATCGGGCCACGGGATCCAGAGAGATGAAAACACCCAGGTATGTAAAGCCCTCAGTTGTAATTCGAGCGGGCAGTCTCTCGGGAGGATGGGGGCTCCCCTGAATGCTGAGTAGTACGGATTTGCCCCAATTAATGGTGAATCCAGAAAATCTCCCGAATACTGCCAGGATATCTAACACTACTATTAGGGATTTCCTCGGGAGGCCAGATAGAGTAAAATGTCGTCTGCATAGAGTGAAATCCGGTCCTCCCGCCCGGGGGCCCACCCCAGCCCTCGTATCCTGGGGTCTCATCGGATCCATGCAGCCAGTGGTTCCAGAGCGAGGGCAAAGAGCAGCGGCGAGAGTGGGCATCCCTGACGGGTACCACGACGGAGCGGGAACGTGGCCGACAGTTTATTGTTGACTACTACCTGTGCCAGTGGATCCTGATACAGGAGACGAGCCCACTGTATGTATTTTGGGCCAAAGCCCAGTTTTGCCAGAACTGCCCAGAGGTAGGACCATTCGACCGTGTCAAACGCCATGGTTGCGTCCAATGACACTATCACCGCCGCCTCCCGAATGGTGGATGCCCTCCCCAGCACTCCGTTGATCCTGCGAATATTTAGGGCTGTGCTTCTGTGGGGCATGAAGCCTGATTGGTCTGGGTGCACCAGGGTGCTTATTACTTTTAGCAGGCGAATCGCCAGGAGCTTTGCCAGGATTTTGGGTTCGGCATTGAGGAGGGAGATCGGCCTATAGGAGGAGCAGTCCGTCCTGGGCCTCCCCTCCTTATGTATCGTAACGATAGTGGCTATTCTCTGCTCCCATGGCAGCACCCCACAATCTCTAGATTCCTCAAACATCGCTTTTAGGTATGGTGCAAGTTTGTCGGGCCGCAGTTTATATAGTTCGATGGGGATACCGTTGGGTCCCAGGGCCTTGCCTGGTTTCAATGCACGAATTGCTTGCGCGATTTCATCTGTGGTTAAGTCACTATCCATAAAGTCGCGCTCTGCTGAGGAGAGGCAGGGGAGCCTGATATCGCGAAGGAGGTCCTGTGAGTCTTCCTCTGTGTGTGGGGTCACTGTTGTATATATATTGTGTAGGTGGGCGGCGAATCTGTCCACTATTTCTTGAGGTTCAGTAATGGAGACGTCTCTCTCGCCCCTAAGCTCCGGGACCAATCTACTCGCCCATTCTTTTTGTCCAGCCATGCTATTAGTTTCCCTGCTTTGTCACCCTGTTCGTAGATCCTACCTTGTCGCTCCCTACCTAGGAGTTTGGCCGTGTCTGTAACTAGGGCTTTGTATTCGTGTTGTTTCAGGCTTAGGGAATGGAGTTTCTCCGGTGTCACGCCCGATTCTAGGTCGCCTTCCAGCCTGTAGATGTCTGCCTCTATAGCGAGGACTTCTTTTTGTTTATCTTTCTTCGCCCCGGCGATCAAGGACAGAGCCTGTCCCCGAATCACAGCCTTGAATGCTTCCCACAGGGACTGGGATGAAGATACTGACCCTACATTCTCGGAGAAGTAGTCGTCCATGGCCTTGTGGAGGTCTCCACGGAGTTTCGGGTCTCGAAGGTACCAGGGATTAATTGGAGCCAGTCTACCCACTGCTACTTGATTGAGTACTATGTGTACCCATATCGGAGAGTGATCCGAGATGCCCCTCGCTAAGTGTCTGATTTCGTGTATGTGCATGACTTGTGCTGCGGGGACCAGGCAGTAATCCAAACGAGATAGGCTATGATGGGCGCCCGAGTGAAAGGTGTGCTGTATCTGGTCTGGGTGGTGTGTGCGCCAACCGTCTACCAACCCCATAGTGTCGAGAAATTCGGGCAGCCAGCGTGCAGATGGTCCTATCTCCCTGGGGGTATCTGTCCAGTGTGCCCGAAACTACTGCATTAAAATCTCCTCCGAGGACCAGGAGGCCATCTGGTACCGTAAGTAGGACGGAGCCCAGGTCGGCGAAGGTGGCGCCCTGCACCCCCGGGGGCACATAGACCGCCAATATAAGGTTTTGATTCTTTTCTTGTTTCTGACAATCCCTAACAGTCCCTCGTGGTTAATTTCTAAAATGTTCTTCCTCAGATCATCCCAAGATAATTCATTCCATATTTCCCAATACTGTCTGATTTCATCAACCATACTTTTTTTCAGGCCACCCATTGGATAATTGATCACATTCTTTTTTGAGAACGGAATCTGAATTATATCCTTCCATCCACTCCTCTTTAGATATACCTTCACACTAAACTTTTTCCACTACAGCTACTATGTACCCCTCCTATTTATTTTCACTAGTATTAGAGTCCTCAGATAATGGTGCTCTGCTTAAAAAGCCTGCTACTAGATTTTTCACACCTGGAAAATACTCTATGGTATAATTATAAACAAGCTAATATAAGGACATGAGTGCCAATTTCAGAGTAATGACGTTCAAACCTGTCGTAATAAGGACTTTAGTGAGTGGTTTGTGATCTGTTCTGACAATAAATTCAGATCCCCTTTTCATATTGTCTAAATGTACCTATGCCCCATACACATGCTAGCATTTCCCTCTCAATTGTGGAATATTTCTCTTCCACCAGTGTGAGGGATCGTGACATAAATGACATGGAAGATTCCACATTGTTCTTTTGTGACAGAACAGCTCTAATCCTCTGCCACTAGCATCAGTGGTGATGATGGTGACATCATTGGGATGTAATTTTTAATGCTGTCAAAACACAATTGATGGATTTCTTCCAACACAAATGGTATATGGTTTTTAAGTAATTGTCTTAACTCAAATGTTTTAGTAGCAAAATCTTTCACAAATTTAGAATAGAATTCAGTTAACCCTAAGAAGAATCTCACATCGTTCTTAGAACATGGCACAGGGGAATCACGTATGGCATCTAACAAGTTATTTTGGGGAAAGATTCCTTTCTTACTAATTTCATGCCCCAGATACATCACAGAAATTACAGCAAATTTGCAGTTTTCTAATTCTGCCATAAGACCTCTTAAACCAAGAATTTGCAGTACCTCCTTAAGTCTACCATCATGTTAATCTTTTTCCCTATGATCAGTATATCATCCTGGAAAAAGATTACACCTTTGAGATGTTTGAAGATCTGATACATTAACCTTTGAATTAGAGCTGCAGCTGACACAAGCCCAAATGGCATGCGTTTGAACTGGAAGCAGCCAAAGGGCATTATGAAAGCAGTGAGATGTTTGCTATCCGGTTTTAAAGGAACTTGATGGTATGCTGCAGTTAAATCCAGTGAAGTGAACGATTTGATTCCTTTGGTCATGGCAAGCATATCGTTTATCTTGGGCAAGGGAAACATGTCCACTAATATATTCAAATGCAAATCGCGAAGATCGACACACAAAGAGATTTTGCCGTTGGACTTGCAAGCTGTGACCAAAGGAGCCAACCATTCACTAGATTCAATATCTTCAATAATGTCATTAGCTACTAGTTTTTCTAACTCAAGTTTCACCTCTTCTCTTACACTGAACAGAATGTTCCTTGCCTTGTGTGACACGGGTGTGACTTTGTCCTTTTATGACAAAAACCCGTTAAGGCTCCCCCTTCACCTGAGAAGAAGACGTCTGGAAACTGCTTTTGCAATGATTGGGTAAATGCAAGGGATTGAGAACACAAAAGTGGGCAATCTGAGATGTAAACCCGTTCAGGATTGTTAAGGCTCAATGTAATACCTAACTTCCCCTGATCCCTCCATCCTAATACTGAGGGACCTTTTTCTGCCACATGGAGTTTGCTCTCGGTTTTCCTCTCTTTGAATTTAAAACTTAGATGACAATATCCTACCATGGGTTCGCCTGGGAAGGTAGCAGAATGTTCGTCAGATAGTAACAAAATATCACCTAGGATATTTTGAAATATATCTTCCCATACTGTGTGTTTTACAGTAGTAAACCGTGAACCTGAATCAGCCACCTACCCAATAGGGATTCCACCTAGAATGATAGAACAAAACGTTTTTCTTTTGTGTATCGTTATTCAGGCCTAGCACATCATAATCAATACAAAGCACACAATCTGTGTCTATTTCCTCCCCACCTGATGAGCCAGAGTTCATCACACCTTTGATTGAGGTGGAAGTCATTTTTTTCAACACACTCTGGCCAAATGTACCAATATACCGCTTGATGAGCAATGCTGTTTAAGGACTGGACAACACTTAAAGTACGCAAGATGGTCCTTGATCCCACAAGGAGACTATAAACACTGCGCTTGCCTCCACTTGTAGGAAGGTATGAATATTTAAAATTTACTTGCTCGATTTCGGCTGAATTGAAGGTCGCTGCTCCAATGCGACAGACTGCAGCTTGAACATGCGTCACCAACTTTGTAAAGAAGACCAGTTCATCAAGGTAGAAGTTATCATTTATTGGTACAATTAAAACCTCAGCCGGCTGAAGCAGGATGGAGCATACACATCCCTTCAGCTCTTTTCCAACTGTGGGCTATACCAGAAGGGTTATGAAATTCAAATAACAAAAGGATCCCTTTGACATAAATAGTAACCCATTGAGCAATCTACATAAAATACAAATCTGCGATGTGCCTGTTGCTTTGCGGCAGGCACACTAATAATCTGACCTACTCTTGGATAAGTCAAAACTGTCACTAGGCAAAATACAGATCTCTCCAGCAAGTGCATTAAGCACCAGTGTTATCTTGCTTGTTATTATTTTCCCTTGAAAGTTGCTGGACACATAAAGATCTCTCAGTGCTTAATTTGTAAAACAATAAGTGCCAGGGCCCTCGTCAAGCAGCTACCACAGCTCACACTGCCCATTGCCCCTGCAAGTGCTGCCAACGGCAGTACCAACACAACTACTAACCATTACACTCCCACAAGTGTGACATTTCAGACTATTTTAAAACCCACAAAGCTATAATAATGGCTCGGGCAGCAGGTATTAGTCATTTGTAATGTATTTTGAATTAATAAACAAATGTTGTGGTGCTCATCTCTTTTTTTTTTTTTTTGTGTCCTCATTCTGCCAATTTACTTGTTGGCAATACTCCCTTCCCGTTACCTGGAACCGGCCAGGGATGGAGTCATTCCACTCAAGAAATCAAGCTGCTTCCACTTCCACCCTTCTCTGGAGTGCCGTACAAAAGAAGAGAAACAGGACCGGCAGCTATTTATTGGCTTAATCATTGGACCCCAGCTTTCTGACTCCAGTCCACCAACATAGCCCATATCCTTTCCCGACTACTAGGGTCACATGCCATGTCCTGTTTACTAATAGATATGATATTCTTTTTACATTCCAGAAAAGGGGGTGGAACACCTGATTTCCATGCTCTGCAGATCTCCCGTCTCCCCAACAAAATCACATAGAAGATGAGTCTTGCAACATTCTTATTTATAACGGAGATACTACCTTGGAACCTACCAAAGAATACAAGTAAAGGACTTACCCTCACCTGTACGCCTGTAACTTCCGACAAAAATTTACAGAGTTCAGTCCAAAATTTGGTAATCTCTGGGCATGTTAAAAACATATGCAGATCGTCCGCTGAGGGATCTCGACATCTTGGACAAACATACTGTATTCCTGAAAGTTTTGCTAATTTTGCTGGGGACCAATAAACCCTGTAGAGAGTGAAAAGCTGATTGCGTTTAAGAAAGGCAGGTTTAACTATCTCCCGGAGCAATGCGAATGAAGCTATCCAAACCTCTCTCAGATTTACATTTACTAAATCGTCCCCCCAAAGCTTTTGAATGTCCTTTTCCAGGTCGTCTTCTGCTTCCACCAACGTTCGAAACCACAAAGCGACCTCCTTCTTAATGGTACCAACTTTCATTGCTTGAATTAACCAGAAATCGTCCTTCTGCTCCTCCCAGTCTTGACTCGCCCACCAAGCAGAAAGTTGATAAAATTTGAATCTAGTTAATTGACCCCGTGTGCATAAGCTCAGAGTTTCCCACCCCACCCAATCAGTTCCCGACCTCAAATCACCCCAACGGGAAATTCCCGCATGCTTCAATGGTAGGCTGAGCAGATCTTTTAAACACTCCGGGGTTCCTGGTGAGCCCCATATCGGGCGTTGGCAGAATAATAAGACACTCCTAGTTTTTTCCGGATAAGGACCCAAGTTTTCAATGCCTCCAACAAAATCTTCAGTCTTACTTTCTTAAAAAACTTTGGATCTCCAAACTTAAAAAGAAATTGCTCCTGCCCATCCCTCAACTCACTAAGAATAGCCCCATAGAGAATACCAATTGCAGAATCGTCAGGTTTGTTTAACAACATCCGGCAATTCTTGAAATGGAAGGCATGACCATATGCCAACAGGTCAGGGAGTGCCAACCCCCCCTTCTCCAGCCTTCTCCTCAATCTTTTCCAAGATATACGGGGGCCCTTCGAGGCCCAAATAAAACTACCGATCTTTCCCTGTAGTTTTGCTATTTCTCCTTTGTCAAATGATAACGGTATAGAATTAAAAAGGAAGGTAACCTTTGGCAGAACAATCATCTTGATAAGGTTAACCCTACCATATAAGTTTAGGGAAGATTTGCCCACCTGACCAACAGTCTCCCTACCTCCTGGCTAATCCTCCTCCAATTAACAATAGTCACATCTGCTAACTTCTGTGTAATTGTAATACCCAAATAACGCATGTGCAGCTTTGCCCCCGGAGACTGAGTTGGTTGGTTCCACTCCATAATTTCAGTCTTATCTCTGTTTACCCTATACCCCGATACCTTTCCAAATAATTCTGCTTTAGCCATCAAAATGGGAATAGCCTTCTCGGGGTTCAGAGTATACAGAACAAGGTCATCTGCGTATAGGGCTAATTTAAGCATGACATCTCTGTATCTAAAAGGAGTAATGGACTTATCCTGTCTGATCCAGGCTGCAAACGGTTCAATATAAACATTAAATAAAAGCGGGGACAGGGGACACTCCTGTCTTGTTCCTCGCATAATGCTGAACCAGTCCGTTAACTCCCCATTAGCTAAAACCCTAGCTCTAGGTGAGCGATATAGAAGTTGAACAGCTTTTATTAAGTTAATAGGGAATCCGAAAATCTTTAAAGCCTCCCAAAGATAGAGCCAGTGAACCTGGTCAAAAGCCTTAGCGGCATCAACTGCCACAGCTGTTACTGGCAGATTATATGATTCAGCCAAATCTACTACCCCAAGCATTGTGAAAGTTAGCTCATTGAACTGCCTTCCAGGGATAAAGCCCCTCTGATCTCTGTGCACAACACTCTTGATGATCTTAGCGACCCTGGCTGCCAATATCCCTGTGAACACCTTATAATCTGTGTTCAACAGGGATATTGGTCTGTAAGACTCCACCACAGACGGGTCCTTATTTGGTTTCAAAATCAAGACCACCGTTGCCTCGGCCCAGGACGACGGAGGATCTTCCCCTTCCATCAATATAGTGTTGAAAAGCTTTTTAAAGACGGGTACAATACTATCAGAAAGACACAAATAAATCTCAGTCGGAAGGCCATCTGGCCCAGCCGCCTTCCCTCTAGCCATCTTCCTCAGCTGTACTCGGATCTCCTCTTCCCTAATCTCAGAAGCCAAAGACCCCCTCTGATTTTCACTTAAGTGTGGAAGTTCAACATTCTTTAAAAACTCCTCAATGTTTTCCCTCCCGGGAGAAATATCTTCTTTATACAATTTACTCATATATCTGCATATTTCCAACCCTATCTTTATATTTGTATCTGCTATATCTCCTGTTATACTCTCCCTTAAGCTGCTTATTTGATTGCGAGCATTATCAGCTTTGGCTTTCCAGGCCAGAAGGGGGCCACTCTTCTCGCCATATGAAAAATGTTGCAGTTTACTAACCTTCCATCTATCAGATAGAATCTTATCAAGGGCCCCTTGGTATTCTGCTTTAAGCTGTTCTAACTCTTTAGTCAGCAAGGCCACCTTAGTAAAACATTCTAACGATGCCTTTTGCAGCTCCAACTCTTTATTTTTGATATTTTTAAAAGTGATTCCTCCCGCTGCCTCATACTACATCTTTTACCTATCATTATGGAAGAGCCAATCGCTCTCAAAAAGCCTTGAAAGCGTCCCACATTATCTGAATTTTTGCTGACCCGATATTAACTTTAAAAAGACACGTGGCCTCATCTCGCATCTTAGATATCACTGCTTCATCTAACAAGATTGTCCTATCCAGAGTCCATCTTGTTATACCCTTCTTGTCCTGAAGCCTCAAAGAAAGGTACACGGCAGAGTGATCAGAGAGAATAGCGGGCAAGTGGTCAATCTTTACCACTCCCGTCAGTAGCTCCTGAGCTATTAAAAAATAGTCGATACGGGAGTGGTGCCCATACTTCTTGCTAAAAAAAATAAAGTCCTTCTTATCCCCCATCTTATTTCTCCAGACATCAACTAGATTTAATTCCTGGCACAAAATCTTAAGTGTCGCCGTTGTTTTAGGTGGGCTTACATACTTTACTTTGGAGGTTCTGTCCAAGTCCGACCGTTGAACTATATTAAAATCCTCCAATTACCACCGGGTATTAGTTAACAATAAGGCAGATTCTAGTTTAATTAATGCGTCTGGATTGTCCTCATTCGGACCATAATAGCTGGCGCAAACTAATCTCCTATCTTGAATCTTTACCTTAACTAATACCCATCTCCCAGATGTGTCCGTCTGGTAACTTTCTAATTTAATACCACAGTTAGATCTTATGATAATAGCTACTCCCCTTGTACTACCTCTCTGATCCGAACAGGCAATGTCCTGAACCCAGGCCCATTTTTTAAATGCACTTATACATTCTCTTTTTTCTAGATGGGTTTCTTGTAACAAAATAACATTAGCCTCAGTTTTCTTAAGAAATTCCATAATTCGAGCCAGTTTCCTTTTAGACCTCACCCCATTTACATTCCATGAGGTGAAGTGAACCAAATTCTTACTCATTTATTAAATGACAGGGCCCGCTTCCTCCCAATCCCATCAAATTGAGGCAGCTTTGGATCCCCGTATTTAGAAAAAATAAAAATTCTAAAATGTTTCATCAGGGTAATACACCTGTACGACAGATTGAGGACACTATTTGCTTCCTTTTTCCCCCTCATGCTCCCAACACCCCATGACCCCTCCCCCCTCCCCCCCTGGGGAACCCCCCTCCCTATCTTCTTGGGCGCGAGCGCCTTCGAGAAACCCCCATGGTGGTGAGGCAAATCCGAAAACAAAAACAATACCAAGTCCCAGAGTATAAGTGCAAGCGACGTATAAGTGTACCCTAGTGGAATCATAGCTACACATTCATATCTAAGTGTCGACATGATCCTATTCCTTTATACATCTATATTCATTCTATATACATTCTATATACAAATTATGGAGATCAGAACACCAATCTCTATTCCGAGCCTTCCATCTGCTTCAGCAAGGAGTCTACCTCATCCGGATCTCGGATATTGTACATTTTATTTTGCCACATGATCTTCAACATTGCAGGGAACTTCATATGCACCTGGGCCCCCCTAGAACGCAATTCATTCATTTTTGTGCCTAACGTCCACTGCCTCTGAGCCGTTCTCTTGCCCATATCAGAACGTATTTGGTAGGTACAATCCCCATATTTCAACAACCGTTCTTTCAATGCCCGGCCCAGGACAAGCTCTTTAATTGAAAAGGTAAGAAAATATATTAATATCTTCCTGGGGGCTTTCCTCCCGGATGTAACCTATACGGGTCCCTATGTACCCTTTAGAGCTCTCTTTCCCAATCAATGTCCGTTCTGTCCCGAAACAATTCTCCCAATAGCTTACAGACATAGCCTTTGATGTCCGCACCTTCTGCATTTTCAGCAATACCCAAAAGACGGATATTATTCCGCCTAGCCTGAAGCTCAAGCCTTTCCATATCCTCTTGTAATGACTTATTTTCTTGTTTAAGCCTCTCTATTTCTCTAGAATTTGCGGCGGTGACCTCACCCAGGGACTTCACCTCCTCTTCCAAAGCCCCCGTACGAAGAGCGATTCCATCAATCTTCTGTTCAAGTGTCCCACATTTCTCTTGAATGACTTTCTGGTTGCTTTCCGAGGTTTCAAACTTAAGCAGAATTTCTTGTCTCAAACTAAAGATTAAATCCACCAACTGGGTCCCTGAAGAGGCTCCCTCCTGTAGGCCACTCCCCCGCCCAGGGCTCACAGGATCACTCGAAGATATTCCATTGCATTCATTGTTTTCGACCGCCCCACCATTTTGAGCCATGGAAACATAAGCCGCAGGAATGCCAGCTATACTTTCATCCTTCTCTGCTAGAGGAGAAAAACGATTCTCAAGCCTCAATGGATTACCCTGCTTTAGCTGAGTCGTCATATTCTCCGTCCCATTCACTGTACTCCCAATATCTCCATCAGCCACAGCTGACCCTGCCACCTGTTCCATGATTTTAAAATAGGACCTAAGGGAGGGAGGTGGTTTTGGGAGGGAGCGCAGTTCTCTAGATCTGCACTTCCTTACTTTGCCTCTTTTAGTGGGTTTCTTGACAAGAGTTACGGGAATTACAACTAAAGGTGGCTTTGCGGTTTTCTCTCCTCCCGTCACCTTCTTTTCGGGGGCTGAACGTAAAAGATATCTGCTCCTTTCTGGGGCAAATTGCTCTCTCCTATCAGTGCCAGTGGAGGCCACGGGATCCCCAAGATCTTTCACCGCTCCAGTATTGGCCTGATCAAATATTGAGACCCCAGCATCGCTTACTCTTGCAGCAAGACGGCGCTGAACGGTAGAAGGTGGGACTCGAGGGTGAGAATCCCTCTCCATCCACCCCCTCTTCACTTTTAGGCAGGTACTAAGACCGTCTCTTTGCTGAGAAGCCTCTAAAAAACTTAGTACTGGCCCCTCAAAACCTCCTACGGGCAACCCAGGTTTAACAAAATTGCATTCACCCCTTACGTGCGTTATACAAGCCCCGCGGGGATCCAATGGAATGCCTCTCCATCCGCCGTATAGTCTTGTAGCAACTGCCCGAGTCTTCCTCAGAGAAGCCGCCCCCCGACTCCAACTCCCTTGGGGGGCGGAGTTGCGTCTCGCGGCAGCGGAGGAGCCAACATCCCAGCCCATACACGACCCTACCGTAAAACCGTAGAGAAATTGAAAGGACTGCCTGGAACCCTCAGCCGATGATCCTTATCGCCTCCTGATCTCCGAAATTCTGAGCCGCACTATTGCTCACCGTCCACCATCGGATTCGCCCCTCACCGCACGGAGGTTCTCCCGACTGGCGTTAGCCAGCCGCCATGTTCCCCAATCACGTGGTCTCCCTCCCCTCCCGCACAACCCGTGGTGCTTATCTCTTAATCAGACAAACAGTGCCACCATGTGTCAGACTGCCATAAGTCCTGGTGTTGACAATTAAGTGCCGGTGCCGACCTCCGGAAACCACCTGCACAAATTAAGCCCTGACTCTGCATGCAGGCCTTGTCTCGCTTGTTACACCTGACCTGTCTGTTCTGTCCGCGCCTCCCATCACAGCGCAAATGGTGTCCCTTCAGGAAAGCAGAATAGGGTGTGACCCTTTTCAGCATTGTGCATAAAAACCCTACAAATCTTGCTATTTTGTTTTTGGATATTTTCATTATTTAATTTGGGTATTTTTATTTTTCAATCTACATTTTTGATAGCATTGATGCAGCAGTCTATACTAAAGCTGCTGTAGGTGTTGTCTGGAAATGGCAAGTTTTCGCGACAGGCCAGTGTCACCGAAAGCAAGATAGGTGATGTGTGAAAGTCAATCATATGGTGGGATGGTGGGTGAGACTGAAATGTCCTGACTACACCTCACTCCCTGTCTGCTTCTCAGGGGCCTTTAAAAATTGTCCATGATTGTTTGACAGTGGTGCTCAGAGATAACCCCAGAAGCCATAAGCCCTCCCCAAGCAACGGCCAAACGTGCATTTAATTTTCCTAAAGTGGTTTTCAAAAATAGTATTTTTTATCATTAATATGTATCATGTGTGTGGAGAGTAGAAGCCTTCGGCTCTTGTTTTTAATGGAAATGATGCCCATATCCGACCTGCTTGTGAGTTGCACATTTTGTAGAGAATTCCTATGAAAGGAAAATTATGAAGGTATACCTTGGCTCGCCTGGTTATTACACAAAGAGCAATGTTTTTATAACCTGTAATTTATAGGATTGGTATTTTACCTAATAATCAGGAATATTAATCTTATGGAAAGACTAAAAAAGAAGTATTAAGCAATGCAAAGTTTCAAGGAGCATATTCTGAACAGGCCTCTTAAATTTGAGTATCTATGCAAGGTGACACATGTATGCATTGGACGATTGGTAGTAATGACCATGACAGGCCTTATTTCCGCAACACATTTTTTTTAAACATACTGAGTTGTATTGATTTCCAGATTATTGTGGATTTAAGAGTTGACTTGCTGATAGTTTACTTTCTTTATTTATAATTTATCCCAAATTCCTACAATCTAGAACTTTGTTTTTTTTAACTTATGTTTTGCATGGGCGCATGAGTGGCCCAAACAAATGCCGAGCATTTTATCAATTTACTTACCATAAAAAAAGGTCTTCTGACGTAGAGCAAACTTGCAAAACACCATTCATGCCTCAGCACAATCACTGGTAAATCTGGGCCCAAACCTTTAACTTTACGGTTAAATAAGTATGGTATAACTCAAGGAATGGAGACATTTTTATTTTTTATGAGGTGGCAGAATCTAGAGATTGAAATAGCCTTAAGGATGTTTTTTGCAGGCTCTTATGTTTTACTTGTGACATATTATATTAGTATTCATATTGCATGTTTTGGAAAATGTGTTCTGACCCATTTATATTCTTGGAGGTTTCGCTTTTGGAGTGCCAGTTTTTTTTAAACTTTGATGGTAAATGAGTCTCACTAAAGGAACGCCATTCACTGTAAACTCTGTTAAAATGGAATGGGAGTGCTAGCCGTCAGTGTCTGCTTTTTAAAATAAATAATGTCCACTGCTGGGTAAGAGGCTCTGGATTGGCTGCAGGTGAACATGTGCACACATCCATGCACATATCTGTGCAGGCTGAGCGAGTTGGACTACCCTTCAGCTCAGCCCAGTATCTGCGCAGAGATAGCCTGTCACAGAAGGGACCCTTCAGGAAGTGGTGCAGACCTAGTGTATGCCTTATAATATGAGTGGGCATTCAAAGTGTAAGTCTTGTTAGATCTGAAATCCTTAACTGAAAACAGTGTGGCCTTACTGTGTGATGCATTATGGATGAAATCCGCACAAGTACAGTTTTAGGTTGGAATCTGTTTATTCAGTGAAACCAAAATAAAATAAACAGTGCAGTGCCCCCTATCGGGAGCCAGAGGAGAAAGCAAAAGGTATGGCATAGCACAATAAAAGGAAGAAAACAACATCCCAACATATCCCCCCTCTCCTCCCCCCTACTCCCTGCCTGTTCCCACCGCCGTCCCTCAAGCCCCGGAGGTGAAAAAGCAAGGATGTTGTGGGGTATCTTACATAGCTGGGAGGCAAGTAGGGTCTTGCACCAGCGCAGGCAAACGCAAGAAGCAAGTACAGTTTTGCCATAGTTAGGCCAAGAAATTAGAATGGCACACCATTCCTACGGTTAAAGTGGATCCTGAGTGTTGATTTAATGTCACTTTGTCATATCTGCACATATCTGCACTCCTAGCACGTGAGGATTTGTCACATTTTTCTCATTCAGCTCTTAATTAGATTTCAGTCCTTTGTTTCCTCTGCTGTGCCAAGTTGATTACTTTGCTAATCAGCTGGAGGATCAAAGGTCTCAACACACAGTAGGACCGTTTTCTATTGCTTGGGACTGTGCCTGGGAATGAAAAGGGTGGAGACAGACCCTTCATGAGATAATTACTTTTTACACTGCACTAGGCAAAGGGAAAATGCCAGATCTCTGGAGCCAATCACAGAAGGGGCTCCCCTTTTAAGTTTCAGAGGGAAAGGATTAGGCAGCTGTCTGTGGCAGTTAGAGATAGGGCTTAGGCTGCCGGCAGACAACTCAAAAACACTGTTTTGAAATGTACCAAAATGTTGTGCTGGAGCGTTGAGATAGGGGTGGTGGAATGATGTGTCACACCCGGATTGAACGGAGGTGCCTACCATATGGAACTTTGTGCCACCACTTAAAATCCATGAACAGGCGTGAGAAAGGGAGTGAGAAGATGGATTTGGAAGGACTTTGAAGAAGTCAGATCCCTTTCTGAGGTGCTGGAGCATCTTGGACTTAACTCTGAGGACTCACCTCTTCAAGGCCAGTGACATTGGCCCGCTTACCTCTTTGAGGGAAGGAAAGAGGGATGGACCTTTTGGGAGACGTAGAAGGAAAAGAGTTTCCTTGGAGCTTCTGAGCCTGCAAATGAGTAACCCTCATGCTGCTACATGGGTGCCATGCATGTGGCCAAGGAGGCTGTGGAACCTTAAAAGTGCAAGCATGGAGGGTATTCTGACTTGAGGGCAGTGGGATGCCTCTGGAGGGGACCAGACCCTAGGCTGAGAAGAACACCAGGCGCTGAAGAAAGGACAGGTGCTTAGTAAGGACAGCAGTAACAAAAGAAATCAAGCTACCAAGGAATTACAATGTTTTAGAGTCTAGGAGGCTGAAAATCAAGAGTCCTGGTGTCTAGGGCATGCCACCAGGAACAAAATGCAACATTCCCCTCTCCATATCTGCCTAATGGGCCCTGAAAAAGCACAAGTAGAATTTGGACCCTCCTTTGGGATGACTTAGTAAGGGAGGCAAGAAGTGTCCCTATCAGATTTCCAATGATACCCCCGAGGAGGGCTAAGGGCTCAAGAGGTTGGTGGAAGGAAAATGAAATCTTTGGGAGTGTGTGTGGGTCCCCCGCTCCAGTGAGGCTTTGTCCATGGGCCCTCAGTTCCGAGACAAACGCTGCTGACAACAACAAAAATGGGCGCTGCCCTGCTCTCTGCCTGAATTGTTCCTGAGGCGCCCATCTCCCTGGGGACTAAAGAAAAAGGCCTTGAAGCACACGGGGTTGGCCAGCGCCCAGGCAACAGAGACAGGTTACCCCCCACTTGTGCCTGTGTCTAGAGGGGGGCATGGGTATCGGTGCAGCTGTTCCTGCCCGTGGGTGATGGAGGCAGGAGAACTGCTGGTTCTGGCATTTGCCCTGAGGAGTTGTCCCATGCACAAGGGAACCCCTCACAGTCCCAACAAAAAAGGATTTAAAGGATGTGGTTGTTCTTATTGGGACTGGGCGCTCTTTTAAAAAATACAAAAAGGGCCACCATGGCATGCTGGGCACTGGAGCACCCCATAAGCCTCGTAAAGGGCTCAGAAATATACATAGTGCTTTTCGGGGTGCCCCAGGAACGGCAGGGGCACCACCAACATCAAGCAGAGTGTTTGTGGGGCTGTCAAGAGTGTTGCAGTCCCCACAGGAGTCACCACAAAGCTTCCTTGAATGTCGCCATAAGAATCCCAGGGAGTCAAACCAATGATCACGGGAGAAATCTCTACATATTTTAAAAACTCCTGGAACTTGGGCTTCTCTCCAATAAGGGTTTGGAGTACTCCTGTTGGTGGGTTCTAATGCTCTGTTGCAAACATGTTTAAAAGTAAAAGAAAGACTCATTTTTGATAATAACAAAGTTAATAGTGAATTATAAAATGTTTTAAGAAAAGTAATTGAAATGTTTTTAAACGCTTTCGTGGCAATCATTACAGACCCTTACAATTGTCAATGTAAGATGTATCATCCTTAGTGAAGTTAATGGTATTGCATTGGCTTTCATTAATGTGGTGACACACTGACAAAAGTGGAATAACCCTCAACAGGCTAAGAAAACAATAGGTTTTCTTATAACACCCTAATCCACCACGGTTGCCCCTTGATGGCATGCTTCATCATCGAGTCCATCCCGTTCTGCTGCAGAACGGGTGTGCTGCGACCTAAACCTTATGTTAGAGCACTTTTTGGGGCGTATTCAATGATAATAATGATGGTAAATATAAATGGGGGAGTAATATGTGGAAACTGATTTTAAAAATACCTGCCTAGTAGGGGAATACTATTTATTCTGGCCTCTAGTCGGTATGGTTAAAAACATGGGAGGAGGTAGAAAATTAAGAGATAGTGTGCCTGCCTTTCTAAATGGTCAACGTGTTTCAAGCTATACCCCATAGGCTTTTCATAAGGACCAAGGAAACAAACTCCCTTATACCACTCCTGTTATGCTGTATTAACTACATACACTCTGCATGCCAAAGATTAAATATATATGTACATACAGCACCTACTTGGTGTTACTGCTTGTAACTTTGGTGTTACTGGTTGTAACTGTGAAATACACAAGGGTAGAGTTAGTCTGTACAGCCAGCCAGCTGTATACATTATCAATCACTGTTATTACTATTGAACGTCGTGTCTCTTTCCTCATAGTGAACACCTCAAGGTGACAAGACTAAACCTCTGCCCTTTCAAACTTACGATTAGCAGAAAAACAGTGCAGCCTGTGCACCTCAATGGAAAGCGAAAACTGTTTCATGCACAGGCTTCATTTTGAAAGTGGGCCGTGGTCTAGTCTTTCTGTAGCCCGAGGATGCTACAGCCACCTGTTTTATTGCACTTAACATCCCGGAGTCAGCCAAGGCGGTAATATGCAGGCCCAAGCTGCTAATTGCAGGTTTGAAATGGCAGAGGTGTAGTCTTGGAGTGGCAAGTGTGGCTTTTTGCCGCCTTGAAGCTCGTCTTAAATATTCAAATATGGAGGCATATTTCGGATATGTCTGGACGGTCCCGTGTTGTTCTTTTATTTTTTAGAGTGTGACCTAGAGGCTTCCCTCTCAACCGGAGGACCCATGATGCAAAACGTCTGCATCATTTATGTATGTGGTGTGATTTTATATGTATTGTGTGCTCTGCGTTTGTTTGTTCATTCACAAGGATTGCATGTTTAGTCTGTCACAATGCTGTTTGTGTTACACTAAAAGTTCCCACTTTTGAACACACTTTTTATATTTTCTAATGTATTTTGTCACCTTGAGGTGTTCACTATGAGGAAAGAGACATGACGTTCAATAGTAGTAACAGTGATTCATAATGTATTGGCCGGATGGCTGTACAGACTAACTCCCCCTTTGAGTATTTTACGGAGTTACAACCAGTAACACCAAAGTTACAAGCAGTAACACCAAGTAGGTGCTGTATGTACATATATATTTATTCTTTGGCATGCATAGTGTATGTAGTTAATACAGCATAACAGGAGTGGTATAAAGGATTTTGTTTCCTTGGTCCTGATGAAAAGCTTATGGGGTACGGCTTGAAGCATGTTGACCATTTAGAAATGCAGGTACATTATTGCCTAATTTTCTACCTTCCCTCATCTTTTTAACCATACCGACTAGAAGCCAGAATGAATAGTAATTCACCTACTAGGCAGGTATTTTTAACCTCACTTTCCACATGTGACCCACCACTCCTACTTACCATCATTTTTATTATTGGATACGCCAAGAAAAATGCTCCCACGTAACACGTAGGTCGCAGCATGCACGTTCCGCAGCAGAACGGGATTGACCCGATGACAAAAACATGACACCAAGGGGCAACTCTGGTGGGTGAGGGTTTTATAAGAAAACCTATTGTTTTCTTTTCCCGTGTAGGGTTAGTCCACTTTTTACAGATGGGCTCTTTTTTGACATTCACACTTTGGTAGGAGGACGAGCCCCTCTGACTTCAGTTTCCTATCTCTCCCCCTTTTTTGAGAAGAAAGACACACTGACAAAGCTAGTAGGTTTGACTTTTCATAATTACCCCCATAGTTTTGTGTCGAGTGGATGTGGTGTTGGTGTATAATAGGTTTAAGATTCCGGGCTCACTAGGGTGTGAACTGTTCGAAGGGTGTCACCATAGGTATTTCCAACAGTTGACATGTATATATTTGTAAATCAATGCATAGTATTGAGTAGTGTGTGTGTGTAATGGAGTGTTTTTCTTTTTATAAGCAAAAGCACTGACCGGACGGTGATTGGTATTTGTTGCATGCCGGAGGATTGAGGTATTAGCCCACACCTCCTACCCTGAGTAGGGCTTGGACTGCTCTTCTTTCCTACCCTGAACGAGTCAAATGCTACAGCCGGGTAGTTGGTTCCCAGTAGACAGAAGGTTGCAAACTTGGTACTTGTTGAAGACCCACATCCTTCACAACTATTTACCTTTCTTATAATGTGTATACATGTTTTTGGTTTATAGGCAGTAATATGTCTAATAAACTATTCTGAATAAAAAACATGCTTATGTGGCTTGAGAATAATTCACTAGGATATCACTGTAGTTCTTCTATGACAAAAGTGTCTACCATCTAGAGTGTTTCTTGAGAGAACAATCCTAAAAATGGCCTCATAAGATGGAAAAACCAATTTAGAATTTAGCATCTCTTCAATGAGAGTGAGGATCTCTTTAAAAGGAATGTAGGTAGACTAGTCATTTGCCATTTCCCGTTCATTCATAGAGGCTACCAAATTCCTCACTTCCCATACCCATTGCCCATTCTGTAGATGAAGTATTAATCTCTTCCAAAATCAGTCCTGTCAATGATTGGATGGAAACCTTCCATGCCAAAAAAAAAGATCTTTAAATATTAGATCTCGAAGGATAAGACTTGAGATTGGGTCTAATCCTCTGAGACAGGGTTGCAAATGGCAAAAAGCCTCTGAAGGCACATCAGGTTTGCACAAGTAACTGATAAAATAGTGCTAACCAGGTTTGGTGTACATTCTTTCTAGGGAGTATCAAAGAGGCAGCTTTATTTTCAGTCACTTAAAGATCACGCCGAGGACTTCCACACTCTTCAAACCAAGATCCAAAATGGTGATATATGGGTGAGCCGTCTATGAAAGTGTTATTAAGATGCCAAATACCTAGTATTCAGTGTTGATTACCAGAGGCTGTTTTGTAAACAACCACATTTGTTAGCCCTATTATATATGTCTAAAACATGAAGACATCTGTATGGATTTACCATGGTACAATGAGATGTTTTGGTTAAGCTGGGGAAGGAAAGGTCCTACTTTACTCACCTTGTTACTGTGCATTGCTAAACATAAGCCAAAAAGTAAGGTGCTACCATGAAACTATGTTTCAAAACTTAGGGGCCCATTAGGATATCTGGCGGATCGCCACCGCCGGCCCGGCGGTGGCAATCCACCCGCCAAATATCCTTTTTCACCCCCGCCATATTAGTATGGCGAGAGGCACCGCGGCGGACGGAAAGACCGTCTGCCGCATTTCCGCCGGTCGGATTGCCGGCCGGGCGGAAAAGGAAGACAGTATGGTGGCGGTGCCATCCACATTAGCATGCCTGCGGTGACATGCCTTTCCATGGCGGTGACTCCGCCATGGAAAGGCATGCGGAGAATGCCTTCGGGGGCCTGTTGCGGGCCCCCAGGTGGGTGGTGGGGTGGATGCCTGCACTTGGGGGGTACCCATGGTACCCCCCTTCATTGGCATGCACAAGGTGGCAGGCACTGCGCGGTGCCTGTCACGTTGTGCATGCCAATGCACAACATGCATATTTTGCATTGCGGCGGGTGCTGCTGACAGCACCGCCCGCCGCAATGTAAAATGTGCTGGATGCGACCGCCAGGGTGGCGGTCGCATCCTAATTGCCATAGCGGGACCGCCGCACCTTCGGCGGTCGGTCCCGTGTTCCGTTACGGTGGCAGGCGGACAAAGTCCGCCCGCCATCGTAATAGGCCCCTTAGTAAAGATTTTGCTTTAGAGGTGGAAGTTATTACCTAACTTAACTCTGACCCATTTGCCCATTTATAATCTTTGAATGGGCCAAATAAACACTTTAGGAGTACCCCAATCTGCAAGTATTTTCTAAAGGAGGCTTCTGTTCAGTCTATCAAAGGCCACCTTGTAGTCAATAAAATACACCTAAAGAGGGGTTCTCATGAGGTCCACATAGTAATGGATCAAAACTGAAATGGTAAAAGGGTGACACCCGGCTAAAGAAATGCATACAAACGTCTACTGCTCACCACCCAGAAGGACAATGAAGCAACGATTACCTAGATGGCAAGAATCCCACTTTTTCAAAATGGGATTAAACAGAGAGCCCCACAGGATTATGGTACAAAATGCTGTATGGAGGAAAGTAGAGGAAAGTCGGAACATTGATTGAACCAATAACTATGATCATGATTGACGAGTAGTCAAACCTTGAAGGCTCAGCAAACCTGAGGAGCAAAATACAGTTATCAAACACCCCTCTTTATTAATTGATTTACACTGTTGATAGTTGAGGCAATAGCTCATTTTAGTTTTCATAAAGTGATTCAGTATTGCTTACCCATACTGCCTGAGGAATAGTGCTTCCCCAAATGAGACACACAACTTATTTAGAGCGTTAATAAAACACCATGGGGTTGATTTAGTATGCTGACTGTCCAGGCTGTCTTATTTTGAGTGTATTCAAATATGACTATCTTTAGTTAACACATTTCAACAACTATGTTTTCCATGTAGCATAAAAAAATGCATAATGTGCTTTACTACGTTTTGCAGAACCCGTCTAAAAATGTTGAACTTTTGTACTGTATCTATGTATGTGTCTCTCTTATAACATTTTCTGTAACATTTACGTATTAATGGTTCTATAAGGTTATAGATAGAGAGAGGATGGATGGGTGGATCGAAAGACAGGAATAAATCTGGCGGAAACTTTGTTTTATTCCTTATACAAGTAGTGAAGGTGGTTTTTAACCTCCAGTTTGCACAATTAAGTCAGCATATTTCAGACAAAAATGTAGGCGTGCATAATAGGTTAAAACGCCATTTGGAAGACGTGAATACCCATATAGTAAGACCTTTCCTCTGCTCCTTTCATGAGAACACCCATGCTCTTGTACCACCCTACGTTTAGTCCTGCAGAAAATCTTTTTCTGTGGCACTGTGTTCCATTTTTGGGAGTAAATGTCAACATATCTTGATTCTGCAAGCAAGGAGGTGCCATTTGCAACAGTAAGATGGTATTATTGGTGCATCTAAGTTGAGCTCAGGTATGCAAAAATATTTTAATTTTACATGTAGTGAAATTCCTAGAATGGCATAATCTGATGAAGTGTGAAAGCAGAGGTTAGAACCAAGAGGGCTATTTATGTAAAAGTCACGCAGCGTAGCAAGTCACTGTGCTGCGCTGAACTGCATGAGAGGGAAAGGGCAGGAATGCACTCTATTTAAAGCAATACAGCACATTCCTGCCTTTTCCCTTGCGCTGGCGCCGTTTCGGCAGCCTAGCACCGATGCAGGCACCCTTGCACCATGGTGCAGAATGCAGCACACATAGAAAGAGGACGTAACAAGGAGAAATAAAGATATTTCTCCTTGTTACCCCTCGCCTGAGAAGGCATATCTTTTTGGCGCATTCCCAGGTCTACCAGTTCTGGTAAATCTGGGAATGTGTCAAAAACCATGGAAGTTGCATTGGAACACCCACCCAATGTCCATGGAACGCCTTCCCAGGGCAGAGTAAGGGAACGCAGCGATTTGCGCTCCGTTGCCTTACTCCAGATTTATGAAACCACTCAGGGCAACGCAAAGTGGCGTTGCGTGGTTTCCTAAATCTTGCTTAAGGTTTGTGTCGTGCATGCGCCATGTTGCGTGGTGCAAATGTGACACAAACAATCTCAGAAATAGGCACCCTAGTATTCTTGGGCCAGCGGTCTGCAATTGAGCACTAGACTGCATCTCTTCACTTCATTATTATGTATTGGGTTACTTGTAAAGCACTTTAGGCAGCTCTAAATCTTCTCCAATTGATGGGGATGGAGGGCAGGAGATGTGAGAGGGATTGACCAGGCCAAAAGAAGAAGCATATTGTTCAGTGGAAGAGGAGCCTTGTGAATGGAAATATCTTACATAGAACAGTACTTCACTGACTGGCAGAACAATGGGGCATTATAAGTTGCCAAGCTTTGGCATTTGGTTGGGTTGGCAGGAAGATGGGAAGTTGGGAAGAGGAGAGGCACGGTGGGACTGTTGTCTTAGGTCACCATAATGTAAAACAGATCTGATGAGATTGCATGAATGTAAAATTGTCATATTCTGTCTCCTCTTAGAGCCTCCAGAGAATGTGAGCATCTCCATACCCCCATTGATGCAGGTGGGGCATCACTACTTTCTCACCTGTAGGGTACAGGCTGTTGCACCGACGGAGTACTTCACAATGTTCATCAGGAAAGGGAACACCACTCTCCATGCGGCACGCTTTCTCTCCCATGACTCCGGCAATGACGGCCTCACCGACATCCTGATCATCATCGCCCAACGAGTTGACCACGGAGTGGAGTACACTTGCCTGGCCCGCCTCGATCTCACACCAAATGGAGAGCTCTTTGAGAAGTCTGCCAGTGTATCTGTCCACACTTTTGGTATGTGTGCACCTTGCATTGGCTGAATGACTCTGCCCCTGTCCTGCTGACCTTAGTCATCGTCTCAAATCCCTGTATGTGAGCCTGGTTCTGCTTGTCACTTTGTTGTCCCACTTTTGGCCTTTTCATTTCTTAAAATCCCCCATGAACCTTTGATGTTGATTACTATTTGGAGACCCAACCTAAGTGCATTGCGAGTGAAAATGAATGGCCTTAGGCCACTTCAGATTTTTGAGGAACAGACAAGGCAATAGAGAGTCAAGGAGATAAAGTGATTTACCCAGATTGACTAAAACCACGAACTAGAATACATTCCATAGGGCTCTGCCCCAGCCCTATCAGCCTTCCCAAGTTAGGGGCCTGCAGGAAAATCTCAAGCTAACCCTAGAGGTTCTGCTTAGATCTTAGCCAAGGGGTGAGCTGACCAACACAGATCCAGAATTTTAAGGATACCCATAAAACACAGTCTAAACGGATCTCATACATCTAGTGAAAATCTCGAAACAACTTGACCTAGGTGCTGGCCAGCTTCCCAAAAACAGACTAGAGCATTCAGATTCAATGGGCAAACACAGGTACATGGAAATTAGTGTCTCACTGCCAAAAAAGTAAACTTTATTTAATGCTAATATGTGTAGGGGTGAAAGTTTTCTAGAAGTGCAAGCCAAACATTCAGATAGTGCCTCAGAGAGGAGCTTTGGCTGAGTCCCAATGATTGAGTAATATTCTTTGTCGCTGCTCACCGGCTCTGATGAATTAAAAAAGTACCAATGGAAGGGCAACATAACCGTGTTCTGAAAAGTTACCAAAATGTTATCTGTGACCCATTATCTGAATCACTAAAGAAACAAAGCAATTAATTTTGGTAATCTCTATGTTAAGCAGCTGTTTGGCCAACAGCATTTAAAGTGCAGGAAGGATTGTTTATTCATAATGTATGGGCACAGCCTGTCAACAGAGGTGGAGAGTCAATTTCAAAGCTGGGAGATTTCCCTGTTAGTCGGGTATCATGAAACTTGCATTCACCACCATGCCTCCACTGCACCCTTCCAGGGGCCTCAAGGCTAGTAAAGAAATCTCATAATTTAAGAATGAGCTTGTCCTCCTCTCTCAAAAGTTATTAGAAACAGGGAGTGAAAATTAACCAACTTCCTGTTTCCACAAATGCCATTTTTATCAACTAACCCATATCTATAGTCATCCCTCTCTTTAATTTTTGGCTGCAGACCTACCAAAGGAACCCACTATTAACGTCTTGGAGTTCATGGAATTGGGATCAGTTGTGATGGCCACGTGCGAGGTGGCCGAGGCCTTCCCACTTGAAGACGTGGAGGTGACCCTGCTGTTTGATGGCAGGGAGTTGAACGTCACGGTGACCAAGGACGGTGACACGCTGACTGTGGAGGGAGCTGTACCGTCGGACAGTTCTGGGCAGCACATGCTGGAGTGCCAAGCCTCAGCAAACCCTACAAGAGAAGCCAAAACAGTAGAGCGGGTTGTTTACATTTACAGTAAGTGATTTATTTATTTTTGACTGTGATATATTCGGCTCCTTCAGAGATTAATAATATATACATCTATTTAATTTTCTCCAGCAAAGTCACGCTCATATTATTCTATAAAAGCTAAGCTATACTTGTAATCAAAGATAATGTGGTTACAAAAGACACAGATGAGACACTTGATTGACATTCAGTCATTATTTTGAAAATGAAACATCGAAAGGCAGCAAAAAAGCACAATTAAACATCAAAAATCCCCCTGGAACAAATTCCATATTATAATATTTTAGAAGCAATGGTTCCAATCACTTAAAAAAATTGTTACTTTAGTAAGTATAGAAATGTTTCTAATCCAACAAGATGTAATCAATCTGGTTCTGAAAAAATCTAGATCCCTAGGTGCTTTGCCAAAGTTCTTATTGTCTAGCGGTTGGTGAATTTTGTTGCTGAGATGCAAAATCTGCTGAATCCATTTGCGTAGAAATTTCTGCATTTTGTTTGCAAATATGTTCAGCTGGAAAGATTTTGAGGAATTTTGTGCTTCGTGCAGAATTTCGCCCACACATGAGTTTGGCAACCACTGAAATTTAAGTAAAACAAATAAATCAGATCTTTGTGGTGTTTTCGGTTCCATATTTCAGGGAAAATATTGACCCAGGCTTATTATTTACAAATGTATACACTGTGCACAGTTGCTGTGGCTCACTGTAAGGCGTGGTCTGTTTCCAGTGGCATGGCACATGTCTGTAGAACTCCCAGTCTACTCTACGACTCTGTTCTAAACACCACTCCAAGCAAACTCCACTACTCTGTACACCACTCTGCTCCACTCTATTCTACTCAACTCTACGACACTCCACATCATGGTACCCCATGACGCTGTACGCAACGACACTGTTGTATATATTATCGTGTTGAGCGTGTTAGTCACGAGCGTGCTTCTTCTGGTTCGCTCGTGACTGTCACGCTCTACAGGAGTTGTTATGTTTCAATGGGAGTTCCAGGTGGGGGGTTAACGGGTTACGAACGGCATGATTGTATTATACGTTGATGCTGCACTTGTGAAGATGGATTAAACTTCACTTGCACTTACTTCCTTCGTCCTCGTGATTATTTTTGGATGCCTTTCCACTTTCTAACAGACACTCTATGCAATGACACTCTATGCCCGACACTCTATGTCACAACACTCTATGCCATGGCACTCTACGACACTCCACTGTACGGCACTCCACTGTATGCAACTCCTCTCTATGGCACTCTACGACACTCCATTCTATGATACTACACTCTATGACACTCTCCTCCACTGTACTCTAGGACACTTCACTCAACGAATCTCCACACGAAACTCCACTGTACGATTTGAAATGCATTTTTTTTTTATTTTTAAATACTAAGGTTCAGGATACGTTATAGTTAGGAAAACTATTAATAATTTGTATACAAAACCAACTTAAACTACCAAACATTAGAAATTCTAAAGTTATAGTTATAACCCACCCGAAACTTTCTATAACTCACGCACGTCCGTAAAGAGTGTTGTGAACTCGCTTAGGCAGACTAAATCAACTATAATTCGGCCCTCTACCATGCACTGTGTTTTTAATAAATTATGTTATCTGAGATAGAAAGACTGTTGGAAGTGATAAAATATAAAAGGTAAAAACAGTGCATGGAAAAGGTGCAAGTTATAGTTGATTTAGTTTGCGTAGGGGGGTTCACAACACTCTGTACAGAGGTGCGCGAGTGGCACAAAAGGCCAAATAACATCTTTAGGCCATTTTGAAGCCAAGATTAAGGCTCGAGCCTCTGAAGAATGTAGGAGAAATTATATTAGTATGACTAAAAAAAATCACTTTTTTCGATGAAAGAACTTATTGGTCTCTAAGCGTCATTCCTCCAGCTTGACATGAGAGATCCCTGTAAAGACATACAAGTTTTACAAATTCAGGTTGGTATTGACTGGACTGAGCAAAGGACATCGATCCAACAATTTGAAAGTAAAAAGGAAATGCAGCCTAGGTAGTCTTGTTGTGAAATATGATATGGAGCATATATTACTGATTTGTCAAATCTTTTAAGAATTCAGAAACATACAATCTGACTCACTTTTAAAAAATACAATCAGGCATAGGCAAGATGTATTAAAGATGTTGGTACTGCAAAAATAGCAAAGTGATGAAAGGTTGCTTGAATTAATCTCAGTCACTGACCATCCTTCTGACCACATTCTAGTCTATTGTTTTTTGCCACTGAGCCACTGTAGACAGTGTCCAGCCCTATGCAAATCAGTCTTGGCCCTACTCTAATAGGTAAAGCCCAGCCCGAACTTCCAGGGCAAGACCACTGCAGACAGAATCGCATACAACCACAGACCGGTTTTAGCCTATTTGAATAGTAGCGAGATGCAACATGAATCCTCTGGCACAGTGAGCATGGGGTCCACATCAGGGCATATCTGTTGGTCTTAGGGCCCCTGTTGTTACAAACAACGTGATGGAAAGAAACATCTGGAGAGGTCCTGGTCTTGACATTCAGGTTGGATGGACTATTCCTATTGGAGCAGGACAAAGGCTGATTTTCATGTGGTTATTCATTTGTGTAAAGTGACACATTGCAAGAAAATGAGAGACTGGAATGTGGCCCAGTGATTGCCAGTGAATGAGACTTTTGCCAACATTCCACCCTTCGCCTCTCTATTTTCCTCACAGTGAAACCCAAAGTGCGACTGGTATGCCCAGATGTGGGTCTCATGCTCGCTCTACCACACAACTGAAGCTATAGCTCACTGATGAGCCTAGCTATATTGAAACCAGTAAGAGGTAGCTTACATTTCTCTTCTGAGGGGGGCTGGATTGGAAGTTTGGGTTGGACTGTTTATTGGTGTTTGAATGTCTAGTAGTGTGAAGGTGCTCATGTTTTACCAATATAGATTATTTTATGGGCTATGGATGTCATTTTTGATGTTACAAGTTTCAAGCTTGCTAGTGCCTAGTACAAAAATGTGCTCTCTATGTTATAAGTATTGCATAGTTGTCTGGTATTTACTATTTTGTTGTAATACTTTTCTCCAGTATTTTGTCGATTGCTGGTTAGTGACTTGGTCTTATGCATGTTAGGGAAGTGCATTGACATATTACTTGTGCTTTTTTGGGGGGCTTTGACATGCATATTAAGGAAGTGCATGTTTTAACCATAGGTAAAAAATGACTCAAATCAAAAAGGGAGAGAGAGGTAAGGTTCTACTGTGGACTCGACCTCCTTTCTTATATAAGTAACCAAAAAAGAGTCCACCTGTACTCAAAAAAAAATTAGCTATCTTTCCAGGGAATCTCTCACCTTAATAATAATTAAGAAGACCAATAAGGTTTTGTTCTAGGAGTGGTTTTTGGGATTATTCAATTTGGTCCTGAAGAAAAGCCTTAGGGGTAGGCTTGAAACATGTAGACCAGGAGACACACACCCATCACAGTGTGTTAATCCGCGCTTCCCCTATTTAATAACATCAGCTACAGGAGTCAATAAAAGCTATTTTCCACATAGCCAGATATTTTTTTAACTCACGAGTTTGACCCTCCCACTCTTATCACTAATCAATTTATAGTCCACACCCTACAAAGTGCTCCCACGTCTCCTTCGGTAGCAGCACGCCCCGTCCCGCAGCAGGCGGGAATAACCCGATGATGATGCATGCCACCAAGGGACGTTTTGGTGGGTGGGGGTTATTTTAAGAAAACGTATCGCTTTTCTTGAATACTATAAAGTTCCCTGGAAAGATAGCTAATTTGTCTTTGAGTACGGGTGGACTCTTTTTTAGTTACTTAACTATAGGTAAGTCAGTCAAGGCCACAGGCTGGTTTCATGTGTATTTTGTTATGTTATGTGTATTTATTTCGAACACTACCACCAGCAAGGTATCCTGGTGCAGATTTTCATGCCACCTATCCAATTCTGGATCATGTGCTGCATGTGTTGTTTAGGTCTTCAACACACTGATTGTGTTTTTTTTCTCATGTCAGACTGGTAGCAAAATGTGGGCAAATTTTCTAGTCCCATACGTCATGCTATGTTCATGATTGAATCATGGGTAGGCTATGGGTGGCATGTGTCACACCTTTACTGTACATAAGTCATGGGCCAGCTGTTTGGCACAGGTGTTTCACCTTCGGTGTCTTTAAGTTGTGGACTGCTTGAGAGTTACATGTATTGCACCACCTTCTGTGGAAATCACAGGCAAGTTCTTGGTCGCAGGCAAGTTGTGGGTTGCATACATAATTTGTTTTGGCTGTGTGTAGTTCATGGGCAGACTATTGGTTGTGTGCAACACTTCAGATTGAGTGTAATTCATGGGCAGACTATGCCGTCCCATGTTGATTGTTTTGGTTACATTGTGTTGTGGATGTGCATGTGTGTGTCTTGTGTTTGTGCTCCATGCTTTGTACAAGTCATGGACAGACTGGGTGCCTTTGCTTGCTTCCTTCTGTGGTTTGTTTTGTTTTGTGCGTGTGTGTGTGGTGAAGAATTTCTACTTGCGCTTGTTGGTAAAAGGGAGATATGTTATGGGTATTGGTGTCAAACCCAGAATTGAAACTACCGTAAAGAAAGAGCAAGATGCCTTCTGCACTCACCAGCATATGACACAAACAGCAACAATGTTGACTCAAATGCATATATCTATCATACTGAAATATCTCCTTAGAAAAAAATCTTCTTGACCTGCATGTATTCTCACTGTCAATGGTTTACCACAATATACCCAAAACGGGTAGTAAGTGTTTTTGGCTGGAGTTAGGACTTTCAAACAAGTTGACATTTACAGGAAGATATTTCATATAAGTCCATGATTTTGGAGGTCTAAAATTTGCAGTTAGTCCTAGTTTTCATATGGAAGAACTGCCTACATCTCTCATTTTAGGGAACAGGACTTTTCTGACCAGACCTTCAAACAATTCATTTCAGATGCTAGCAATGCATGTACATGGTATTTAACTTTTGTACTACTTGGTGCTGATGTAATATAAGTGAATATTTTTAGGCTGTTGGTTTGAGAGTTGTGAATGATTCCCGTTAGAGGGTAACACAGAAAGGAGCAAAGGTCAATACGTTCCCGTAAATGGAATAGCAGTGCACATAGTATGCACATGCATGGATATGCACTCCTCTTCATTGTAGAGAGATAAAATGGGAAAAAACAGTTTCCAGGCTACCCTCACATACCTCCAGTTGAGGTACTAATTATCTTTCTTAACTATATATTTATAGGCTTTCCTGAACCTTCCCTGAATATACAAGATGTGAATACATTGGCTGGTCAAGACATGAATATCACATGTGTGTTGCCAGAATCTGACCCACGCGAAGCTTCAGTAGTAATCAGGGGCAATACCACGACGTTAAAGATTTGTGAAGGAAGAACAGAGATTGTATGCAAGCACATCTTGAGAATACAAAAAGAAGATCACAGAAGGAAAATTACATGCGAAGTGACACTGGGATTTCTGAATATATCAAAGACCGCGTCATTCGTGCTAAATGTTGACTGTAAGTAAACAGCCTGTTCTTAGTTACCAATATGTGTAGCTCTCTATCGCCCAAGACACATGCTTGTTACGTAAGATCCCTCTAACATTAACTCACTTCAAGAAACATTCATCATAATTGTCCCAACCTCACTGGTCTCCTCCATCGTTCCTTAAGCTGGTTTGTCAAGTGTAATTACCTGTGTGTTCTCCGAGAAGCTGTCAAAATTCAGAGCATCTCCATTGAAGAGTTAGCCCAGCTCCCAACAACCAGTAGGGGGCCCTTTGCCTTACTGAACTCACCTGAATTATGTTCCTAGTTTCAGCATTTTGGGGTGTGTGGAGGCTTCTACATATATTGTTTAGGGTCTTGGCATGTAGCATTTTAATCCTGATGATAAATATGCACTAATACTGCTACTTGCAACCAATTGAAGACATGACCAAGTTCCTACAAACCTCATTACCTTATTAAGCACAAGTTCCTTGTAGGGCGAATGTATACTTTTAAAACCTGAAGTCTATAGCCTCTCTTAGAAGATGAGACCCACTTTTAATAGACCTGAACCCCATTTTCATGACCTGAGTTACAGTTCAAAGAACTAACAAACCCCTTTAAGAATGCAATCTTGAAAGACCTGATACACTCATTGACGACTCACCTCCTCATTGGAAATCCAAAACAATTACTATAAATCCCTTCCACATAGAAAACATCTGACCTACTCATTGGAGAAGTTTACCTTCTCTGTGAAGACCCCATTTAGCCATTGAAGACTCAGTCAACTCACAGAAGACCTGACCCAATTATTGAAAACCCAACCCACTCACTGAAAACAAGGCAAATTATTGACATCATTCACTGATTGAATACAAGACATCCTCTTTGAAACTATGAAATGCTCAGCAATTTCTACCTACTCAATGAAGATGTGACCCTCTTTTTGATCAACTCCACGAATCCTGTCGGTGATTTTAGAAGTCTACTGATTTTTTCACCTCCTTTTTGGGAGCCAAGTACCCTAGCCAACTCCACCTTCTGCTAGGCACTACCCAGTGTTGGAGGCAACATGGCTCCTAAAAGAGTTAGCCCTTATCTTTTTCAGACTATGACTGTGAAGAACTGGATGTCTAGACCCAGAAGCAGCCTCAGAGACTCCGTCAGGCATCAGCCATGTAACAGACCTTTGTACTGAATACTTGGTCCACTTATTAAAAATTAAAGCCCACTCATCAGAGACTTGACAAACTCCATGAAAGCTTGATCAACTCACTGAAGACTCATCCAACTCAGTTGGTCCAATCACTGAAGACCTGGACCACTCATTGAAGATCTGATCCACCTATTGAGATCCTGACTCAACCATGGAATACTGACTCTCTGTTTGAAAACATGACATATGCAATGGATGCTCAGTAAGCTCAGAGAATGCTTGACCCACTCATTGAGGGGTTAGCCAATGCTTTGACCACTTGACCAGATCATTAAAAACGTGACCCTTCTCTGAATCATGACACATTAATTCAATGAAGATATGATTCACTCACTGAAAATCAAATTTGCTCATTGAAGATATACACAGCTCATTGAAGACATAGTCATTTCCTTGAACATGCTAGCCTTTTCCCTGTAACATAGAGCAGTATCCCACTAAATAACATTCTGATCCCCTCATGGACAAACTGAACCACCCTTTGACAACTTGAAGACTTGGTCCACCTATTGAAAGGAAAGACCCGATCTTCACCAGAATGCTGTGCCCAATTTATTTAAGACCCTGTCTGATCATTATTGCCCTCCTTGCTCTTCGAATACCCATCCTTCTCCGAATCATTGATCCTTTCATTGTGGATGCCTGCTCAATAAAAATGTGGTCCATTCTATTCACCTCGTTCACCTATTGACAGTAGTGTAGGGACAGGAAAAGGGAATGACAGAGGAACAAAAAAGAAAAGAGTAAGATTGACAGAGAGAGGAAGGTAAATAATGCACAAGATAAAGATAGAAAATTCTAAATTAAAGGAAACTATGGGGCTTATTTACAAGCCCCTTGCGCCACTGGTGCGTCACGTTTTGTGATGCATCAGCAGCGCAACTTGCTGCCCCATATTTACAAGGACACGTAAAGCCACCCTGCGTGGCTTTTCGTGCCCTTGTAAATATTGCCCCTTTACACGCAACACTTTGCGTGAAAGGGACGTGTCTTGGGTGTTGCTGTGGGTGTTCCCACACAACACCCTTGGCTTCTGCTGCATTTCCAGATTTACGAGAAATCATAAACCTGGAAATGCATCAGAATGCTACGCCTTCCCAGGGGAGGTGTAGGGAGGCGCAACAAGGAGAAATGCTCTCATTTCTCCTCGTTTATTTCCTCTTTCTATGCGTGCTGCATTCTGCAGCACACATAGAACGGGGAAATCACCTCTTGTTATTGTTTATGTGCAGGAAGGTGTCTCTTTTTGCACATAAACAATCATAAAAAATGACAGTTTGCAGCTTCTATGTGTGCTGCATTGAGCAGCACACATAGAAGTTTCAAAAAGCTGTTTCAGATTGTTTATGTGCAGGGAGGGACACCTTCCTGTACATAAACAATCACTCCCCTCAATGCAGGCACCCTTGCACAATGGTGCAAGGGTGCCTGCGTCAGCGCATGGCAGCTAATTGTGCGCCAGCGTAGGGGAAAGCAAAGGGATCCGTCATATCATTGTAGATATGATGCATCCTGTGCTTCGGAATTAACGCAGCGCGGCACAGGCAAATGGCTTGCGGCACTGTGCTGCTTTAATTCCTTTTAAATAAGGCCCCATATATTTAAAATTACAGTTTGTGCAATCCATTTTTAAATATGTGCTCTTTTGCGCAGAAGCCCTTAGGAATGCTTGCAAAACAACTTACCGTATTTTCCCCTGTGATATTTTCTAGATGCACCTGATTTCAGTACCTCCCTATGTCCAGTAAGTCAGATATGGGAGGAAGGTGATTGGGCCACCTTCTTCTGTGAAGCTGATGGAAACCCACCTTCCAATGTTGAATGCACCAAGGACGGAGGGGCAAATCTGATTAGTGATTGGACTGAAGTCACAAGGAACCAGTCTGGGATCTATCAATGTCTGGCTACCAACATTCATGGCCACAGCGTCAAGAATATAACATTGAGAGTTGAATGTAAGTTGTGTTTGTACACTTTTACAACTACTATAACTGTTTAAAAAGTTGTGAAACGCTCAGTTTAGGTATGTTTCCCACAGCACTCAAGTATGCATTTATATACATTTACACCTACAGTTTTCAGGAAATGAAAAAAACTGCTAGTAGATGGTTGAGACAGGACAGTTGGTTGCAATCAGAATCCACTTAAGAGAGCAACGGAGCGGGCAAGGGTTACTGGGCCCAAGCATGGGGGTTGATGCCTTTAACTTCTGATGTCCCAGGGCCCGACCTACTATCAGCTCTGTGTAACTGGGCCAAGTACAACTCCTTTGGCACTTGACTGTCGAGCAGTCCAAGGCTTCTTGGGGGAAGTTAGGTGCAGGTGGGCCCGAGCACAAGACTCAAAATATGGTCAGTAACCCCAATAAATGAAAGTCCAGGCAGATACTTGCTTTTATGCAAAAAATAATATTTATGTATGAACGCAAAGTGAAGGGTCTCACTTCCCCATCTACAGACTGTGGCTATTCCACATTTACTTGAGGCAACATTCAGGTTAGACTTCAGTAGTGGGTACAAGTCTCAGAAATTCTACAATGGCCTTTTTAAAGGTCAAAGTTTCTCAGCGCCATAGCAATACAGTCAAATCATATTTCCCCAGATGCTCTGCGGCCTGGTGATCAGTCTTACCTGCTCCCGTTGTTGTACTGAAAAGGAAAGCCTAAGCGCTTGTCCATGGCCCTGCTCTGAAAAGTAATCTGGATGCTGCCGGCTGGGGGGGCAGGCATCCTTGGCGCTCCTCCAATCATGCAGTAAGTTCTCCTGATTCTGGCGGTATGTCTTGGGTGGTGTCTGGGTTCTGGTGAATAAGACGATGCTCTGCTTACACGAGTCACAGCCCAAGACGCTTCAATTTTGCTCGCTGCTCGAGTGCGATGGCTCTCTCTCTTCACTGTTGCCCCCACCTGCCATATGATGGTCATGAGCATGAGGCACACAGGGCAACAGCTCTCTGGGTCACAGCCCCGCACAGGGCGATGGCCCTTTCCAGTCACAGTGGCAATGGCTCTCAATCGTCACCTTGGCCACCACCTAGCTTAAGGAGGCTGCAAACAGCAGTAAACAGGATGATGCCCCCTCCAGGTCACAGCACTGCAAAGGGCGATGGCCCTCTTCAGTCAAAGAGAAGCACCAGGGCAATGGCCCTTAATCTTCACCGTGGTCCTCGCGAGGCATACGGGGGCCGCGAACGGCGGCACATGGGAGGATAGGTCAATTGGTGCATCGGTCTTGAATGGACTGGAATCTTACCCTTCACTTCAGGGATCTACTCAATAGGATCCCAACTGAACCTCGCCCCCTCCAGGCACTCTCCTTCTCCTCACAGGGTCCTCTGGTGTTGCTGGCAGACAGATACTGGTGCTCCAGACTCCAGGGCAAGTGGTCTTGTTTCTCCTGGATGATGTCCTCTTATTCAGCAGGGAGGCTAGCGGGGAGACTAGCAGACCTCGGTCCCCAGTCCTGGTCACACGGACATATAGCCACTGTTGACTGACCAACGTTTCATTATTTGACAATTGGGGAGATTCAAGCTCCCCTTTTTATAACCAATTTCCAGACACAGATATGATATAGTGTCTCAGTCTTTGAAGTTTGGGTTGGGGGTGTTACCTCCTATGAAGTGCCCACTCCTCTGTCCTTTACAGCAGGAGCAACTCCAACTTTGGTAGCTCCACAACACAGGCCATGGGAGTGACTCGAGGATCACACCTGAATGTTAACCTCGCTCATATATACCTAACAAAGGTTATAAAGGCCCTACCCTGCTCTATATGATTCCACGTCTTCCTGAGAATGTGCCTAGGCTTCACGGTCCAGTGATCTTTTCAAAATGAAATAACCCTTTTGAACTGGGTGTGGCGCAGCGGCCAGGGCAGCTGACTCCGGAACCCAGGGGCTCACGGTTCGATCCCCGGTGCCGGATCAGCCCAGCACCATGTGACTCTGGGTAATAGCTCGCTTAATCTTCCCGAGGGCCCCCAGCGCCTTGACACCCTCGGGTAATTGTTCGTGCTTTACAAATACTGGACAACTGCACAGGAGTGTCTGGTTCTCCCTTGCTCCAGTGTGTGTCCCACCCAGCACTCAGGAAAGCGGTAATCCACAAAACAGTGTCCACCTCCACATGCCTTTCCAAGCTCTGGTCTGGTTTCCAATATGGAACCCACAGGCCTCTATGTACTGTACCAGGCACAGGCATAGATACAGCACAGGACACACATGCAGATACACTTGCACTGCACAGTGCTACATACTAACATGATGTAGGCCAATGACAAGTTAAGCATACAGCAGCTGCATTTCACGAGTGGGCCGGTAGGACCCACTCTAGTGAAACAGGTAAAAAGGGTTGTTCACCCCACTGATTATTACTACAAAACCACGGTATGCTGCCACCACTATGCTTGTTCTACTTATCTCTTCGTAAGAGCAGTAGCTCTTCACCACTGCAAGGGTAGCGTTTGTGCACCCCTCTCAGTCTAACAACGCTGCAGTCTGTGAGACAGGCCTTGGTCATAGTGCACACACACGATCTGTGCTCACCCATGACAAAAATTATGTACCAAGGATCTAGATACCACTGCAGCTGGGGCACACGCGGCAGCAATCCACATCTGTTACTGTGTAGAGTACTTTTCCATCCCAACAATTACTCACAATTGTAACATGCCTATTAAGTGTTGGATTTAGCTTAGGAGTCATGTTAGTCTCTAGTTTTCCAAGTGCTTCTGGATTTGGGGCTGCAATCCTCGCTGTTATTAGAAAGTAGTATTCAGAGCTTAATTTGTGCCGGTGGTTTCTGGTGCTCAGCGCCGGCACTTAGTCATCAACACCGGCGCTTTTCATGAGCACCAGTTAAGGACACATTCACATTCATTTATGTTATGCAGGGGAGATTTAGTGATTTGCCCAGAATCACAGGATGTTGGGCTGACGCCGAGACTCGAACCTGGTTCCCCCGCTCCGGGCATTATGCCACATCCTTTTCCACACTTCATGGTTAGTAGTTGGTTCTGTTTTAGGCAGCACTAACACGAGAAATGGGCTGGTGCAAGCTACCTCCTGATGAGAGCCCTGACACTTATTTTTTTGACAAATTAACAACTGGTGGTATTTAATACGGAAGAGGTGTGGCGCAGCGGCCAGGGCGACTGACTCTGGATCCTGGGGCTCACGGTTCGATCCCCGGTGCCGGCTGCAGGTCAGCCCAGCACCATGTGACTCTGGGCAATAGCTCGCTTAATCTTCCCGATGGCCCCCAGCGCCGGGACACCTCTCCGGAGGTAGCTGTGCGCTTTACAAATACTGGACATTTACATTTACATTTATGGTAGCCCAATAACAGGTAAATTAACATATCTGAAAAATGGGTTAAAGGGTGTTTATTTTACCGGTTACTCTTTTATATATTTTAGATGGTCCGGAATTTTGTGACTCCCTCTGTCCAGGCACTCAGACGTGGGTGGAAGGGACCACCGCCATGTTCTCGTGTGAGGCCGATGGCAATCCAGCGCCAGACATCAAATGCTCCAAAGATGAGGAGACCAATGTTATCGGACATCGACTTGAAGTCAGCAGGCATGATGCTGGTACTTACCGTTGCAAGGCAAGCAATAAACGTGGTGTGGCTGAGAAGAACGTTACAGTTAGAGTTGAATGTAAGCCTTATTCTTATGTTACATCTATCACACATTTGAGATTTTGGTACAAATAGAACCTTTCACCTTTTTGTGTTATACTAGTAAGCTGGAAACAATATGAAATTATGAAAATCCCCCTCTTTCAATTAATCCTTATCAGTTCTTGCTCCATTTATGAAAAGCTATATTTGAAAGTAAGGGAACGTTTTGTTGGGACAAGGAAATAAGGAAGGACATAGGGATCAATGCAGAAGACCAACAATATAATACAAATTAGTGAGACAGGTACAGACAAAAGTGAAAGAAAAAATGTACACAGAACAGAGAGAGAAAAAGTGAAAAACAAGGCATCATGTTTGAAGAAAAAGAAGGAAGAAAGACATTTAAAGAAAGCATGGAAAGGAAGACTTGGTATTTTCATTAAATATTTTAGGCCTCATTTAGTGGAGGGTGTTAAAGTGCACCTGTTCACAATAAAGTATTTCTCGTTTGCCCACTAACTGTTCACTGCTTTCTTTTAGAAGTCATGGCAATGCGGCTTTCCAGATGGCAGAGCTGCTGTTGATTTTATTGCCAGGAAAACTGTTGCACACACCAAAGCCCCTCTCATGCCATTCCCACCCATTTCTGTCCTGGCCATGATCACATGCCAGTCATAGTGGTTCTGGCCAGAAAAAAAGCCACAAATAACTCAAATGCGCTTGGCGAAAGCTCCCATCAACGGTGGTTGAGCGGATGGTGGGGGGCATTAGTTTCGTTTTTGCCAATAAAAAAACTCCACTTTGATGGTTTACTTTTGGATAAAACAAAAGTGAGGGCAGATCTGCCGTGCTTGTTAGACCCAGCCAACAATGTTTTTGCCCTGAATGTGGCGGCCGCTGTGGTGACAGGAGACGGCAGGAGGAGAAATATTAAAATAGTGTTAGCAAATACTAGATTTGCAGAACCAGAAATAGCTGGTGTGACAGATTTGGCACCTCCGCCACCCTATATGCACAGCATCTGGCTCACTAACCTGCAAAGGATTGCTTTCACAATCGCATTAAAGACCTGATTCACTGTTTATAGATCTGACCCACTTTTCGTCGACCTCACTGGCTCCTTGAACATATATCCCACTCATTGATTAACACCCATCTTACTCATTGAACTTGTGGCTCATAGGAGACCTGGAAGACTCATGGTAGATATGATCCACTCTTTTGAGTTGAGCTCCATCCACTTCACTGAAGAACTGACCAACTCATTCGTGACTTGGCAATTCCATGGATACCTTCCCACTACTTCAACCAACAATTTACGTCCTGACCCATTCATTGAAGACCAGTGATAACGTGGATGGCTCAATGAGGACCTTATCTACTCATTAGAGATCTCTCCTTTTCATTAAAGAGCTGGTCCATTCATTAACAATGGGCCCACTAATTGAAGACTAGAGTCACTCAAGGATGACGTGACCTACTTAGTGAAGACCCAATATATACATTGAAGACCTGACACTTTCATGAATGATTTGAACCTTAACCACTTTATGAAGATCTGCCTCCAAATCACCTAGGACCTGATCCACTCAATAAAGGCCTACACCAACCGCCAAAGTCCAGTGCAACTCATTGAGCACTGATTCCCTTTCCATTCATCGAAAACCACTCTAACTGATTGAAAGACCCCTTACTTTCTTTAAAAACAGATCCCACTTGTTGAACACCACTTCCATTTATTCCATATCCATCCCAATCATTGAGGACCTTTCCCATTAATTGAAGGTTCAACTTTCCGATTAAAAGACTCCTCCCATTCAATGAAAACCTCTAATGCACATTTGAGTTACTTCCCACTCATTAAAGAATGCTCTCCCACTCTGAAGGCACATTCATCTCTTTAGCGAATCCTCCCAACCATTGAAAACCTAATGCCGTAGAGTTATAGAAAGGGGAACAGAAAAAATAGCACATCAATAAGGAAAAAAAGTTTTAAAAAATGTTAAATATTCCGAATTGGTAGAAAATATTACATGCTAGTAGGATGAAAATTAAATAAAAGAGAAAGTAACACATGTCATGAATAAATATTTATGAACCCTCTTGCTAACGGAGAGTGGTATTATGATGTTTATCCTATTTGTGTGAAAGCAGATTATCATACCTGTTCCCACCGACATGCATGAAGGAATTAATTTAACAGTGCTGTCTTTGTGTTCTTTCCTAGATGCACCTAAGTTCAATGCATCCTTGTGCTCTAACACTCAGACCTGGGTGGAGGGTACCCAGGCCATTTTCTTTTGTGGAGTCATTGGGAATCCACCCCCACTTTTTCGATGCACCGACGATGCTGGCGCCAATGCGAGAATGTATTGGTCTAAGATCACGAGAAACCAGTCTGGCATCTATCAATGCCTGGCTACCAACAAACATGGGCATGATGCTATAAATATAACAGTGACAGTTGAATGTAAGTTAAGCTTACTGACTTCAGTAACTATGTCAAAGCTGTAGAAAGCAGTCCAAATCCATATTGTTTGTTAACTTTTTCTTTCCCACGCACGGTGTCAAGCACAGGAATACTATAGCTAACGTGCTAAATATAGGAAGGCACTGCATTTAAATGGACTGGGTGGCGGGAAATGGGTTTGCTCACAACTAGGGAATATTCCCAGAGAGTGATAAAGCTGTAATAGAAAGAAAAACAGTATCAGCTAAACAGTACCTGGGTGGTGGGGTCATCTTTCAGGCTGTGACACATTTGTCTTTGGCCCTCTTCTGTATAGCTTTGTTTGCATTATTAAGTATTGATCACCAAATCTGTACTGCCTTTTCAAATAATTTCAGAACTATATGCCCAGAAGAAAACATGTCATTGGAAGTTTGTGACTACCAGTTAGTTCACATGGCATTAATTATTATTATGTGTTTTAGCACAGTAATGCTTGTTTTGCGCTTTGTAAGATGGAGGTTGCAGTTGGTTTCAGTCACTGGTGGACAATGTTGGTCTTTTTTCTCAGTGGCCATTTTTAAGGACCCCACTAGGTTATCACATCTATGCTGATTTGAAGACTTTCTTAGTAATGGTAAGTAATTGTCCTGTACCAAGCGTATCCTCAGGGTCGAACCGATGCTCAGAGGGGTCCACCTCTCGACAGCCCCAAGTCTGGAGATATATGAATACACAGACTTTAGGATGGTCAAGTGGGGGAAGGAAAGGATGGGGACAGCAGGGAGGGAGACCTGTGAAAGTGGAAAGGGAATTCTGTTATACACTCCTCTATGACTATAAGCGAATTACAATACTTAACAATAGAGGGAAATAACACTAAAGTAAATAACACCTGTAAAAAAAAAGATGTAACCCCCTAACAGGTGAGAAGAGCAGGTGATCTCGAAACCTCAACACCAATACCACTGTAAAGGAGGGAACAGGGAAGAATGTAAAGACCTCCTTTTCTATTCTTGCACAACATACCCAGAAAGAACACTATCTAACAACCTACCCGCTGTATCAGGTTGAGATGCCCCAATATTGAGTAACAGCTTCTGGAACATCAATCACCTACTACTGACCACCCCTGTTGAGTGAAACACATAAATACACCAGCATGCTGATTATAAAGGTTTTGAAAAGATCCATAGATGAGCGTACTTCAAAGTGTCATCAAAGTTTATGCAAGGAATATGCTCTTTATATCATAAATCAAGAAGGAATCAACATGGACAATTGCTGAAGCATATCATAATTCAATAAGGAATCAACTGCCCTGGCACGAGAAGTAAGTGTTATCTCACAAATGATGTTGCACAGTATATAGAGAGTTGACTTCACTCTCACAACTTCCTGTTTCCATTGAATATTAGCCTTGGAATCCACTTCCCTGCATGAGTCATGAAAACTGACTCGCCAACAGGGAAGATCAGGAATGAGTACGTTGTCACTCAATTCACTGAATAACATGCAACGCAAAATATCTCATGCTGCGCAGACTCTTGCTCCCTCGCATGAGCCCCTGGAAACCGGACTCGCCAACGAAGGTAAGCACAATGGTCAATATTCCAATACGGAGTGTACATCCAAACTCAAAAAGAATTTCAGAATAAATGATACGGTGCACCTAGCACCCTTACCGGACCGGGAACAGACCACCAACCAGAAACGAATAATCGGCAGCTCCGTCTGCTGTCTTCCCGGCTATATCCGGGTTCTCATGACGTCGCGCACAACGGTGCGTCTGACGTCAGGAACCCATGAGCTGCTGGGAAATGTAGTCCCCGTTGTCTCCGGGACGTCTCCTTCATACGGAGCCTGTCAGTGTACGCAGCCGGTGCGTCCTGACAGTAATAAGCAAGGTTATACTAGCTCATAGGGCAATCAGGCCGTGCCCGATGGGCTGGTCTGACAGGTCAGAGTGTGTGCTGGGTTTTTTTGGGCTGTTTGTGGACCTATTTTATGGTCTGGTGGGCTGATTTGTTGGTAGAAGCCTACCAAAGAGCGCAGCTGTCTGGTTTGCTAAAGACATCTTGGGGACATTCGGAAAGCTTCCCGGGAATGCATTCTGCTCATTGCTTACTATTGGCTTTGTGGTTTGTAACTCACATTTGCTCGGTTTCTATTTGCTGGTTTTGTTTGTTTTGGGCTGCCCAGCATGAATGTGTCCCTCCCGTAAAGCATGAGAAGGTAAAACATGGCTCTCAGTCTGCCAGTACAGACTGGAAGAGCAGTTTAAAACTGCTAACTCGACTTTGTCATTTAAGGTAATGGCAAAGCCCAAACCTCCCTTTTTTATGTATGTAAGTCACCCCTATGGCAGGCCTAAAGAGCCATAAGGCATGGCGCTGTAGGTTAAAAGGTGGAACCTGTACTTTTAGATGTTCCAGCAGTAAAAACGCCAAATTTACATTTTTACTGTGGAAAGGCTAGTAGCCCTATTAGCAAGTACAGAGTTACAGGCTGGCAGTCCAGCCCTGGTAACTTCTAAATGGGACTATTACGGTTGGCACTGTTTGGTATCAAAAGAATCAGGGCATTTAATCCGTTTTAATGGTTACATCGAATTTGTGGGCAAAGTGCAACTTTAGAAGTTGCAATTCAGTTGCCCAAAGCTTCCAGTGCCTGTTTACTGATGTACACGGAGATTGCCCTGCAGACAGCTTTCTGCTTCCCGGGGGAGATGTGCAAACAACTCCCAGTAGAGGACACAATAGGGGCCTGCATGAGAGATTGGTGTTACCTCCCTCCTGCAGGAAGCCACACAGGTGTTAGCCCAAAAGGCGAGCTTGAACTGAGAAGCCGTCTTTGAAGGGCAAATAGGCAACACTTAAGAGAGTGGCACTCTACTGTTTAGGCAGACAGGCTGGCATGGGGGACAGGAGAGGAGGAGCCAGTTGTCTAACCATTTTTTCCAGGGGCGTGTAGCCCTTTGGTAGCTACACCTTTGGGGGTGGGCCAGGGAGCTCTGACTATAGAGAGAGGGGTTTTGCCATATTGGGAGTGGGCAGAATGGTGCATCTTGGGGTAGCCAGATGCCACACTTCCCAGGAAGTAGTCATCAGGAGGCAGGGAACCTGGTAGCCCACTGGCTCCCAACAGCATTCTACCTTGAAGGCACTTTCAGAAAATAAATAGGGCACCCCTGGCAACCAGAACTCAGATCTCGACCGACTTGAAAGAAGGACTGCCCTGCTGCACCGAGGGACCATCAAAGAGAGGCTGCACTGACGAGGACTGCACCTGCTGGATATGGTGGCTAGCAAAAAGAGAGATTGTACCTGCTGTGCGTTTCTCAAGGAGAAGCTGTCTCCAGATCCCAGTCAAGCCAAGAGAACTCCAACGTCCAGCTGATTGGCCTCCTGTTCCCAGCTGAAGAAGCCTGTTGGGGAAAGTTGGTAGCCCAAAGTCTTCAAGTTGCTACTACTGCGGCAGCACAGCACCAAGGACCAAGACCTAATGCACAGAGCTGAACACGATTTGCTGAAAATGGATGTGCCATCAGAGAGTTGCTGGGCCCTTCAGAACGCAAGTTATCTACTCAGCAAAGATTGGCCTGTGATCGCGTCAATGGGCGACTGGTACTCCAGTAGTGACTGGACTTCAGCCAGACCAGAGAGGACTTTGTGGGACTCCTTCACCATCTTTGTAGACTGGGAATTCCCTGCAGGAAGGCCCCCGTTGACCGCAGCATTTCCAGAGCATCCTTAGAGCATCTTCAGCATCCTTCATTCCTTGCAATAGAACCACTCCATAGGAATTCATCGTAACATGGATGAAGTGTCTGGAACTGCTGAAGGACTGCTTCTTCTGGGAAGATAACTGTTCTTGAGGACCTTGCTGGTTCCCTTGACTAACTCCCTGCCCAAGTTGGTTACCCCAAGTACTAGTAATCGACTGCATTGACACTTACCTAAGTTTTGTTTGAAAGATTTTCTGTTTCCAATTCGTTGACTTTGTCAAGGCAAATATCTGGAAATCTCAAGTGGATCTTTTTGTTCTAGTGTCTGAATTCTTATAAAAATAGTCTATTTTTATCAATTGGTATTGGATTTCTTGAGTGTCGTGTCGATCTCATCTTCAATTGTTTTGGTGTTGCTAAAATGATTTACTCATGTTCCTCTGTGCCACAGCTACCTAGGGTTGATCTGAGGGTTTTACAGATGAAACCTACTGGGCATAAAGGGGTTGGTAGGTGTAATTCATGGTGAGATTGCACAACCACCCCATATAATATACCCCATTTCCTCACATTAGTGCCTAGTGGTTGGATCCAGAACTCTTGTTTAGAATACCATACAGTTGTTGAAGTTAAGACCTCTGAGAATCCACATAAGTAGACACCTAGAAAAGAAGTCCTTATGTTTCCCAACTATTTGTTGAGTTCTCAGTCTTCAGAGACTTTGTTTCCAAGGAGTTGCTGAACTTTTAAAGGAGTTTTAAAAGTTATGACAAAGTTTCCAATAGTTTCAAAAAGTTTGAGAAGCTCCTGGAGGTCAGAAGTCACTGTGAGCAAGGGGAACATGGAGCTTGACATGGCCAATCTGTCCACCCTCAAAAGGAAGGATCTGATCGAATTGTGTAAGGGCAGAAGGATCACTGTGGGAAAAAAGGCAGAGAGAGAATCTAGTGAAGGCCCTCAAGGTTTGGGAGGAAACCCATAGAGCCCCACCAACACTGGGAAAGGATACACCCCAAGGTAGTGGGGGGGAGAAAAAGAGAAAGAGGAGGATGTCCTCCATTCCAACACCAGGCACAGAATGCACTCTACAGCCAGCAGTGTAGGGACTCACACAGTAGCAGGAGATCCCTTCAAGAGGATGTGGCAGCGCTAGAGCTGGAGGAGAGAGCCCTGGCCCTTGAATAAAGGAAGCTGGCTCTTGAAGAAAGAAAAGCCAAGCTGGGCATGATGCCTAAAGAGAATGGTGGCAGCAAAAGAGACACTGAAGTATCTGACAGGGGTGCACAAGTCAGATTGCCCAAAGGGATTGTCCCTAGTTATGTACCACGGGATGTCATAGACAAGTGACTGGCCTCATATGAGAGAGCTCTAATAATGAGGAAGGTGGGTACACAACACAGAGGAACACTACTATGGGAGTTAGTCCCAGCAGTTGGCAGGGATAGACTGCTTACACTTGAGGATGAGTTTTGTTAATCTGGGGAAGCATCAAAATCCATGAGTGTTGCGTAGGAACATCCACTGCAACACCCATGGAATGCGTCCCTAATGCAGAGTAAGGCAACGCAGCGATTTGTACTGCCTTGCCTCATTTCCTTTCTATGAGGCCATTCAAAGCCATGCAAAGTGACTTTGCGTGAGTTCATAAATATGATTGTGTGATTTGCGGTGCTGGAGCATCACAAAAAGTGATGCTACTGTGGCGCAAGGGGCTCATAAATATGCCCCAAAGGATGTGCAATTTTTGTTCAGATAAACAGATAGTAAAACCACAGTTTTACTCTCAGAGTCCTACAATCGCGCGCTAATCATCAATTGCTTTGCTTTGTTAAAATCTATAGTGCTACACCCACCACTCTGTATTATATTTGAAATTAAAATATAAAAAATAAAATATATTTATTAAATAGTGGCGCAGTGCAGTAAGTCACCTTGCTGCGCTGCTCTGTGTCACTGGGAAAGAACAGGAATGCACCGTATTTATCCAATACAGCACATTCCTGTACTTTCCTCTTGCGCTGGTGCTGTTTTGGCAGCCTAGCACCAATGCAGGAGCCCTTGCACTATGGTGCAAGGGTGCCTCCGTTGCATGCAGGATTCTTTTTGTGCAGGAAGGGGCACCTTCCTGCACAGAAACAATCCTGAGACACTTTTTTCTCTTTGTAGGTGTGCTGCACAATACAACACACGTAGAAAGAGGATAAAATAATCAAGGAGAAATAAAGATATTTCTCCTCATTACGCCTCTCCTGGGAAGCCATATCTTGTTGGTGCATTCCCAGGTTTACAAGTTCTTGTAAATCTGGGAATGCATCAAAAACCATGGGAGTTGCCTGGCAACACCCACCGCAATACCCATGGAACGCCTCCCTTGCGCAGAGTATGGCAACGCAGCGATTTACACCGTGTTGCCTTACTCCAGGTTTTTTAAGCCATTCAAAACCATCAAAGTGGCTTTGTGTGGCTTCATAAATCTGACTTAGAGGTTTGTGTCATGCATGTACCACTTTCCAAGGTGTAAGCATGATGCAAAACTCTCATAAATATGCCAAAAAGGGTATAAATCTGTTTTTATAAAACTTTGTATCTTGACTGTTGCACCATGAACTAGCAAACAACCGTGAATGAAAAATGGATTATTAGTAGGGCTCCCTGTGTTTGGTTTTTATATTTTTTACCATTTCCAGCTGTATTGAGTTATTTATAGGATTTGCTCATCCTTTCTGTATATAATTTACCTATTTATTTTGTGTTCTGTGGCAAAATTAAGTGGGTACCAGAACATTTACACATATATTTAAAAGTTAAATGTGCACTAGGACATGAATGCCTTTTGCGATTAAAACTATAAGCAGCCATAAGAAAGATGTAATTTTGCAAGATTTCATATTTTTAAATTTAGATGGACCTGCATTTAGCGAATTCCTCTGTCCGAGCACTCTGAGGTGGGTGGAAGGTACAGCAGCCACTTTCTCTTGTGAGGCAGATGGAAGGCCAACTCCGCTCGTTGAATGCACCAAAGATGGCGGCCCTAATGCAGTCAGGCCTTGGCCTACAGTCACCAGACACGACGCTGGCACATACCGGTGTAACACAAGCAACAGACATGGTGTTGCTCTGAAGAATCTAGCAGTCAGAGTTGAATGTAAGTTATGTTCTTACCGTATAGCTATCACATATGCCGAGCAGAGTATTTAACATTTTGGACACTGTGTGAAGGGTAAGTAAGGTTCAATGTGTACGCTTTTAATCCTAAAAATCTGGGAAAAGAGTAACAAATGAAGAACAAAAGGCTTCTGTAAAGGCAAGGTTATGTGAGGGAGATGCCGAGAAAAGAAGTAAAGGAAGCATGTGTTCGAGGCATGTGTGGCTGTAGATACACATGCTTTGCATACTCCTGCCATCTAGTGTTGGGTCCGGATGCGTGCAAGTTGTTTTTCTTCGAACAAGTCTTTCGAGTCGCACAGTAAGGTGACTCCTTCTCTTGGTAATAGTGCGCATGGGCATCGACTCCATTGTTAGATTGTTTTCTTTCTGCCATCGGGTTCGGGCGTGTATTACAGCTCTCTGGTTTGAGACCGTTCCGTGATCCTTTAGGTGCGTAATCCATTCCTCCCTCGTCTGTATTATTTTTAATGCATTTCCATCACTTGCATATCAAAATTTGGAAGACTCTCACTCGTTGGTTCTGAACACTCCGATCACGGCCTTTGGGCCTCGCCAATCTGGGCTACCTTACGCTCATTCGACTCCATCAATGATACCCTGCTGATGGTATGGACTCCATTTTGATTCTGCCCCTGATGCCGTTCCAAGTACCTGCGGACCGACCTTCACGAGGTCTGCAATCTGTGCTTGTCCCCCGAGCACAAAGAAGAAGATTATGAGGCCTGGCGGTCGTTTCGATCCAAAGAGACTCTACGGGACCGTCAGGCACGATGCAGAGAAATGCAGGGACGTGACATTGAACACACGCTCGGTATCATCGCTCAGCAAGATATTGAACCAGAAGAGGGAGATCTCTAAGCCTCAGCTGCCGAAGTGGAAGGGGCCTTTTCGGTTCAAGATTCGGACTCCGATTCGCATGATCTTCTGCCGGGTCAAGGTGCCGGGTCAAATCCCTCACCTGACCACACCAAAACTTTTGGTTCCTACAAAACAAAAGGCTTTTGTGCGGCCACTGCCATCTGGTCATGGTAGGCACAGAGGACCAGCTTCAGCTGCCCCCTCCTCCGCTTTGGCACCGAAAGCACATATGAGGCCTTCCCGCTCCGCACCGAGCCAAGATCACACCTCTTCGGCTCCCACCGCTCCAGTCCCAAAAGTGAAAATAGGTTCAGTTCCGAAACCTTTGGCACGGAAACAGAAATTGGCTCCTGCTACACTCCTAAAGCCATTTTTAGAGACAATGCAGGAAAGACTCAATCCGAAACAAAAACAGATCCATATACACCCAGAGACTGGCTGCATTATCACAAATACTGCGTTGGTGCCTTCTACCAAAAGGCAAACCTCTTACTAACAGAACATTTATCTCTCCCAATACCTATGCAAAAGAAGAAACAGGGCAAGGCTATCAGTCTTCTGCACCCTGTTCCTCCTTCTTCTCATCTCATATACCACCACCTCCATCACCTGTAACTCCTGTACCTCACTCACCACACAATTCTTTAAACATTACACCTCTGGGATCTCCACACACAGACCCAAATGCAGATGCAGGAGAAGATGACAATTATGGGGCACCACCACCACCAGACCCCTGGCTGGATTATGACATTGACCCTCCAGAGGATACAGATACAGACCTATATCCTGCCAAACCCTCGACTCCTGATGATACTTCATCATATCAGGAGTTTATAGCTAGGACAGCAGCATACCATGAGGTTACACTAAACAAAGAATCCATGGAAGAAGATATTTTATTTGAGACATTATGTACCACACATAGGACATCTCAATCTCTTCCAATCTTGAAAGGCATGATGCGCTATGCAGATTATATTTTTAAGGACCCTGCACATGCTCGCATCATTACCTTTAGGGTAGATAAAAATTATACAGCTGCACCATCTGACCCAATTTTTATTCAAGGCCAGCTTCCACCAGACTCCTTAGTTGCTACACAAAGGGTACATTCACAAACTACAGCAGACACACCACCTTCTGATAAGGAATCGAATCTTAATGATGCATCAGGCAAACGGTTTGATGCACAATCTGCCAATCATTGGCGAATTGCAAATACACAGGGGCTGTTGGCTAGGTATGACAGAGCTCACTGGGATGAGATGGAGGAACTCCCCTAACATCTCCCAGAGGAGCATAAAAAGAAGGTGCAAGAACTAGTCCAAGAAGGAAAATGAATTTCCAACTCTTCAATCAGATGTGCACTGGACTCTGTTGATACCGCCACCAGAGGCATCAATACAAGTGTTCACCTACGGAGGCATGCCTGGCTGCATATCTCTGGATTCAAGCCAAAAGTCAAGCAAACTTTATTAAATGTCCCATTTGATGAGGCCTTAGAGAAAATGAAAAAAGATAATGAAGTTGCCAAATCTATGGGAGCGCTTCAAATGCCTAACACTCAAGGCTCCTTTCGTTGCTCCTCTTGCTCCTCTTATAAAGCGGGTTCCTAAATCACCTCCACAGATGCCTCGGCATCTTCCTATAGGTCACAAACTCAATCCTCTCCATCTAGAGGATATTTTAGAGGTAACTATAGCTGTAACAACTCCAAAGGTTGGGGCAAAGGTACACATCCCGTAATGCCCTATCCAGCAACAGTGACTCAATTATTACTCCCCCATCATCTTACACCTGTCTGGGGTCAATTACAGCAGTTTCCTCCCACCTGGCAGTGAATAACGTGAGACGGGTGGGTGTTGGACATTATCCAACATTGTTATTGCCTGGAGTTCATAAGCAATCCTCACAATATTCCACCTCGTACCCACTGACTCTCTCTCGAACATCAACAATTGCTCAAACAGGAGGTGCAAGCTCTGTTACTGAAAGGAGCTATATAGCCAGTTCCTCTACAACAGCAAGGGTTAGGGGTTTATTCCCTATACTTCCTAATTCCCAAAAAGGACATCTCTCTACGGCCCATTTTAGACCTGGAGCCTCTAAATCACCATATACTATCAGAACACTTCATATAGTCACACTTCAACAAGTGCTTCCACTTCTACAACAAGGCGACTTAATGTCAGCATTAGACTTAAAGGACGCATACTTTCACATCCCCATTCACCCAGCACATCACAAATACCTCAGATTTGTGATAGCAGGAAATCATTACCAATTTAAAGTCCTTCAATTCGGAGTCACCACTGCGCTCAGATTGTTCACTAAATGCTTAGCAGTGGTAGTAGCGCATTTACGAAGACAAAACCTTCATGTCTTCCCATATCAAGACGACTGGCTTATCAAAGTCAATACACATCTCCTATGTCGTCAACACACTCAAAGAACCATAAATCTTGTGCATCAGCTGGGATTCGCCATCAATACTCACAAATTACATCTTCAACCTTCACAGCTACTACCATATCTAGGGGCTATTCTCAGCACTCAGTTAGGTCCAGCCTATCCAAATACAGCGAGGATTCACAATTTTCAAACACTGCTACCACAATTGCAAGCCAATCAATAATGCCTAACAGTCAAAACTTTCATGCGTCTTTTGGGGATGATGGCATCATGCATTGCCAGAGTGCCTCATGCAAGACTAAACATGCGTCCTCTACAGGAATGTTTAGCACGACAGTGGACTCCATCACAGGGTCAATTACACAATCTAGTGTTGGTAGACAGCCACACTCATCACTCTCTGCAGTGGTCAACACACAAAACCTATGAAAAGGGCGGCCATTCATCAACCCTGTTCCACAAGTCGTGCTAAAAGCAGATGCATCTCTCACAGGTTGGGGTGCTCACCTGCAAGATCTGACAGTTCGTGGTGTCTGGGACACAAAACACCAGAATCTCCATATCAATTACCTAGAGCTTCAAGTTGTTCACCTAGCACTGAAAGCATTTCTACCTCACCTAATAGGCAAATTTGTCTTAGTCCTGATAGACAATATGACAGCCATGTACTATGTCCAAAGTCCATCTGTTAGCAGAACATCTTTCGACTTTGCCGACCTCCCCAGCAGAATGCACCAACAAGTCCACTAGTGGAAACTCCACCCCCCAAGTTCTCCTCCCATACTTCCACAAGTGGGGGTTTCCACAAATAGACCTCTTTGCGACAGCAAAGAACGCAAAATGCCCAAACTTCGCATTCAGGTTCCCACTTCCTCTATCCAAGGGCCATGCCCTATGGATAAACTGGTCAGGAATATTTGCCTAAGCTTTTCCGTCTCTCCATCTTCTTCTGTTTCTGGTTTGGAAGTTCAGGCAAATGTCTCTCACCATCATTCTGGTAGCTACCACATGGCCTCATCAACCATGGTTCTCCACACTACTCGAACTTTCAGTAGTTGCTGGCTGCCAGGTGCAGCAGGCGCAGTCCCCGACTTCAGCCTCTCATTGCCGGTTCCACTGTGCAGCAGGGCAGTCCTTCCTCAGTTCTTCTACCAGTCCAGTTGAGATCTGAGTTCAGGGTGCCAGGGGTGCCCTACTTATGCACAGGAAATGTCCTCAGGGCAGGATGCAGTTGGTAGCCAATGAACTACCAGTTTCCCTCCCAACTGTTGACCACTTTCTGCGAAGTGTGGCATCTGGGCACCATTCTACCCACTTTCAATATGGCAGGGCACCTCTACCAGCGTGTGGAGCTACACACCACTGGAAAACCAGTTTAGCAACTGGTTCCCCTCTCCTGTCCGCAGTGTCAGCCTCTCTGCCTAAACAGTGGAGCAGCCCCTCTCCCAAGAGTTACCCTTTTGCCCTTCAAAGGAAGCTTCTCCTTTGAAGCTTGCCTTTTGGGCCAACATTCATTTGGCTTTCTGCAAGAGGGAGGTGACACCTCCTTCCAGAGCAGCCCTATTGTAACCTTTCCTGGGAGTAGTTAGCACATCTCACCAGGAGAGCAGAAAGCTGTCTGCAGGACAGACCCGCAGTAAACAGTAAACAGGCACTGGAAACCTTGGGCAACTGAAGTGGTAGCTTCTAAAATTGCACTTGGCCCACCAACAGCATTAAATTCGATTTAACAGGCTGACTGAGGTGTCAGCCTGTAACTCTGTACCTGCCAAAGGGACTACTAGCCTTTCCACAGTAAACAACAATTTCGGATTTTTACTGCTGGAACATGTAAATGCTCCACTTTTTAACATGCAGCACCCTACATATGTTGAAAAGGGAGTTTGGTACTTTGCCATTACTCTAAATAGCAAAATCAGCTTAGTTGTTTTAAACTGTCTTTCCAGTCTGCAGTGGCATACTGGGAGCCATGGTTTTCTTTGTCGTACTTGTGATGGCAAAGCACTCCTTTTACCATATACTAGGGACTTACAACTAAGTTGGGCTATACCAATTTGGGACAAGCCAATTAAACATCCATCATTTTAAGGGTCTGCGCACATGCACTGAGTCCTGTTTAGCAGGGCTCAGGGTATTTCAGAGTCACTACACCAGTACCTGGTAGTCAAAATGTGGGCAAAAAGTTGGGGTGAACACGCAAAATCCCTGTTTCTTTATCCCCTAGGAATCTAAACTTTCCCTTTAGTAAGGGTTCTGGCCACATTGTCCCATTCAGTAGCTATGTAACTTAAAAAGGACCAGACTGAAACTAAAATAAATCCTGGCAAAAATGTTGAAACGAAGCACATGCTGCAGGGGGAAAGAACCTCCTGCATGAGGCTGTGGTCAGAATTGGGCCATGGGTGAGTCATGGCTGCCCATTCTGTTCTGAAAGCAGCCCCCAAACTCAGCCTACTTTGGAAATTCAAGAGGGGCAGAACGGTCAGTTCGGCCCTTACTCCAAGTTAGTTGGCCGGACCTTTCTGACAATAGTGCAGGCGACTCCCAACATCCATTGCAATGACAATGCTGCTTTCTCCTCAGGCTTGGATTCAACGGTACCTCCTGTTGTTCTGCAAGCATTAAGGTGGTCTGTGGATGGGGGTCCATTGTCCTATTCTGCAGACACCTTTCTGACAGACTCATGTTAGTCAGCTCAGCTGTCTCACCCATGTCCTGGTCCCTTAGTCTAACAAAACAAGGCTTCAAGGGCTGGGTGTGCTTCTTGTGCTCCACAAGAGTCTGCCTTTTGGGATTCACCTCAGTTTCTAGTTCAAGGAAGTCTGCAGTGACAGTCAGTAAGTGTTCTGTCTCCTTTCCTAGCTCTGGACCTTCACTGCATGTGTAATGCACTCATGAGCCTCCAGAGGGCATGGTCTGTCAGCTACAAGGTTTGTCTCAGCTGCCCTTTTGGCACAGTCTTATGGTAGGGCATCTAGCCACCAAGGGTAGACTAGTGGAAGCCTGCCTATCAAGCGTGTCCTGTGTAATAGTTGCTAGGCTGCCTCAACAGCCCCTCAGAGCAGAAGGTAGGTTCTCCTCCCCATCATGAGCTCCGCACCCTCAATGGGCACTTGAACCTAAATGGGGGTCTCAGCTGCTCAGGGTAGCCAATCCACTGCAGTGACTTTTGAGGGCATACGCATTAGAACATCTAATTATTCAGGTTTTTTTCTCAACTTTGAAAATATTTTACAGGAGGGGATATCCTGTCCACTAAATCCCTAGGAAACATGAGGGCGCCTGGGTGTATTTCACACCGAATCTAGACACTTTTGGAGCACCAAGTTTAAAGCACAAATTGAGTGTGAATGTAGGAAAGTCCCCTTTTTTGTATGGTTACCTCCCACTTTTTGCTCCAAATGCTGATGGTTATAACTTTGATAGTTCACTGGAGTCTGATGCCAAGACCCCAGTGCCTGTGCTCTCTCTTAAAACTGTTATGTTCAACTTGGTAATCCCAAATGGTAAAGTCTTTACCCCCTTATAAGTCACTAGTATATGGTACCAGGCGTACCCAGGGCATTGGTGGTATAGAGGTCCCCAGGGCTGTATCATAGTTTTGTGCCACCCTGGGCGACCCATAGAAACTACTGACAGCAGGCCTGCCATTGCAGACTACATGATCAGTGCAAACTGCTCAAACTCGACTGTGCCCTCACCATGTGTGGCACAGTCACATACACTGACTCTAATATATGTAAGGCACCTCTAAGGTAGGCCTCCTCAGCCCAGGAGGCAGGGTCCATTATATTAAAGGTGTTGACATATAGGTGCAAGCCTATATGTCCCGATAGTAGTGTTACACATTGGAAACTACTATATGTGTTAGCGGTCCATAGGATAAAATGGGCTCTCTTGAGATTGGCAGCTCCATTATGACACCACTAAAATACATCATGTTTGATATCAAACAACATGTCTTCTCACCCCTCACATGATTCTCGTGCACTGGGTGACATGGCATGCACCCATGTGACTCCTTAGAGGTAGCCCACCTCGTTGCCCCCAGCTTTACTGTGCTCTGGCTACCCAGCCCCGCTTTCCCGAGCCTGCTGCCACAAAGACAGGATTCTGACCTCCTGCCAGGCAGTTTGATCCCTCCTAGGAGTCATAATCAAAGGCTGGGCAGGAAGGAGGTCACACCTTCCTCCCCCGCAGCAGGCTAGTGAATTGGCACATCAGAGTGGCGAGCTTCAAAGGCTGCACCGCCTCTGATATGCATTTGGGCTGTCCGCCTGAGGAGGACACAGGCCTCCTCTTCCCCAGGCGCGATTGCACCCCGGCAAGGTGGGCAATTAGCTATGCAGGAGGTGTTCACCTCCAGGAAGGCTGGCCACACATCTATGGTGGTCAGTCTTTTATCTTTGCACATAAAATCGACCTATGCAACCTTCAGGAGGACAGAAATAGTGAGTTCTGGGTAGAAATTGGGACTTACACCACTGGATGTGGTCACCACGGGGGAAGACTAGGTGCATCGACTAGCTGCCCGTTGGCTCCCACACCCCTATCTCCCCTAAGTCTAGGATTTAAGCAACCCCCCCTGACACCAGAACCTCAGATCTGAACAACTTACTTCAAAGAAGGACCAAGAGGAGACCCATGTTGCAGACAACAGGACTTTGCCCACCACACAAAGCAATAGAGGGAAACTTTGTCAATGAGGCAACAGACTTGGAACTGAGTGAACGACCCTCGTCCTTGGCTAAAACTCGACACTTCTAAAGAGAGGTAAAAACACTCTCTGGATCCAAAGAATCGCTTGCCATCGGGCTGTCAGAGGGATTGCCCAAATCCAGGTGACCATGTATATTGTGGGAGTTGTAGTCTCACCTGCCCTAAGTTTCAGGCCGCTATGTTACTCCCCCGGACCCAGTGAACCTCCAGAAGCTTTTCGTTTTGCTTACCGCTGCCAAGGCTTATTGGTCACCAATGCTGTAACAGACCCCCACACTCGACGCTGCATCTACAGAGAACACTGTGTAACCATCATGTGACATCAGCAGCTTTGTACCTGTTGTGTTTTTGCATTTTGTTTCTTGCAGCACGGTGTAATTGGTAAAATCAGCACCACCCGAGACTCCTGTTCAGCACCAAGAACAGCCAGAACAACTCTGCACCCGAACGCCACAGACTAGATAAAATGTATCTGACTGTTGTGGCCCGGTCCTGGGGCCCGCTTGACCTTAACCCTATAAGGGTTCCAAGTAACTCGATCTCCAAAGAACCGATTGTCACAAGTAGATTTTGCTATTGACCAAAATATAATTTTGTCTATGCATATTGCTGCACCTATTTGCTATTGCTTCAGAAATCTATAACTCTGGTTATATTCATGCTATTCCATTTATTTTGGTGTCTAAACTAAGATAAAAATACACTCTATTTTTATAAATTGGTGCCGGATTTATCTTGAGTCGTGCCAAATACTTGTCGTCCATGTTGGTACTCTGAAATGCTTAACATGCTCCTCTAGTAAAGCCTGACTGCTCTTTGCCACTCTACCAGGACTGAGCTAAGGATTTATTAGTGTGAATCCAAGGACCATCTTAGGGGTATTGTGATAATATTACATGGTAAGGCCACCCAGCCATACCACATAATATTCCACTTTCCTGCAGTGAAAAGCTAATAGGAATGTCCGGTACACTCATAAAGATACACATTTGTGCACATTCAGCATCCTCCTGCCACCACAGGCAACACCCCTGTTCCAAACACTAAGCAATAACCATAAACTTATTTAATCAGAAATTGTTTATACCTGCAGGATTTTCACTACTGTAAGTTCCATCTGCTGTTCTTAATGTCCAGAGATTCTGATTATTTGAATTAGGATCTGCCCTTTGCATTGACCAGTGGTAGTTTTACACAACTCAGTTGAACTTTGATGCATAAAAAAACTTTGTGACTCAGGTTTGTGTGATCATGTCTTGCCAAATAAGACCTACCTGACTGATCTAGAACACTTATGGCCAAGACAGGAAGCGGATGCAGTTGTAGCCATTTGAGAAGCGTGCTCATAATCTTCTTTCGGAGGTATGAGTAATCTTCTTGAGGAGGTATAAGTGGTTTGTTTATGCGGATTGGATGGGCCATCACATAGATCATTGTATTCTGGAATAATGTCTGAGGTTCTCAGTAAAGCTGTGGTGTACAAGGGATTGTAAAGCTAGAAATCAGGCATTGGTAAAGAGGGCCTACTTTGCCGTAATTCACAGGCTACCGTATATGTAGGAATGAGCCGCCGACTGAATTATATGAACAAGCTACGAGAAAGAATAGTGTTTTTTTCCTTATGTTTTCTAGACAAGCCTGAATTTAGTGACACCCTCTGTCCAAGCTCTGTTACATGGGTGGAAGGGACCAATGCCACGTTCGCCTGTCAAGCCAGAGGAAATCCCGTTCCCTTCATTGAGTGCATCCGTGAAGGAGGAACTGAGACATTCACCAATTGGAGTCACGTCACAAGACACCATTTTGGAACTTACCAGTGTCACGCCCGCAACAAGCATGGCTTTGATGTGAAGAATGTGACGGTGACCGTTGAATGTAAGTTGTGGTCTTACAAAATTTCATTTGCACATCATAAATGGATTTTCAATGGCACACTCTTTCAGTTATATATTGACAGTGGCATAGAGGCTGAGGAATAATGCAGCTCTGCTCCAGCTGATTGCATGTTGCCTGTATTGCAGGGTGGGACAGTAAGATGAGTGGAAATGCCTGAGCAGATCCTTATTAATCACTCAAAATTGATCTGGTCGCATTCCTTTCCATCACATGTTGCTTCTCTGTGCAGCTACAGAAAGGGATCTACCACATGAAAGGCAGTCTAAAGAACAGACATACGCATAATATTTGTAAATCTCTAATTATTCTTTGATGACAGCCAGTGTTAAATTTGTAAAAGAATCAGTGTCGGTGTCCACAGCTCTGCTCAGAAGCATGCGCTAGTACTGTTACATGTCGGCGTGCCGAGTACCAAGGCTACGTAATGTTGAGTCCCTGATGCCTTTTGAATCCACTACCAAACACTCCCTTCCACTTTATCTCACTCTTGCACGTTCCTGCTTTCTCCTTTAGTGACGTTTTTTTCTTCTTTCTCTTCCTCCGTCATTCCACTTGCTCTCGGTGAATGTCTGATGTGGAAAAATAAGTGCCAGTCCCCAAAAATGATTGCCAGTGGCCCCACTGGCAACTACCGGCTCACAATAACAACTGGTGACAGCTGATGAAACCAAATTTAAATTCTATGGGAAGGTTGGCTTAAAAGGACCAAACTTCCAATCGGATCTGAACTCACTGATGCATTTTCCATATTTATGACACTATTGGATGTTGCTTGCTTGAGAGTAACTGAAGTGCCTAGAATATTTACCAACATTCTATGACCAAAAAGGGTAGAATTTTTCAGGTTTCAAACATGCTAATTAGCATAATGATGACATTAAATGACCTCCAACCTGACAATGACATCACAAGAAGTTGTCCCTTCTTTTGTTTGATATAGTCAGCACGGGGTGTACCCATGGGACCCTTAACAAGGTTACCAGCAGATCACTTTTGGATCTAGACTGGCCCGTTCTTGCTTTCCCGACACTATCCAGTCTCTATGGATAACCACCAAGGATTGAGCTTTGGCGATAATGTAGTCACGGACATTTTAGACAGAACCCCCTCCCTATTGGGTACTGATGGAAGTTCAGCATCTGGCTCACAATCAGATGACTGGAACTCCTTAACTACATTAAAAATAGAGTGTCTCAAGATAACTCTCCACGGCGCCCTTATGACAGAATACCTGCGAGCAAACATCGCTCCATCAGGTTTGATTGTCAATAATTTTCCCAGATTGTTCCTGGATGATGCCATCTTCAAAAAAGAATGGTCCCTAGTTGCATGGAAATGCACTAGGGACTGGTTGGTATTAATTATCAACACGGCGAGAAGATTGGCAGATGCCCTCCTGGTGAGGATCCAGATTGCTGAAGGGGCACTTAAAACTACCATCCAAATCACAACCTACAAAACTAGACTCGCGGAAATCAACGCTGACATTTCTGACAATAAAGATTATCTATTGAAGCAAAAAATAAATAAACTTCAAAAAGCTATTCAGAAATTCTCAAAAGAAAAAGTGTATCCCTATCTTAAGGATGACTATACATCGGCTAAGACGAGTTACTCCTCTGATGACAACTCAGATAGAAGAGACTCAAATGACAGTAACTCAAGCACGGGAAGTTGGGGGAGCAATAACCCCAGGAGAAACCAACGCCTTAACCAGTACTACAATGTACCAGCATACCAGGGCCCTCCGATCTATCAGGGGCCACCGCCTCCTTTCTGGCAGTTCCCCCAATACCAACATGGCCCACCTCAATTCTTTAACAACAGTAACCCACCTTTTTTAGACAGAGGTTGGGGCAGAGGAAGAGGGCGCAACAGAAGAGGAGCACCAAAACAAGTCCATTGGCAAGACCAACCGACCAGTGGCATGGACACTCGGAGCAAAACACGAGACAAGAGGATTTAGTGGTTAACCTCTCTCATCGCATTCTCACTGAATCTGAGAGAGCGGTACTACAGATGGGATTAGGCTTTGTCCCTACACCCAAAGTAGATAAATTCAGAGACCACTGCGAGATACACAACTTGTTCCGCACTATACGACTTAAAGCCTTTTTCAAGGACAAAACTCCCATGGAACAGGATGACTCAGGATTGAGGAATCCCTCGTCTTTCACACCACACAACAATATGGTTCCGATAGAAGTACTAACCTTTGAACAGGCTGTTCTTAAGGAGTTAGACCTACCGCACAGACAGGCACCTTTCCGCAATCTCTCCAACATGGAGGAGACTACAGTAAGGAACCTTGCAGAAGATGTGACCATTACGATAAAACAAGCGGACAAAGGTGGGGCTACTGTAGTGCAATCCACCGTTGACTATGATGCAGAATGCAACCGTCAACTCTCCAATGAGAGATACTACACCCCCATTACGACCGACCCCACCACACGCCTGACAACCATAATCTCCACATTGGTTTATGAGGCTGAGTCCAATGGTTGGATTAGCCGCAAGGAAGCTGACTTTTTGAATCCCAAGGAACGTAGGATACCATATTTTTACACCCTGCCAAAAATACATAAAGGCATTACCCCGGTTCCTGGTCGACCGATCGTTTCTGGGATTGGCTCTATCCTTGAGCCACTCTCCATTTTCTGTGATCACTTCCTACAACCGATAGTGAGAGATAAACCCTCTTTCATGAGCGACACCACGGACATTCTTAAGATCATCGAAGAAACAGCTAATACAGGAGAGATTGACCTCCTCGTCACCCTTGACGTGGAGGCTCTCTACACGAATATTCCCCAGAGAGCCACCTTATCAGTTGTTGAAACCACTTTGAACGCTCTGGAGTGGTCATCACCCACCCCTATCTCCTTTGTAATGGAGTGTGCTACCCTGGCTTTGACTGAGAACTTCTTTGAATTTAAACAACAGCTCTTTCATCAAAGTCAGGGTACATCTATGGGGAGCACTTTTGCTCCAAGTCTAGCGTACCTCTATATGGCGGCGTTCGAAAGGACATTGTCCAGAATACCACCAATCCATACCACAACAATCTGAAACTATGGAAACGTTTCATTGACGATATCCTGATTTTCTGGCATGGGACACGGTCTACCTGTGAGGAATTTGTGCGGTGGATCAATGATCAAAATGACTACCTTAACTTCTCCCATACCATCTCAGACACTACTGTACCATTCCTTGATCTAAACATCACACTCATTGCAGGTACTCTTAATACCACTCTGTACAAAAAACCCACTGATCGCAACAGCTTACTCCTATACACAAGCCACCACCCCAAAGCGCTAAGAGACAACTTGCCTTTGGCCAATTTTCTGAATCAGACGTAACTGTAAATTGGTCTCTGACTACAGAACAGAAGCCAACACCCTGGCATCCAACCTCAAGGCGAGAGGCTACCCAGAGAAACAAGTGAGGGATTCTTTGAAAAGAGCAAGGAATAACCCTAGAGAGACACTCCTCGAAGGACATCAGAAACCGATCACTGACACCCTCACTTGCGTTACATCCTTTACCCCAGATTCTGCCAGAATTAAGAAAATCATTCTGAAACACTGGAATATATTGAGTACAGGTAATCTACAACTACCCAAACCTATGTATGCATACAAGAGAACACGCAACCTGAAGGATGTCTTGATACACACGAGACCTAGGAAGCACAATACCGATACACAGAGGACTCTGTGGGGTCTCCCGGCAGTAACTGGACACCACCCTTGTGGGTCCTGCATAGTGTGTTCACTCACCATCACATCTAAAGAAATATCTCTGCTGCCTAACTTCAGATGGACTTTAAAAAAACACACCAATTGCAACACCAAGCAATGCATTTACATGATCACCTGCCCTTGTGACCTGAAGTATATAGGGATGACCATGCGACCAGTTAAGACCAGGATAACCGAACATAAGAGTAACATTCGGTGCCAAAGGGTCACCACGAAACTATATACACACTTTAAGGAAGCACAACACTCCCTTGAAACACTACGCTGGATAGTGTTAGAAGCCCACCCACAGATCACTAACACTGCATTGTTCAAAGTCGAACAAAGATGGGTACATAGACTTTCTACACATACTGCTGGACTCAATGACGACATACCGTGGGGCTTACTCACTTAAAACATAATGACTTGGGAGTAACCCTACCAGTTTCACTATGTGCACTCGTCAGGAGCCCTATTGACCACTATGCCATAGATGGTGTAGATGAGGTTGACTGGAGTACATATGCCTCCCTGGATGCATATCCTTACTTCTATTCAACCACGCTGTTCATGCATTTGACTCCTTCCACTTATGGGCAGTGGTAGTACAGTCATACGGAGGAGTCATTACTGAGCCTGTTCGGTCATCATTAGACCGATTTGAGTTATGTGGTTCATGCGCACTGTATCGCCATGCATCACCATACTTATTTTTATATTTTTAGATAAGTGTTCACCAGTAATATACACACTTACCTGTGACCCATGTCCGTGCTTCTATTATGACACACGGGATCGTATATGTAGCTGATCCCTCTACCGCTTTTAGAGCATAGTTGCCGCTAAGCAGCAATACCCCATAGCCACCAGCACATCGCAACACTCCAATATGGCCGCTGTGCTCACCACCCTGTCCCCAGTACGTCATACACAGCGCCGGTAATCACGCGATTCACTGATTACCCACGTGACTCCTCCCACATCACCGGGGTCAACACTACATCTACGCTGCTCGCCGGCAACCAGTTACCATCCCGGTACCGGCGGCAGGGTAGGTCGTACGCGAGAAGCGTTTTTACGCCGGTGAGTGACTATCCATCATTCCTAGTCCCCAACTTGGAGGTTTACTTGATCACTATTGGAGGTGAGTGCGTTTAGTATGGAACTGATCCATAAACCTGATCTACCCACTGTGGCGACTGACCATTGTGTTTTACTTTGGGCGGTACGGTCGTTCGCCCTGGTCGCTTGACGCACTTAGGGTGCATTGGTATCACCGCATGTGGCACAGGTTTGCGTCCTCACGCCCCACAGTGCACACGAAGTGAGGTTTACTCCTTTAGTGGTCTAGCAGCCTTCCGGGCAACCGGCCTAGACCTGCTCTTTGAGTGTCCTGCTATTTCCCAAACATGTTCAACTTTTATTTTTATTTTTCTCACAGGACCCAATCGGTGTCCTTTTCAACCGCCGGCTACTGTTGCAAGTAGTTACTTGACGACAGTATAGGTGAGTTCCACCACTGTCCTGACTCCATGTGATTTTTAAAGTATTCTGAGTACAATTGAGCACACGATAGTGGTAACCATCACCAGTTCACTGTCCTGCACCGTATGATACAGTGATAACATCGTGTGTTTATGACTTGTCCGCCAGCACTTTTGATTTTAGAAAATAGAAAATGAATTGATGAGATACTGTATGATTGCACAAATCATGTATTTTCAACATGTTTCCCCCCCCCTTTTTTCTACCTTTATAGGTTATCAACCAGAGAACGTGGTATGTAGAATTCACTTACCCTTTTAGTGTAGATAGCGTTCCTTTGATCCTGAGGAAGTGCCCTGATCTAATCAACTCTTATGGCACGAAACATGTTGATCACTCGAGAGCAGGGCACGTACAACTAGATACATTGTCACTAGTCCTTTGCCCCTCTCGCTCTTTTAAATTAGGCAGTTTACCTTCTTAATAAATTGTTTGCTAGGACTAACTGACCTATTTTAGATTCACAACCCCCCACATCTACACACACTAGGCCCCTCACCCCCACCGCACCCACCGGCAGGAACAAAAGAACCCTGATAAAGAGCCCCGGTCTGGGTGCCCGTCAGGTATTGCAGAGCCGACCTGACGAGGGGCAGGCTCATATGATGAAGCATGACACCTAGTTTTCTGGGTGTGTGAGAGCCCTAGTTCCGACAAGGGGAATTCCCCCCTTCTTTGCATACACAACAGTGGTCTCAAGTGACTCACTCTACTCTACAGTATCTCTCCATCTTTATTCTGAATCACAGAGGAACTTCGTACTCTTGTTGTACACAGCCTTGTTGGGGCATGTACGCTGGACCTCGGTAAACTTGCCCCTCAGTCCCTTCTTTTGTTTGATATCACAAGAAGTTACATCATTTGTTGTGCCCAAGATCAGACCACAGGCGGTCAGTGTGGCCTTTGATACAGAGCACATCACTATCAGGGGGCTCAAGGCTACACTGATTGAGATTCTTTACTCATGGACCAAAGTGGTCTCCAGCTTTCCCCTTGCATCTTTCCAGTGGCATTGCACTGATTTGTCTCGAACCAGCCACTATGTTCACATTCTGCCTTCTTGTTACTCTTAGAACCGACATGGTGTCCTGCTTCACCTTCCTCACGAAAGTCCACCTCTCAGAGGCAGCGGCACTATCAGTATTTGCCCATGACATTACGAGAGAGGAGGAGCTAGAGAAAAAGAAGGAAGAAAAGAAGACACAAGGATACAGGGGGAAAAGATAGTGAAACATGGTGACTTGTAGAGAGAAAGAGAGGAAAGAGGGAGATGGTGGGTACTGAGGGATGAAGAGTGAGAGGAAAGGAAAGGAAGGAAGAGAGAGTGAGAGAAAAAGAGGAAAAGAAGGATGCAAGACTGAGATATGGGGATTAAGAGTCACGAAGGGAGGGTCAGAAGTGAGGACGGTGAAAGGAAAGATCACCCTAGATGGAGAGAGGTAGCTAAGAATGGGAGAAAAGAAAGGCCAAGCATAGAAGGAAAGAATGGGTGAACAGACCCATGTAAAGAAAGAAACAAGTGTGAGCTGTAACTAGGAGTCACATGCAGGCCCGCGTGGGGTTCTGTGAGTGCCTCTTCACCTACACCTCTGCTACCCTTGGGACAGCAACTCAAAAAGCAGGCTCTCATCACACCAGTGCAGACCTGGCACCGGATAAATACTTTATGCATGTTACAGACCTTTACAGAAGTCCCCTGCAATATTAAAACTACACAACGAGACACAGCGTGCTTCTCAGCACTGCAGAAGATGCAGTGGCACCAGGGCCCAAGGGTGAGGGGATTCTGCACCACTGATATATAGGAGTCCTTTACCGCCCGGACATGGGCTCATGGGACCATTTTCCTTCCTTGCATTAGGGCGAATTTCAGCCTTGCTTCACCACAGCATCCCCTTATCAAAATAACTAGCCTTTACAATGGTCCACCACCTGATCTGTACCGGCGGATTTACACTCCAGACTCTGGGAGCCCCTACTCCACTCCCCAGCGGGTGTCCTGGCAGAAAGGCTGGATAAGCAGCCGTGAAGAGCTCTCCTGAAGCTGAAGCTCCTCACTCTTTTCTCTCAGTCTGGCACATGATGATGAGGATGAAGATGATGATGAGGATGATGATGGTGGTGGTGGTGATGATGATGATGGTGGTGGTGATGATGATGATGAATAGTCCTATAGAGCGATACTTATACCTGAAAGGCTTCCTGGAGCTAAAGACAGACAGCCTGCAGCAGAAGAGTTAGTTCTGCTGGAATAGTCACATCTTTTACTGTTTACAAAAATGGTGAGAGAAAAGTAAGAGCAGATGCATATTCCTTTGCTTAGCTGCCAAATAAGAAAAGGAGTGCGTGCCTTGTCTGGACCGAATGATATGCGGCACCATGAGGTTCAATCTCGATACCGAGTGAAGCAATCGCGGAGCATGGTACAGAGTGCACTTTGCAGAGACACCCAGCGTTGTTAAAAGCCTGATAGGTGAACCAAAGGACATTGAAAATGATACTCTTGTTGATAAGTAGCCAGTGCAGGCTAACCAGATAGCAAGGTATGCTAGCATTGGCCGGGAGAGTGAGAAAGGGATTTTTGAAGCTCAGAAGGCCTCCGGCCACAGAGTTATCCTGCAGAGTATAAGGAGGCTCAATGCTTAATTTGAGCCGGGGGATTCTGGTGCTCGGCACCAGCACCTAATTGCCAGCACCAGCGCATATAACAGTCTGCCACATAGTGGTGCTGTCTGGCTAATTTAGGTATGACAACAACAGCTGTTTATTAGTTGAATGTACATTTACAATGACTAATACCTGCCTCCCAAGCCATTCTTATAGCTTAGTGGGCCTGGAGTAGTCTGAATTATCACTTGTAAGAGTGTCATGGTTAGTAGCTGGGTTTGTACAGTCATTGGCAGCTGGTAAGGGCACTGTGTGGTGCAAACTGGTGTGGCCTCCTAATGAGAGCCCCAGCACTTATGTTTTTTTTACAAATTAAGCACTAAGGAGGCTACATGACCATGATGGGAGCTCAGCAAAAACTTTTTTGTGTCACCACTTATTACTCAGTGAGGGTCCACAAGGACAGGGCTCATCACAGCTAAGAGAACAAGCATTTACAATGCAATAGGTCTCGCAATTGCGAGTTTTTGAGCTATTGGCATTGTAAATGGCAATGCCATTTATAAAAATTAAAATTGTCATTTACAATAGCATTACAATAGCAATAGTTCAAAGTTTTGAAAAAGCAATACCTATTGTATTGCAGAGCGCGGTGTCCGTGAAGCGGGCGCCACACTCACTATTAAAGTAGAAAAAAAAAATGAAATCGAACGCGGTGTCCCTGCAGCGGGCGACGTGCTTAACATCAAAGTTTTAAAAATATAATTTAAACTGAGTGCGGTGTCCCTAAAGTGTGCGCCGCGCTCAGCATGTAAATACATAAAAAAGCAGCCGCTATTGTCCCCATCAGTGTCAATAAACAAAATATTGCTCACCCCCTTATAATGCAGACTGTGTAACAAGCCAAGTAAAAGGTTCAGTCGTTATGGGCATTAACAAATGCAGACAAGGCGGTACCAAGGAGGGACTAACAAGCCTATTTACGAATCAGAAGCCAGCATTTAAGAAAGTTAATGACAAATATGGGCTTAGAGTTGGCGGGGCTTCCACTGCATACTCTATTACAGCATGCCTCGCAGGGCGAGCAGGGCATGCGTGCTGCCACTATGCTCGACCTAAAAAGAATCCTACTCATAAACCCCTTTGTTTCCTCATTTTTGACTCCTCATCCCCGTTGTCTGGTACTCCCTTGCCAATTCCAACTCACGAAGTAGAATGCTAAAACAGACATTCTCGTAGACAACTAATGATTTAAACAGGAATTTCCATTGTGGTAGACAAGGGTAGGCGCTGCTACTCCTGGCTTACTCTTGTATAACCCCAGCCATTACTATTGTTGGTATGGGAGGGCATGCAGGCAGTAGTAGTAGTACCACGCATTATACTGTATGGTTTATTAGCAGTACTTTTCACTCTTTGTCCTTTATTAAGCCCATCTGCAGCAAAAAGGGGATGTTCGATGGGATAAGGTAGGGATAATGGATCAAGCCAGTGATGTCTCTAGGGGTCACAATGACCCTTCCCCCACCGCTGACATTTGGTGAATTAACACCCTAGGCATTGGAAAATATAATTACATAAGTAAATAAGAATCCGTGAACATTTATAATTACCATGCACCCCCTTCCATAGGATCTGTACCTCCTAACACAGGAACGACAGAAATTTCTGCGAAAGGAAATACACACTCTGGGGCATATTCTCAAGGACTCATCGCCGATTTATCGGCACTTTAGCGCTGCAAAAGGGTCGATAGATTTATCGCCCTATTCCCAAGCCGGTGCAAACTGCCGATATCGCCAGTTTACCAGCGATAGCTGCCGCAAAAAACATCGCCACGGATGAGTGCGACAACTAACGCTAATGATATGCAGAGTAGGCGTTCCCGTGCAAAAACACACGAAAACACCACTACGCGAGATTCTCAACGACCAGTCAGATCTGCGATGCGAACCAAGAACAGGCGATAAGGAGCGTTAGCAGCAGGGATTTAACACCTGCCTGCTACTGGTGTTAAGCAGGACGACCAACTGCAGTTGAAAGGGAGCCCAGCCCAGAGCCACATCTGAAGACCAACAGATGCCATGGAGACATTGATCATGCAGCTCGGAGACCCAAGAGGGCCACAACACCCACTGCCACCACCCCCAGGCACCCCCCCCCCCGGACCACCACCCCCGGATTACCACCTAGGCAGTGCAGGACAGCGGACAACCCTAAAACGCACCAGCCCCAGAGACTCAACGCCAGAGGAAGCCATTGGACAACACAGGCTCAAAAGGACAACCATCCTCCGCATCCTGACCCACATTGCCCACAGGCTGACAGTACCAACACAGCGGACAACCTACATCCCCCCGCAGACAAAGCTGCTGGCTGTGCTGCACCTGTTGGCCCCTGGTACCTTCCAACCAACAACTGCCTGAGTCGGAGTCACACAGCCAGCCCCATCAAACTCCCTCACACATGTCATGGATGCATGTCCACAAAAGCAACGGCGGGCCCCTGTATCCGCACCACACGATAGTTCCAATTCGTAGTGTACCTGCACAACCAACCCCAACGCCAGCCGTGCTAGACGCCTCCGTGCCCCAGACCCAAGATCGTAGTAACCGAAATGTGGGTGCGCCAGGTCATGAAGTCCAGTAGTCAACAGTAGTGTAAAAACAGAACTTTATTACAAATACATAAATCAACAAAACGAAAAGCTCAGCTAACGTGTTCCATTCCCAACGGGGAACCTCAACAGGGCAACATGTCTTCAGAAACCTGTGGGAGAAATGGTGACAATGGTCAAACTTCCGTATAGTCACATGCCTAATCTGGTACAGTGTACTGCACTTGGACAAGCCGGAATGCTCACAGGCCTGATAAACCATGCATGAGAAGACCGTAACAGAACTACGTGTGGCTGTAACCGTCGTAGGAATGAAGAGGAAGGTAACGACCACATGAACTGCTGTTACGGTCACATCATGGAGGACTCATCATACCTGAAAGCATCACGGTGTGTGTCAGCTCGATACCCCTGCCCCTCACTCCCCCCACACTGCGCAGGAACATCTTGAGACCACGCAAGGGAACTACGCCATAGCTGGTGTCACGCACGTGTTGGGGGCAATTCACAGCACACGTGTATGACTTGTGCCCCCTGCCGACACTGCACACAATCACCGCAACAGCAACCACACGCATGCCATCACTGTGCATACAAAAGTGGACCACCGTGGCCTGTCCACCAATGTCGTCGCAAACTCCCCAGGCAGTGTGCATGATCCCCACATGTCCGCAAGTCCGCCACCAACCAGCGCTTTGAGGATGGCCCCCATGGAAATGCACTGCCCATCGGCAAGTAGCAACTGAACACACCACACACCCCAACTCCACAATCCCCCAACTCACAACTGTGGGAATGCACACGTCACCAATCTACCACCAAAGTGACTACTGCGTGTGTCTCAGTCTCCGCCACAACCTGCCCATAGGCCTACACACACGTGGCCGACCACCTTCAACGGGCACATTCACACTGGAGACGAGGTGGCTACGTCCCAAACCAACACACGCACATCATGATCATCGCATGCAGGGACGTGTCAGCAAGGGCGGCGCCCCCCACCCAGCCACGAGTCCGCCGCCGTGACCGGTGGTGCCTGCGCGATCCTGTGCGCCTGATGCACCCCAGCCCTGGTCCCCAGACCGGTCCTCCGCCCAGCGATGACTGGCCGCCCCTGCGCACCCAGGCCTCAATGCTCACCTGCCGACACCGGCGTGTCTCCAAGAGGGCCCACCACGTGCCGGTGCATCCTCCTCAGCCGATCGCTGGATTCCACGCCACATACCCCCAGCGCACCCTGCGGCACCGCAACGCGGAGTCATGTGTGTGCTGACTGCTGCCTTCGGCGTGCACTACTGTCCAGCAGGACTCACAATTCAAATCGAACCACGGTTAGCAGGACGGCTCATCGAGGCCTACGCATCATCGCAGGCTGCACACCCGCTCAGCTCTTCAGGTGCCACTGACCCTGTGCAACGCAAGTCATCGTCACGTGGCGGTAGGCCCCTGCCAGCCGCAGTGCAGCGGGTGCCACTGACCCTGTGCAACGCAAGTCATCGTCATGTGGCAGTAGGCCCCTGCCAGCCACAGTCCAGCGGGTGCCACTGACCCTGTGCAACGCAAGTCATCGTCACGTGGCGGTAGGCCCCTGCCAGCCGCAGTGCAGCGGGTGCCACTGACCCTGTGCAACGCAAGTCAGCTTCACGTGGCGGTAGGCCTGTGCGGGCCGCAGTGCAGCGGGTGCCACCAACTCAGTGCACCACAAGTCATCTTCCCGTGGCGGTAGGCCTGTGCCGGCCGCAGTGCAGCGGGTGCCACCAACTCAGTGCGCCACAAGTCATGGACCCTTCATGAGTGGGTCGCGTGGTGCGGACGCCATCATGTCATCTCCGGCAGTGGGGAGTGTGATGTGCTACGCCCCTTTTATTGGCAGGGTCACATGTCCTGTGATGCCTGTGCTGGATGGGTGTGGTGTGGGTGTGAACCAGCCCTCAGGGAGTGGCTGTGGCATGCTGACAACTAAACCAGTGATCAGCAGATCACGACAGGGAAGACCTGGGACATGTAGCTTTGTCGTCGTCCCCTCTGAGCGTAAGCGGAGTGGACTGGCCTGGCGTATGGCAGGCCAGCGTAGGGGTGGGAACAATGAGCCCGGGGCTCTGGGCGTGCTTCAGTTCTGGGCTGGACATGGAAGTAACTGATGCTTGTGTCTCTGTTGTAGTGTCTACACCACCCGGACCGCACTCGGCAATGTTGCACCCTGTGACTCAAGTCCCATGACATGAGCAACATGGACGTAAGGGGGAATCACTGACCCTACATTCATCCATAATCTCATACTTGAATGATCAAAGGAATGACACATCTGTGCAATTCTGAATGTTTAACTCACATCCAGTGGAGTGTTGCAGCTGGAGCAGTACAGGGCCATGCAAACCCCACTTCACATTATTGGCCCGTGGAGGGCCAGCCGGAGTCCTTCAGGGAATGACAAGTACATCGGAAGAGGAAGAGTTCAGTCCGCAGTCTGATCGCTGTGTCATTGGTAACCAAACAGAAAATGGCAGTCCATGTCGAGGTCCAAGGTGAATGTCGTAGAGTGTATCGGGGGACAGTGGAAGGTGATGATGCAAAGGGCAGAACCAAGCAGAAACAGGCCATATGGCGGAGATGAATGCTACTGCCTCCTCCTTACCAGTAAGGTTGATTCACCCGCATCTTCGTCCTCTGTTGTCACATGTGCCTCACACGTGGGTGGTGGTGGATTGCCTGCCGCACTGTGAGGCACTGACACATCAGGGGGCGGAGATGTGGATGTAGAAGCAGCAGCAGCATTCATCTGCGCAAGGCCTTGAGGCAGCAATGCCATGACGATGTGCTGCAGGGCATGGAAGGTCCCAGCCACATCTCGCTGGTGAGCAGTCATGGCAGCCATTCTTTCCGCCGTCATCCGCTCCATGTTCTCCATGAGCCCCCGCATCTGTCCCAACTCCCGGCTGACATCGCTGGAGCCACTCTGACTGGACAGTTGTTCTTGTCTCAGTATCATGACTCCAGCGATGTCAGCCATGGATCGTTGGAGAGCAAGGAGCGGACTGTGGGTGTCCGTTAGGGACTGTAAGTGGTCGCTGATGGTACTCAGACACCCATGTATGGCATCAAGTTTTGCTGCCATGAGGTCGAACCCCACCCGCACCTGATCAGCCATCTTCTCCTGGACCTCTAACACATGGCGTTGGAAGGCCATGTGTTGTTCGTGGGGGTCCTGGGAGACAGCCGGGGTGGTAGGTGCTTCCTGCTGTGTGGTCTGTGCAGGGGGTGGGGTCTCCTCGATGCAGCTGGGCTGCCCTGCTCCTGGAGTTGGGGTGCCGAAGCTGTCGAAGAGGGTTTGGAGGGCTTCGGGGTCGATGTCGGGGTTGTCCTCATCGCCATCAGTGAGGAGTTGTTGGGGCTGCTCTGCAGGAGGTGTTGATGCTCCGTCTGCAATGTGAAGGGGAGTACAGTATTACATTGTGTTCACATGTATGTTGTCGCATTGTACAAGTTCACATGCAGACTGCATGACAATGTACATTGTGACTGTTTAGGAGGAGCTGCCTATTTGATGCGGGTAGTGGACATTTTGTCGACATCACGGATATGTGTTTGTACTAGTACATTGACATTTCACATTTCCCTGCTATGCCAAATGTGATTGCCCAGTTTCTACACACAAGCGGCACCTGTTGTGTCCTCTGTCCTGTTGTAAACGTGTTGCAGTTTGTACCACATTGTTGTCAATGCTGATGTGCTCTGAATGTCATGTGTGTGTGCTGCATTTTGGGAGAGTCGCCCCTGCAGCTCTGATTTTGCTGCCCCTTGTCCCTTTCAGGCGGTGTGCCTTTGACTTCTGTGCCCATACAGTACTGAGATGTTGCAGACTTGGGTGAATTTGGGTCTTGGTGGGAGTTGGGACTCTGGGGCATGGTTTGTCCGCAGATGTGTTGTTGACGTCAGGGGTTGTTTGTGCAGGTGGATGTGTCAGAGTGTGACCTGCTCCTTTACGGATGTGGTCCACACTCAGCCACCTCAGTGTGGTGGCGTGCACCATGTCATGATGATCGGACTGCAGCCATGCTAATCGTCATGCAGTGTCACTTGCATTGTCAGTGTGGCTCACGGACCCGCAGCTTTGCTGGGCTCAGCACATGTGCATGGGTTGGTTGTGAGATTGGTGATGTGTGGGAAGGGCCCCCTCTGGGCACATAGTCGACGGGGGCCTACTTGCTGTTTCTAGGTGTGCTGCAGTGTGCCAAGGGGATCAGGGACATGATCCAGAGTCATTGTGGGTGTGCACTGTGCTGTACTTAATTGTGCATGTGTGCCATTGTGCCCATCTCCCCCCGTCCCCCCAGTCCCTGGTAGTTACTCACCCTGTTGCTGTTGTGTCAGGTCATATTGAGCAGTGTCCGGTCCCCCAACTCCTGCCACCGTCTCCCCACTGATGACTGTGGACACCATTTCCTCCATCTCATCCAGCTCCTCCTGTGGCGCTGGACTCCCACCTCCAGTCTGCATTGCTGCCTTCTGGTTGTTGGCGAGTTTCTGCTTGGTTTTGCGCTTCACATCATTCCAGCGCCTCTTGAGCTCTTCCATTGTCCTCCTCAGCACTCCGACTGCATTCACCTTGTCCAGGATGGACTGCCATGTTGCATTTTTTGTTGCCAATGACACAGTGGAGGTGACGAACAGTTGTTGATGGTGTTCTATCACCTCCGTGATCAGGATCCTGTTTTCCTGCAGACTGAACCGCGTCTTCCTTTTCTTCTTGTCCTTGCCGTTCCCTGTCCCCGAGGTACCAAGCTGCTCCTCCTGGGGGCTTGTGGGGTTCTGGCCGTCCTCTGTACCTGCTCCGGCTGCCTCCATTGTGCTTCGCTGTAGTTCGGTTTTTGTTTGTGTTTTTTTTGTTCTGCTTTTGTAGTGATTTTTCCCGCCTGACGTGTGTGATTTGCAGGCCTGGTGCTGCTTTTCGCTGTTTGTCTTATCGCTGTTGGGCCCATCGCAACTTTTTTCGCGTTCGGGTTTGGATTTTCATCACCGTCCCGGTGATGTTATCGCGGACATTTGAGGTCTTGTTGGGGGACTATCGCATGTTACCGTCGTGTTGAGAATACGACGTAAACACGGAGTTATTTTCCCTCGATAGACAGCGATATGAAAACTTGCGTTAAGCTATTTTGGCGATGTTTATCGCACGTTCTTGAGAATATCCCCCTCTATATATTAATATAAGAATAGATTTTTTTCCATTCAAAATAGATTAAAACAAAACACCTGTGTCTGTAGCTCGTGTCTGAACTCCATTGCCTGTGCATGAAAACAACACCTGCATCTTACACAGTACCCATGTCTATCAATGTTGCATGAAACAGTTCTTTAGAGAAGGCGCATTCCAGACACGGCGAACTGGAAACATTATGTTATCTTCCAACACCGTTTGTTGAAAACAATTTTAGTATTCATAGGCGGGGGCATTTTACGACGCAGGCCCTAAAAATAGCCAATAAACGTCTCGGACCTGAGGTTCCCCCTGCCAGCTCTCCTGACTCGCTAAATAAGCAACGTCCTTTGCCCGATGCAATCTGTCTTGAACACTCATTTAATTACTATAATTCTAAGTTTTACTCTTAAATGAATTTTACACATAAACGCAGACAGATTATGTTTCAATCTATGCCCATGGGCAGCAAATTGAGTTTATTTTAATTTAAAAATAATATTTTTTTATTCAAGGTTAAAGATCTGCACATGGGCACACGCGCTCCGACTACAGTGCTACATTTTCAAGTCAGTCTGTTGTTTAGTGTTTAACGATTTAGTGCATCAAAACTTTAAAGATGTCAATATTCAACAAGATGTCAACATTTAATGAAACACGTTCATGCGCTAGGGGCATATTTTTTTCTCCACCAAAAACAAACATAAGAAAGCGACAATAAAATTAGGAAACAATAAATATGGATAAATACCAACTGAAACTTAAAAAAAAATTTTTTTTTAAAACTATGAAACCGAAAACCCTTTTCATAATCCAAAACAGGCTGCTTTTGGGGCATACTCGTTGTCCTGAGCAAGCTCCCTTGCATCTGTCAGACTATTCTAGCCCGGGCCAGTTAGCTTTCTTCGCCCCTAGACAGGTGGCTCCCAGCGTCGGCAGACTTATCCTACAGCCCCCACCCCTCTTGGGAGAGAATGACCTGAAGCTGACAGACATGACAACAGTGGTGCGCCATGTTGCAACTCTGAGTATGTCGTGAGCCTTGAGCCCAAGATTGCATTTGGAGGGTGGGTTCCTGCACAGAAGTCAGTGGGCGGCTGAATGACAATTACGACTTCTCTTTTTCAACTCCGAATTAAATTACAGGAATGGCCCAACAGACGCACTCACCTTTCCAGCCCGGCTGCTTCTCTAGGGGAACATAGGTTGTGCGGACGCTATAATAAAAGCATGCCGTGCTTGCAAAATAAATGAGTAAATAATACATTTTAAAAGGAGCAAGAGCAAGTTCAGAAGATAATAAAGGTGCGTGCTGCTTGAATGCGGCCCGCGCGTAAAATAAGCGCAGCCATGCTGAAAAGTAAATAAATACTTTAATAATATAAAAGCGAGCGGGTGCTGGGATGTCATGGGTAGAGTACGGGAAGGGCATTAAATAAAATAGTGCTCACCAACTTATAAAGAAGACCATGTAACACCACCAGTAAATGGTCCAGTCGTTATGGGCTGTAATAAATGGAGACAAGGCAGTACCAAGGAGGGACTAACAAGCCTCATAACGACTCGGAAGCCAGCCTTTACGAAGGACAATGACACAAGCCAATGACAAATGTGGGCGGAGAGTGGGCTGGGCTTCCAGTGCATACCCTAATACAGCATGCCTCGCAGAGCGAGCATCGCATGGGCGCTGCCCTTAGGCTCGACCTAAAAAAGAGCTTCTATTGAGGTGATGGCGATCTGCTAACTAGCTGGGCAAGGCAGCCCAACTGTTTTTATTTTTGAAACGCTGCACTCTGCATGTAGGTTGGAGCTCCTGCAGTGCAGAGCAAACAGGGAGGATGAGAGAGGAATACCTGTAGGTGGTAGGGCTGCCTGAAGTGCGGTAGCCTACTGTCTAAATAGCGAGGATTGGCAAGTATGGGTTAATGTGCTTATCACATCTTCTGCTGGAGACAGACAAGGTACCTTTCTCACCTCCTAAGAACCCTTTCCGGGAAGAGGCCAGACTCTTAACCTGTGCAGTCAGGCCGCTCGATTATACCACAGTACCCAACATAACAAGGGCAAAACATTGGCTTGTGAATTAAACTAGCTGCAGTTTATTAAACATACATTTAAGTTCTTCTATTGCTCACTGGCGTGTAATCATTTTCAATGTAATAAATTGTCACATGCAAACCATTGCAGAATGTATTTACATCACCAGCTCTTTGTTAAAATCTTGGACTATGCTCTTCATCTCTTTCAGGAAATCTCACAGATTTCTGGCTTCAGCTCAGGCAGTTCCTTTCTGTCGCTGACCCTTGGCCATGTTTGGGCTGCATGCGCTGAGTCTGTTTTTCTGCAATGTCCCTTTCTTTCTCTCCAGCTGGCCCTGCCGTCAGCATCCCAGAGCCCATGGAGTATAATACCAGCCCCCTTTTGCCCATTCAGCCATTGTTTTACATTTTAGAGTATTTTCTGGATTTTTATGCATTTTGTTAAGAGGTCGAAGTGGCCTGGATCGGAGGGGCACAACGTGCCCATAATTGTTTAATTTATGAAAAACCATTCCCCTACTTTTTGTGAAAAGACAACCGTCCCGAGATGGTTAATTCACATAGTTTAAATGCTTCAGCTGAATTGTCATTCAGGGAGTCTCCTGTGCTGTGAAACCGAAGGCGGGCAGACAGCTAAACAATGAACAAGCCTTCTTGCCAGGGTGCCTGCTTGCCTGAAAGAAATGTAAATGTGCGAAACTGGTTAATCTGAAAATGTCAAAGGGGCTTGGGAGCCAGTACTGGCTTTAATTGATGGAATCACTTGAAGCTTTGTGATGATAAAGATTTATTCTTTATGAATGGTAGTGCAAGAGAGTTACCAGCTGAACTGTGAAGTGCATGCTTTTAAGGGCCAGTTATATAAAACAAATTGTATTACGTACAGTCTGGGTGCTACTAAAATCTGTATTTTGAAATCACCATTTTATCTTAAAGGTTTTGTGCAGTTTGTAGCAGTCTATCTTATACTGTGTGTAATGCACGTTTAAAATAATGACCTACAAATTCACAGTGCTTTCTGTCACAGGCTGGGACCTCATAGCACTAAATTACACAAGTCTCTATACTCCACTGCACCGACCAAGTTTTAATTCTGTGGCTCTCTGGTTACACACAGACCTCTGCAGTGCATTAACTAGCAGAGGTTTCATAAAGTACTATAGTGCATTACCCATTAATTAATGTAACTTTTTAAAAACGTATTTCTTATTTAAGCTGTACATTATTTTAAATGTAGCTACCTGAAGGTGAAGGCCAAAAAAAGTTACAGAATATTTTGGATTTTTTTTAGCCACACCTTGGACCCTGCCCCCACGCTCACTGACCCCGCCCCATTGCATGCAGCATCACAGTTCCCATATGTTTTTTAATGCACTGTGATCGCTGTTTTTGTAAGACTTTTCCACCTGCTCTTCTGGTTCCGCAACATATATATCTTGCATTCCTACTTGTCTCTTCTTGGATGGATGAGATAAAATTGCTCCAGCATACAGCGGGCCAGCTTCATTCATGAGGGGGCTGTTGCTAGAGGTATCACCATGTCTCCCTATATTTGCCACTTTGTCTCAAGTGATCGGCCTGTTTGAAGCCCACTGTCTGTATGTGCCAGTCACGGGACCGGGGGAGGCTGGGGGTGGGGGTTGGAGCACACATTATGCTGTTTAGATTCAGACAAAAGCCCCTTCACTCCCCCATCCACTCCATCCATTGGCCATCCTCCTAGGCGTGAATTTTCCTGCTCTTGGTTTCTCGGAGAGTGCGCGGGGGGGGTGGATGGGGCATCTGCCATCTTGCACATTGCCTTTCCTAGTCCCTGGGTCTTCTTCCAAGTTAGGGCTCCAGCCCCTTAAGGCACGCTCCTACAAACCCTATTAAGTCCTTAATTTGTTTGCATAATTTGTGATCGCTTTGTCACTCAGATCAAGTCAGCTTGTTCATGAACTTAGCTGATTTCCATAAGTAAGCTATGGTAAGTGATTTTGGTATGTTCTACAAACGTGGAACCTTTGTTAGGCATCAAAAAGTGCAAAAGCTTTAAGGACCACAAAGAAGACACTCTCAAATAACAAGCATGATAAACTGTCAGAGCACATTCATGTATATATAGTATCTACTGTCCATGTGGAAACACCTAAGTGGGCAGTACAAAACAGAAGTTGTAAACCAGAATACAGGAACACCAACAAACAGTTACATATCTGGAAGTCATAGGAAAAGAGAAAGTCTGTGGATCCCTAAACTGAGGACATTAAAAATAGGGTTGAAAAGGGTGCATTAGTTGTTCACATTGCTACTATAACATGAGCAGATTTGTGTTCTCTGATATAGAAATTGTTACATTACTTAGGCAATGCAAGGATATATTTAAATGTAAAATTCGTGAATGTGGTCATCACTTAGAAATGAATTGACAAATTGTACATGTGAATGTCCAGTGTATAGGCATGTTGATGCAAACTATTGAAGTCCATGAATATGTAAACATATGACAGGCTACCTGAAAAACATAAGGGAAATTCCATACACATGTCCCAGATCAGCAGACTGCTGAGACTTAAATATGTGACCCTGGGCCGTTGCAAGGGATACATCATTTGTTAAAAAAAACCACAAAAAAACGTACTTGGTAGCAGACATCCCTCTGTGAAAAAACACATTACCACGTGTATACACCAAACTCCTCTGTTGTGTGTAGTCTTCTTTATACAGCTGCAAAATCGCCAGGACAGGTTGCATCCATTGGGATATTCATAAATTGCCACTGGCATTACAATACGTTTATCGTTCACCTAAATAGATTGCATATAAACATCTCTGTTTGGAACTTGAAATTACTTAAGCCTCTAAACTTAGCAAACTTCAGGATCCAAGACTGACCATGGATAAATAGAACAGTTCATTATTTATCTTGTAACTCTCTCTATATAGGACTCTTAACACAGGACTCTGACATGACTCTAATACATGACATTGTAACACACATAGGTAACTGTGTTCCGTGGTCCAATATGGCAATTAAGGGGTTCTGGTGGCTTTATAAACCACAAGGATGAAGACTAACTCGTTTAAGGTAGCTGGAAAAACATGTTTTTTTCATGGGGCAGCTAACAATGGGCACTGATTGGTTAGGTTTTGTTTATCTTTCTTATATAAATTGTTTTTAAAATAGCGAACATTGGTGTGGGCCAGTGGATTTACGCAAATATATGGCTGCAGTGTTGACCCCATTTACAGCGTGATTTGCATAATTTGTGGATTTCACACAAAAATGTTTTTCGCTGAATCGGATGAAAATAATAATGTGAGAAAATGTGCCGCATAGTTTGCCTCTTGGACTCCTAATACTAACCTTGATAACCATGGTAACCTTGTTAGATAATTTGGTTATCCATGCTGCATAATATTAGTGGCCCTGACACTTGCCAAGCTCCTCAGTGTGGTTTGGGGGAATGTCATTAAGAATATAAAACCCATATTTCAGACATTTCATGGTTCTCTCTGAAATACGGGTTTTATACCACTTCATTTTGTGCAGTAAGAGCAACAAACATGTGTATACATGTGGGTAATGGTGTACTGCACAAGATATTAAGAAACTAAAGTTGATATTGTAGGTACCGCATATATATTTTGTTTCTCGATCTACATTCTTGGTTAAAAACACACACTTGGTGAAAAACGTATTATCTGATTCACACTGGTATTTATTGCACACATAGCTGTGTGAATCATTCCACAGTCATAATGCCGTGTACTCCCCTGCACATGTAACTTTATCCAGGAAGTACAGCTTATCAGGACAAGCAAGTAATCAGTATCTCATTCCTGGTCTGCACTTCTTCACTGTTAACACAGTTCATACAGTTCCTGGCGCTGGAATCTTGGTGGACCAGACAAAGATTACAATATGAGTAAGAGCATCACTTTATGGGAATCTATCACAAACCTTTAGCCACTTATTTGTGCCTCTATGCCCCCCCCCTCCTATAGCCAATGGAATCAATTATTGTTTGTGTCATATCAAACAATTTTAAATGTATGTAATTTTTTTCACACACAAAACTGTGCAGCCTTTATGTAAATATTAATTCACAAGGGATTTCTCTTGCACATCAGTTTTTGCAATTATGAACTCGCCAACTTTTCTACACTTCTGTGGATGGCCTCTTGAGCGCTAGAAAGCCTGAAGTTCAATTTCACAAATTATTCTACATTTCATTTTCCTAAACTTCAGAAAGCCCAGAGGTCAGCCTTTCAATTTGTCTATAGTAGCATTGTGGATACACTTTTCACCATACTGGATTATTTACCAGACCCATTTTCTTTGTCAATGTAAAAAACAGTCAATGTAAAGCACAGGGATTCTGTGCCACTCTGATCTGAATTTGGATGGCTCCCTAGAGTAATCACTTTGCCATGCCAAAAATCACTGGAATTAAATTCTACTTAGACCAAGTCACGTTCGTTGAAATCAATGAAAGAGTTTCCATTCGTTACTTTTTTGTTGTCTATGTTGTGTAAAGGGTACATGTACACACGTTACTACACAGTGATATATGATGACACTATTATAGTGAATCCACCTCTGGAATGAGAGCATCAAGCCGTGAGGCCTAGCCAAGACAGATGGTTTACAAATCTATGCTCTAAGAATGCATGCACTTGCTATTGACAGTCAGGCATTGACCGATGGTCTGGAATAAAGGTATTGCTTATACAGTGTTTTCCATAACTGTGGGTCGCGAGCCGATTTTAGGTGGGTTGTAAAAGTCCAAGCAATAAATAAAGATGCTGTTAAATTCTGTATTTATCTTGTCAAATTTGCTGCGCTTCAAAGTTTGAGGTCAAATGTCAGGCTATGTCCTCTGCTGCTTATTTTTTAACATGGGGACTGATTTTTGCAAACTCCTCTCACTTTGCAGTCAGAGAAAGAAAAGTAAAGTGAATCATGTAACAATCTTGGGTGGCATGCCTAGCCGCATAGCAAAGGAGCTCCAGTGCAGTCCGACCAGAGGATGCATTTCTCCTGACCCCTCACCCCGGTGGCCTACAAACCCCAGAGGCTGCGGGGTGCACAGATTGACAGTGGGTGAGGGACCCCCACCCAGGAGGAGCTGACATAAAGGAGAAGAGTAGCCAGTCTCATGGGACAGCCAAGATGGAAGTCATGGTGCTGGAACAGCAATAGCGAGCCAGGACTGGCGCAGGAGCAAAGCGACAGTGAATCGCCGGGGGCTCTTGGCAGTGAGGACAGTGCTGCTGGGGCTACGGATACCCCCATCTCTCAATCTTGCAGAGGGAGAGAAAAGAGCGGTGACCAGACGGGGTGGGCGACTTCGGCAGCGAATGTCTGGAGCCCCCTATATCAACAAGTCATCAAGTGCCACCCTGGGGAAAGCCTAGGTTGCTGCTGGGGGCCCGGTGGGTGGAGTACCCCCCTCGGCCGGCAGGTCATCACTGAAGGATCCTGGGGCCCACTTGGTGATTGTCGGGCCCACCTTCCCACATGCTGCAGGGGACGGGAGGTGGCTGTGTCCTCAGGGGCCCCGGAGAGAGTAAGAACAGAGACATCTGTGGGACCTGGGGTAGTTGTGCCAGAGGATGCAGCCACAGGGAGCAGAGAAGTGATGGTGAGGTGTTTGCACCCGGGGGTGGTGTTCCTATTCATCACTGGAGTGTCCCACAACAGCCCAGGTGATGACAGATCGGCTAACATTCGGCTGGTGACCCATGGTGGAGTGTAAAAGACACACAATTGATGGACGGAATGCAGAACAAATCAAAACATTCACCCCCAGTCAAGAGATCTGGGTTAAATCCATCATTCTTTTGCTCACTATGCCACCCCAGTTTAGACCTGGCCATATGCAAATCAGTCTTGACCCTGTGCCTCATGGGAACAGTCCAGCCCGAAGTGCCAAGCCAGGTCCTCCCTGGACCGGAAACAAGCATCCTAGGACCGGTTTCGGGGTTTCACCCCTCTTCAGCCAGGATAGCTTGAATCCAGTGGCACAGTGAGCCCGGGACCCACGTCTGGGCATACCCGGCGCACTTAGGGCGAGAAAGCAAAAGACACACAAGTGGAGTGTGGCATCGAAATGGTGCGGTCAAAGGCAGTGAAGCTGCCTTTTCACAATGGACTCTGAGCTGGACGGACGAGGAGATAAATGCCCCACTTGCAGTGGAATGGAGCTGGACCTTGGGGCACACACGGCAGCGATACTGGATGTGATACGAGAAACGAAGTCAGCCCTGGAACAAATGATAGACACTGTAGCTCTTAGAGCAAATCACCACAAACTAGCAGACAGGGTGATGGAGAAAGAATCTACATTCACCCTGCTACAACCATCAATAAAGGAGGAGGGATCATGCATCAAAGTGCTGGAAAAGGTAGTGGCAGCCTTGGAGAGTAAGCTAGATGAGGCTGAGGGGAGCGACCGCTGCAACAACATTCATCTGGTGGGGGTCCCAGAGAGGGCGGAAGGCCCCTGCATGGAGATGTTTCTTGAGGACTGGTTGTCCTCTGTGGTGCTGGAGGAGAAAACATCCAAATGGTTTACAGTGGAAAGGGTTCCTGGCCACCCTCCGGCACCCGGGACCCCACCAAGGGCGGTTGTGGCCTGGTTGTTGATCCCGGCAGAGGGACAACATCCTATAAGTGGTACGGAATTATTGGCAGCTCCTAGGGGTGGAAAAGCACCTCATGCACCTGAACATAAAATATGGACTTTTTTCCAGCAAAGCTCAGGATTGTCGACCAGGGAGACAGACACCTCAGCAGTTGGCGAAGCAAGTAGTGTTATGTCTGCAGCATGAGAGTGTAGGGTGAGGGAGTTACCACGGGATATTGGGGGGAGGAACAGGACAACACTTATTTGGATGGCCACCACATCCAGGGATCTCGAGAAGGAGGGCAAACCCCAAAGACAGGCTATGACTGACAACCGAATATACTATAAAGGAGAGGGGCTGCCCCTGAAAATACTGTCATGGAATGTTAATAGTTTGGGGGGCAAGCTAAAAAGGCGAATAGTGTCTAAATTGCTGGCTAAACATGACCTAGACCTTATACTGTTGCAGGAAGCGCACCTAGCGGGAAACAACAGTGGTTCCTAAGCACTACTGGCTCCTGGCCCACTCTGGATTCTCCAGGGGTTCAAGGTGAGTGGGGGTAGATGCTACTCTTTCAGGTCACCGACACATGGGTGGACCCCCAGGCTGTTATGCACCCATAAGGGGCAGTTGGAACAGCATGGGGTTGGTGGAGGCCTCCTGGTACTTGCCCCCGGGATTGCAGGAAGACGAGTTGGTGAAGCTAGGCAACTGGTTTACAAATACACCTGAAGCACTGCTACTGGTCGAGGGGGATTTCAACCTAACCCTTTTGGGAACATGGTCAGAGTGACCAGTTTGGGAATCCCCGAAAGGTTGGACGCCCAGCTGAGAGACTTCCTAGATGCGACTGGGCTGGCCGAATTATGAAGGGCCCAAATCCCCCAACGACAATACTCATACGCTTCCAACTCAAAGCGGTCAATGTCCAGACTGGACTACCTATTGGTGCCATACCATATGGCGGGAGCCTTTGGTACCACAGAATTCCTCCTCTCAGACCATGCCCCAATTATGACATCACTCTGGAAGGGACTGCCCAGACCCCAGAGAGGCTGGAAACAAGACTCCTATGAACTGGCTGATAAAGCTACCAGAGAAGTCATAAGACAAGCCACCAAAACAATTTTAAGGAAAGCGGATGGACGGTGAGCTCTAGCGGTATGGTGTGGGAAGCGTACAAGGCGGTACTGAGATGGGACCTGATAGCCCACATAATGTGGAAATAAGAGGGAAAGCTAGAAATCAGGCAGAGACTTGGAGGATAAACTGATTCGGAGGTAGCCGAATATGTGTTGCAACCCACAGGTGAGTGGACATGGGCCTTAGAGGCACTCAGGGAGGAATTCCGGAGTCTGGCTCAACAAGAGGCAAGGCAGCTCTTCAGAAACAAGCAGGGCAGGTTGTATGAGTTAGGAAACAAAGTTGACAAGCGGCTGGTCTGGCTGGCCAGGAAGGATGAGGGCTGAAGATGGATGCATAGAATGTTCACCCATTGGGGTAATCAGGTGTAGACCCCAGGCCTTCGCGGACCACCTGTGCAGATTGTACAGCTCAAAACTGGAAGATAACCCCACCGAGGTAGAGAATTTCGTGAGGGACCTCCCAGTTCCCAAATTAAAGGAGGAAGCAAGCAGGTCCCTAGAAGTGGAAATGAACACTGGAAGGAATTTCAGAGGCAGTGACCCAACTTAAGAGCCAGATGTCCCTGGGGCCAAAGAGGTTCCTGCAGGAACTCTATAAGGGCGTGAAATCCTGCATAGTAGCCCCCATGAAACCAATGTTCGAGGAAGCCCTGAGGAATGGGATTCTGTCATGGGATTTGAAGCAGGCCGACATAGTCCTTATCCACAAGGAAGGGAAGCAGCAGGAAGATTGTGCCTCCTACAGGCTGATCTCTCTGCTGAACATGAAAAACAAATCTTGGCCAAGGTGCTGGCATCCAGACTTATGAGGATGGTAGACACAATAATAGCCTCTGACCAATTGGCCTTTATGCCTTATAGAGTAATCAGACATAATCTTTGATGCCTCATTGGTTGTCTGGCTCAACTGGATTGAATTGGCGAGCCAGTGGTGCGCCTCTCACTGGATGCCGAGAAGGCATTTGATTCAGTGGAGTGGCTGTACTTGATGGCAGCCATGCGGAAGATGGTCTTCGGACCGGTGTTTTTTAAATGAGTTGGGCATCCTGCATGAATGCATTAAATATAGGGGTGGTCTCCCACTGGAGAAAGCTCCCAGCTTCTGAACTAGGCCCTCTACAAAACGATCTATTTCCTTAAGTTCTTGTATATCTCACAGAACATGCCATTTATGGTTTTAGAGGAGTTTTTCAAAGAAGTTGACGCAGCGACCAGACTGCTGATCTGGGATGGGAACCTGCCGAGAATCGCCCGTCTACTTTGACATGGAAACCAGAGGGGTGTGGAGATGCCCTCCCACACCTGAAGTTATACGACTGGGGGCCCAGCTACAAGCAATCAATGATGGGGCATATACGACCCTGCAGGAGCCATTAATATATATGCAGACAGGAGGGCTATGAACCATAGGGGCTGTATCAGGTGGCTATATGGGATGGGCAGGTGGAACTCACTGCCAAATCCAGCTGCACAGATGGTTAGGATATGGTGAAAAGCAAAGATAGCACTGGGCTTGAATGGCTGAGTGATGCTTGAGACCCCACGCTGGGACTTGGCAGCACTTGCACGCTTGAACAAAATGGAGGGACACATGAAAAGGAACCTATCGGGCATCTTGAAAGAGGGGGACATCTGAAAGGAGGGTAAGATGTTCCAGTTCCCTGAACTCCAGGCACAATTTGAGCTGTCATGGGGGGTCAATATCTCCCCTATCAACTGGTGAAACCTATTCCGCAAGGTTATGGGAAAATTCTCTCCTCGGGATATCGAGGAGGACACCCCATTAGAGTGGAAAGTACTGGGGACCCCATTACACAAACATGCAGCATCGCAAATCGACACCTCCCTGCTCACACATAATCTGCCCTACACAATAAATGGGAGAGGGACTTGGGGAGCCTGGAGGATGATGCCATTCTGGAAGCTTGTGAATTCCCAAGAGAGGTAATAATCTGGGTGGGCTTCTGGATGGTACAGCTGAAGCTGTTCCACAGGGCGTACTATATGCAGACTCACCTTTACCAAATGGCGCAGTCAGATGATGACCAATGCCTAAGGGTATGTGGACAGAAAGGAACCCTGCTCCACACACTGTGGGAGTGCCCTAAACAACATGACTACTGGGAGAAGGCGCAGAATATCATCAGTTCTGGATTGCTCCCTCACTTTGACCAAGCAATTGGTGATGGTGGGTATCTGGGGGGGTAAACACAGGATAGATATCAGCTCTTGCCCAGTAACGTGGTATTGATGGTGACCAGGAGGGATGTAGTCCGGCACTGGGGAGGGGCAGAAATTCCCATGGTGGCAGAATGGTCACTGAACATGGACTAGTGAACGAGAGGGGATGAGGTGGTGTATGGTACTAGAGGATGCCCGCACAAATTTGAGATGGAAGACAGCCTGGACATGGAGGAGGCATAGGGGGGGAGCATGAGGGCAATGATGGAGATAAGATGCATCACGGGACGGAGGGCCTTAAACAAGAGCTGGTGAGAGAAGCCGGGATTCAAAGCAAAAGTCGTAACCTGGGGGAGTGGTCGAGGACCGGGGGGGACCCCACCAGACGGTGAAGGGGTTCAGTGCTGTATTGGATGTGCTGTAATGTAATATGTTGTTAAAAAAAAATATGTGACAATCTTGCTGGGATATAGGGAGTGTGAAAGGAAAGGCTGTGATTTTATGTATCATACAACAAAATGTAAATAGCTGTAAATGAACTGTACACATTCAGCAGTTAGGAAAGCAAAAAAGAAGCACTTTTTTTGCAATTCTGACGGTTGAGGGAAACAAAGATTTTAATAGGATCAGAACAAATTAAAACACTTTACTTGGTGATGCACTAATAATAAATATTCACTGAAACCCGATTTTCACCCATTATCATTTGTGTGTAACATAGCTTTATCAGTAAAACTGTATGTCTCTGCAATTTTAGAGACAATTTCAATGGAAAATGTGCTGTACCTGTAAATGACAATGTGCTACCAAATGATGCTTTAGGTACATTAAAAAATTGCCCTCCTCGTGTTCATTAATGCTAAGTAGGCCGAAAAAGTTTGTCGTTCTAAAAGTGGGTTGCGGCTCCAAAAAGTTTGGGAAGCAGTGTCTCAGAGACCACTGTCTCTTAAGTTGCAACTGCGTTATATCTGCTCTGTGCCCCATCTTCCCCTTCTGTGCTTTGAAGAGGTCATGTTTATATGTATGCTCAGCAGACTGATTGAAATTGCCAAAGCATATTTACGTGAAAGTACAAAACACCATATTGTCATAGTGCCATAGTGACTACATCATAATCAAGAAACCATACTGACTATCTTTTAGTTTAGGACTTGGATAGTAATAATGAAGAGCACATAAACAAGAGCTTCATAATGCTGAAAATATGTCTTCAGCCCTAACACTAACCCTAATCCTAATTCTAATTCTTACACAAATCCTAGTCCTAAATATACCTCAAACTCCAACTCTAAACCTATCCCTTACCCTAACCCTAGTCCAATACTTTATGCTGACTTTAGGAATAACTGTAACCCTAAACCCATCTCTTTCCCTGATCCTAACCCATACTCTTTTTCTAGTCCTTACCATAACCCTAACCATATTCCTAACTCTAAACCTGTCCCTTACCCTAGCTCGTCATCTAAATCTAAACCTTACTCTTGCTGCCTTTCACTTAAACCTAAATTTATAAATAATCCTAACATGAATTCTAACCCAAACCCTCACACTTACCTATCTGTTAATCCCACCTCCAGCCCTAAGCTCTCCCTGGTATGAACTCTTACGCTACCTGTAGACTCAACTCACTCTCTTTTTAATCAATGTTTTTTAAGAAGTTTGAAAAATAACATTGACTCAATGTTCTTTATTTTTTCTTCATTATTGCCGTCATTATATAATTTCTTCATATTGTATTTGTAATTATTGTATTTCCTTATAATGGTTTCTTCATTTTCACACAATGCCATTGAAACTCACACACTCCACGGCCTGTGGTGGTCATTCTATAACACATTACAGAATGAACCCAATAGCCCATGGTCCTCTAAGTTCGCATAACATTGATCACAATGAAAAAAATAACTTTCATGTTTATTGGTTTTGTAGATGGACCTGAATTCACTGATGTCCTCTGTCCCAGTTCTCAGATGTGGGTTGAGGATGACCAGGACATTCTCACCTGCAACGCAGATGGAAATCCAGCTCCAGTTGTGGAATGTTCCATAGATGGTACACCGGACATGCAGGGCCATGAACCTGGAATCTCAAGACCCCATTCTGGCCTATATCATTGTAAAGCCAGCAACTTGCATGGCATTGCTTTAAAGAATGTAACCCTCATCACCCAATGTAAGTTAGGTTTATATATTGTTTCACTTGTATGTCCTATATTGTGGGGTCCAAAGTAGGTTAATGGGGATTGGATCCATGTTGGGTTTCAGTATTTCCACTTAAGATACATTTACATAAAGAAGAATAAGTGGAGTTCAAGTATGTAGTAGTTGGTTTTTTTTAGAAAATCTAGGATGGATCCGGGCTTCATACACCGACACTGAACAACAGCATGATCAATTTATTTTTTAAAGCCATTGGGCCCGGTTCACAAATGTAAACTTAAACCTGGGGTCTAAATTTAAACCTGAAGCCTAAGTTTAGACCTAAAGTCTAACTTTAGACCTGAAGTCTAAAGGCCTGATTCACAAAGGTAAACCTAGACCTGAAGTCTAAGGGCCTGATTCACAAAGGTAAACTAGTTAGACATTTGGTCTGAGTTAGACTTTTGGTCTAAACTTAGAACAAAGGTTTAACTTTACTATTAGGAAGTTAGACTTCAGGTCTAAACTTAGAGTTTTGGTCTAAGTTTACCTTTGTGAATCAGGCCCTTAGTCTTCAGGTCTAAGTTTACCTTTGTGAATCAGGCCCTCAGTCTTCAGGTCTATGTTTACCTTTGTGAATCAGGCCCTCAGTCTTCAGGTCTAAGTTTACCTTTGTGAATCAGGCCCTCAGTCTTCAGGTCTATGTTTACCTTTGTGAATCAGGCCCTCAGTCTTCAGGTCTAAGTTTACCTTTGTGAATCAGGCCCTAAGTTTATATCTAAAGTGCAACTTTAGAACTGAAGTTTAAGTTTAGACATGAAGTCTAAGTTTAGACTTCAGGTCTAAAGTTAGACTTCAGGTCTAAAATTAGATTTCAGGCCTAAGCTTAGACTTCAGGTCTAAAGATAGACTTTAAATCTAAACTTAGACTTCAGGTCTAAACTTGAACTTCAGGTGTAAGTATACCTTTTTGAGTCTGGCCCATTGTTTTTCAGCTGAAATTCAAGTTTGTTCAGAAAAATGAAAATCTTAAATAAATTACTCCATGGATTGTGGAGAGCTATCAAAAGTTGGCGGAGAGCGCAAGGATTGGCGTGAAGGGTCAATATGCAACCAGATTTTCCACCCGTGTAAGTGCACTTTACAATTCGATCTCATGCCCCCACACACACACACTCATTCCAGGTCTGTGAATTAGCATATTGAATTTAGAATTCCAAATGAATTTTTTAACCCCAAGTAGCAATTAGTGAACAAAACGTTTGTGATCTGGGCTCTCAGAGAACAGCACTTACAGCCCATGGCAGTTCCAATGTAGGGAGAGAGTGAGGTTAATGATGTTTTGGGGCCTAAGGAGATGAAAGGCAAGCCAGTATCCTTGAACTGCCTGCAATGTATCTGCTGGAAGCACTTCAAACCATAATCATTTGCAAAGGACTCTACTTTCTTTTAGCAGAGTCCATTTTCTGCATGATTGAACTATTGCTTCTTCATATGCTGCTTCTCCATCTCTTTAATATGGTCAATCAGCATTCCAACTTCATCTGCATTGAAGAAGACATGTTTGTATGCGGTCGAGTAGGCTGGTATACACCCTGAAAAACCCCTGGTATCCACCGACTGCACTCGGGCATAAACTCTGAGAGCTTATCGCATAACGCCTGCAGCGTGTTTATCAGTCATCACTCTTAACATGAGCCAGAACGTGTGCGAGGGAGTCAGAAATTGTTTCCTGTGAATAGATGTGACTTACAGTTGACTTTCTCTTTAATTAATTTTGGCTAGCCTACTGCTGACTTAGGGGCGATTTATATGTTGGTGGAACGGGACCTGAGTTCCCTCCCACCAACATAGTGGTCCGCTCGCCCGATTCATATTCTGGTAGACCATACATAGTTTCAGCTTCTGCGGTAACTACTCTGTCACCGGCATAGCCAAACTTGTCTGACGGCGGTGACGGAGTAAGGGCAGTCTGAGAATTGGCTATGCGTCTGTCGGCCCAATTAGGAAGGGCGGACATGTAGCCGGTTTTACTGTCCCTCACCGCCAGGCAAACTCTGGTGGTAAGGGAATGTAAAAAACATGACTCCCATTGCGATGGGGGAAGTGCTTAATTTGAGCCGGGGCTTTCCGGTGCTGAGCACCGGCACTTAATTGGTTTCCGGTGCTCGGCACAGGCACCTAATTGTCTTTTTAATTTATTTATTTTTTATTATTATTGATTACATATACAGCTGAAGAATAAAATCACAAAGTTTATAGTACAAATGATGTAAATCTATAAATAGCTAATAAGGACCATTATCAACAAGACCATAACAAAGAGCCCAAAACAGCATAGAATCTAACTACAGGCAATAAATAGTTTTAAAGAGCTAAGACATTACATTGGAGACCAAGCTATATACAATAAAAATTCATAGCCAGATATTTCATTCTTCCTGGATAAATGGAGTAATCCAATCTGTGAACAGGCCCCAGATCTTTTTCCCTTTTAACCTACCCTTTCTCCCTCTACGCTCGTAGAGTGCTTTTTCTAAATTATAAATATGCAGAAAACGGCTTTTCCACTGTTGAAAAGTAGGAGGTTCGGTCAGAGCCCTGGCACTTAATAATTTACAAATTAAGCACTGGATGGGGGCATTATTTGTTTTGTTTTTAAAAAGAAAACCCCGCTTTGGGATTTTCTTTTTGAAAATAAAAAGAAACTAGTTTGGTACAAGGCTTTGTCATGTTGACGAAGCCCTGCAACAAACTGCCTAAAGCATTGTTAGGAACCGCTGTGATGTTGGTTCCTGCTAATGCTTCAGAAATGGCCACCAGCTTAGTGGTCATTTTTAAATTCGGCGGGTGGCATCTCCGCCAGGTCAAAGAAACAGGCCACCCCATCGAGATATAAATCGTACCCTTACTCATGATTTCTAGAGTTGAGCACATCTACTTGTGGAAGAGAGCCTTTATGAATCAGCCTGGAGTGATTAGAAATAACTTGTGTTGTTGTTTTAGATCCACCTCAGTTCAATGACTCACTCTGTCCGAGCCCACTGACGTGGGTTGAAGGGTCTCCGGCAGCTTTCTCCTGTGAAGCCGATGGCAATCCGACCCCAAGAGTCAAATGCACGAAAGATGACATAGACAGGCCAATGAACCGGTGGCTCAAAAGTTCAAGAAATGACTCTGGATCCTATCAGTGCATTGCAAGAAACAGTCATGGCTCTGATGTCCGGAATGTGGAAGTGATGGTTGAATGTAAGTCTGTGTCCTCCATTATATTGTTACATTCCTGAATCCCCTTATGCTTTGTGTCAGCAAAAACCATGTACAAGTTGTGAAAGTGCGGAGCGCGCTGGACTTAGGAATAGTATCATTTACTATTCCAACTCCAGTGTGCGCAACAGTATGGAAGGTGTTGGAATAGTAAATTATACTATTCCTTAGGTTAGCGCGCCCCCTACAGCAAGTCGATGTAACGACTTGCATTGTAATGTACTGCGATGTAACAACGCGGTTGTAATCGCATACGTTGTAAAGCATGCGATGTAATGGCTGTTTCCCTGTAACATTTGCCACTTTGCAGAGGTGGGAGTTATACGGAATTGAGCACAGTAGAAAAACAAATATTCCTTAAAAGGACTCTTCTCTCAACCTTCATGCGATGGTTTAAGGAAGGTATGGAGCTCCTTTCTACAAGGGTGTTAAAATCTCTTCCAGGGATTGGGAAGGGATTTTAGGTGAGCCGGTGTACTCTTGATGAGCGGTAACTAATTGTTTGAAGAAGATCGCTCTCAGGGCTCTTTTGAAGGTTAGTAGTCTGGACTGGTTCCTCAGGTCTGGGCGCGGGGTGCTCCAGAGTTGTATGTCCTGTACTCTGTTAGGTCTACCTTTATGCTTTCTCTGATTCAATCTGGTGATTTCCTTTTCCTATGTGTGCTGCAGAATGCAGCACGCATAGAAAGAGGAAAAAAACGAGGAGAAATTAAAACATTTCTCCTCGTTGCGCCTCCCTATGCCTCCTCTGGGGGAGGCATAGCATTCTGACACATTTCCAGGTTTACGATTTCTCGTAAATCTGGAAATGCGGCAGAAGCCATGGGTGTTGCGTGGGAATACCCACAGCAACACCCATGGTACGCCCCTTTCACGCAAAGTGTTGCGTGTAAAGGGGCCATATTTACAAGGGCATGAAAAGCCACTCAAGGTGGCTTTACGTGTTGTTGCAAATATGGGGCCGCAGGTTGCGCCGCTGGTGCGTCACAAAAAGTGATGCGCCGGCGGCGCAAGGGGCTTGTAAATAAGCCCTCTTGCTTCTCCTGTCTATGTCATCTCACTCTTTCTTTTTTTCTTTCTTTCTTTCTTTCTCTTTCTTTCTTTCTTTCTTTCTCATACTCCCTTTCATGCTCTCACACACACTCTCTCTCTGTACCTCACTCTCTTTCTCTTCACCTCTCTTTATTTTCTCATTTTCTTTCCCTCTCTCAATTTTTGCCTCTGCATAAATCTTTCTCTCCAGTCTCTACTTCAGTCTTTCACGCTGATTGTACCACACTTTATTTCTCCCTCTTTCTTCATCTTTACATTACCATCTCCCCTCTACCTCTCCTTCTCTGCTTTTCTAGTCCCCGCTCTTTCTGTCTCCCTCCCACTCTCTCTCACTTTCTCTCTATACCCTATTCTTTCTGTCACATTAACGTTGCCTCAGTAAATCTCTTGCTCTATCACTCTTGCGATCCCTGTCTCGCAGTGTTTTTCTCTTTGTGTCTATGTTTCTCTCTATCGCTCTGTACGTATGCAATTTCTATATCTCGCTCTGTTTCTTTTCCTCTTTCTGTCTCTGTCTTTTTCTTTGCACGTTTTCATTCCCTATCCCTCTCTCTCCTTCTGCCTCTATCTTTGTCTTTATCTCTGTTGTTTTTTTGTCTCCGTTCCTCACCATTTCTTCCTTCTGTATCCCGTCTCTCTCAGCTCTCCCTATCAGTTTATTAAACTGTTATTTTACAGACAGCGGGCCACTGCTGTTTCACTAGGTTACGCATAATAGACACATTACATTAATGAATACCAGCATTCCCATCACTGTTGTATTCATTCACATGCAAACCAGTACCACTGCAATTCCCAGAATCCAACGCGTTTTGAAAATATATCACAGTAGCAGAAATGTGTTTTTCAAATGACTTGGGGCTTAATGTGCAAAGCCATTTTCCAGTCACTAAACCTGTGATTGGCAAATTCACAGGGTTTGTGACCCAAAATGACCTTTTACTTACTATCTACTAATCCGGTTTTATGATTTGAGAAAGCACTTCCAATTTATAAATTAGGGTACTGACTCAATCTGAATCACAATTAGGAAGGGGAGTTAAAGGGGTGTTGCCTCTTAATTGTGAATTGCAATGAAATGTATCAATGGTTTGTGACCGCAATTACAGTTGCAGTCGACCGATAAATTCGGACTCCTCAAAGGAAATGGTAGCCCAATCTGAAATACCACGATGTCCAAAATTGGATATCTTCCCCTTTGGGAATTGTGGTGGGCAACCAGGGTGAGAAGGAAGTGGTCACCCTTGGGTTCCCCGTCAGGATCCCAAACGTGAAACTTTGTTTATTTTTTTGTAAAAGCAGCATGTGTTTCTTTAAGTTTCCTGTTTGGGAATGCAAATTGAGGCTTGGTGGTCTGCTGGTCCTTGAAGGCTACCATCTTTGGGGCCGATTCACAGAACTAATCTGAGATAAAATCCTAAACTTACTACTTTTGGTATTCACAGAAGGCATTTAGTAAAGTCGTAAAGTTAGGATTTTGTCTCAGTTTAGTAGTAGTAAAGTTAGGACTCTAACTTTACTACTACTAAATGCCTTCTGTGAATACCAAAAGTAGTAAGTTTAGGATTTTATCTCAGATTAGTTCTGTGAATCGGCCCCTTTGTGTTTGTAGCCAATCACATGGGGTCGCAAACAGTGATCTGCCTAATTCATTTTCATTGGGCAGGTTGTTCTGCGACCCCTATGAATGGAGATTTTACAACATGACTTGCAGAGGTCTCATCACAAAATCACAGTCAAGTCGCATGCAGTTGGTGCTCCATTGCAACCACAGTTGACCTGCCTCTTTGTACATTGGACCCATGGTGCTGTGCTCCCAGGAGACAAGAGCCCCACTTTAATCTTAAAAAAGACTTCTCGGATATTAAACAAAGCTCATTTCGGGGAAAACCCTGGAGGTGCTGACACTAATCCAGTTTTTAATAGTCTCGACTCCTTTGAAAACATCTGAATAATTGCTTTCAGCCTTTTTAGTGATAATACTGCTCCCCTGCCCTCCCCCGGAATTCCTAACCCAAATGAGTTTTCTCCAGGCTCATTACTTATGTCACTGGCATTTTCTCAAGATACTGATTGTTTCCCAATCTCTGCCTGTCGCTGCCCCCTTGTGTTATCAATCCGTAGCAAGCCCTGGGCCTGCCAGGCGACACTGTGTTTTTTAAAGAAAACAATATATTAATGTCGCTTATTTCAGTTTACACCAACTCATTTAGAAACAGAGATGAAAGGCAGAACAAAGGCCAATGTAATTTAAATACTTTTCCTCTTTCTTCTAATCTACTGTTTTTATAAGGCTATGCCACTGGCTTTGAACCACTCCACTGTCTGCAGCATTTAGCCATTGCCTCACCTAACCCTAGTGCCTGGTGGTAAGTGTTTATTTACACACCTTAGTGTTTTCTGTCTCCAGGAGCTGCTGCTGTCATCCTTGATATGGGTATTTTCAGTGAGGTTTGTTTGCTATTTTCATCCTGGAGTTTGGTATTTTCAGTGATGGATTGTTGCTACTTTCATCTTACATTAGGGTAACTTTAGAAGGTGTTTGCATGCTGATTTCATCCCAGGGTAAAGTTCAGGAGTGTTTTTTTTCTTCTTTCACCCTAGAATTAGCTATCTAAAGTATGTGTGTTTGATAAGTTTTTTTACACCGGAGTTTGATGGTTTCAAGGGATGTTTATTTACTGATTTGACTTTAAAGGGAGGTATTTTCAGGGGAAGGGGGTTGTTTGCTTTTTTCACAGTAGAGAGTGGTAAGTTCAGGGGATGTTTGCTGATTTCTTTCAAGAGCTATGAATCTTCAGGTGATACTTTGTAGGTTTCACCTTAGAGTTAGGTATTTTCGGGAACTGTTTTGTGTGGGGATGTCTACACAAGGACTGACATGTTCAGGAGATGTTTCTTGATGTCTTTCTTGGATTATGTCTCATCAAGAGGTGCTGTATACTGTATCACCTTCTTGGGTATGTTCAGATGATTATTGTGTACTGTTTTCACCCTAGAGTTAGGTATCTACATGAGATAGAAAGTGTGTTTTTATAAGGTCATTTGCCTTGTTAGTACTATTATTAGCTCAATTGTTATTATCATTTTATATTAGCTGTATTCTAAAAGGTTCGGTCTATTCTTGTGACCAAAAAGCTACATTTTCTACATGTTCATGCGCTTTTCTAATAAGTAAAATTCCCAGCCAACAGGTCTAGCCTTTTTGATCTTTTAGCTTTGCCAATACATTTTTACCAATGCTGTGCATCATCGATAAAGAAGACGCTATGACACGGTCATGTGATATCGCAAGCGTGCATATGTGTGATGACGTGTTCACCCCTGCATGGATGCACCTAGGGACTCATGCGTGCACTTTTTTTTAATTTTTTGTTTATTTACTGCTCCAAGGTGGTGGGCGGCATTTGGACCTGTAAATTAAAAAAAATGATGTAAGTTGCACAAAAGTTTATTTTGCACTCAGAGGAACACAGCAGCAAATGGCAGCTTCCAGGCCCTCCCAAGAGAATATATAAATAATATGTAAAAAAACAAAACGAAGGGATTAGAGAAGCAATGAAGGAGTGGGTGGGTGTGGTGTGAAAGAAAGGGGAGTGGGTGATGGTGCATTGGAAGCACTTGACCCTGGGCCTGGGGAGGCTAAAAAACAATAACAAAAACTAAGGGGGATATGTACAAAGAAGTGGCGGAGTGTGTCGTTAGCCTCCTGGGCTTAACGACACGCTCCGCCACTTCGGAAACGCAAGGCTGCACCATACAAGAATGTGGTGCAGCCTTGCGTTTCCCCCTGCGATGGCGCTAACTTTAACAACTTATCGCCAACGCAGGCACCCTTGCACCAGAGTTCAAGGGTGTCTGCGTGCAGGGGAGGATTGGTTATGTGTAGGAAGGTGTCCCTTCCTGCACATAAACAATCCTAAAATGCCATTTTGTAACTTTCATGTGTGCTGCTTCATGCAGCACACCTGAAAGTTACAAAATGTCATTTTTAAAAGGTTTGTTTATGTACAGGAAGGGACACCTTCCTGTACATAAACAAACAATGGCATTTGCTTTTTCCATGTGTGCTGCACAAGGCAGCACACATGGAAAAGCAAACGAGGAGAAATAATGCATTTCTCCTCGTTTCGCCAACTTAAGACCAGGATTTTCCTGGTCTTAATTTTGGCGCTGCCTCCTATGTACGCCACCCTTGTACATAGGGGGCAGCATCAAATACAATGGGTGTTGCGGTGGAACGCCCACCGCAACACCCACTGCACGCCCCTTTCACGCTAAACATAGCGTGAAAGGGTGCCTTATGTACAAGGGAGCGTTAAGCCACGTTAAGTGGCTTAACGCTGCCTTGTACATAAGGCAAGGCCCCTATCGCCACGGGAATGTCACAAAAAGTGACGTTCCCGTGGCGATAGGGGCTTGTACATATGCCCCTAAAAGTCAGGGAGGGGTAGGTAAAGCAATAGACGAGCTTAGGGGGAGAGATGAGGGAGGAACACGAAAGGCGCTGGGGCAGGTGTTTTGGATGGAGTAAGTAACACATGAAGGAAAGAGCTAGAAAAGACATGGAGTGCTGACAGAAAAAGAACACACTACTTCCCTCAACGTGAGCAGTGGACGAATACAAGTCATCCAATCGAAAGGATGGTGAAGAGGCTATGCTCAAGGGGGGACAAGAAGAGGAAGGCAAACCATCCAACAAGAAGCACGTAAATGAGTGACGATAAAGCCAACCAATGATAAGCAGTGGCATAGCCGCCTTTTTGACCCGATATGGCCGGCTCCTCATCATTCAGATTATGGAAGTTAGGTCGAGCTTTCGTTTTACTTCTTTTCTGCACTTTTGTCTCTAGTATTGTTTATAAAAGGACTCTGTGGATTAAAAACAAAGAAATATGCAGTACAGTTACCCCCCCACCCCACCCCTTCACTACCCCCCACACACATTGTGCATTTGGAATAAAGCCTGCTCCAGGAATCTGTGTGCATCCTGCAGTTTATAGCTAAGTGTAAAACGTTGATTCCAAACGTTTGCTACGGAGCTGGCGCCAGCAAGTGGCCAGTAGAGAAACAGCATAAAACCAGAAAGTAATTGCCTTACACTCCCTCTCCCAAGGGCTTCGCCTCAAAAAGCTAACATTTACCCGGACCTATTATTCAAGATCATAGGCTGTCATGAGCTCTTAACAACCATGCTCCATTTCATATTTAAATGTTGTTTTTGTACCAATATTAACAAACGGAATAATGCTCATTATATTACTAAGAATTGCCAGTTTTGTCAGGTAACAAAGAGCAGTATCTAAGGTGGGCCCCCAAGATCACCCACTTTGATCAAGTAGGATACCCTGGGACTAGGGTAGTTCATTTATAGAGTGCTCTGCTGCCTGTAGGTGTAGGTAACCAAGAGGAAAGAGAAAAGAGTCAACATTTGGAGAAGAGCCGTGTCTTAAATCCCTTTTTAAAAGTAAAGAGATTTCTCTCAGGTCTTAATCTTATAGGCAGGGCATTTCACTTCTTTGCATTAAGGGATGATAAACAAATGACGCCAGCCCTACACGTTTTCAAAATAATCACTACAGCCGAGTGTGATGCTGAAGAGGGGAGTCTCTGGGGTGGATGAGAGAGCCCAAATGTTGCTTCTAAGGAGGTCCCTGCTGTATGAGTGATGCATTTGTTTAAAAAGAAATCCTTTTTTAATGGGGAGCCAGTAAAGACTAAGACCAGGTACCATCAAAACCAGGGTAACATGGGTCCTCTTCAGATAGCATAGTCTGTACATCCAAATTTTTTAGAACAACTGAAATGTGGCCAACATGAACTTAGGGAGCCCCAAAAATAAGCCATTACTGTAGTCCTGCCTTGCTGTTTTCTGACAAGCAACAGACAGCAGTGGACACATTTTAGCAAGCAGCCTTAGGTAACAAGCATTGGCATAGCCAATAGGTCTCGCCTTTGGGACCTTATAAGTGTTTAACCATGCAACAGTTAATGTTGTTGCACCAAGGATATTGTGCTGCATAAGTAAATACTTATAAGGTCCCAAAAGCGAGACCTATTGGCTATGCCAATGCTTGTTATTTATACTCACTTGATTTGTTTGGCACTTTCCATTTATTTCAACTATTTGTAATGGAAAATAAAAAGTTTAATTTGCATTTCAACTGTGCTACTGTAGTAACTTGAAATTAGTACCTTTGATTTTTCCATGAGTAACGTTTCACTGGGCCCCATATAGGACTGTGTGGCATCGAAATTCCTTTCACAAAGTTGTGAAAAATTCACAACTGCATGAAGCTGCTGTGTTTGGGGTTTGCTACACTGCGACCACAAGTAAAAACGTTTGTGTAGGAGAATACTTCCATTAACAAAAAAATGATTGACAAAATGTACTATCTGTTGTTTTTCTATAGCGCAGATGTTCAGAAAGGCTTTGCAGAAAGCAATAGTAATTCTGGGGTGAATGTAGAGAATTCAATGGTGATTCCTAAACTGTGAGAAGGTAACGTTAAGTGATAAAATATGTGCAAAAGCTTAAGAGTTCAAAAACTAGTTGAATTGTAGATGAAAGAGATAATGTATCACTACTTTTCTGAAGTGCAGCAGGCTCGGCTGTGTGAGGTGTAAGGGGTCCCACCTGTTGGGTGCAGGATCCACGAAAGACTGATTCAGGGCCAGAAAATATGTAAATGCCGGTGCTAAAATCTTACAAAAGAGAGTGAATACTTGTATTCACTCACAGCCCATGTTAGACCCGAGCTGCCACACTCGCGGCGAAAGGCCCAGTACTCTTGTCCCAAAATATCTAACCATCCATCAAAACCAGCTCCCCGTTGAAGAGTATTCACTCATTTCTCAGGGTGGCCTCGATGCCAGGCTCAATAAATATGCCCCCCTCCTCCCCCCCAAAAAAATACTATAACAATTTTGGGCCTGTGATTTAGGAGCTGGCAGCTTCTCTGTGCGAGGGGCATGTGATGCAATTCATTAACCGATGTAAATCAATCCAAAATGAATGGCCAGCTTGGGAAAAGCTGCCTGTGATTCACCGGCGGCCTCCTACAAACAACAAAAAGGCACACATGCTGCAGACAGCTCGTGCATTCAGGACTGGAGACGCTTTTACTTGCTACAAATATAATTTAATCACATCTGAGGTTTAGCAGAAAAAAAGGTCTTAGCATTGCCAAATCTAAAAAGCTCTCAACGGAGATCAAAGGCGAACAGCTAAAGCCAAGGGTATTCCCAGTGTCAGGCAAATGCACCTGTCAGGGCAATGTATAGGCTTTTAGAAGCCCTACAAGGCAGGGACAGAGGAGGGTGACGGGGGAGAACATAATGAGAGGGGAAGGAGACAGAGAAGGGAGAGGAGGACACGCAGACATTGGCGGATAGAGAAAGAGAGGAAGAGGCAATGAAAGAATGGAAGGCCAGGAAGAAGAAAGGCTAGATAGGGAGAGTAAAAGGGTGGCAAGAGAGAGAGAAACGGGGAACGAGAGAGGGGAAGTGACAGGAGGAAAGCGACAGAAGAGAGAGGGTGCAAAGCAGAAGTAAGTGAAAGGAATAAGAGGGAGAGAATGAAAGAAAAGAAGGGAAAAAGAGAGAAAAGAGGGTAGGAGAAGGAGAAGAGAGAGGATCGAAGGACAAACAAGTGGATAGAGGAGCAGGAAAGAGACTAAAAGAAAGAAAAAGATGGAAGGGGTGAAAGAGAGAGGAGATGGTACACAAGGGAGACGATGATAATGAAAGGAAGGAAGAGCAGTAGAAAAAGGGGATGGCATGGAGAAATGAGCGATTAACAAATGAGAGGGCAAGAGTGAAGAATTAAAAACTCTCTCCAGCCAAATAAATATGCCGTATATTTTTACTTTTAAAAGAGAGACGTGTTCAGTTCATAAACAGTTTTTCTTAAAGATGAGCCTCCTTCAAAATGACCTCGCCTTATCTGTGGCTGCCTCTAAGCGTGTTTTATAGTGAGATTACAAAGCTCTTTCGTACTGGAAAATAATTAATACAATACATATGCTCACGGCTAAATCTTCCGGAATATGAGACCCACCAAAAAAGCACGGGTCTGCTTTGCTGTTACGCCACCTGGTGGTTGCAATGTGTTAGGAACTTTCCAAGTAGGTTGAATTCACAGTACGGGGAAAACAGAATTGCTTTCTTATATGATGCAAAACGTAGAAACATATTTTTATGGCCTAACGTCCCCCATTTGAATCTCTAATTAAAATGTTTCTTTTCTTTTCGGTTCAAGTATCTGCGTCATTGTTAAGTCATCTGGACAAAAAAAATGAAAACAGGAACGGTCACAAAAAACATATGCACGTTTTTGTCTTTTTTTTCCAAAGGGGAAAAGCAGCATTACGCACGAGGAACAAGATAAAATGCTTTAGATTAGTGAAAGGGGAGTCCCCGCATTCTACTTTGTAAATGATACTGTGCAAGTAATGCCATGGTAAGAATGATTTTACAGCGTGTTATGGCTGGAAAAAAGGGGATGGCATGGAGAAATGAGCGATTAACAAATGAGAGGGAAAGAGTGAAAGTTAAAAAAACAAGCCCGGGAGTTGTGTGTGCGCGCGCGCTAAAAGAAAAAAAAAGGACGCGAGTGGTGCGCGCCCGCGAATGGAAAAGTGAAAGCAGGCGGGCGAGTGGTGTCCGATGTGCGCGCACCATGACGAGAGAGGAAAGCCAGATGGCGCCTCCGCTCGTCATTGTGCGCGTAACCGCACGGTCTATGCCACCCAAAAAGCTGTGGTCGGACTTTTTAAAGCCCGTTTACTAAATGTCTCGCAGAGCAGCGCATGCGCTGGCTCAGGCGAGACCTAATAAAAACAGAAGGAAGTGATCCTGTTGATGTGCCATCTAAATGTTGTCAATAATGATGCCAAGTTTGTTTATCTCTGTAACCAGGGCTTTAAGTGGGATGAAAAAACTGGGGGGTCTCTCAAAGGGGTGTGGCCAATGTAATTAAGGGCGTGGCTTAAAAACACATAAGCTAAAAATCTGTGCTAAGCATAGTGTGCCGTCCGACTTGTATTTTGCTGTTTCTGTCATTGCATCCAAATATATGATACAACAAGTAACATCATACCCTCAACAAGTCAGGACTATTGGCTTTGCCAATGGTTGTTAGTTGCATAAGATAAATAGGCAGCAACTATGGCTTGTATATAATATTGAAAAAGCTTACACTTACAGCCCTGGTGACACCACAACAATGTTGCTGCTCCTGAGTTTCAAAAAGAGAAGGAAAAACCAGAGAGAAAATGACTCTTTAAAGGATTTCCCTTCCCCTACAACACTCACCTGGCACGACGTCATGCCATAACTTCTCCACTAGAGAGAAGTGAGCAGTGTGAGCAGCGCACATCGATGTGCCTGCTGTCACTGCAGTCCGGAAAAAACTGGACCGCCTGTGCCAGGACACAAAACAGAGCCCGATAGAGACCCGTTTCGAAACCCCCTTTAAAAAACTGCCGGTGCGCAGCACCGGTGAGACCCGGCCCACTTAAAGCCCTGTCTGTAACTAGGAAAGGTGAGGTTCTAATCTGCGCGGGCCACCAATCCATGGACCACACCTCGGGAGAGCCTCCCAATTTTAAGATATCAGTTTTTCCAAGTGTAACTTCATTGCATTTTCAGGCATCTATGAATCCACCATATCTGTCAAACAGAATTTAAACTCCTCTTTAGTAGAATATCATTTGTTTTATATTGGTATATTGCCGTTAGAGAATTAGAATGTATACGAGAATTTGATCTAATTTGTATGACATTTGTGTCTTTTATGGATTTTATATCCGAATAAAGATTAATTTGAATTGATTGATTTAAACTCCTCTTCAGTAGAGTCCCTATGACCTTTCAGGCAAAAGGCCTTTTGAGTGTCATCTGCATAAGATTTAAGGGTGAAGCCAAATGATCGAAATAAATGGGCCAGGGGGGGACGTAGATGTTAAACAGTGCCGGATTTAATGATGATCCCTGTGGTATGCCCTGCTTCATTGCAGACGTGCACTGAGAGAAAGACATTTTCTCAAATTGACTTTTGTCTATTACCTACTCCAAGCCACTGCGTTGCCTCCAGTGCGGGCCTCATGTAGTGTCATTAGCAGGTTGTCATGTGAAATTGTGGGGAAGACTGCAAAGAGATCTAATAAAATCAAAACTGCTCTGCCACCTTCGTCAAGCATCCAACCTATGTCATCGATAACAGACAGGAGAGCCGTTTCTGTACTGTGCTGTTGTCTGAAACTTGATTGTTCTGGGTCGTGAAATTCTATGTTATTAATAAAGTGGGAAAAAGCCAAGAAATTCTAGAATTTTAGTTGTGACAGGAAGCAGAAAATTTAGGACGACAGTTACTCGGGACCATCTCGTCAGCTATAGGTGTTTTTAAGAAGAGTAAAAACAGTGCTTAATTAGAGCCAGTGTTTCTGGTGCTCAGCATCGGCACTTAATTGGTTTCCGGTGCTTGGCACCAGCACTTAATTGTCAACACTGCACTCTGCCACAAGATGGCGCTGCTCATCTAATTTAGAGATAAACAGAACAATGGTTGTTTATGAATACAATGTACATAAAAAATTACTAATGCCGGCCTACCCAGCCATTCTTTTAGCTATGGGGACCTGGAATAATCTGCACTGTCAGTTGCAGGCGAGAGAGATGGTTAGTAGTTGTATTGGCAGCGATGACAGGGGAGATGGGGGATGCAAGCTGCAGTGGCCTCCTGGTCGGGGCCCTGGCACTTATTATTTTACAAATTAAGCAGTGATAACCATTAGTTGCTTGCAGCCTGAGAACCTATCTTTGATAATAAAGATGCATTGCACAATGGGGACAGGACAGAGGAGAATGTGTCTAGTGCTAGTAAAATCCACACTGGGCAGATTTCCATAAGGAGAAAAACGATTTTACTGAGAAGAGCAATGATATTGTCTTCTCGGGGCTCAGAGATGCAACTCAGACAAGCCGATTTCCGAGGACTTAATTGAGCTCCAGATAAGAATTAAAGGAGGCTTGCGGTAAACGTCTGGCTAATTGATGAAATTTTACTCAAGAAAAAAACTGTTGTAGAAATTGTACTGCTCCTGAGGGATAGGACGAGGTATCTTGTCGCAGGTAGGGGTTGTCTATGAAAATTTGCTATTTTCATTTCATGATACTTTATTTTGGCCTTCACAGAAAGTGATTTATAGAGGTGGAAAGCTGCAGAATAATCTTTTTCTTTTCAGCTTCTTTTTTTTTTTAGTTCAGATATTTTTTATTTAGTTTACAAAAAATAACCAAGAAACAAAGCACAACATAGAAGCCGTACACTCCAGGCGTTCTAGGTTGTAAAGGATAAGACATCATTCTCCATATGACAATATCATAACAGTAGATATGAAATAATGCATGGATGGGAGAAAACATGAGGGTGTCATTTCAAGATAGGCAAGGAGATGGATACATCTAGAATTGATGGAATTAAATCAGTCACAATCGAGACATACAGAATGGAATGTACCGCAAACCAAGTCCTCTGGCTCTTGAAAGAAAAGAGTGAGAGAAAGAGAGTAGAGGGGTTTTATGGGAGGAGAGAAGAGGGATGAGTACGGCTACAATGAGCAGTATAGGATTAAGTCTAGGGTAAATACCAAATATAGGGTAAATCTGGAGTGAATGTCACATCACAAGAGAAGGTTGAGGGAACATGAGCAGATTTATGGTGATTTGTTCTTCTGTAGGTACTCGTCAAAAGCATCCCACAGTCGTCAAGGGCTTGGTTGACCATGGAATTTGGGATTGTAGGATACTGTCAGCCCCTCTGATTGAACAAAGTAAGTTCCACCATTTGTCAAAGGCGCTGGGGGTGTTGGATTTCCAGTCCAGGAGAACAGTTTTTGTGCCTGAAGAGAGGAGAAGGTCTACAAGCGAAGACGTGTGGGGGTCAACTTCCCCTGCATGGGGGTTGGCATGAAGTCCTAAGGCTGCTGTCAGGAAATCGATTTCTATTGGTGTTTTTGTGATTTGGTGCAGGAGGTCTTGAATTTCTGTCCCTAGCTGGAAAGTCATCTTACAGTGGTAAAGCATATGTTGGAGGTCCCCGGGTCCTTTCCTCACAACGCCAACATGTGACCGAGTCCCTTAACCCTAGTTTGTGTAATCTGGTTGGGCTCCAATAAGTTTTGTGGATAGACCGGAATGCGGATTGTGCGAGGGCAGGGAAGATTGTGGCTTCAAAGGGGGAGCTCCAGATTTTCCGCCAGGCAGATTTGTCAACCCGGGGGGAGTCCATAGAATGAGAGTGGGGTTCCCATTTCCTTTTGAATGGTCTTAGGGCCTGACCGTTGTGTATGCAGGGAGTTTATAGAGGTGGGAAGCGGTGTGGCCTCTTATTTTAAGGGTGCCTAACAGAGTGGGCAGGTCTGGCTCATGGGGGTTTCAGTTTACTGAGCACTCTTGAGTCGTAGGAATTTGTTGAAGCCAATATTAGGCAGATTAAAGTATTTTTGTAGAGTGGAAAAGGGGATTGGATTGGCATGGGTTCTGAGACTGAGTATAGTATTTATACCGTTTTGAGCACATGTGTACAAAAAAAGTGTTTTCGCATCCAGTCTAACTGAGCGGTTATGCCATAAGGAGGCTTAGGTCGAGCCACATGTTCGATTTTGTAAGTGTTTGTCAGGGAGAAGAAGTGATTTTACATTATCTAGTATAATTTGGTTGAAGTGTAAGAGAGAGAGTTTTGAGACATTGTGGACTGTAAGTGCAGAGCTAAGGGGAATTGGTGCGAAGATGTGGGCCTCAATATTAAGCCATGGAAGAGGGTTGGGTTCTTTTGTGTTCAGCCACCACACACCCTGAGCAATCAATTTAGTGCTTTGGCGATGAGAGTAATCCGGGATGTTTATACCTCCAGAGATTTTATTCCTCTAGGATTTTCATGGAGATCCTCGGTTTTTCCGCTTTCCATATGAATTCGGAGATAGTGATGTCCATAGACTTAAAGAAGGCTGGGGACAGGAACACCGGAAGCATGCTGGATATGAAAGTAACCAGGGGAGCTATCATCATCTTCACCAAACCACTTGACCCCACCACGTGAAGTTTTTAGGGGACCATGTGGAAAGGAGTTCTTTAATTTTGGTCAGTATATTTGCTCGTTCAGTGTAACAGAGTGTTTGAGGTCTTGGGAGAACCACACACCCAGGTATTTACTGGCCGACAGTTGCCACTTCAGGCTCGATTGACCAATTTCCACGGCCGTGCAGTGGACATTTAGGGGGAGTACCTCTGTTTTGTCTTTATTAAGAGAGTAGCCTGCAACCTGTGAATATCTGTTTATTTCATCCATGATGATTGGAATGGCTAGCGGGGCATCCTCAGTGAACAGTAGTACGTTGTCCACATAAGCAGCAACTACTTGTCTTCCAAAAGCGAAGTTGATGCCTGGGATCCTTAGTTTGTCCTTAAAGGAAGTGATGAGTGACTCAATGACCAATAGGAAAAGTAATGGGGAAAGGTGGCATCCTTGGCGGGCACCTTGGGAGATAGGGAAAGATTGGGATAAGTGACCATTGACTCTTACCCTAGCTGTTGGGTCTGCATAGAGAGCAATGTTCATGTGTATAAAGTCCTCGCCCAGGTGGTATTTGTGTAGGATGGCATGTAGAAAAGGCCAGACACATAATACACCTTTTTGCAGGCACATTTTGCTTTCGCAAGCTCCTTTGAAAGCCAAGATGGTGATGGCCGTGTATGACAAATCCTTATTAGTTTGGGTGGCGATATAGTAGCTAGTTTAACATGGCCCTTCCGGTTGATAGATGAGGCGCTGTACCACATCTCTGGCGTCAAAAGATTCCATTTTGTTCCATTGGAGTCTAAGGACATTTAGCAACTTATTCATTTCTCAGAGGCGGGGTACCAGCACTTCCTCTGGTGGGCTCAGACCTTCTAATACATACAATACCAGGCAAGATCTGACAGATGGCAGCCTTCTCTCAGCAGTCAGTGCTACATATACCTTGGAATCAATCTAAATCTGATAAAAACTCAAGTTAATTAAGGAATTAGTTCCACCAGCAGAGTTCCTGCAAAAATGATTTACTGGATTTATCCTGTGCCCTCAAGCTGTCTTGTGGCAGGTATGAGTAGCTTATTGATTAAATCCATGTGTTTCTCTGATCCCCTTCAGGATCAGAGTGTTCAGCTCCTCACTTTCCAATTGGGCAGACTGCCAGTTCTGGTACTCGCAGCCTCTAAACACTGAACATCACACATATTATGCTCAAGCAGTGAGGTGTGAGGTTACCAGATGGCTCCATGTCACCAGGGACACCATACTACAATCGTGTTTTTTCTTTAACAAACCAACGAATTCTGGAAATTGTTGTTGAGGTCTGAATTGAATCCACTGCACTAAAATAACGAGGAATCACCAGTTAATCACAACATAAAATCTTGCAAAAACACACTTCTGATCACATGACGCAATGTAAAGCTGGTTACAACTAAGGGTGGGTGGTAAACTCTGCTATTCCGGCGGAGCTTTCAGAGTTTTGACCACTCTGCGCTCCACTTAGAGCGCAGAGTTTCCGAAAAACTCTGCCTACTGCCTTGTGGCAGAGTTTTTTTCTTGTGCACGGTTTGCAAACGGTAAGTTGGCAAGTGCAAGGGAGAAAATCAAGCTCTAGACCACCTCCCGGCGAGATTTCTCAACGTGGGTGGTCGCTACCGCTCGCATTGAGAATGCTGCAGCTCGAGTAGAAAATCTACATGATCGGCAGAGAGAAGCAGCACCTTCTGGTGCACCATGTGGTGCTGTTCATGGTGATTTTACAGTGCAGGACAAACTCCTGGCGCTAAAAATCAGCGTGAGCAGCACAACGTATCACATCTCTGCCACTCGCAGAACTCAGCACAGTCTTGCAGAGTTTTTGGGTAACTCTGTGGAACTCCATGGAGTAAAAACTCTGCGAGTTCCGCCCACCCCTAGGTACAGCACTCTTCTTTTCCTTCTGTAATGGTAATGACAGTCACCTCTCCAAGGTCATACGCACTATATGACAAATTAAACCTAAATAAGAGTCCAAGCTCTTCCTCTAAAAAACATGACACAGCGTTACCAGACATGCGAAGAAAACTCACATGGAATCGAAGTCAAAAACAAGGTGCATGCTTCCTCTCTTCTATGCTGCAGGGTAGAAGCACGCACCCCAGCTACGTAACTCAGAGGTCACTTGGACTATTTATATAACTGCCCAAATGCATAGGAGGTCTGTCCTAGTGGAGAGCACAAACTCTAAAATTCACTCACTTGTGCAAGAACACAGCACACCAGCTAGTAGGGGTACTGTCCCAGTGGTGCAGATGGTACCACACTAAAAGGTCCAGATACACACAAAGGGCCTGATTATGATGCTGGTCGGACTCTTGTCTGACCAGCACCATGGCAGAAGCAGGACCGCCCGACTAGAAGTCAGTGGTCCTGCTGCCCAAAGGAGGTTGCAATGTGTATATTTTCTATTGCGTGTGCTGCGGGCTGCAGCACACGCCCCAAAAGAAAATAAACACTCTAAAAACATCCCTGCACCTTGTGGCAGGCACAATGCGGTCCCTGAAACATTGTGCAGGGATGGTTAGGGGGACACCAGAGGTGCCCCCCAGCCCCCATAGCGGAGGGCCAGGGAGAAGGAGGCCCTGCTAGGGGCCCCTAAAGTCACTTTCCGCCTGCCTTTTCATGGCGGGTGAACCGCCATGAAAGGGCAGGCAGAAAGGGGCATTGTAATCCCTACAGCGGTGCCTGAGCAGGCACCGCCCTTATTGTAGGGATTACTGACCCTTCGATGCACTGACTGGCTCCTTGAGCTCATCGGAAGCAAGGAGGATGGCCCCTCCACCCGATGCCTCGTCCCACCGCTTCGCAATGCGGCAGGCGGACCGCAGGGGCAGATGTCGGTGGGTTCGACGCCAATGAGCCGTCAGTGTCAGACCCACTGACATCGTAATGAGCCCCTAAGTAGCAGCTTTTAAGACTAGCGGAACAGCTCAGTTGCCTGCAAGGCGTACAGTTACCAATTCTTTAAAATATACATTCATTGAGTTTTGGCAAAGTCCAAATAACTATTTCCCCATCATCTCATGCAACTGGCTATTTTGTGTATCATTCCAAATCTTAGGGAGTGCTTGCAATGTAATTCATGAGGGACTATTTTACATATTAAAAGTGCACTGAATAATGACACATTCAACTATTTATCCCATAAATGCATGGGATACAGAAAATAATCCTATTTTGTTTTATTTGCTTTCACTCCAGAAGGCTTTTTTATGTTTTAGTCAGTTCTTGTACATGCTTTTCTCTCTTTCTTCCCTACTGCTCTTTCATTTTAGTGTCTTTTGTACTGACTTTCCATTCATGTTTATTTCCTGTTATTTATCCTTGTATAAATTTTCCTGATTTGTATTCTTCACCTGTTTCTTATTTATTGTTTTTCCTCCTCTATTTTCCTAAAAAAGCTTTGTCAAAGCAAAGAGGACTGGCTTTAAGGAGCTAGCACATGCTGCAAAAACAACCATGCACAATTGCTTTTTCTTTGTGTTGGCACTTTAAAGCCAAGTTTGTTGGTTTTGCCAATGCTTGATGTAAGAAACTAGATTATTGTTTGGGGTGGCTAACTACCCACCTCAAAGAATAATCACAACTCTTGTCAGTGTAAAACCTCAAAGTCACTACATTAACCAGAGCTCAATCCCCTGTTATTGGTCCTGGAACAATTTTCAGACTGGGCGTGCTCCCATCAATGTTACATCACTAAACTCATACTAATTCTGAAAAATCCAAGCATCACACAAAGAACAAGTGTCGGAAATGAGCCACTCCCATTCAGCAGGACAGTGGTAGGGGAGTAGTACATAGCTGGTGTTGGATTTATGGGCACACTTTCCCAAATATATTACTAACGCATTTTGTAGTAGCCCACTGTCATTACAGACAGAACATTTTCCATCGTAATGACAACTAAAGCTGCACAGACATAGGGGCATATTATCAAGAAACGGCGTTAAAATTATCGCTGCTTTAGCGGCAGAAAACTGCTGCTAAAGCGGCGATAATGGGCTTGATAATATGCCCTTGAGAATTCCAATAGAAGCCCATGTTCTGGTGTCAACATGGGCTTCTATTGGAATTCTCCAGGGCATATTATCAAGCCCATTATCGCCGCTTTAGCGGCAGTTTTCTGCCGCTAAAGCGGCGATAATTTTAACGCCGTTCTTGATAATATGAACCATAGAGTTTTACTGTTAAACCTTTACAGTGCACACATGATAATGAGTGGAAAGTAGGTTTCAGTGAATATTTGTCATTTGTCCATCACCAAGTAATTTGTCTTGATTTGTTTTGATTCTATTAAAAATCTATTTGTTTCCATCACACTTCAGAATTAGAAAAAACACTTTATATGTGCTTTCCTAACTCTTTGCTTATTTTAAAATATTTGGACAGATCATTTATAGGAATTTATATTTTATTGAGTGTTAGAAGGAAACAACATCCTACAACCTTTCCTTTCACACTGGCAAGATTTTCACATAGTTCACTTTGCAAAACCCTTACTCTTTGCAGTGAGAGAAAGGAAATTAAATACCAGTCTCCATGTTAAAGAAATAAGCAGCAATTTGTAAGAAGACCAGACTGCCATTTGACCTCTGTCTTTGAATGCACAGCAAATGTGACAATGTTAAAACAAAATTTAAAGTGAGCTTTGATGCTCATTCAACTTCGGAAGTTCAGTGTGGGGTGCTGCTTTACACGCAAATCCAACTTTCAGCGCCTGTGCTTCCTGGTAACTGTGGCACAGAACAGACAGGCTTAAATTTGGGCAATGTGTAAAGTTTTTATGCAGTGCCAAAACAGCAATAACGTCAAAACACAAAACAGTAAAAATCCCAAATCAAATTTGAAAAATAGAGTAAAATTTAATAAACAAAATGTCACCAAAATGAAAATGATCCAATAAGGAGACACAGAGATATTTTTTTAAGTTTTAGGTAGAAATAGTGGCAAGAAGCACAATGATAGTGAATGTTCGCGGTAGACCGGGATTTAGGGCATTTGAGGTGGACAGTAATGGGGCACGGATTGAATACCCCAACCTGGTTTTGTCCTGGTCAAAGATTTTGCCTTCTGGCTGAGTGCTTTATGTCCCAATCCACCGCCAGAGTGCACTTCTGAATCCCCCAGGAACTCATGGAAGGCACTTAGAGACTCATGGGGTCAGGCAGAGGCCAACAGCAGGGTCTAGTCCCGGTATAGTTGCTAGTAGTCATCTGGGTACTTCCAAGAAAAGTCCTCTTGGAGCCTGTAGCTTGGGCAGGTCATCAGCTTTATGACCCTTTGAGTCCAGTTCTCTCTCCTGGGTACAAGAACAGGTCCAGTCCTTCAGGGATCCTCTTAGGTCACAGCCAGCAGGTCCAGTTCTCTTCTGATCTTCCGCAGGTCCAGAAGTGGGTGCCTGGAGGTGCCACATTTAAGCCTGGCACTTGCTAGTTGCTGGGAATGACTCCTGACACCACTCTGACCAATGGGGTAAAATTCCCTGGGGCCAACCCTAACCACTTCTGGTATTTTCAAGATGTCAAACGTCTTTAGCCACACTAAAGATGGCGTAAGAAAATCCCAAAAATAAAAAGAATGACACACTCCAATGCAATTATACATAATAAAAGTGTTGAGGGGTAATGTACAGAGTGGAGATTTTTTTTAAATATCCTGACCCAATAGCTGGACTTAAACTCATTGCTCTATTTTCTGTAGTTGATGTTTAGACCTCTGTGGAAACAGTCTGTGGGTCATCTTCAGGAATACATGAACTCTTATGTGAGCATCTAGATTTAGTGGTCTGCCACTTGAGGAGATTCTAATAGTGATTGGTGGACAGAATCTCCAGTTCAACCACATTGGAAGAAGAATTCTATATAATAGTGCTTCTTAAACGTTTTAGAACCGCAACTCACTTGTTAGAACAACAAACTTTTGTGACCCACCTAGCTTTAATGGACATAAGATGGGCAATTTTTTAATGAAACTAAAGCATTGTGTGGCAGTTCATTTACAGACAGCAGATTTTCCATTAAAATGGCTACTACATTTCCAAAGACATACAGTTTTAGTGATAAAACTATAGTGCACACAAAGATAATGTGTGGATCCTGGTTTCAGTGATTATTTATCAATTGTGCATCACCAAGTAAAGTATCTTGATTTGTTTTGAACCTACTAAATTCTTTGCTTCCATCACACTTCAGAATTATAAAAAAAAAAGTGCTTCATTTGTGCTTTCCAAACTCCTGAACGCGTACAGTTTGTTTAAAGATATTTTAACTTTTGTTGTGTGCTACAAAAAATGACATCCTACAGCCTTTCCTTTCACACTCATTGTACCCAAGCAAGATTGTCCCATAATCCACTTTACTTTTCTTTCTCTGACTGGAAAGTGAGAGGCGTTTGTCAACACCAATCCCCGTGTTAAAAAAATAAGCAGCAATTTGTCAGAAGAGACAACCTGACATTTGACCTCTATCTTTAAAGCACACAGATGTCACAAGATAAATACAGAAATTCAAGTTATCTTCATTGCTTTAACTTTCATTACACCCCAAATAGCGTCTTGCGACTAACCCACAGTTTAAGAAACACTGCTCTAAAAGCTTTATTGAATCAAGCTGCAGCATTGAGCATTTCATAGGGACAACCATGATGTAGTGTTTGCCTGTCTGCTGTCATTGCACTAGTTTTTCCCTTACAACCTTATGCCAATTCTCCTGTACAGTGCTGTCCTAACAACATGACATCACTTCCCCACTTTTGGGATGTACAACTTTACTTATTCTAACATGATCCTGGCTGGCACAGCACCGTCCACCACATGTTACAACAGCCAATGTTGACATTAGCTTTCCAGAACCCAACTCCCAGTAGCTATATGACAACTGGACAAAGCATGAATGTTCTAGTCCTCATGTTTCCTCACGGCACTGCCATGTCACCGAATGACATATCATGCTGTCTCCAGTCACTCAATGATTACCAACTGCTGATGCACTAAGTACTATCTTGGCATTACCCCAGTGGGCAAACACCCTTCTCAAAAGAAAAACCTACCAGAGTGGTGCAGGTTTCCTTAATAGCCAGGAACAGTCAGAAACCTGAGCAATGACCAATGAGAGCAGCTGAGCTGGATGTGTCTGAAGAGCCATAGAGGAAAAAACCATGTGCCGGTGGCCCTCTTCCAGAGGGGAGTTTGTAGTGTTTTAGGTAGAGCTTCTGCATCAACAACGAGATGTGGCCTGTCTTAAACAAGTGCAGCACGAGCTGCAGGTGCATCCTAGAGAGGGCCGTCACTCTCCTGAGGTATCGGGGTATTTCAAGAGCTTCTTTTAAAACTGTGTGACTTGTAGCCGATATATTTGGATATATGTGCTGCAAAAATGAATCTTTTATCCTGTATAAAAGAAAAATTGAGGGATACTCACCCGAAGGATACTGAAGAGAATCACTCATTTTAGCTGTGCTTGCTAGTTTGGTGCAAGGTGGGTCAGGTGTTTAGACATTTTCCATGGGTGCCTTTAGCTTTCTGCTCGGCAGTGAAAGTAAGACAAGGTAAGTTGTCAATTAATGAATCACTTGAATTGTTGGGTGAAACAATTGGGAAGATTTTGATTAAGTAACTCATTCAAAGAGATTTTTACTGAGAGGAATGGAAATGAATGTTTTTGATGTTGTACCCTGCTTTCACTCTCAAAAAATGAAATATGCCCAAGGTATTTCGAGAGAAGTTGGAGGATGTCTCATAAGACACGAAGCACAGTTTAGTGGACTTCGATATTGTCTACATGCTTCATGTGTATGGTAGCATTTTTACTTAGACTACTCAAGTTATTAGTTTTTCCATGTGTTGATGCCGTTCTCTTTGATTATCGTAAAAATTGATACCATCTAATTGTGAAGCGCTCTGATACCCATTGGGTCATGTTCGTGCTATATGAAACACTGAATAAATAAATAAATACAAATGCCTGGGTTTAGCTTCCCGCTGTTGGCTGTTAAGGGTGAGGAAGATGGTGTCATTTTGTTAGCACAACAAATAAAATACTGATGAAGTCAAGGTTTCAGAGGTTTGAATGATCTGGCACACCTGAGGCCACCTTCTCGATACGGTGCATTGTCCCCCTCTGCACCACGGCGCACACTTAAGTATGTGCACCGGGGCAGAATGAGGCACTGCTCAATATCACAGCAAGTGTGCTGTTCCTATTGCAGGCATGAATCCGTGCCTGTACTAGGAACAGTACATTAGTGAAAGGCAGACCTGCTTTTTCAAGCCTTTGGTCTGCCTTTAATTGTGCAGGCGGCATCTCGCCTGACATTCAATAGGGGGAAGAGCCCCCGCCCCGGCAGGCAAGCGCAGTGAGTGACATCTGATATATATACCAACAAGGACAGACCCTTATACCAGACCGGAACCCGAGTCAACTAGGTATATCTAGTACAATGGTCCAGTGGGTCAAATTTATCCACAGATCAACCACCCAAGACATACAGTGACAATGGTGTTAGGTAGAAAAGTACTTAGTCGATCACAGGGTCCATGTTCAATTTGAAATCACTGAAATATTCAGATGTCACAATGCATCATTTGCAATTAGTTAGTGCAGACAGCTCAGTGTGTGACAATATTTATATATTTACATATATACAGACACAACATGGGGTGTGACAAAGGTATACACCACGCTTGTTCAATGACCGCTCAGAATCATAGTTTGAGATAAGTGTAAGTGACGACCCTGGGGGTATGTCGACGTTTTGATTTTATTGGAGGAAAAACGCGGGTCTCTTCAGGGAAACGCCATCTGTCTAGGACCTTGGGCATTGAAATTCTGCGCATGAGACTAAGTGAGTGACAGCACCCAAAAACAATCAAACCAAACAGGTGTTTGTTAAGCACGACTACTCACCCGTAAGGGTCTCAAGGCGCTGGCGGTGGGGGGGGGGGGGTGCAGGTTCCAGTCCATCAAGGAGGGGGTCTGTCGAAGAGCCAGGTTTTGAGGTTTCTTGCGAAGATGGGAAGCGATGTTGTCTGTCTGAGGTGGAGCGTAAGGGTGTTCCAGGCTCTGGCTGCGAGGAAGGAGAAGGAGCGGCCTCCCGATCTGGTCTTTCTGGTGCGGGGCACCACGGCGTAGGAGAGCTGGGCTGATCGTAGGGTCCTTTGGGGTGCGTGGAATTTGAGTCGGCTGTTCAGGTATGCTGGTCCGGTGTCGTGGAGGGCCTTGTGTGCGTGGGTGAGCATCTTGAAGGTGACTCTAGCCTCGATGGGGAGCCAGTGGAGTGTGCGCAGGTGCTGGGAGATGTGTCAGTGTCTTGGCAGGCTGAGGACCAGTCTTGCGGCGGCGTTCTGGATGTTCTGTAGCTTGCTGGTGAGGTTTTTGTTTATTCCGGCGTAGAGTGCATTGCCGTAGTCGAGTCTGCTGGTGAACAGGGCGTGAGTGACGGTCTTTCTGTGTTCGAGGGGGATCCATTTGAAGGTCTTACGTAGGAAGCGGAGGGTGTGGAAGCAGGAGCACGAGACGGAGTTGATCAGACGGTCCATTTTGAGCTCGGAGTCCAGGATGATTCCCAGGTTGCGTGCGTGGTCCGTAGGGGTGGGCGGGTTTCCGAGGGCGGGGGGCCACCAGGTGTCGTTCCAGGCATCGGGGTTTGGGCCCATGATAAGTACTTCTGTCTTGTTGGTGTTTAGTTGTAGGCAGCAGTTTTTCATTCATTTGGTGACGGCTTCCATGCCTTCTCGAAAGTTGTGTCTGGCGGTGTTGGGTTCGTTGGATAGGGAGAGGATGAGTTGGGTGTCGTCTGCGTATGACACAATGTTGAGTCCGTAGGTTCTGACGATGGGGGCGAGCGGAGCCATGTAGACATTGAAGAGCGTAGGGCTGAGGGAGGACCCCTGAGGGACTCCGCAGGTGATTGGTGTAGGGTCCGAGAGGAAAGGGGGGAGTCTGACCCGCTGCGTTCTGCCGGAGAGGAAAGAGCGGATCCACTCGAGGGCCATGTCCTGGATCCCTGCATCGAGGAGTCTGCATAGTAGGGTGCGGTGAGAGACTGTGTCGAACGCTGCTGAGAGGTCGAGGAGGATGAGGGCTACTGTTTCTCCTTTGTCCAGTAGGGTGCGGATGTCCTCTGTTGCGGCGAGGAGGGCGGTTTCCGTACTGTGGTTTTTTCTGAAGCCGGATAGGGAGGAGTCGAGGATGTTGTGCTCTTCGATCAATGTGGCGAGTTGGCTGTTGATGGCTTTCACAATGACTTTCGCTGGGAACAGGAGCAGGGAGATGGGTCTGTAGTTTTTGAGGTTGGTGGGGTCCGCCGAGGGTTTCTTCAGGAGGGGGTTGACCTCAGCGTGTTTCCAGTTGTCGGGGAATGAGGCGGTCGCCAGGGAGCGGTTGATGGTGTGGCGGAGCATGGGTGCGATGGTGTCGGCGGCTCTGTTGAAGATGTGGTGGGGGCAGGGGTCCGTGGGGGCCCCGGAGTGGATTGACTTCATTGTCTTCAGTGTGTCTTCGGTGGTAAGGGCTGTCCAGTTGTCAATCGCTGGCTTCAGGGGTCGGGGGTGGTTGGTGGAGGTTCAGTGTGTTGGTTGTCTTCGTCGAAGTTGTCGTAGATGCTCTTGATTTTGTGGTGAAAGAAGGTGCTGAGTTTGTCGCAGAGGTCTTGTGAGGGAGGGATGTCAGTCGACTCGCTGGTGGCTTGGGCGAACTCCTTGATGATGTTGAAGAGTTCTTTGCTGTTGTGTGCGTGTGTGGAGATTCTGTCTTCAATCGCTTTTTTTCTCGTTTTTCTGATGAGTTGGTGGTGGGCATTGGTAGCGGCTCTGAAGTTGTTGTGTGCTTCTGTGGATTTGGTGTTCCTCCAGGCCTTTTCGAGGCGGCGGCAAGTGCGTCTGGACTCTCGAAGTTCGGTGGTAAACCATCTGGCTTTCTTGGCATGGGGGGTGTTGTTTTTCTTGAGGGGGGCTATGGTGTTGGCGCTGTCAGAGATCCATCTGTGCAGGGTTCGGGCTGCGGTGTTGGGGTCGTCGTTTTCCGCGATGGTTGTGGTAGAGTTGCTGAGTGAGGAGGTGAGCTGGTCGTCGGTGATCCTCGTCCAGTTTCTTCGTGGGAGGAGGTGCTGGTGTCTGTGGATGATGGGTGTTCTGAAGGTGAAGTGGACGCATCGTTGGTAAGTCCACGGGAGTTCGGTGGTGTGGCTGAAGGTGATGGAGTTTCCTGTTGTGAAGAGGGGGTCGAGGGTGTGTCCTGCTGAGTGCGTTGGTTCGGTCACGATTTGGCGGAGTCCAATGTTGTGGAGGTTGTCCGTGAGGGATGTGGTGTTGGGGTCCAGTTGGTTGTCGAGGTGGAAGTTGAGGTCTCCCAGCAGGGTGTAGTTGGTGGATGCGATGGCGTGCGGGGAGATGATGTCCGTGATGGAGTTGGTGAACGGTCTGCGGGGTCCAGGGGGTCTGTAGATGAGGGTTCCTCGGAGGGTGGTGGTAGGGCTGGTCAGTATCTCGAAGTGAAGGTGTTCCATCAGGTCTGTGGTTTCGTCGGGGAGTGTGCTCAGGCGGAGGGGGGATTTGTGGATGATGGCGATTCCTCCTCCCGGGCGGGTGTGGCGGTCCTTCCTGGAGATCTTGTATCCTTGGGGAATGGCGATGGTGATGTCTGGTCCCGAGGTGGTGTTGGTCCAGGTTTTGGTGAAGAACGCTACGTCCGGGGTGGTGCTGTATAGGAGGTCCCAGATTTCAGTGGCGTGTTTGTGGAGGGATCAGACGTTGAGGAGGATGCATTGCAAGGTCTTCGGTTCGGGTGTGTTCTTGCGGTCGGGTTGTGCTGGGTCCGAGTTCCTTGCGGTGCTGTAGGTTTGTCGGCAGCGGTGACAGCTGAAGGGTCCGTGGGTGTCGGCTGGTGAGGCTACCTTGCAGTTGTTGTTGCGGCCTGGGTTGAGTGCGTGGAGTGCTGCTGGGTCGTAGCGTTGGTGGTGCCGCCATTAAGTAGGGGTCGGGGAGGGCTGGACAGCTGGGAGGCGGGAGGGGAGCTGGATTGGGCCGGTCGCGCTGGTCGTGCTGGGGGGGAGGGGCCGCTGGGGCAGCGGCGGCGGGGAAAGCGGGCGGGAAAGGAGGGAAAAGGATGAATAAAAGAAAAGGAAATAAAGTGGAAATAAGCAGAAAAAGTGCAGGAATGCAGAAAAGTGCAGAAAGACGAATAAAATGAGGGTAGAAAAACGAGTGAAAAACGAGTGAAAAACAGAGTGAGAGAAAGGAGATAGAGGTCCACTGGACCACCAGGGATGAGGCGCAGGTAAACCTGCGGGTGGAGGAGGGCCTCGAGCACCAAACACTCGAGAGTGCAGGGGCAGGCCTCACTTAATGGTGGAGCTGCGAGGGAGCGAGAGCAATTTCACTGGCAAGGAGTCAGTGGTCTTGCTCCTACCCACTTGTAGGACAATCCGTGGCGGGGTCCCTGGGACCCTTAGAGAGAAAGTAGCCATTTTTGACAGAAACTAGCCGTATGCAAATCAGCCTTGGTCCTTCTCCGATATGAACAGTCTAGAACAAATTGACAGGCCAGGTCCCCTCGCAAAGGGAATGTGTCAAATTCCATGGGTGTTACGTGGGAACACCCACCATAACGCCCATGGCACACCTCCCCATCGTTGTGTGAGTCAATGCAGCGACTTGCGCTGCGTTGCCTCACTCCATATCTACAAGGCCATGAAAAGCTGTGAAAAGGCACACACGGTGGCTTTATGTGGCCTTGTAGAAATGGCTACCCCTGTACGCCACTGAAACGTCACAAAGTGATGTTACTGCGGCTCACAGGGCTTGTAAATGAGCCCCTCAGTGTAATGGAACCTCCTCATGATTCAAGCAATATATTACCTTTTGATGAATGTGCAAATATTACAGCACGTTTATGAGTTATTTTGCATAGAAAATGGAACCTCTAGTGAAGTTAGTGATAAAAGGTGTAGAGGTTTTGTGGACTGAAGAACAACAGCTTGCTTGCGGTGGGATCAAGTGATGGCATTGAGGGTGCTGCCACTTTGAAACCATTTTTGTATGAGAAATGTTTCTGTGGTGACTGTGGATGCAAGCATGTATGATTAGGGGGCAGTGTTGTCCCAAAAAGCTGATATAGAGAAATAAAATGATGTTTTTGAAGAAATATACAGTAATTGAGAAGGAAGTGCTGACTTGAGTGTGGGCTATAAAACACTTAAGGCATTACATCTGGGGCAGTCCGTTCATACTCAGGTCAGACCACAAGCCGCTGGTTGTAATTTTACCTCTTGCAGGGGATGGAATTCAACAGTGTGTATAGCCAGGCTGTGTTCTCGAATACAAGAATATTGTTGCTGTACAGAGTATGTACCTTGAAAGAGTTGAGGTTGGAAGCCTATCAAGGCTTCTGTGTCACTGTTTGGGAAGTGTACTAGACAAGGTGTCTATTGGCGTAGATGTGGTGGCCACCACTGGAGAGGTTGTTTCATATAAACTTAGTAGAATTGGAGAAGATGAGTGTGTTGAAACTGCAAGCTGCTATGTGCTGCTCAAAAGTGTGAAACAATGGGTTGGTCAAAGTTTGCTTGGCTGCATGTCCATATCTCTAAAAGCAATGTCGTTTATCCAGTAGACAGCGAATTGAAGTTTGAATTATTATCATAGTTCAGGCAGGGAGGTGTGTTTTGCGTGTAGTGACATGTGACGAGGTGCCTAGGAATGATTGCTCTGGAGGCTGATCATAGAATGTCCACAATAAAGAAGTTGTTGAGGGTAATGTTTTGATGGCTGGTGAGAGACTCAGCTTTGTATAGGTAGGTGAGGGACAGTATCGAGTAATGTGGTAGTGAAAGGATATCGAGGTCTAAGCCTGCTCCCCTCACCTGTGGCATAGTGAGCATGGCAAAATGTCTCTTTTTTCATTTTGGGACCTTGAAATAATTTACTGTAGAAATCCAGGTTGGCCTTCTTAATGGATGATTACTACTCCAAGTGGCCTGAGGTCTAGTTTATAAACCATGCCACTACACAGCTACACAGGCAGTAGTTGAGTTTTTGAAGATGCTTTTGCAACAAAGGGGTACCCAGAGTCCCTCGTAACTGACATAGGGGGTGAGTTAAAGTCACATTTCATGAAGGAGTTTTTGCAAGACAATGGTCTTAGACATATCACAACAACATTGTACGATCCCCAAGCAAACTGGTAAGTTGACTAGTTCAAATGAGTGATCACGGACCATACCATTTGGAGTGCCCTTAAGAGACAGAAATTTATTTTGGATAATTTGTGGTTGTATCATGCCCCGCAGCACCACTGAGAGCTTGTTTAAACTGCTTAAAGGCACATAACCTTTTACCAAGGTTTGTCTGTGTTGGTTCAAGAAGAAGTTGGAGGACAGGTGGAAGTCTGCGGTGTCCAGGAAAGAGTTGCAGATTGTGTTCTGCTGAAACAAATGGTGTCAAAAGCAAGACATAGTTCATGTAAGAGGGGCTAACTGGGTGAGAGTATTGGTGCTGTGTTATGTGAGCAAGGAAAGTTTGGTAAACTCATTAAAATTGTGAAGGTGAATCCCCCTAGTATGTTGACCCCAGAAGGGCGTGTGTGGAATGTTAGATGTGTGGCTAGGTTGAATTGGAGTCTACCATTTTGTTGAAACAATTTGCCAGAAGTTTTGTGATGAGAGCAGGTCTTTTTTCTTCCGATTCCTATGTGCAATTCGTTGCCAGTTCTTCTAATCCGGAAAGGACAGATACTGTGTGTAGTCAGACGGGTGGAACATGAGGGGTCAATAGACTTGTTGTTCCATTTGCCAACACTGTCTGAGGTGGGTCTCAGGTGGATCTGAGGTTCCGTTTGCTGGCACTGTTGTTGCTAGGGTCAACCCTGTGGGCAGGATTAGGATTCCATCAGTGCAATTTAAAGACTTTGTATAATCCTTCCTTTCCTTGTTATTGCCCTTTCTCTAGCTTTTACGCTGCCTTCTTTGTTTGTTCTTTTTTTTTATATTTCTGAAGGTAAAGGGTGTGTTTTATTTGTTGTATTTTAGTTAGCCCCTGCTCCTCTCATCCTCTTTGCAGTCAACTTTTTCCTGTTTCCCTTCTGAAACGCAGGGCTGCACCTATTTACAACAATACGGTGCTGCCCTGCGTTTCCCCCGGCGCTTGCGCTAATTTAGCTGCCTAGCACCAACGCAGGCACCCTTGTAACATAGTGCAAGGATGCCTGTGTTGTGGGGAATGATTGTTTATGTGCAGGAAGGTGTCCCTTCCTGCACATAAACAATCTTAAATGGCGATTTGTAACTTCTATGTGTGCCACTTTGTGCAGCACACATAGAAGTTGCAACTCGTCATTTTTAAAATGATTGTTTATGTACAGGAAGGGACACCATCCTGCACGTAAACAGTCATTCAGGGCGTTTTGCTGTATTTATGTGTGCTGCACAATGCAGCACGCATAAAAACAGCAAAAGCGAGGAGAAATGCAGCATTTCTCCTTGGTCTTAATGTTGTCTCTGCCCCATATTTACGCCTCCCTTGTAAATAGGGGGCAGCACGAAAATCAATTGGTGCTGCGGCGGAACGCCCACTGCAACACCCATTGCCCACCCCTTTCACGTTAAGTATAGCGTGAAAGGGTGCCTTATTTACAAGGCGGCATTAAGCCACGTTAAGTGGCTTAACGCTGCCTTATAAATAAGGCGAAGCCCTACTGCCACCACAACATCATAAAAAGTGATGTTCTGGTGGTGAAAGGGGCATGTAAATATGCCCCTCAGTCTGCATTGTATGAACTCCTTAGCATTCTAATGTTGTTGTTATTAACTCTGGTGCAGTGTGCTAGTGATCCTCTTACCCATATCATGACCTTCTCATTAAAACCACCCATACAAGTGTGGTACCATTTTACTTGTGGGATGTAGGGTGGTAGAAATTTAGATATTGGCCAAAACTGTCAGTGATTTCTGCCACATAAATATGAAGTAAATTATGTCTTTGGACCCATACTTTGACATTTACAGGGCATTCTATGTAAGATAATTTGTTGGCATCCATACACACAGACCACATCTCCCTGGATTGCTCTGGGGGTAGATTTCAGAATTTCCAGTATTGTCAGGATTCCCGCTTACTAGCTGACCCAGAGCCCAAATGTGGCAGCCACCCTGTATTGAAAGAGATAGGAAATTGAGCACTTTTAAGCATAGTCTTGACGTTCACTGGGAATTCTGTGAAACAAGACGTGCAGGAATCCATGCAACCTACACCACCCTGAGCTCTTCTTTGTCTCTAGATTTCAGAAATGCCCTCAGTTAGATAAGTTCCATGGGTGCCCAGAGTCCAAATGTTGCACTTATCCCCCAAAGAAAGATAGAGGGAAAAATGGATGCTTTAGGCGTAGTTTTGCGGTTCACATGCATTCAGATTAAGAAATGTTTTGAGAGCCACCACGGATTCCCCTCTATCTCTAATTTTATAAATGGTCAGGATTTGCAGGGTTCCCATGATGCTAGACAACCCAGAGTATGAATACTGCAACCATACCCATAGCAAGTTAGAGGAAATTGTGATTTCACATTTTTTTACAGATGGGCTGACAGTAAGGGGGATAAACACTCATTCTGAATCACCTTGCAGCCAAACGACTCTCTGGTTCTGGGTTGAGGCCCAATACCAGCGCAGACCGTTGCCCACATCATTCCTATTTTCGACATAAAAGACTGGTTTATAGTGGGTTTTCTTCCCATTTCTTAGAATGTTTTTACCTGATGGGCTAGTGGCATCCCTGTCCCCTGGTGTATGCATATTTGGAAAGCCTACCAGACTATCAGGGAAAAAAGTGAGAAAAGAAATTGTTCTGGGTCTTGACCATCCTGACAATGGGCTGCACCCTCCACACCACTTCCGGGGCACGAGGCTCCTTCGGGAGGGAGATTGAAAGGTTCAGCTTCAGTCTTTCCCTGGGGAGCAGATAGACTGTCTTGGGTCGATGTCATTCCACCCCTTTCCTCTTTTTAAAATGCTTTCCTGGTGAGTGATGATGTAACCGCTGCATGCAGCTCTGTGTCCTGCAGGTGCTGAGCCAGGGCAGAGGGACGGACATCTGAAAGATGGAGTTCTCCCTAAGTGCATTAACTGCGTTCCAGTGCGCCCGCAGGATGAGTTCACAGAGGGTGGTGCGTGTTCTCAAGTAGTCAGCAGGAGGCAACGCTTGGCAGCCGAAGGAACATCCTCCTGTCCTGTTGCACACTTCCTGCTGCAGGAGCACAAGCCCTTGGAAGCACATTACAAATTTCATCCAAAGCTTCTATTTGCCTGATACGGCTCTCTGTGTGTGGCATCTTACCCCTTGCCCCAAACTGTGCCAGCAGCCACAGAGGACCATAGTCAAAGAATATGTGAAGTCTGGGCATGCCACCTTGAAGAAGCGATGAAGTGAATTTGCCAGGTTATTCGCAGGTATAATTAAGTTGCAATGGATACCGAGTTCCCAGGTGTTGCTTCCCGACCAATTGGAGAATTCCGAAGCATTGCCGATTATCAATATCAGCTTCTGCGCTGTAACGTGGACTTACTGAAAATAATATAGCTAGGGCTTACATTCATGAATGAGATAGAGGAATTTCCCCAAGGAACCTGGACGTGGCAGTTTAATTTTAAATTAAATTTAACAGAGGACATGTATGCAGAGGAATCTATAGAGTTGCTAACGTCATCGGGTATTCAATTTAAGAAACATGAAGGTGAAGGAATTGAAGCTCTGCATTTTGCTGATGTGCTAATGACATCAGGAGTGATGCTATGTGAAGGGGTAAAGTGGCTTTCATTTCATAGTGGGTACGATTTTGGCTTCCTCATCAAAATCCTGAGCAATTCCAATTTGCCAGAAGAACTAGACTTCTTTGAAATCTTTCGACTGTTTTTCCCCATTACCTATGATGTGAAGAACCTCATGAAGAGCTGCAAAAACCTCTAGAGTGGATTGCAAGAATTTGCAGAGCATCTTGAACTAGAATTGTTAGGACCGCTACATCAAGCAAGATCAGATTCTCTACTGGCTGGATTGGCCATTTTCAAAATGAGAGAAATGTTTTTAGAAGATCATATTGACAATGCCAAATATTGCGGCCATGTGTATGGTTAGGGCTCTGGTTCTTCGTATGTAGAAAATGGTACAGGAAATGCATACCAAGAAGAAGCCAACAAGCAGCAGTCATGACATGCAAGGGAAAAGGGATTTGCCTGACTTACACTAGCTTGTATGTATGTTTTATCTCTAGCTGAATCACTTGAGCAAAGATGCTTGTTTTGCTTTTTCAGCACATTTTATTTTCTGCCTTTCTGTCTTCTGTGGTGTGAGCATTCTGAACCCAGATTCCCAAATGTAGGCAGAAGACGTTCTGGGTTACATGCAGCCTGAGCCTCGGCCCATTTGTAAATTAAGAGCTGTGGGGCTAGTGTGGCAGAAGAAAGGGGGAGGGGGAGCTGAATTGTGAGTGCTCTGAGAAATGTGCCCAGTAGGTCTCAGTCCTCATCCAAAGCTAACTCGATCCGACTGCCTTTGCTGTTTTTTTCTTTCTTTCTTTCTTTCTTTCTTTTTCTTCAAGAGTTTTAGGTATTGAACATATAGTGGACCATCATTTTTTGCACTTTAGCGAGTGACTCAGATCCTCCTCTGTTTTACCGGAAGATTGGGATTATTAGCTAGGAAAAAAAATGTTTGCCAGCTTCAGCAAAGTCAGATCATATTTATATTTGTCTTGTGGAACGAGTAGAGCATTATCCATCCCTTTATGAAAACATTCATAAGAATCACTACCTACACGATAAGTAGTGCACCTGAAGTCACGTACCTGCCATCAACTAGTCTTCCACGCACTCAGCAAGTGCAGGTCAGCTTCATCTGCTATGATGCTCTGTAACTGAAGCACTTAAGAGAATTTCACTTTCATCTTAACCAAGATTTGGTTGCTGTACCATGCTGTTATGAGCTACAAGGTCTTAGGACCACGTCACTTTAGAGCTCGAACGGCTACTTTGGTTTCATCCTGTTACCAGGGCCTTTAAGGCAGTGCGACCTGTGCGGCTGCACTGGGCGCTGACCTGGGGGTGGGGGGCGATGACCTGGGGGGGGGGGCACTGACCTAGAGAGGGGGCGCTGACCTCGAGGGGGACACTGACCTAGAGGGGGGCACTAACCTAGAGGGGGGCACTGACCTAGAGGGGGCGCTGACCTCGAGGGGGACACTGACCTAGACGGGGGGGCACTGACCTAGAGGGGGCACTGACCTCAGGAGGGGCACTGTGTTAAGCAGTAAAGCAGGATTTAAAAGCACCTGCTGCAGATTTCCTTGTGCGCCCAGCAATTAAAAGGTCATGATAACTCTTGTGATTAATGTTCATGCTAAATAGAGAGATCAGAGTTTTGTCCAGTGGCAGTTTTGACTCACAGTAAAGTAGTGAAGAGGGTTAATATGCCTGCTTCAAAAAACAGATCTGTATTTTATGTGGCTAGCTGAGTGGATTACTAAAGCCAGCCTATACCAGCGCTTTAAAACAAATGAAATGTATTTGAGAGAGGGCTATGGAGTGATGAGGGGCACTTTTGCAGGGTGATAGTGAGGGAATCCAAGGAGGAGGTCATATGGGGGTGGCGACCAAAAAAGATTGTAGTACAGGGCGCCTACAGCACTAAAGCAGCTTGTATTCCAGCAGTGTTCACCCTAATTGTATTTTTTTATTTGAAAACATCCTATTTATTCTGTGCTTCATTTGTGGACTTCACAAGCCCATGATGTTATGATAAGAGCACCAATTAATGATTTGAACTGTATACTGAATACATTTAGAAGATAAATTCCTGTTGCTACAAAGGCTTGTTAAATACTTTGCTGTAAAACACAATCAGTATAATTTGTACCCAATGAAAATGTTCATGGATTGCAATGGCAGTTTTGTTCTTCAGACTAGCAGACTTGGCAAATAGGCATAACACAAATGTATGATATGCATGGGTGTGTGTGTGTATGTATATATGTGTGTAATTAAATAAAATAAAAATTAAATATATATGTGTATGTATATTTACACACATACATATTGATTTGCCAGTTACCATGGTAAAGTACTTTTTTGTAATCATGCGTTGTATTCGGACAGAGCAATTCTGAAGAAATATATCTTGGTCCTGATAGATAGATGACACTTGCCTACAGAGATGTATTCCACCTTATAGTCCTTGCATTTGTGTGTCTTGTTGTACCACCAAACTCTAATGTTGTTAGGGGTGTTGAATGCTTCATTGAGAAAGTATACATATAGCATGCTGTCTTGGTCACCTGCGTACAGTTCTTTTGGCAAGTCTCCCGGATTGTTTACCAAACTGATCAATGGCTTAGTACTTTTTCTTCTTTTGTGTTTCATTAATCTACAGCATTTGTAACTGAGTAACCCTTTTAAATAAATAAAGAAAACCTTTTGCAGAATGGAGGATATTTGTTTTTAAAGCTTTTGTAAATAAAGGCGTAAAATGTTTTCTTTCTTTCCTGGTGTCTAGTGGGCTTTCTGCTCCCACGAGGCAGGTAGATTGGGTTAAACTCCACAGACTGAATTTGGCCATAGTCAGAGGGGGAAGTCTTGGCCCATGACTGCGGCAGTGCTTTCATTGTGATACCGTAATGGATCACCCTCCTGCGGTGGCGACCAAGCAGGGATTCGCTTTGCAATGGTAACTCTCTCATCCAGATCGTTCTCGGAGGGCTACGGTGTGCTCCCAACACCAATCAAACTGAATGCCACCAGAGCCTTCAAGTTCCAGCTGCTTTCACTGCCACTGCCCCTGAATTAAAATAAAAATATATCAGGGTGCAAGGAATGCTCTTCCCTAACAGCCTGAAATGGAGTCCAGAAAAGGAAATCAGTCTGGAGAAGTAGTCTGGAGAATGTGAACCTCGTGTTCTCTGCAATAAAGGGGTTAGAAAGCTGTGGTGGGGGCCACAATAGTGTAGCAGGAAGTGCTATAGTTTTGGAAGTTGCGGGTGCTGTGATTAGGGGAAATAAGCGGGGGCATGTTGGATATAGACATGATCTATTGAAAGAGTTGTTGCCCAATGAAATGTTTGGACCAATGTGTAATGTGTGGATCAAACGTAGGAGTTGGTGGTGTGTGTGTGTGTTAATACAGGGAGATGTGGTTTAGCAATAGTTGGTGTCAACTAGTGAGAAGAGATGTGGGTTGGTAGAGGAGATGTGGACCAACAAAGCTGATGTGGTCAATCGAAAGAAGGTGTCATCTTGTGGGGAGAGGAATGACAGTCTTGTTACGTGGGAAGAAGTAAGCTCTAGTGGGTACTGTACTGAGAGGCGTGCTGGGGAGAAAGAGGTTTGGTTCAGTGGCAGAGGATTTATGGTCTACTCTAAAGCAGTGTTCTTTAGTAAAAGAAGGCATTATCTAGTGACTGTACACGCAGTAATAATAAATAAATAATTCCTATTTGTAAAGTGCAAACATATCACCCCCTTAAGGGTTTCAATGCACTGGGAGCTGTTGGGGAGATTAAGTGAGCTATTGCCCAGAGCCACATGATGCTGAGCTGCCATCGGCGCCAGGTATCGAACCGTGAACCCTGCGCTCTGGAGTCAGCTGCTCTGGCCACTGCACCACACCTCCCCCTTTCTCCCTTTCTCCAGTCTGGTGAGAAGTGGTCCATTTGGAAAATAGTATAAATAAGAGGAGCTGTGATATTGTGAGAAATTATGTAAAGTAGAAAACAGATTTGTTCCAGTGAGAAGTAGTTCTATATCTATATGAAAGTGTTCTGGTGTCATGAGCTCTCCATTGGTCCAATTTCAGATAGACCTGAATTTACAGACTCCCTGTGCCCAAGCCATCTAACATGGATCGAGGGAACACCAGCTACCTTCTCCTGCAGATCTAATGGAAATCCTGTCCCACACATTGAGTGCACCAAAGATGGTAGCAAGTATGCAGTCGGAGACTGGCCGAGAGTTGAACGGCATGCTTCCGGCTCCTACCAGTGTATTGCTACCAACAAACACGGCGTCGAGGTCAAGGCTGTAATGGTAACTGTTGAATGTGAGTTGACAACACAATTTACCTGCTTGTACTCATGTCTACAGAGATGTGGTGTATCGAGAGATGCGCCTAGTGGAAGGAAGTATGGTTTTACTAGGTGGCACTCTTGTTATTGCTTCATCATTTGATTAGCTAGTGTGATCCTGCTCGAATCACTTCACCACATAGTGCTTCATTACCAATTTATGCCACACTGGCAGCACTTAGAAACAGTTATGTGCCATTTGTAAGCAATTTTGTGAAAAAATATCATGTATGTCGTTTAGTCATGCATTAATTGTTGCAGCTGAGAATATAAATATGTACTAGGAAGCAATGAAGTTAAAGGAAGTGGCTTATGAAACATAAAAATATTAATACAATATGTAATGTTTAAAACTAAATCAAAGGGCCTCATTTATGGAGTTTTGGTGTAGAGCGGCGCAGCAAGTCACCTTCTTGTGCTGCCCTACGTCAAAGTGAAAGAGCAGGAATGCATCATATTTATTCAACGTGGTGCATTTCTGTCCTTTCCCCCTGCGCTGGTGCCATTTCAGCAGCCTGGTGCCAATGTAGGCACCCTTGCACCATAGTGCAAGGGTGTTAGAAAACGAGGCATTAGTTGTGAGGCCTGCCAGTGGCGTAGCAAGGGCGGGCGGTCCGCCCCGGGCGGCACGAGTTTTGGGGGCGGCTCCACCCCCTGTCCCCCCCACTCTTACATGCATTTGACGCTGGGGTGGCAAATACAGAATTTATCGCCAGAAACACCCCCCCCCTCCGCTCTTCAGTGCGACCGAGGGCGGTAAAGGCAAGGACCGCCACGGGCGGCAGAGTGCCTAGCTACGCCACTGAGGCCTGAACAAATAATGGGTCTACATTTGTCCTTCACAGGGAACCAAACAACCCATTGTAGCGCTTGACTCTCAGAGGGTAGCGTTGCAGAGCAATCTAAGGCTTACTCAAGGGAGGTGGTGTAGGCTAGTAATCGCCATTTACAGGTACGCAGAAATAACGCCCAATAATTGATTGTCCAGTCTGTACTTTTATTTATAAAAAGGAAGAGTACATTTATTATGCACACACTACTCCACACTATGCATCGATTTACAAATATACATAAGCTGTTGGAAATACTTCTTGACATTGCGTAACATTCACCCCCCTCCTGCGGGGGGGGGGTCTTGTACCACCACTCACCTGTGTGAACATCATCTTGCCCCCTAAAGCGACGGGTTCAGCATAACCTAAAGTGAGGGCCCTTCCCACTGGAACCACCCCAGTGGCGGCCCACCCCATTATTTCAACAAGCATTTATAATGGGAACATCTGCCATAGCGACACTTAACCCTGACTGAGAGCATCTCATACTGAACATACAGTATACACACTTAAATCACAGTGGCTGACAGTTTGGTTGTTCAACTAATGCAGTAGCAAGAATACATGTCTAAACATACCTTGGAATGAGGGGTACTTCTCATATCTGGTAACATATGTAATGCAAGTCAATCACAGCCCCTAAAAGGCATCACATGGCTATGCAATTGCAACAAGGCACCCTGGCAAGAATGCCTAGCAACATTCTTCCCAATTACTTATCATTTTACATATTACATGTGACTTCCAGTCCCCATAAAGAACCACATTATGTAAATGCACCACCTGTGCAATTACACCTTTTCACGTCCAGGGGATGTCTCTACTAAGGCAATCAATGTTCAGCCTCTCACACCTCAGTGTAGTCCTAAGCATCAGCTCACAGCTGAAGAACAAAAGTTCCAGCATTAGATAGGCTTGTAAACAAGGAAGAACCCTTGAGGGGTTATTTCCTCTGTCTCCAGAGACTTAGGCTGGAGACTTTCCACTTTTGTACTGGGGGAGTCTGCGTTGCTTCTGCAGCTCCCCATACACCTTGGCAAAAAGTGGTGGTGACCCCATCTTCCTGGGGTCACCACGCGCTGAAAACGAGCAGGTTTGTTTCCAAACTTAGCCATGCCCTGCAGGGCATTATGGGACGCTTTCCCCCAGCTCATGAATATTCGAGCAGCGGCTCTCCCGCTGCTCCGGGGAGAGCTGCGCTGCCTTCGTTGGTGGCCTCTCGCCACTTCTCCACTTTTTCGGGGGCCCGGTCCCACCCGGGCATCCCGCGTGCAGGGGAGTTGGAGAGCAGCTCAGGGAGCCCACCTCCGGCTGCTCTCGCTGGCTCCCCTCCTGGCCAGCACCCTCATGTGCTGCCGCGGGAGCTGGCACTTCATTCTGATCTGCCTGGGGCAGACATGGATGCTGCAGCTGGTCGGGCGGGCCTTGGGGGAGTGTGATGGCACTCCCCCCTCCTTCCTCTTGCTGTGGGGAAGTGCAACGGCACTCCCCCTCCTCTCCTCCGACACCAGGGCCCAGGGATGGGGTCCTGGGCCACTCCCACCTTCACAGGGAGGCTCCTGGGCCCCTGGGAGCCAATCCATGCGGGGCGTGTAGGCTTTACTTCACGGGGGCCCAGGGATGGGCTCCTGGACCCCGTAGGCACCTTCACGGGGGGTGTGACAGAGCTCCCCGACATCACCTTCTTCTGGGGGCAGCCACCGGGACCTGACCACCCCAGAGGCACATCCAAGACCGGCAGCGGCGCCCCACGCGCTTCGTCATCGGTCACAGAAAAGGTCAAAGGTTGCCTACCTTCTGGGGGGCATATCTCAGCCCCTGTGTGGCCGATTTCAACAATCTTGGCCTCTTCTCGCTCCTGGTGACCAGCCCTAGCCACCTGGAGTACTTCGCCGCCCTCCTGGCCTTTCAGGAGGGTGAGCTCAGCAAGGAGCTGTCTTCACTGGCTCCCTGCACCAGACTATCACCTGGCTCTCCTTCTGGGCCTCTCTTCTCCTTGCACAGAGGCCCAGGCTTCCTCTCACTGGCCCCTCAAAGGCGCAGTCCAGAGTCCTGGGGCAATCAGGGGATTCTTCCTTCCAACTGCCCACGGTGCCAGGCTCTAGCACCAGTTTTCCTCAGCAAGACCACACCCCAGAGAGAGCTCCTCTTCCTGTGCAATACCTTTTAAGAGAAATTGGAGGGGGCTAGCAGGAATGCACTTCTGCCCTATCCTGCAGTGACACATCACCTCTCTGCCCCTGATCCCTCCTTCCTGAACAGGCCTATGTGATACTTCAAGATGGCATCGTCGAGGGGTCTAATGCCACATGGTCTCTGAAAAGCCCCCTTGCCTCCCTGCTGACTTCCGGCCCGGGCGCAGAGCAGGCCTGGTGCCTAGCACCGGGTGACAGCTGCTGGTTGATACCCTGCAGCTTCACGCCATCTCTCCCTCTTCGAGAGAAGACCTTCGCCCTTGGGCATGCTTGCAGCGATGGGCTAGGCCTCTGATGGTACAGCTTGGGGAGGAAGGTAATTAATCCAACCTGGCAGGGTCACACCCGGCCGGACTCTGGTTCTGAGCTGAGTCAGAGGAATATGACATTTCTGGATGACCCATAAGCAGTAGAGATATGGCTTTGGACTCAGCAGAATAATTCTTTTTAAACAACTTACAGTGTACTTTGGTGCGTGTCTGGAATTTGTAGGCCCTAGGGAATGGAAACTATCCCATGTGGTCTCTGTCTCCATAAGAGAATAATGGAGTGTTCCTACAGTGAAACAGTAAAGCACACTGACTATCCCTTACATGGGTCTCCCCACATTATAAGGCCTATTCCATGTCACCACCCAACTCTGCATAATCCCTTCCACACCATTCTATCTGTACCAGCTCCTGGTCTGCGCACAACAGGAATCTCCCCCGCGCAGCCCTTACACAGGTGCACACACGTGTGCACACTTGTCCACATGTAACCAGTCCGGTGCCCCTCACCCTGGCTGCAGTGCAGCAGCCTTATCTCAAAAGGCGGACACCGGTGAAATCCACATGCAGTCCATTTTATCATGAGTTTACTGTCGGTGAGTCCCAGCTTTTGAGGCTCTCCCACAGTAAAAGCACAAAAATCAGGTGTTCAAAAAGCAAAAAATCGGGGCGGCTCAGATGGTCAGAACCACCTTCTCACAAAGGGTGTCTGTGTTGTTGGCAGGATTGTTTTTGTGCAGGAAGGGGCACCTTCCTGCACAAAAACAATCATGGGAGGCGTTTTACTCTTTCTATGTTGGCTTCAGAATGCAGCACACATAGGGGCATATTCTCAAGAACGTGTGATAACCACCGCAAGTTTAGCTTAATGCAACTTTGCACATCGCAGTCTATCGTGGGAAAACAACGCCGTGTTAACGTAGTATTCCCAACCTGGTGGCACCATGCGATAGCCCCACGATAACGCGTCAAATGACCATGTTAAAATTAACGCGCCGTCGCAAAAATGCGAAACACGAACGCGAATAAAGTTGCGATGCAGCCAACCGTGATACAAAATGCAGCGATAACCAGCGACAGGCCTGCAATCCCCACGCGTCATGCGGGAAAATGCACTATAAAAGCTGAACAAGAAAAACACACCATAAACAAAATAAACTGCGTAGCAACCTGGAGGCACCCGGAACGAGTGCCCAGGTCAACGGGAACCCCACAAGCCCCACAGACCACCAGCAAGGAACCTCGGGGTCGGGGAAGGCCAAGGAGAAGAGGAAGAGGAAGATGGGGTACAGTCCGCATGACAACCGGATCGTCGTCACTGAGGTGACAGAGCACCAACAATAACTGTCCGTCACCTCCACCGTGTCATTGGCAACACAGACGGAAAAAAGGCATTCCATCGTGAATGCAGCCGGAGTGTCGAGGAGGCCAAGATGCGCTGGCACGATGTGAAAAGCCAAACCAAGCAGAAACCCGCTGCCAACAGGAAGGCAGCAACGGCGAATGGAGGTGGGAGTCCTGCGCCACAGGAGGAGCAGGAGCAAATGGCGGCCACAGTCATCAGTGTGGAGACGGTGCAAGGAGTCGGTAGTCCGGACACTGCTCGACATGACCTGACACAACAGCAACAGGGTGAGTAACTAACAAGGACTGTGGGGACGGGGGGGACGGGCACAATGGCACACATGCACAATGACGTGTAGCACACCGCACACCCACAACGACCCTGGGTCATATCCCTGATCCCCGTGGCACACTGCAGCACACATACAAACATCAAGTAGGCCCCCGTCCACCAGGTGCCCAAAGGGGTCCCACCCCACACATCACCAACTACACAACACACACATGCACCCGTGCGAAACACAGCAAAGATGCGTATGTGAGAGCCACACTGACAATGCAAGTGACACCACATGACGAGCAGCATGGCTGGAGTACAATCACCATGACATTGTGCACGCCACGAGACTGAGGTGGCTGAGTGTGGACCACATCCGGAAAGGAGCAGGTCACACTCTGACACATCCACGTGCACAAACAACCACTGACGTCAACAACACATCTGCAGACAAACAATGCACAAGAGTACAAAAAGCGTCCAAGACCACAAATGACCCAAGTCGCCAACATCACAGCACCTCAAAAGCACAAAAGCCAAAGGCACACCGCCTCCAAGGGATAAGGGGCAGCAAAATCACAGCTGCATGTGCGACTCCCACACAATGCAGCACACACACATAGCAATGACAGCACATCCATATGGACGACAATGTGGTACACAGTCCAACACCTACTATGCAAAACAGAGGACACAACTGGGTCCGCCTGTGCATACAAAATGGCCAATCACATCTGACATAGCAGGAAACTGTGAGATGCAAATGTACGTGTACAACCTCACCTACTTCATGTAGTCCAAATGTCCACTGACTCGCATCAAATAGTCCGCCCCTCCCAAACAGTCACAATGTACATTGTCATGCAGTCTTTATGTAAACTTGAACAATGCGGCAACATACATGCCAACACAATGTCAACAAGCATCTCCCCTTCACATTGCAGAGGGACAAACAACACCTCCAGTAGAGCAGACCAGACAACTCTACAGTGATGCTGAAGAGGACCTCCACACTTCCGACACCAACGCCCCACAACAGTCCATGGACATCTTAGGCAATCCACCTCCAGGAGCAGGGCAGCACCGCTGCATCGAGGATACCCCACCCCCTGCACAGACAACACAGCTGGACGCACCCACCACCCCGGCTGGCTCCCAGCAGCCCACCAAAGCACACATCGCATTCCAAGGCCAGTTGTCAGACTGCCACAAGTGGGTGGCTGAACATGTGCGGGTGGGGTACTACCTCATGGAAGCCGAACTAGATCACATACGCGGGTGTCTAAGTCCCCTCAGGGACCACCTACACTCCCCAACGGAGACCCACACTGCGACAGAGACACATGCCTTTGCACATTTCCAGTACTGAACCACACCCAGAGCCACGGGATAATCATCCACACCCCCACGCTGGACTGGCGTACGCCGGCCCAGTTCACTCCTCTTACGTATTGAGTGGGGGACGACAAAGCTACATGTGCAATGTCTCACCCGCTGCCTGCGGTGACATGGCTGCGTCCTCTGTATACGGCACAATGTAATGTTGTAGTGCCTGGGGCCCAACTGCATACATCATGAGCACACGGACACACTCAGATAGTTTGTTGAACTGGCTACGGGCACATGCACTCGACACCTTTATTGGCATGGTCACATGTACAGTGACGCATGTGCTGGATGTGTGTGGGGTGAGTGTAAGCCAGCCCTCATGGAGTCGTTGGTGCTGGCAACAACTTGAACAGTGATCACAATTAAAGCGGAAACAGAAAACACCAGCATAACAGAAACAACTGTGAAGCATCATGGTGGTAGCCGGAGAAAGTACAGTGTTCACCCAACATGCAAGCAGAATGGTCCATGATTAGTGGTGCACTGAGTTAGTGGCACCTGAAGAGCTGAGCAGGGAACAAGCTGATGATGGCACCCACGACTGGTGTGAGAAACTCTGATAGTCTGGCAGTAAGACACTTACGACTCTGGCACCTGTTGTTTGGAGTTGGTCCTGGCGGTGGTGGCGTGTGCATCCTGCGGTGATGCGACGTCCGGGCAGGCCAGGACTCGATTTGATGTGTGAGCCCAGGTGGGCCGCAGTTGAGGCCGGAGGCAGCGGACAGCGCAGGGCCACAGACGCATGGCCTTGATGACCCCCAGTCCATCGACCCAGAGGCCATCCAATATGCTATCAGACAGGGGCCATGACTTGAGCTGCACAAAGTTAGTGGCCCCGGATGCACTGCGGCCGGCACAGGCACACCGCTACGGGACGGTGACTTGCAGTGCAGTGAGATAGGGCCATGCGAGGTGAGCGGGTCCTCGTCGATGTCAAAGGTGAATGTAGCGAAGGTTTGCGCGGGACAGTGGAAGGTGTCCTCCATGGCATGATGCAGAGGACAGAAGCCGGCTGGAAGCGGCAAATGGAGGAGTGGAATGCTACAGCCTCGTTTTTGCCACAAAAGTCAGTATCACCGACATGATGATGAAGACAAGCCCCAGTCCATAGACTCAGTCGCCACCAAAGTTCAACCAGAAAGTGTCCATGGATGTCGGGGCACAGACTTAGTGGCACCGGAGCTGAAAGGGGATGCAGTCTGCGATGAGGCCAGTACAATGATATCAAGTCTGCCATAAATGATTCATGAATGAATTCCCAATGTGTGACCTACTCGACCGCAGTGTAGGCCGAATGCGTAGTCATCAAGGGCCCACAGACACGTGTGGTTGGGATGCCATGCACATACTTTGTGTCACCACATTGAAGGGAGTATAGTGATATAAACTCTGCATTGACATGTGTACTCGGCCATTGTGTAATCAAGACTCAGTTCCAAATGTGTGACCTACTTGACAGCAGTGTAGGCCCGAGGCAGCGGTCAGCAGGGGCCCACAGCCACGTGTCGTTAGCCCGCGATGCACAGTTAGTGACACCAGGGCAGTTGTCTGCAGTGTTCGAACACCTCCGTAACGATGGTCCTTTTCTCCTCCGGACTGAACCGCATCTTCCTCTTACTCGTCTCCTTGCGTTCAATGATATGAACTCCGCCATGCAGAAATCACGACTCAGTTCCACATGTGTGACCTACTCGACCGCAGTGTAGGCCGAAGGCAGTAGTCAGCAAGGGACCACAGACAGGTGTAGTTCGAATGCTATGCACAGAGTTGGTGGCACCTCGAAGGGAGTATACTTATATAAACGCAGCCATAAAGTGTGTACTCTGCCATTGCATAATCAAGACTCAGTTCCAAATGTGTGACCTACTTGACCGTAGTGTAGGCCCGAGGCAGCGGTGGAGTACGTCAACGAAAAAGGAGTAAAGCGGACCTGTGTCGCGGAGGCTGTGATGGTCTGAGGAGGCTGCCAAGGTCGCGGGCTTCGGGCTTGGAGCTTGTGCCGGCACGTGGTGGGCCCTCTTTGACACACGCCGGTGTCGGCAGGTGAGCAGTGAGGCCTGGCTGCGCAGGGGCAGGCATGATGGGTTCGGGGACCAGCGGCCCGGGGTGCAGCAGGCGCACAGGATCGCAGGCCACACCGCTCACGGCGACGGCCTCGTGGCGGGTTGGGAGGTGCCGCCCTGGCAGACACGTTGGGCATTCCGGAGGAGAGCCACGCCCAGAGCTACGTGCTATTTATTCACACCCCTACGCTGGCCTGGCGTACGCCGGGCCAGCCCACTCCGCACACGCTTACAGGGAGGGATGTCACAAACTACATTTCCGCGGGCTTCCCCACTGGCTGGGGTGACATGGTTGCCTCCACTGTCCACTACACACCAGACACCAGCAGTGCATGTAGACATGGATATGTCTGTGGTCTGCATACTGCAGTCTGTCCAGCACATCTCCGCCACACTTGGCATTGTGTACATTCTCATTCATGGGTCACTTGCCTCCTTTGCACATGCCTGGTTCCCACCTCTCCCCACATTCCGGTATTGTGTGGCTGAGGTGCCATGCCGTTGATGGCTCATGTACATGGCTAACCAAGCTTGCCACAGTAAGTTGTGCTGTCGTGTCTGGTGGGTGGGCATGTTGTTTGGCATGTTGTATGTGATTTTGTGACGTGTGCAGTGCCAGAGTTGTGAGTTGCATGATTGTGGAGTTGAGGTGTGTGGTGTGTTCATTTGGTACTTGCCAACGTGCAGTGCATTTCCATAGGTGCCATCCTGGAAGCGCTGGTTGATGTTGGACTGTCGGAAGATGAAGGGATCATGCACACTGCCTGGGTAGTTGGCTACGACATTGGTGAAGAGTCCCTTGTGGTCCACTATTGCCTGCACGTTGATGGGATGCGTGTGCTTTCTGTTGCGGTTATTGTGTGCGGTGTCAGCAGGGGGCACAAGTAGAACATGTGTGCAGTCGGTTGCCCCCAACACATGCGGGAATCCAGCTATGGCGTATAGTCCTTGCTTGGTCTCCAGCTGTTCCTGCGCATTGTGGGGGACATATAGGTGCTGGGGTACCTAGCTGATGATGGTATCCAGGACAGGTGTGACGAACTTGGATGGGGCTGGCTGTGCGACTCCTCCGACTCTGGCGGTTCTTGGTTGGGAGGTACCAGAGGCCAACAGGTGCAGCACAGCCAGCAGCTTTGTCTGCGGAGGGATGTTGGTTGTCCGCTGTGTTGGTACCGTCAGCCTGTGGGCAATGATGTTCAGGATGCGGAGGATGGTTGTCCTTTTGTGCCTGTAGTGGGCATTGACATTGTCAGGTGTTAGGTCTGTGAGGCTGGTGCATTTCCTGAAGGTCCGCTGTCTTTGTCTGCACTGCCTCTGTGGTGGTCCAGTGGGGTGTGGGGGGGGGGGGGCACGGTCCTGGGGGTGGTGGCGGTGGGTGTTGTTGCCATCTCGGGCTCCGGGATGCATGGTGAGTGGCTCCATGGCATCTGTTGTTCTTCATGTGTGGCTCTGGGCTGGGCTCCCTTTGATGGTGCAGGTTGTCGTCCGACTTTACACCAGGTCGGTGCAGATGTTAATTTCCTGCTGCTAACGCGCCTTATCGCCTGTTTTGTGGTCTTACCGCCGATGTGGCTGGTCGTTGAGAATGTTGAGGTGTGGTGTTGTCACTGATTTTTGCTCGGGAACGCCTACTCTGCATCTCATTAGCGATAGTTGCCGGGGTCATCTGTGGCGATGTTTTTTGCGGATGCTTTCGCAAGTTAACTGGTGGTATCGGCTGTTAGCACCAGCTTGTGAATGGGACGATGAATTTATCGCGACTTTGGCTGTGATAAAGTGCCGATAACTCGGCGATAGCTCCTTGAGAATATGCCCCATAGAAAGAGGAAAAAACGAGGAGAAATAAACTTATTTCTGCTCGTTGCACCGCCCCAAGGGAGGCATAAGGTTTTGGCCCCTCCCCAGGTTTATATGGTTTTGTAAACCTGGGGAAGCTCCAAAATACATGGGTGTTGTGTGGGAATATCCACTGCAGCGCCCATGGAATGCTTCCCTAGCGCAGAGAAAGGCAACGCAGCAACTTGCACTGCCTAGCCTTACTCCATAGCTATGAGGCCATTCAAAGCCAATCAAAGTGACTTTGCGTGGTCTCATAAATATGATTTTGTTGTTTGCGTCACTGAAGCGTCACAAAAAGTGATGCTCTGGCGGTGTAAGGACCTCATACATATGCCCCAAAGTCTGTTGGGTCAAATATTAGGAAAAATCTTTCAAAGTACAAGAGCTGTTAATCCAAAATAGTTTTGCATCTCATGTGGTTGGAAGCATGCTATAAAATGTGACCTTTACAAAGTTAGGGGCGTATTTATGAGAGCCCTGCATCACTTTTGCACTATGTAAAGTGGTACATGTGTGACGCAGGACTCTCATAAAGATTTATGAAACCATGTAAAGCCACCCTGCGTGGATTTAGGGGCCTCATAAATCATGAGTAAGGCGATGCAGCGCAAATAGCTGCGTCGCCTTACTCTGTGCCCAGGAGGCGTTCCATGGGCGTTGTGGTGGGTTTTCCCATGCAACTCCCATGGAATTTGACGCTGCCCCAGATTTACGAAGTGATGTAAATCTGGGCAAGCGACAAATCCATACACCTCCTGAGGTGAAGCGCAATGAGGAGAAATATGTTAATTTCTCCTCGTTTTTCCCTCTTTCCATGTGTGTTGCATTCTGCAGCACACATGAAAAGAGGAAAATGCCTCGTAGGTTTTGTGCAGTAGGTGCCCCTTCCTGCACAAAATCAATCTTGCCTACTTTGGCCCAGGCAGCGAAGACGGCGCCCGCGCATGCAGAAAGGACAGGCATGCCCCGTATTGCTTAAATACGGTGCATTCCTGCCCTTTCACTTTGGCGTAGGGCACCGCAGCAAAGGTGCCTTGCTGTACTACCCTACGTCCACATGCACAAATGAGGCCCTTAGAGTGCGACAGTGAGAGTGTCTGCACCACAGCAGGAGTTGAAAATGATTATTTATGGACAGAAGTACTTTAGTTTGCGTGTCATTTGTCGTACATGAACACACCAGGGGTTGGACAATATGTTTAGTGGGTTCCCCACATCTTTACAGCTGTTTGATTAAGTCCCCTCTCAAGTAGCATATCACATAAGCGTTTCACTGCCAATTGAAGACACTGGTCCTTTGCCGAGCAGGCACGATTGTTGATGTACCGACTCAAAATCAAACGCGGACAAACTCCCAAGGCAGAAATTTGTTCTTTGAAATGGAGGTGTCCGCTATTTGCGCCGCTCCAGAGCCCCACGGGCCTCGCTGCTTCTTAACCATGATGTTGGTGAGAATTGCGCACTGCTTATGAAGAACTTTGTTCACCTTAGCAATCCTTGATTTGGTACTTGATCGCTCACGGCACTTCCCAAAGATACTCCTTAAATCGAACCTACCAAATCTTTCTGTTACGTCTTTTTCAAAACAACAAGTAAATCATTATGGGAAAATGTCCATGTTAACCAACAGCCTTCAATGCATTTTGATAGCTGCACACCGACACACTGCGTTTAGGAAGAAACACTCTCCCCTTTGTCAAGATTTACCATAGCCTTATAGCCCGCCGTAGCGGGCTATACCGGCTATTAAAGGCCCGCTCCAGCGTTAAAGGCCCGAGCCGAAGGCCTTTAACAAGGGAGCGGGACTTTAATAGCCGGTATAGCCCAGCTACGAAGGGCTATAAGGCTATTAGAACATTCTGCCACTAGAGGGCAGAATGTTCTAACAAATAAAACAAAGGCTTCAGGGAGCGGGAGGGGATTGAAATCCCCTCAGGCTCCCTGAAGCCTTTGTTCACAGCCACAGCTGTGAACAAAGAAACATTGGAATGTTGGAGCTCCGGGCTTATATCAGCCATTATAAGCCCGGAGCGCTCTCAACATTCCAATGTTCGAATGGAGCATATCATCGAAACACATCATTTGTTTTATTGAACTTAAGTTAAATTTTCTTCCAGTCATCCATTACCGTAGTCAGCTAATTATTATCAATTTCAAGCTCTTCACCTTATCAAACAGTACTGAGATTACGTTTATATTCCTTAAGTACATGATAAGTCAAACCTTTCCCTCTGACCAGTTATTGAGTCATTAGCATTATTGTGTGGAATATTTTCATAATGCAACTGCTTAAAGTTAACCTTTGATACAATGACAGCAGCAACAAGCACTGGCAAAGCCAAATGATCTGGGTTTAATGGCTAACATATGAAAACACAGCGTTAGCACATTAAAGCAAGGCACATACCTGAAAAAGTTGTAGAGCATGGAAAACGAAGGCAGTGTAGAGGACAGGTGGCGGAGAGAAGTAAGCAATGACAAAGGAGAGTAGGCCCTGGGATCGGGAGATGAATGCGTTGGCAGGGGAGAGGATGGACAAAGAGGTGGGAGTTATGGCAAGAGAAAGCAAGTTTGGCTTGGCTGACCAGTGGAAAATGGGCTGCTAGATCAAGGTTTTCTGCTGGATTAGTCAGCTGGGGCTCCACCAGTGGAAAACCTGTATTACGCTCACTTCTAAATGAGGTGGATGAACTTTAAGTTTGTCAGAACGGGGGCCTTGCTGATTTACAGTGAGGCCCCTGCTCTATCAAACTCTAACTAACCCTATGGGCCTCATTTAAAGTTAGGACCCCTAACCACAAGGTCCACAGAGGCTCTGGCCTCTGCTTTCTAGGAAGATGTCTACCCCCAGATATAGAGACCCCTACTTGCCTCATGAAGATCTCGGTGCCTTCAGTGCATTCGGTGGAGCAGTCCATGTGGCAGCTCCATTGATGATACAGATTGTTTGTGAAGTGGGCAGCATGTTTGATGTGTCTATTCAGCAAGGTATTTCGTTTTACAAGAACAAACTCTCACAACAGGAATTTGTTCTAGCAGAACAAATTAACCATCACACCAATGGACAGGGAATGTCCTGAATGGCAGTCCTGAATAGGGAAAATTAGTTTCTGACAACCCGCCCTAAAATGGGTGTGGTGACTATCACTATGACCTAGCCTGCAGAGTCAAGAGTTTGCGGAAGAGAGAAATCAGCGTTTCTCCAACCTATAAATCGGGCTGAGGGACACCAAGATTTGCGTAATGGTTCATCTACCATTTTAAGGCAGAAGCACAATTTGACCATCTCTAAATTACCCCTAAACTTCTATGCAGATCAGGATCACTAAGTCAGGTAACCATCACTTAGACATGGATGCCAAATGGGGTACGAATTGCAAGGTCAAGGGTTTTTACTGGTCGGGGCATATAAGACTCAACCAGTGGAAACGCTGCACTCCATCCACTTCTAAATGGGACAGGTGGATCACTCTGGCTGTGCACACACCAATTAATCTCCACAGACTGTAGATAAAATGTATAAATACTCAGGTACTGATGCACTTTGGGATTTGTTGACTGAACCAGTCAGGAGGGGTTCTCTTAATGCAAGTTAATTCCCCTTGCAGCTGGTGATGTCAACACGGGTATAACATAGTGACGAGTGCTTCCAAAAGGGCTGACACAACTGAATTATGGAAGTCTGTGCAAATACTTAAACTGTCACAGCATCTTTGCCTCAAGAGACAATTGAAGCATGCCCATTAAACATTTTTTTCTTCATCTTCAGACAAGCCAGATATCTCGTGCATCGAAATCAACCCTTCAGAAAGCATTTACCGAGGGCAAAAGGTGATCCTGAAGTGTCAGGCAAAAGGGTTTCCAGGACCTACATACCACTGGAGGATCCCCTACAATACCTCTCTTACCTATTCTCAGGACAACAGCACAGTCACCATCTTGGCTGCGGAGCTCCAGCATGGCGGGGTCTACGAATGCGAGGTGCGGAACAAGCATGGAAGTGACCGCCAACAAAAAGAGATTCACGTAAAAGGTAATGCCAATCAGACATGGTGAAAATAAGCTTTCATGATGAAGCTGTCTGGCTTTTATTAGGCTTTCTTTTTGTAGGCTGTGAGATACTTTTAAACCATAAGTTTGTTAACCTGATAGCAATATTTCCTTCACCTGCTTTTGATCCACAAAAGCAATGAATCAAGTTGCTCTCAGATCAGAAGAAACCCATTTGGTAGTGGCGTAGGATAAGGATTTTGAACTTTGATTCTAGACGGCCAGATATGCAGGATATTTACATGACATCAATTTACATACGATTAGGTTGACAGAGTTAAAGCCCCTTGCATCTCACTGCTGGACTCGTGGTTTAGGGTCATGATATAAGAACCCTTTCATTCCAACCGATGATACTTAAGCTTCTTCTGGTAATGGCAAGGTCCAACACGTAGGACAGTGGGTCCAAGGAGGAATTACATATGTACAGAAAAGGCAGCCATGTTTTGTAAAGGACTATCTTCCAAGAGCAGACTGAGCTCAGCAAAGGAAGTGATAGAGGGACATGATGGAGAGCCAACTAAGAAGGGAAAAGTGATAGCAAAAAGACCAGACCAAGTGAATGGTTACCGATGCCAAGAATAAAGAGAGTTTAGATATCAGCCCATGAAACTCTAATACAAGGCTGATTTGCAGGATCATTTCAATTTAAATAATTTGAATATATGTTTATCTGGTGTGGTTATCATAAAAACATGACTTAAATTTAGCACTTTCATGAACAAAATACAAACAAAAAGATTGACTCACAAGAAGGAAGAAAATTTTGAATGTTTTCCAATAAATCCAATACTGTTCTCACTAGTTATTAAAATTAAAGTATACAAGCAATGTTTTTCTTATTGGCCTTTTAATTTAAATAATATTGGGCCAATCACAGGAGGTGCCCACACCTTCCAGGGCCCTATTTTGGAACATGGGAAGGACTCCCACATCTCCGACATGTACCTCAATCAGGGTTCTAGCTCCTCTGCCAAAAGCTCTTTGTTTATAAGGCAAGCATCCACCCATATGTAGGGAATGCCGCACCTCCCCACTACTGTTGTTCCAGTCGTCTACACACAAAAAACTCAGGCACTCAGCCCACTGCAAAGAAACTCCTACCAACTAATTCAACTGAAGACAAATGCCCTGCTTCCCAGTTCACCATACCCTCTGTTCTATTTTATACTCATTCAGGCACATTCTATCTACAAGATGATTTAGAAAATAAGTTTCTACATCTATCCGACCTGCTTTAGCCTCTCCTCATCATTGATCATTGCCATACTAATCACACTTCACTACACTCTCATCCTTGCCCAGGGCCTAACCAAAATAGAGGTTGTTCTTACCATCATCCTCAATTCCTTCCAGAAACCTTTGCATCCTCAGCCTCCTCACTCTACTTTTAATGTCTCCCAACACACTTAAAATTCTCCTCAAATTTCTCCTTGCGTCACCCAATAGCGAAATTCCAAGCCCATTCTCTCTCTCATTGCCATGTATCTCCCATGTCTACAAATCCATGTGAACAACCTCAGTTTCACCATCCACTTCGCTCTTCTCTGCCGCACTCCCCCTGGGACACCTCTTGGTGGCCCTCTGATCTTGGCCCCCCACCCACCCCTGCGGACCCTGCCAAGAACCTCGGGATCATCCTGGCACCAACCTCTCCATAAGCAGACAGATCAAAGCCATCTCCTCATCATGCTCCACATCCTGTGGACGCTACACAAGATTTTCAAGTGGATCTCAATGAACACCAGACAAACGGTCACCCAGGCTCTTATCACAAGTAGACTTGATAACAGAAATGTGCTCTACATCGGAATCTCAGCCCATGTCCTACGCTGACTCCGAACCACCCAGAACGCCACCGCCAAACTCATCCTGATCATCCCACGAAATATCAACATTTCTCCACACCTCAACAATCTCCACTGGCTCCCAGTCCAGATGTAAGTTCAAGCTACTCATCCACGCCTACTAAGCTCTCCACAACACTGGTCCAGCTTACCTCAAACACTGCCTCAACTTCTACCAACCCAACAGGCACCTTCAATCTGCTTCCTAGGCAAGGATGCACCTCCCTCACATCAAAAAGACCAGCTGCGGAGAACGCTCTTTCGCATACCTTGCAGCCAAGACCTGGAACGACCTCCTGAAACACCTCAGAACCGTTCCACTCCCTCACTTCCAAAGGAACCTCAAGACATGGATCTTCCAGACAAAACAGGCATGATCCCTCCTCCCCCATAGGCCTGCTCTACTCTTCCCGATACCTTCACGTGTGAATAGCTGCACTCTACAAATTCACATAACATAACATCTCTTTATAAATCCTCCATAATGAGTGAGTACCTCTACCATCAGCAAATCCTTTAAAAAGATCCCCACTGACATCATTCTTACACCTTCGGCTCATTTCACCTGCCTCCTGATGATGTAGAAACCCTCCACTCCTCCCTCAATGACACTTCAAGCCTTCTGACACTTAGGCAGCCCTTCACTTCAACAAAGTAATTTGCAAAGAAAAATGCCCCGTTGTATCCCAAAACCTTCACAACTCCCAGCACACTGTCAGGAAAGTTGGAAGATTCAGTTGTCTTCCAAATTTCCCAATGACCTTAAAACCCACAAGCGTAACATATGCATATGTCGTGTAGAGTATGGTTGCATAGAATATACGTGCACCTCTTCATTTCACCTTTGTGAATTGTGCATACTGTACCTTATGCATGCATACATTATGCCTCTTTCAAGCTTAAATCAGACACCCAGAAAAGCATTGTGAATTTACATGTGTTTTTTTTTACATAATGCTGCAGCACATGTTGCACTATTCTTGTGTTTATGCCATTTTTGTTGCCGATTGTTTGCACTGTTTGCCAATATGGTGGCAGATGATGTCTTGTTCACTCCTCAAATTCCAACTCTTCAATGTTCCTTAAAGTTACCATGATCCCATCCTTGTAACCCACAAACAAGTAGAGTGTTTTCCAATAATTGGAAAAGAGTGGGGCGAGTACAATGGATGCAAGACAAGTGGTAAACACAAAAACAAAGCAGCAAAATTGAATATTTAGCAGGCATCAGTTAGAAAAGAGATCTAAATGACCATGGTGTTGCTTTTCTGCAGCAACTGGAAGACTATTCCACAAGGTAACAGCAAGAGCAATAAATATAATAAACACCATATTGAATATTTACTGGTGTAAAGCCTGCCACCAACCCAATCACCTTCTTTTTACTATTTTAATGTCTTTTTTGTAACTTGATTTAGGAGTCTATATTCAAATGATTGGTTTTTCATTTTTTTGTACTTTGTGATTGTGAAGATATTAAATATCAAATTGGTAATACTTTATCATTTGTTATCTAGTCAGATGGGTGAAAGTTCAATAAGAGCTAGTACAGTCTTAATTATACTGCATAAGACAGTCATTTTTTAGAGCTGATTGCTACATGTCATAATTGGAAAAAATATTCAGAATGAAAGACCTTTCTTCTTGTTCTGTATTTTAAAATATATGTTAATGTGCTTTCATGTTTACACAGCTAAAACATGCTATTTATTTGATCCCGTGTTAAATGGAACAAAAAAATATAGTCTGCCAAAGATATCATTTTTTCAAAACAGCATAAAGATTTTTTTTAAACTACAAAGTGGTATTATTTTTCAGATATTTTGCCGATTATCCTTGGTGTCGTCATTGGGGCCTTGGCACTTGCAGTGATGGCTGGCATCTCTTTGAAGATCTACCTTCTTCACCGAGCTGAAATATCCCAAGAATACCAGGTGTCCAGAGCCCAGGGTGTTGCGAAAGAAGAACACTCGACAAATACTTACACTAAGATGGCACAGTTTCAGATCTGCGACACATGAAAGGAAATATACCCTAGATATGTGCATGCCTGGTGTAGTCCAGGGGTATCATGTGCCGGAATGAGAAATCAAACAGGATTTTAAAAATATTTTATTTTTAAAAAAGTCGCTGAGTAAACATCTTCACATAGACATTGATGGATTTGCCGTGCTTGTCTTGATGAGCTGGGCGAAGATGGATACAGAAAAAACCATTGTCACAAATGTAACTTGTTTTCAATAGGCACTTTTTTAAACACTTTTATTTATTTATTTAACTAAATGTAAAATATCTCATTTTCATCTCATTTTCCGTCCTCTTCTGATGTGTTAGGGGGATAAACTTCATCCCCTCCTTTGTTTTAAGAGAGTTAAAAAAGGGGAAAAATATTGTAATTGGACTTTACCGATTTCTGAATGTTAGTGACAGAGTTGCTACTGATTACCTATGAATGATTCAGGTAAAACCTGGTGAACCTTCAGACTAAAGGCTTAATCGTGTTCTGTAATGGCCAGAATATGGTCTCATGTCAAAGAGGCATGCACGAGTCAATACTGATTTACCAGGATATGCCAACATTCCACCAGGCCCCTATCTCGCAATAAAAAGAACCTTGCAATATTTTACAGGGGCTAAACAATCATGAGCCTTGCTCTTCTCCTGAAAAGACTTACACTAGTCAAAAGGTTCACTACAATACTATTACACTGGTCCACAACTCCAATGAGTTTTTAAAAACTTGAAAAGGAAGTTGGAAGATCACTGTTGAAGTTTATTCCATTGTCTCCAATCAGACGTTTTGGTCTCCTACAACACAACAATAACTTCACAAAAAAACACCAGCTTTTACATGGTCAAAGTTATTTTTATACATCTCATAAAATTACTGTCATTACCCTTTTTTCTGTTTTAGAGGAAAAGGTTATGGTTAAATGTACAAAATCAAAAGTGCTATATGCTAGTTTTTTTGATTGCCTCTTTGATATATTGCATATTAAGCTTTTATCCCAATTAACGTTTATGATTTGTTCTTCCCATGATTATTTCTTGATACATTGATGCATAGAAATTGTATTATTTTATCTCCATAGAACGGCTCATAGTTTAGTTGCCATTTGAGTTTTTGCAACTGTATCAATCATTGAAGTACCTCAAAGAAATAATTCGAATTCACTTTACATTGCTTTCCTATGATTTTGCCTCTTCAACAGAATAGTCTTTAAAGGAAATGTATTAATCTTCCCGAACCTTTTAGCATAGGTAATTCAAGTTCTTTCACTTCTGTAAAAAAAGAATATTTTCAGGTTAGGTGGACATTGAGGTAACTGGCTTCATTGCCTGGTCTAAAGTTAAGTATCTCACCTCAGGCATCATTAGGAATTCAGTCTTGAGGCCAATATAAGATGTTTGCCCTGGATGAAGCCTGACTCGTTTTTGTGTTAGAGAGAAAATGTGTGTTAAAAGTGCTTTTGTTATCTATTCATGCCAGAAGAGGAACTCTTGCCACTCAATTTGGGTAAGAAGTCGATGTAAAATGAATTATGGGCCTAATTTAGGGTGTGACGGATGGAGTAGCATCAGCCGGGATGGCAGAGGACATTACAGAACATTACATGCGTCATCCCAACAGTACTCATCAAACGAATTCAGTGATCACCCTCGGCCCAGTCATCTCTGTATATTTTTTTTTAGAACACAGTCTGTACACCTAAAAGAGCCAGTGGTTCCTCTCAATTTATGAAACATCTGGTGGGTGGACCCCATAAGGTTTTATGGTCGCCCATCAAACTTTTTTAATTTTTTGTTTTTCAGAAAAAAACTTCCAAAATAGGAGTTTGCTTCTGTAAAACAAACAACTAATGACCCGCCACGCTGGGAGTTTTCTCCCAGGGTGAGGGGGTTATTATTGTATTTTTTTCGTGAACTCACCATCAGGTTTTTCCTAGTGGTGACAAAAAGGAAGGAAAAAGGCATTACACTGCCTACCGTAATTTGGGCGGGTGGTGGAATGTGTTTCTTCCTACGGCCATTAGAGGAAGTATTCCAGTGACTGAACCAACAAAGACTCCAGCGGAGGAATACCTAAGGCCCACCCATCTCTAAATGAGGTGCGCGGACTGAGGGTTTGAGGGGGCAGGGTACTCCTTTGCTTTTGCAACCTAGTACCAAGTGCGCTAAACTCTAAATCGAACCTTATGTTTTTTAAAACACAATGGGCTAAGCACATAAATAAAACATGTTGTATCATTACTGCTTTGTAATTGCTCAGTAATGTGCCTACAGCACTACTACATTGTGTACTAAAATGAACAGATCAAGTAGCCACAATAAATAAATAAAACACAACCTAAATAGATTTGCAGCATAAGGTTGCTGACAGGAATGGTAAACTCATGCTAGTCAATTGAGATTGAGAATGCAGGTTTATCCCCAAGGCCATACAGTTTTAAAAAATCAAAATGGCATTGCCAGAATTGATGAAGTAATCCTGATGAATGTTTTTTTTCTCTAAACAGATTTGTAAGCAAGGAATTCTTCAGTGGGTCGGCCTCTACTTCCACCTTTAATGACTCGTTCTTCTTCCCTCTATGTTCCTGTCCTACCCATATGTGCGCATTGAACTTACAATTCTCTCCTTTTTTGTCCCTGCCTGGTTCTGCTTGTACCTAGTATTTAAGTGCACCTTTTGGTGGTACCCATTTCTTGGTCCCTTCTCCATCTACATTTCTGTCCTCTTTTTCCTCCTACTCTGTGCTCTACCATCCGTTCTTGGTTTAACCCTCATTTTCCTAGACCTAGATAATAATACGTTTTGCCCAAATACTATTTATTATGTGCGTAAATCAATGGCAGCATCTCCTCAAAACAAAAGTCAAATATCACTTAAAATTAGGTTAATTTTGTGCTAAATGTAAAAGTAAATCAGTGCCCAGATGAATAAATATTTTTATTCCAAATCATTTGAAGCCAATTTGTACAATAATTAATAGCTATTTAAAAATCCAATTGGGCCCATGTGAATTGACGTATAGATTCCTTGTTAATTGTTTTATTGATACTAACATATTTTTCAGTTTGCACCCATAATATTGATCAATGTATAACAAAAATATATATTTTTTCAAAATAGTGGTTAAAACATGCTTAATGGAGTGGTCCAATTCTACCCCCTGTTCTTGATACATATTGTACAAAATGTTCATCACTTAGTACCAGTAGCGGCTGCTACCGGAAGGGGGTGTTGGGGCGGGGGGGGGAATGGAAAAAAATAAAAAGGACTTACCTGAAACAGACGGACGTCCGCTTCCCCTCCGTCCTCTTCATCTTTCTGTCTCCATTCTGGCCGGCAGCAGCAGCAGGAAGAACCCGGGCAAACAGACTCTCCTGAACCAATCACAATGCTGCAATGGTTCGGCGCTCAGATGGGGACAGGTAGGCTTTTCATGTTCCTCACCAGGCTGTGTAATGCAGCCTGATGGGGAAGATGCAAAGTGCGCATGACTGCTTGGCCGGCCCAAGAGGGCCAGCCAAGCAGTCATACACACTTAGGGAGTGCAAACGAATCCTCCCCCTGCGCTGCCCAGCCCCACCCCGCCCCGTGAGCCACTGACTTCCATAGGAAAAATATAATGATAATAACGATATGTTATTATCATTGTATTTTTTCTTTTGAGCAGTGGGGTGACGCTGCTCCGCCTTAGCGGAGGAGCCTCCACTGCTTAGTTCACAAAACAAGGGCTAAATTGTGCCTGGTATTTTGATGAATTTGTGCCCAAATAATAGTAATTTAATGTGTCTAATTTACTTACATGAATGAGTTGGAAATAATTTGATTACTGTTTCCAAGCTAATTGTGGCTAAATAAGTCAAATTTTGCCAACTCAAAGCTCAACCAGTTACAAAATAAGTAGTAAATTTGCTCCCTAAATAAAATTGTTGCTGGTATAAAAGTAATGGTATCTTATAGCCTCTATATTAATAATAATGTTACACCCAAATAATATTTAATCTGTGCTACAATTAATCGAAGATATGTGCCCCACTCAAGGGCCTCATTGTATCTGTAACTTGTGCCAATCTTCGGTAAAGGCAGGACCATGCTGTGCCCAAAATAAGAATAGATTTGTATCAGTCTTGGTGGCATGAATCAGCCCAAAATAAACACAAATGTATACCTCACATGAGGGCTATTAGGTGCTGAGACGAGGGTCCAAATATCACCCGAGAATATGGGTCAGTGAATAACCAAAGTAATGGTGTATTTGTACCTAAATGAATAATCACGTTTTTCACAATGATTTTTTAATGGCTTAAAATTATTTGCCTCAAAATTATACATAATTGTAAGACCAAAACAATGATTGTTCAGTGTACAAATTAATGGGTAATACATGTCAACAACAGGGTTCCCAAAGAGTCCGTAATTATCATGTAACATGGCCTAATATGGTTTCTAGTTTATGGCCAGATTAATGATTAATTTAAAGTTAAATATGTGTATAACAAGATTGTCCAGAGGTGCCTAAATGAATGGACCAATTATAACTAATACCTGTGCGAAAGCGCAATAAAAATCAATTGTATTGTGCACAAAATGACAACATACGTTATCCATCAGGCTCGCCCCAAAGCGGTTCGATTTTAGGAAAGAGTTGAACATGCACCTCTTGAAAGAATACCACATCACAATGCACTGGTCATCCACAAGCTAGCTACCTCTCCTATCACTCGCTGACATTATGCTTGTCTTTGACCCTGTACAGCGCTCACCTGCCTTTTGGCTAGATTTGCGTAATAGAAATACCACATACAAACCGACTCTATCCTATGGCTAGAAAAGAGGTCAATTTATGCCAACATGATTGTCTTTAGTTGCCAAACATTCATGGTAAATAGCCTAATAAATAGTGATTCTGTTGATAAAATAAGGCCCAATTTGTGTCCACAATGAAGATCAAATTCAAACAAGATAAGGGCCAACTAGTGAGCTACATTATGATAAATGTCTCCTCAAATTAGTCTTTAATAGGTGTCCAAAGAATGGTTAAATTGTGGCGAGAAAAAGACTATTCATTACCAACATTATAGCGAATTTCTGCCCAAGATTATATACCAGCAATAATGGTAAATTGTTGTCCAATATATTGGTTAATATTTATTCAATACCATGGTCAATTTTTATCACAAATTGGGTTCAATTTGTACCTAAAAGGATTGTGTGCAGAATTACAGTAAAAGTAGTAAAGAAATATTGTAACCAAATGCATACCTAAAGTAAAAGTGATTTCATCTGCACAGAAACATTATGCATAACCTATGACAAAATGAAAAGTCCTAATGTGCCAAAATCCAACTGTATGATATGCCCACAAACAATTGAATTTGTGAGTCATAAATTATGCCTAGCATATTTTTGCGAATAATCAGACGGCATATGCTTTCATAAAACAATCGTAGATTTGTTCCAATGGATACCAAGATAATAAGCCTGTTTTCCTAAAACATAGGTCAATCAGAAGCTAAGGTAATAGTATCTTTGGACAGAATAATGTATTTCGTATAATAACAATGGCTTTACATTTGTACCTAAATTATTAGAAAGGTAAGTGCAAATATTGCTTCATCTATTCCAAAGTAAATTAATAACATGAGTATTAAACAAGGGAATTGATGTGCACCTAATACATTGCAATATAAAACATGGCCCATGTTATTTCCAAAGTATGATTGCATTTTTATCTATCATAATGGCAAGTGGCAGGCAAAACAAAGATACTCCTGAGATTAACATAATATTAAGTACCCAAGATAAGGGTGCAAAGGGTTTAATTGTGCTATGTAAACATAGGGCATTCAATAGTAGTCAATGTAATGGTACATTTGATCCCACAAATATTTAAGCTTTTATCACAAAAATTGCTTCAATGTTTAAAATCTGCATAATAATGGCTAACATGAGCACAAATTAATGGATGGTATATGCTTCCAGGAACGGTGATATTGAAAACATTTTGGTAATTCGTGCATAATGCAATATTCATTGTGTGCTCATACTAATAATCAATTTGATTCCAATATACAGGTAAAACCATGCTCAATCTAATTGTTAACATATGCAGAAAGGAATATCACAATAACACCCAAAGTATAGGCCAAATAACAAACAATAAATTGATCAAATTATGCACAAAATGAGAATTAAACTGTAGCCAGAATAAAGTTCATTATTTAATGTTTGCAAATAAGAACCACTGATTTGTAATAATGGTAAGGTCACTTTTGCCAAAACAAGGGTTAAATTGCAGGGGAACTGGAAGTCAATAAGAGCACAATGGTAGCTAATTCCCATAATATTCCTAAATAAGTGCTTAAAATAAGGGTTAGATTGTGTCCAGGAATAGCTTAAAAGTGTCCAAAATGATAGTGATTTCTTTCTAAGCAAAAAGGTAGTTATTTATCTCCAATAAAGGTACATTTCTATAGTGTGTGCCACACAAGGATCATAGAATTGTGTTCAGTTTGTACTTAAAATATTTGTAAGTGTGTACCCAGAAAAATGGTTAATTAGAAAAGAAATATTGTTGGCAAATTTCTACCTCGTGTAATAGACATTTTAATCCTAAAAATAAAATGTCATGTTAGCACACGTAATGGTCAGCATGTGCAAAAACAAGCATCATGCATTGCTCACCACAGTAATTAGTTTGTGTGTCCAACAAGAAACAAAGTATTTACAAATTAGGAGTCATTGTCAGTCTAATGTAATCTATCGCCAACTCAAAATGATGCGAACTTTGATGCCAAGGGAATTGCCAATAGCTAATAGAAAATAACATTTTATAAAACATAGGTCAGTGACTAATGGTGCATTTGTTCACAAAGTTTAAATAACAGTATGAAAGTCATGCCTAGATCAATAATAGTACTAAACAAAATTTAGTGCTTAATCTGTGCTCATGTGAACTGATTATTTGTGCCAAAAACAAGGGTCATATTTTTCTAATTACATGGTTCTGTTAATACATCAGTTTGTCTCTAACAAAAAAGCTTTGTGATTTCAAAATACAGTAAATCCATGTGGAACATAATCATCAACACCTCCCCAATAAAGACCCACATGTGCACTTAAAATATAGGCCTAAAGAAACCAAAGTAATGGTAGATTTAAAGCCAAACTAACACTTCCATATATATCCAAATAATGGTACCCAGTATGGACATACATTATATTACTTTATCTTTTTCAGTCAAAATATATTTTAATGTTTGTCCATATTGTGAATAACATATGCCCAACTAAGGAGAGCTTTCTAAATATAATCACGTTAAAGCGCCTAAGATAAAAGCTAGTTCATGCCCCAAATAATAACCAAGAAGTGCTGTAAGGAGTTAAAACATTGTTCCAAAGTATGCTACAATTGAGTCTAAACTAATGATGAGTTTGAGTAAAAATAAAGGGTTCAATTTCGACAAGATTGATGGCCAAATTGTGTTTAAACAATGGTCAGCTGTTGCTCAAATTAATGGCAGATGTATTTCAAAATAAATTATCAATAAGTGCCCACAATTTTCGTCAGAGTGTTAACAACATTAAGCACAGGTTTTGCTCTACATAAAGGTTCTATCATAGAAAACTAGTTGCCAAAGAAATGATATGCATGTACTCTAAATAAGTGCCAATAGATCCACGAAAGTAGAGTCACCATGTCCCAGTAATCAGCTAACCAATGTCAAAATGACAGTCGATTTCTTCCGACAATAGTGGCCAGTAGGTTGCAAATTCAAGATTAATATGATGGTATTATTGTGCCCAGAATAATGAGCAGTTTGCTTAAGAAAGATTGCAAACAAAGTTCGACCGAAATTAATAATAATTCTAAGCATAAAAGTAGTACTGATGTGATGCCCTAAATTACTGTAACTATGCGCCAAAAAAGTTGTGTCCACAATTGTAACTCCTCTGTGCCTAAAGTATGAGACAAATTGTGCCATAGAAGAGACAATGTGCCATTTGTATGAACTGGTATTGGACTAAGGTATTGGCAAACTGGAGCCTACATAGTGGTCAATATTGGGCAAAAATAAAGATCAAACTGTGGCCATCTCAAGGTCAATCAGTGATCAGAGTAACTATTGTCCCTTTGTGTACAAAGAATAATATATTGAATATCAAAACAAAGCCTGTTCTGCAGTCTTTTGCCTCAAATTCCATGCTGATATGATATAGCAAAGTAGTGGATACAATCATATTAGGCTGGAGAGAGAAGATGTGATTATGCTCCAGTTCTTAGTCTTGTGTTTTCAAGTTCTTTAATATGGGGTGTACTAGGGGTGAAAGATACTTCTGGAGTAGCAGTTTAGGGTGGACTGAAGTTGGGGGAGAGGAATTTGTTTATGTAATTGGTGTGTTATAGTTCATATTTGATAGACATCATCAAACGAGACCCAAACGTATAAGACTGTAATTGACCCTCATGTTTTGTATAATGTCCTAGAATAGCAATAGGCTTAAAGATAGCTTTAAAAGGGGGACTCTGCTGCAAATCACTGAGCAACACTCTCCCACCATTATAATGCTAGAGGAGATCCACATACGAGGCACTCAGTGAACATTCCTGGGTTGCTGTGGGTACAATAGGGTCTTCAATGATGAGTTCATTAAGGAATCTAGAGGGATTGCTCTCCTACTGAAAAGGTAATTCCCATTCACGGTTACAAAGTCATACTCTGAATGTTGGGGGTGGTATTTGATGGAGTTGGGTATGCTTCATGGCAGACCCAGGATGCTTATAGATGTCTATGATCCGCCCCCAGGCTAAACTCAATGATCTAGGCTCCACAATAACTGATGCTCCCCAAGAGATCACTATTATTGAAGGGGATTTCAGTGCCGCAGTGGTAAATATGTTGGATTGGTGTGCCAAGCTGAGTGTTGACCCACCCTGGTCCTCTCCATTAACTGAATGGGCAGCATCGATGGGGCTGTTTGAGGCATGGTGGACACTTAATCCCATAGGCAAGCCTTAACTTACATTTTGTCACAGTACCAACCCCTCTCTCATCTAGACTACTTCTTTCTGCCCACTCCTGATCTGCCTTGACTGTCTGATGCTTGTAGCATGTAACATGGCCTGTCCAATTGTGTGCCATTGGAGTGTTCCATAGGCCATGCACCGGGGATACACTAGAGAATGTGGCCTATCAATGCCTGGTGGTTGATCGATCGAACTTGCATGGCTAACATCAGTAAAGAGACTGAGGCATACTTTAAATTGAATGATGGCATAGTCTCATCCCTCTGCACCGTATAAGTGGCATGTAAGACTGTCCTTACAGTGAGTGAGCTCTCATATCTTAAACATCAGTAGTAGTGCAAGGAAGAATCTATAGTCTGTCTTGAGACAGGGCTCCTTCAACTAGGGTATAACTTTAAACTCCGCAAAGAAGACCATCTTTTCTGTTGTATTGAGGCTACTCGCTTGGCCATAAGACCTATAACCTTAGAGGCTGCTAAAGCTACTTGGATGGCCTTGCAACACTGCATATAAAAGAGAAGTTTAAGGCCAGCAAACTCCTGTACTGACTCCTGATCTGCAGAGTTGACTGAAAGAGTGATCTCAGGCATCCACACGCAAGGCAGTACCCTGGCCACTAGTGTCATGGAGATGACTCAGGTTTTCATCAACTTTTATGAGAAACTTTAAAGGAATCCCTGGGCTTCTGGATCTCAAGGTTTGTGACAAGCTCGCTTTACCAATGAGGCACCTGGATAATGAAAGACACACTGAGCTAGACTTTCATAAGTGGGAGGGGAATTGGCAGAATCATTAGCTTCTATGCAGTCCAGAAAGATGCCTGGGCCAAACGGCCTCTCACGAGAACTATTTTTTTTTTTAATTATTTTTTATTGAACAAGTAACAATCTTCAGATAAACATCATACCGACATTATACAGTCGCTTAAGTTTACATGTGTTCCCTGTGTACCATATTACATCATACAACGTCCTTCACAGTTTTGCAGCTGCCGACAATGCTGTCTCACGGGGCATCGCTCAACCTTTTAGTCTAAGGGGGCTTGTACATGGCCCTCAATCCTCTTCCCATAGGCCCCTGTATTGTGCCCATGCACCCCATATCTTCTTCCATTTACGTGGGCAGCCCCTGCTTTGGTAGACTGATTGCTCCGCCCTGTATCACCAATCCATATCTTTTTTCCAAGCTTTAACTGATGGGGCATCACCCGCCCCCCATGCACGGGCAATGTTTCGTTTGGCCACACCCCCCTGCCAGTGCGAGCCAGGTCTTAGCCCATTGCGGCCACGTTGTCTCCCCAGTTACTCCTAAAATATGCCACCTGGGCTCCGTCAATACTGGTTCTCCCACTACTTCAGCCATTACTCGGGATAAGCTCTCCCAGTAGTGTTGGATTACGGGGCAGTCCCACAAAATGTGGAAGAATGTTCCCTTTTCTCCACAGCCCCTCGCACACTCCTCAGACATACAATTTCCAGTACGGAACTCACCAGAACTATTTAAGCAACTAGCTATATATAGGTAGATCGCCGTCGGGATTACGATACTCCGTTCTGACAATCACTTTCATGTTGGATAGACTGCCATGAAAAGGCTGTCGGAAAGGGACTTTGGGGGCCCCAAACAGGGCCCCTGTCTGTTGTGGGCACTTTGAAGTAGCCCAGGGGGCACATGTAGTGCCCCCACACACCTCCATGCACCGTGTGTCATGCACCACATTGTGCATGGCACACAGAGCATGGATGTGCACAAAGTGCTCGTTTACACTGCAGCTTGTGCTGCAGCCCTTTTCTGTGGCCGTGGCAAAATCCGCCATGTAAATAAGCACTGTCCGGCCGCCAACCCAGTGGTCGCATTGAAATGCGGCGGTTGGACCGCAGACTGCTGTTGGGCGGTCCCCTGACCGCCGCCATAGCGGTCAGCGGTCCAACCGTCCGCCATCATAAGCCCCTAAGTGCCCATGTGGGTTTGGCCGGCTCTCTCAACCCCTGCCAAACCGACATGCGCAGCTAGTCTTTCTCCAGCCCGATCTGTGTTGTACAGTCAGGTGGAGAAGAGGCACAGGCTCTCGGTCCATGTCTGAGCACCAAACCAGGCCGCTCAGACCAATCCTGGTGCTGCTCTCATGCTGGTAATAGCATTACCAGCATGAGAGCAGCGTCTAGATTGCCCATGGGTATCTGGGAGCCTGTGCATTGGCTGCTGGGAGTCAGCAGGAGCAGACGAGCAGAAGACCACCGAGGCCGCGGCCAGCAGGTAAGTAGATATTTTCTTTTCCAGTTTGCCTTCACAGTAGCCGCCACTGTGTATGTCAGTGGTTGTGTTATATTTCTGGATGTAATACCAAAAACCTCAGAGAGGTACCAAAATACTGGTTGGGTGGCACACTAATGCATTTTACATGTTTAAGCCACGCCCCTTTAGAGACCCCCACTATTTTCATGCCACTTAAAGCCCTGGACGCATTAATACATTTAATAAAATTAAATGGTATCCCACTGGACTAAAGTTGAATTTCTATATTTAAATTTTGAACATCAGTCCTCTGATTTGATAAACTACTTACAGTCCCACCAATAATGATGAAAAATACTTATTTTTGCAAAATTCTACCAACTAAGAATTTCTGTAGAGTAAATTTCAGAGTAGTGTATGAAATGCACTGAGCAGATCTCTCAGTGTCATGATGACAATATATTAAATTGATAACAGTTATTAATGCTACAGGATGCCCTGGCGATCACCAATTTATTGATTGACATTGTCATAAAGAACATCCTGTCCCTCGCTTGGAGCCATCACCTTACTGAGTGCAGAACCTGGCTGCCGCCTGACACTGCTGTAGGCAGGAGCAGTGACTTCTGAATATAGCGCTTCAATCTCCTCGTAGCGGGCATCCGGGGGTGCAGCGTGTGGGACATGCTCAATAAGGGAATAAAATGGAGCCTGCTCGATGGCTCCGGGCTCCTCCGCTGATGCATAGAGTGGATTTTCCAGCATGTCCACCTTGTTATGTCCTGCGAGACACGTTCTAGTGTCTTGACAGGCATAGAGTTTAGAGCCACTCCCCTATGGGAGTGGGCACACTGGCACCCCCACACACATCCCTCACAGGCGTCACGAGTGACGTGAGCCTGTTAATAAAAGGGCCCGGGTGCACGTGCTCATGGCCAGTTATCGTACTATCGCACTCGTGTCCGTGTCAGTCATTCAGCAGAATGTGGGCCTAGAGCCCCCAACACAACATTTGGCGACGAGGGTGGGATAACCCGAGAAGGAACTGGCAACCGCACAGCGGGAGTCCGAGAGTAAGCCGCACAGCCTGCGCGAACCGAGTCTCAAGCCCTACGTTTCTCAGCGTGTTCATCACTCCTCCGTCATCAAAGTCCCAACAGCCCAAGAAGTACAAGTACATGAATGCAAGTGCCTCCCCAGAGAACATGGAGGTACCTGGCCACTTCCTGCCTCAGGTGATCGACTCCAGACTAGACGCCTCCATCCATTAAGGCAAGTCGTCACCCGCCATCATCCCGATTCACCACACGGCTGGCAATGCTACCACGCCAGTCCTCATCAAGTGCGTCTACCGACACCATCTCGAATACACATGGAGTGGAGTCCTACCCTATTGCCCAACTAGCCAACAAGGAAACTCAGAGGCTACCTGCTAACCTGGTCTGCACCTGAAATGCGGCAGCGAGAGCATGTCCTGACCAAGACCCATACACCCTTGAGGTTTGTGCGAGAGACTGGCCACTGGCTCATCTGTGGTGTGCAGCTGCCCCCAGCCGGCACACACGCAGCCCCATCGCAGCCTACCCGCAGTCCTGTGGCAAGCCCGACGAAGGGCCTCCCCAGGCGGGAGAGTGGGAAGAGACATTGCCCCACCGACAGGTCACCGGACACAGCAAGACAGCCTATTAGAGACTTCAGGCAATACAGAGATAATCCAGTGAACTTTCACCATGGACTCTCACCATGATCTTGACGCACCCAGTTAATGAACTGTTATTAATCACCACATACCATCCTCAAGGTCAGCGAACGGAAGCCACCTGGGACCAAAGGGCATTCTTCCACCGGCACGTTACTAGAGTGCAGCGGACATCTCCAAGCAAGCGTTCATGTCCTGAGTCACACAGGTTAAATGATGATTGCCCGCCGAGATCGTCCTGCTACAGTCGGAGTCACCAGTCCTAGTCTGCGGTCTCCTGGATGCCTGACCCGAGAAACTGATGGACCCTGTGGTGTACATCTCATTGTTATTTTCTCCCTACAAGTTGGACTAGGGGACCTTTGTTTTATTAAATTTTGGGAGGAATGTTATGTCCTGCGAGACACGTTCTAGTGTCTCGACAGGCATAGAGTTTAGAGCCACTCCCCTATGGGAGTGGGCACACTGGCACCCCCACACGCATCCCTCACAGGCGTCACGAGTGACGTGAGCCTGTTAATAAAAGGGCCCGGGTGCACGTGCTCGTGGCCAGTTATCTAAGTATCGCACTCGTGTCCGTGTCAGTCATTCAGCAGTATGTGGGCCTAGAGCCCCCAACACAACACACCTGTGGATGATTAACCAGCCCGATGCCCGGATCCCTCGGTGCACCCTCTCCCTCCAGGGATTTCTTTCTGTTACTTAATATTAGCCAGGAAGTGATAGCTACAAGTAAAAGCATCCCTAAGATGGCAGCCGGAAGCAGGGACTGGAGGAGTCTCTCAGGTGCAGACGGAGCCTCGGTGTCACCTTCAGGTGCGGTGCTGGGGGGGTCTGAAGGTGTGATGGGGGCACGAGCGGAGATTGTCTCTTCCGTTGCATTTGATTGGGGGCCTGGTGGCGTGTCGGGTGAGACAGAAGCTGTGACTGGCCGACCCTTTGTTGTGGTTGGTGTCTTTTCAGTTTGATGAAATCCAGCATCAGATTTGGAAACAGTCACTTTAACTTGGTACATGTTATCATTTATTATCCATCTCTCTGTCCCGCACCAGTACAGCCCCAAGTCCTCCTCTTGTAGCCCTGTGATGGTCACTGTGACTATTTGAGTTGTGTGATTGTCTTTGATGGTAAACCGCCCCCTCGTCACCGCCTCCTCGGATCCTGTACTTTGTACAATGATGGAGCAGGAGCGCCAATCAGCTCCTTTACACCAGTAATGCTTGTAGTTTACAAGGCCCCTTGAGTATCGACAGTCCACAGTGAGGGGCCCTCCCGAGACACCCGTCACCTCCTCAGCAGAGCTTCCTGCAGCTCCAAAGACATCTGAACATAACATCAAAGCCAGGACTGTGACAGTCCTCATGGTGCTGCCTCGGATCAGTGGTGCACTCTGTTCCTCTCTTCTCTCTGTCCTGAGGGTCTCTTCTCTGGCAGTCTCTCCCTCTTCAGTGGATGAGGCCTGGGGGTCTCTGTCCAGGGCAGCCTCCCGCCTCGTCTCCACAGGTTCTCCAGCAGTTCCACCTTCTAGTTCCCAATAAAGCGACTTCACTATGTGCCCCTGTTCGATGGGCAGCGAGGCTCTGCACAGTAGGGTGTATGTGTGAGTCTGTGATGGGTGGCTGCTGCTTCCTCTGGTTTTTACACCTCCTAAACGCCCCAAAGCTCTGTGTCCAGCGTGTCTCTTTTTCACATCTTTTCCAGGCAGCAGCACGCTTCCTTCCTCTTTTCTCCTCTGTATACCACAGTTGTCACAGCTGAAGATGGCGGTGGTGAGGGGCCTTACCACACACCCGTGCGCCAGTTCACTCTCCTCCGACACTACTGTCAATTCCTGTCTAATTACACTGTCTTCCCTTTAGAGGAATAGAAAGGTATGAGTTCCTAATTAATGCACATTGTGGCTCTGTACCTTCTTTGAGGGCAAAATTCAATACCAACCGAACAAACTCTATTTGTAAAGATATCGTGCTTATTTTAAACACAGGTTGTGCATTTGTAGACACACAGTACATAATCATTGCACCCATATCATAGTCCGGGATGTAATAAGTAAGTAGTGTTGTGTGTACGTGTGTACATGAGTAGTTCTGTTAGCGGAGAACATGCTTTAATATTCAGACTTATTAGCATGCAATCGACTCACAATCAAACTACATTTAAAATCCTGATTGTAGGCAAGGGGGGGGGGGGGCACGTATGGATACTCACTGAGATCTGGTGCAGAGACAAATCAACCAAATCATTTATGGCCTGATCCCCTCCGTACCTTTAAACTCATATAAATAAGCATTGGCAAACCCATAGGCCTGGCTTTAACATGCCAGTTCATGTGAACACAGGACATTTACATGCATTGCAGGCACATGATGGAGCCTGGGCCCACTTACTCAGTAACATCTACTCAACGGTCTTTTTGTGCAACTTGAGAGGAAAGCCTTTTAATCCAAAATCTAAATACAGTGTAGCCAATGTGGTTACACAATAACTCAGTTCGAAACCAAGTCGCAAGTTAGTAAGTTTTATTCAAGATTGATAGTCAAAAACAGGTCAATATAAACTAGTCTAAGCATAATAGTATATAAGTGCAATGCAAATAGGATGAAGCTGAATCTTCAAAAGTGATTCACTCCATGCAACAAAAAGAAAACCACTAGCTCAATAATTCCAATGTAAGTAATAAGGAAACTGACCTTTGCATCAGATTACATCAATTTGTCATTAAAGATAAGCATGGACCCAACTCTGTGCCTACACTACTCTACTCCAAAGTGGCAACCCTAAACTAAAGCAAGATTAAGGTAAGAAGAAATAGGAAAACAAGCATTGGCATAGCCAATAGGTCTCGCCTTTGGGACGTTATAAGTGTTTAGCCATGCAACAGTTGATGTTGTTGCACCAAAGATATTGTGCTGCATAACTAAATACGTATAACGTCCCAAAAGCGAGACCTATTGGCTATGCCAAGGCTTTAAGGGTTTCTGGGTTTAAGTCTGCCTCCTCAGCTTCACCATTCTTGTATGTAAGTATACAAACTACTCAATTAGGAAATAAATGAACTTGAGTCCCACACGTCTATTTTCTTATCTGAGCATTGGCTTGCACTGAATGATCAGAATAAATATTATTGCAGAACATTTCAAAATGATTGATTTTTTAAGACGCCGGACTGCTCTGTGCTTGCTGGTGGTAAAGAGACATGTGGTTTTAGTTGTCCACTCAGAGAAGTTGATGTTATGTTATTGTTCGGTGTGTTCCCACAACATGGATTCTACTTTTAGCATGCTGTCTGAACTGATACCCCAGACCTCTTGCAGTGGTGTTGGTGCCAGTGTCCGAAGGAAGCGCTACCAAGGGCCTAGTGAACGTGTCCATGATGGCAGATTGAGTCAGTCAAGAGTCAGGGGATATGTGCTTCTGCTGAGCATGAGAGCACTGAAATGCTGTGTCGCGCCATTTTTATTATAGCTCCTTTGTGCCTTCACATTGCTCCAGGTACTCTCTGCATGGCAGTGTGCCAGCCAGTGCGAGGTCATCTGTCTCTGAGGTGGAGGATGTTGTATTCCGCTTTAGGTGTCCGATTATAGGCTTTCCTGAAACATGTCCTTATATAGGCACAATTCGCATTGCCCTTATATAGGCATAAAATCCCAGTCCTTATTTAGGCATTACCCATGCACTCCAAATACAGGCATAGTCACCGACATCCGTCCACCCTAACGTCACAACGAGTTCTTAGAAACCAGACCCTTAAGCTCTTGGGAGTTCCCCTAGCACAGGATTATTGATTTCTCCAAGAACTCATCTATTATGCATGAACCGCTATTCCTTAAGGGTTCATTCCTGACGTCTTCCTCTGCCCGACTTCACGTCAATGCTAACATTCCAAGGCACCTTCCAGGTATAAATATACCTTCCCTTGCCCAAGCAAGTTAGGAGGAGACCTCGACTTTAGAGGAGCCCGTGTCCCGGCCTGACGCACTGAGAAGAGACGCTGTCATCCCTGCTCGCAGAGAATCCAGCTTCCAGTGTTCTGACTCCCTTCGCGGGGTGTTAGAGTTCGAGGATCCGGAAAGAGATTCCCACCTCTCTCATTCACAAGGTATGGAGCTGACTAGAACCTAGAGGGCCTCTTGGCATATCAGACTCTTAGTATACCATACTATAGAATACTTCACCTACTTCTCACCTTGTCCTACACCTAGGTTAGGTTAGGTACACTGGGGTAGAACTAGCTTAGAGAAGCATCTTATGAGTACTCGCATTCTTAGCTTATGTTATTTTATGTATATGAATATATGTCATAGCTAAAAGATAATGCTAGCGCAGTATTATTTCTTTCTACTGCTTACGCTGTACATTATATATCTTGCATACTGTCTTGTGATCATAACAGCTGATATCTCTTACACGAGAAACAAGACTGTTCAATAAATCCCTTTTATTGAAACGCCCGTCTATTCTTTCTGTGTAACTCTGAAGAAACTAAGCATGCACGATTAGCTGAGTGAAACTGTTATCTATTGTTTCCACGATTCTGAGAGTGTTCCGATTCTAAAGGGAAACAAAGTTGTCATGTTTATGCGGTTGCCAGAAACTACTCCTTTCATGTTTACAAGGAGTTTCTAGTGGCCTCTGAGCTAGCTGGCACAAAGTAATTAAGTGTAATATACTCGATAGGGACATACTGACCTCAGTCCTATGTCAAATCTATAGGGTATATTTTTCCAATGTGCAGAGCCTATTAGGGAAATAGGAACTACACTACAAGGAGAGGCGAAGCGCGAGCAGAGATCTCTGTGTGTTTTGGCTGGAGACAGTGCCCGTGCCCTCTACTGCTGTATTTAAATACCGAGGTGATTGTGTGCTCAACACTGTGACTTTTTCTTGTCCATTTAAAAAAAGTTATTGCTTGCTGCGTTTTAATGAGTAACTCATCAATCCACCTGAAGTTGGAATATACCGTGTTTTTAATTAGATTCCGTTACATCATCACGTCTGGCTGTTTTTTTAAATAATGTTGCAGCGCTGGAAGCATGTTTTTGTATGCACATGGTTCTGAGCACACAACAACCATGTGTGTGAAGCTATTCTTGTTCTGTTAATTTTACAGCGGAAAAAAAAAACGAAGTTGCAAATGGCAACACCTAGTCTGAACAGCAGTATAACCTAGCAGAGAATAAAGTTCATAAAATGAGGGTGTTCTTCTCTGGTCTTTGAAAATGTGATCACCGACACCAGGGTTGATCTATCTACTTTGCAGTCAATCAGCAGCAGCAAACCCGATGCTGCATCTAACCCCTCAACTCCTAACACACACGCTTGCTTCTGCCTGGACTTAAAGTAAAGTGTAGCCAGGGAGGCATTATGTACCATTTTAATCCCGTGCCGCTTTTGTAGTCTCCAGTAATCTTTAAGAACGAAACTACGTGCCCCATAATGCAGCTTTGATGTTGGCTGAAAACCCTAGTAATGTCTGAAGGTGTCACCCAATCATTTCTGCAATTTATCTCATTAATTGAGCATTACTACGTGGCTCTACTCGTGCTAAAGTGTCACTGCTAAAGCATGTGAATGTCACATACAAACACACCCGAAACATGGAAATGTCATACATAAGCAGTCTCAAAACTTTGCAGCTTTGGAAAGAGGGGAGAGTGGAAGGGAGCCTTTAGTGTGAAAAAGAGGAGATAGAGATAGTGAGAGGGGAGAGATAAGTCAGCCAGGGTGAGTGAAAGAGCGAAGAAGAGAGTGAGAGAAGTCAGAGAAAGGAAGGGAAGCCACAGAGAGAGCAGGGGTGGAAGCAGAGAATGGGAATGGAGAAGCGGGAAAGACTAAGGTGAGAGAATGAGGAGAGAAGCCCGGAGGCAGCGCGGCAGAAGAGTCGGGGTGGGGATAAGTTACAGGCAGGCACGGTAGAGGAGGAAGCAGGGCTCTCGGATGAGACAGACGCGATTCTGGAGGAAGGGGAAGCCGCGCAGAGCTGCCACTTTCAGTCTGAGTGTCTCTGTTGCAAAGAGGAAGGACTGGACGCAGAGTGCGGGAGAGACCGTGGGATCCGGGGAGAGACAGAGTGCCTGAGCCGGCGTGGAGAGACTGCCGGAGCTGCGCACAGACTGATAGCTCTAGCGGGGTAGAGACTGCGCCTGGAGCCGCACACGCGCTACGAGAGCCGGCAAGAGCCTCCTAATGCTGAAACTCAAACAATGCTGAAACTCAAACAATGCGCGCGTGCACGCGCAGTCTTCACTTTTCAAGCACTGCACTCGTGCTTGTGGCGTGCCGCTGCTCGCTCCCGCAAGGTGGATGCCGCCACAAGCACGAGTGCAGTGCTTGAAAAGTGAAGACCGATGGCTAAAGGCCCTCCTAGAGCAGCGCATGCGCGCTGCCTAGGCGAGACCTAAAAAGAAAAGGTGTCAGTCTTCAGAGTCCTCTGTAAAAGAAGCTCCAACGTGTCAAGTAGCATAAAGCCACAGGTGTCAAAGAGGTCTGTACCTCAAGGCGCCCTAAGCCAGTATGATAACTATCCCTCACCTCGTTGCATCATAACATGAGTTGCATTCAAGTACATCCCACAAATCCACTTAGTGCTTTTCAATTCTACCAGCACACATTGGCTTCTTCGCACCATCTCGCTATTCCCATAAATCGTTATTCCAGCCGTCCTTGGTCTCGTTTCCTTCTCCCATGAGAACGCGCCTCCCATCTTGTTATCGCTCTCCTTGTACCAGTTGCCACTTCACAGGCCTCACTATCTACTTTGAACTAAGACCCTTTTCTTTCTGCTAAGGATGCTTTGTTCACCTGCAGTGGGAACACAAAATACATGCAACATTTCTACTGCAGAGATAAAATATGAATTTGAGTGTTAAACTGAAACGTGGGCTTGAATCCTAATGCATCTCAGGCCCACAAGCTAGGCTAAGTTAACAAGTGCACAAGTTACATTTATGTGCACTCTTTTACTCACAAATAAATCAAAATTTCTCAACACGTACCTTTAGAGTTAATAAAGTGATAACATGATAACATGATTATTCAGTTAGAGTTCTAAGCACATGACCTTTCATTTAGTAAAAACAGCTCAATTTCTCTTGTCAGTGGACGCATTCAAATCCTATCAGTTATGGTTCTACACACATATAAATTGCATTCGATTGCAGGGATATCTTTATATATGCCAAGCCCCCACTTCTATTATTGACATTAGTCACAAAAAATATTTGTGAGTGCAGACGACATTTGGCTCCTAACATGTTTTTCGGGGTGAAGTCAAATTTACATTTCTCCACACACATGTTTTTCACATTAAAGCCACCCTAATCACTGGCAATCCTGGAACAAATAGCCAAAAAGGCTTCCACTCTATATAGTATCTGTATACTTTTAAATCAGATAACACCACATTGGTTATGGTCAATAATTTTCCATATTTGGGGGTAGTTTGCTCCTGTGCTGCACCAGAATTGTATTTAGGCAACAGGCGCTTTACTAATACTATCCACTAAATTGGGATGAAAGCCCATTGTTCCTATGTTAGAAATGTATAAATTAACAAGCTTAGCCATCACAATATATGGGGGACAGGGTGTGAGGCTATGTTCTACAATCTGAAGAGAATCATTTTTGCTGGCACATTCTTTCTGTACCGCCGTGCCCTTCGCTTTACCTCTGTCATGACGAACTTGGCCTCAACTATTTTGGGGATTATATCAGGTTGAGACCCTAAGTGCTATAGATGTCCTTCTCGCTGAGTCCCCATGTAACCCTAATTCATTCAATTCTAGAGACTGTATAACATGCAATAAAGGGATGTCTATCCCCCGGTTGTCTTGTGTTAAATCTTACTCACTAAAATTGGAACACGTGTTGCTATTTGAGAATCCTGAGTCCATTATGGGGAAAGACAAACTCTGGGTAAAAGAGACGTTCTCAGAGTGTTTATGTTTGAGTTGTATTTCTCCACCCCATTCAACCCACCAATTAAATATAGTTTGTTCTAAGGAAGTGTCATAAGTGAATCCAAATCACATATAAATTATAAAGTGCAATTTGTCCTCAGAGAGCTGTACAATGAAGCATTAAAGTGCTACTGGGAATTCAAACAATTCTGTGCAAAAACTCTAATTTGGTTCAGGGCCAAAGCAGTTTGCTACCCATTATTTAACTATTTAAAACGTTCCTTTATTCACTTTTCCCCCACCTAATAGCAGGTCCACATAATTCATCGCCCTCCCCACAAACCATTAAAATCTAAACAATTTTCGACAACCAATATCAAAAACCCATTAAAAATCTAAGACCTCACATTTTCTAAAAGCATTTAGAAGAATTTCATCAGTTTAAAATACAGGGACATTTTTTCACAATTCATCACCACAGACATTACTTAGCTTACTTTCCAAATTTGCAGAGATCTAAGAACCGGAGTAAGATATCCCTTTTTTCTCTCATAAAGCATCAAGAATCTTATGTTGAAGGGATAAAGACACCAGACTTACAAAATCTACATTTATCTTTGCCCGTTACTGATTGGTCGCCTCCAACTTCCACTTTATACAAGCAGAACTTGCACTAGTCTCAACTTCAAAGCCCACTGCCTGGTGTTTCTACTTTTCATATGCCTTAAGTGTCGTGACCCCCTCATGCGCTCTCTGTGTAGTGGGCCTGGCGTGCAGGGCTCATGTTGCGCTACCCCTGTGGCACCTTATGGCATGCAATAATGACATGCTCGAGATTCCCCTCTCCCTCAGATTCCATTATGCCTGAACTTGCAAGCATTCCCTGAACATGTGAACCAAGGGCTTGCCTTGCTCCCGCTGTTGCTGGGATCTTGGAGTATTTTCCCTTGTGCACGTTTTGACAAAACAAAACATTTGTTCAGTGGCGGATGGTGACTTTTCAAAGTGGTGAGGCGTAAAAAATGCACAGGTTCATCCCACATGTATAAAAGCACCGTGCAGCAGGAGCATGAGTGCAGCGTTAGCAACCCCTGCCGGTAAATGTATGCACCTGCTGGGTTGTGACACTACCATACTCGATATCATTTGGAAATTTCTAAAACCACTCAGTGGGCAAATGAGGGCAATTTGACAACTGAGTTGACATTCATCAGATGTTTAAAGGAGGCGCTGTGATCGCTCCTCAGGTTAAGTAAGGTCACACAAAGTACGTTCCCTCCCTGAAGGAAGGCAGGTGTGTTAAACTGGCCTATTTCCAGATGGTGGGCACTTCTAATATGATGAGCACTTATTTTGTTTATAAAACACTGTCACCCGGTGACAATTGTTATCACAGCAAAAAAGTGCACACTCTTTGAATTTGAAGACACATGCACGTGGAAATTGAATTCCTATGAGAAGCCATTGTTTTCTCAGTGCGTGCCAAATAAACGTCATCCTCTGGCAAGTCGCCATTTTCAAACATTCAAATGAACACTTATTATTCTTAATTAGCACTGCAATAGCGCACAATCTGCCAATACTGTCGCATTGCAGTCTCTCTCAATCAGTGCTCGGGTTATGATTTGCCAAGCACTACTATCGCAGACAAAAGACCTATTTGAACTCAAGCTTCTCATACATTAAAAACACCACTTTGTGCAGCAAGCGCTGCCCTTTGTAGAAACTGCTTACTGCTCACACGCACTAAATACATTTTAAAATGTAGCCCATTAGTGGGACAGATCACAGCGCAATGTTTTTAAAAAAAATTACTAGCATTAAATCTTTTTTTTAAAAAAAGAAGCACTGACCAAAGAAAGTATCTCCCCCTGCCGACAAGTTACGAAAGGAGACCAGCCATGCCAAGACTGCCTCTCTCTCAGGCAGGGCCTACAAACGAACTCTGCAGGCCAAGGGGATTCTTTACACTGTGCTCGGGATGGAGGAATACAGCAATTGGTGCTATGCATCATATTGGATAGCCAATGACTGTGTAGCTTCCAAATAAAGTCACACAGTGATTGGCCATGTTCTAGAATCCTCTGCCCCCGCCATGACTTGTGCATGCAGGCCTGAGAGAGAGGACAGTCACTGTAAACCAATCCGGACTTTGCTCTCATGCTCTTTTGTGACGGTAAGAGGATGTGAAAACAGAGCCTGGATTGGTTGGGGCAGTGAAGCCAGTGCTCCAAAATAGACAGGGGGATTGCAACGAACTCCCACTGGGTTCGAAAGCGGCACCGGTTCACCAAGCCTTAAGTGTGCATGTCGGACTGGTCGCAGTAAGCAATCTGTCCAACCTGACATGCTCACTTGAATTCACATCACGGCACCAGCCCTGCCGCCTGCCAATCAATAAAATTGGCCCGCCCACCTCAGAAACTCAACCCACGTAGTGCAGTGACCTGGAATGCGGTACTGTAATACTTTTAAAATTGAATCAGTGGTGACTCATGGTGGCTTACAGCGTGACAGGCGGGGAAACGCTCCTACGCCCCCATGGAGGCACCGCCCCTGCATTTGTTTCCTGTTAAGGGATTCTATCTGTTAGTTTGCACTTGTTCTTCTTGTAAGGTTAAGCCAGTGTATTAACACGTGTTTCCTACAGAAGTCTTGGAGAATCTTCCAGATTGCCACATGCGGACTTGCCACAGGTGATCCCACTGTATACATTGGACCCTGTGCCTCTATATAAACCACACCCAAAACCTAGCCCCTTGCTTGGCCTATGCTCCCAGCAGAACAAGCTTCCTGCCTACCCACTCACCTGATGAATCAACCGGAGCAGGGCAGCGATCTTCCCTGCTGCAGTTCAAGTTCCTCTGGTGATTCCCTTGGCTCCAGTTACCTCGCCGCACCCTTCATCTCTGGCACCTACTCCAGTTCCTGTGCGACTTCCTAAGTCAAGACCTCTAGATCTTCTTCAAACTTAGGACAAGTTGAAGTACAATACTATGTACTTACAGGGACTGCCAGGGTCGCGAGGATTATTCAAGTGTCATAACCCTCTTATTGCCCTTTGCTATTAACTGCGACTGCCTTATTCTTGGTCTGAGCCTGTAAGGACATAAGTCCTTCTGTGCGATCACTTTTAAAATCCTCTTTATTCTTCCACTTTCTTTTTCTTACCCTTGGATTTTATAATCACTGTACGCGATAGGGCAGTAACATCTGTGATTTCTTTTATTTGTATGTCCCAGTTGTCTGTGTTGCTCTTGGTCTTCTCTCTTCCCTCTGTAGTTAGGTCCTTTTGGCATAAACAGTTGATTTCAAGAACTCAATGCAGACCTTCCCACCAGTAAAACGAAAGGCAATGCAGACTCCGAGGCTTTCTCTTAAGTCCATACTTTATGCTTTGGGTGGGGGACAGGGGCGGGGGGCTAGGCGAAGGGGCGCAAGCTCCAGGCCCCCCTCCGGCACTGTGCACGGGCAGCGGGTCCAGGGCCGGACTGGCCACAGCGGGCACCGGGCGTTTCCCCGGTGGGCCGCGAGGGTGGGGGCCGGTTTTGGGCCCCTGCAGGGCCGTTTTTGTTACAGGGGGCCGGCAATATCGGCTCCCAGTAACAAAATCGGCCGAAACCGGCCCTAGTAAACAGCTCGGCCGCACCCCCAGGTGGCCGGCCGAGCAGTTTGCCAGGGCCAGTAACGGTTCCCAGTCCGGCCCTGAGCGGGTCCCTGGCCAAATACCGTGCTGCTTTGTGTTTTTTACAGATGCTTGCTGATGAATCTGTATGCTCTGTTTTCGGTGCATTTTTTAAATCTGCAGTTCGTTGCAGAAACTCAATGTTATTTTAATGAATTTTGTATATTTGTCTTTTAGATCTGCTTGTACTTTTTATGTGTGTCTATGACACTCGAATGGGGACTTGGGGGGTAGCCGACTACAGGGAGGTCTGCCCCCCTGTGGTTTTTGGGGAAGTGGTGCAGGCCAGGGACTGTATGACGGTTTTGAGCTCTTTTTGTAGCCCAACATATATATTTGCCTGCCATTTTGGGTGTCAACCACCATTTTGTCGTGTTAGCATGGTGGCTGGTACCTAGGCTGGAGCATTTTTGTCAGGCAGTAGCATTTTTGTGTTTTCTGTGTTTTTAGGGCGTTGTGCTCAGCATAGTGTATTCATAATTATGCATACCTTATGGCAGCTGCGGAGACTGTCGAAGTCAGGGTAGCCCAGGCCATGCAGCTACTGACAGGGGCCAGGCGGCTCGACCTCCTGTGGGATGGGGCCCAGCACGGCAGGAGGCGGCCCTCCCGCAAGGCAGCCAGCGGAGTAGCAGCGGCGGTGATGGCCTGCACATCCCCACGCAGGCCTCAATCTCAAAAAGTGACACAGGTAAGCAGGAGGGGCCGCTCTTGTACCAGGAGAGCGGCCTGAGCCGGGGGTGGGCGCGGCCGGCCTCGGCGTTACGCTGATTAGGTCAGCGAGCTCGGCCACGCCCGAGTGCTGGGACTGCGAGGCACCAAAAGATGGGTGTGAAAGCCACGAGGCCTCCCAGAGCAGGATGGAGGCCTCGCAGGGCCGTAGTTTCAGCAAGCAGTGCAAGACCTCCCAGAGTAAGAGGGAGGTCTCGCCAATACAGATTGGGGCAGGGCCGCCGCAGACGCTTGTGCAGCCTCGCATAGAGGGGGGGGGCTTAAGTGGAAACACAGCAGGCCGACAAATAATGGGAAAAGTTGCAGGTAGGGGGTTTAGAAGAAAGAATAAAGGAGCTGCGCAGGGGCATGGTATCGGCCCAGCCCCTGCCTGCAGTAAGCTTCAGGGAAGTGGGTAAACGAGGGAGTAGGGCCAGAGGAATGGGGCATCAGGAAGATGACCAGGATTTATTGGAAGGAGATCTCAATGACATTGATTGGGGTAAGGACACATTTTTCTATTTTTTTTTAGGTTTATAAGAGGTCAGGTCATGTGGGGGTAGAGCGGGGGTTACCAATAAGTCTCTCAGCTGCGAGTGAGGCAAGGCTGATAGGTTGGGGTCTTTTTCGGGGTCACAGCACACCACCAAGTAACTGGTTGAGGGAGGTTTTTGGAGAGTCCACAATTGAGGGGGTTCCATTTACCAGCACACTGGATCATGTTTCTATTTTTCAGGTTGGCGTGCAGGTGGGGTGGCCAGACTTCAGAGAGTTACATGTGGCTCAATGGCCCGAGGGGAGAAACAGTGCGGCCCCATGCTGCTAGCTGGAATTCAGCACTGGATATCAAGATCACTGCCACAGGAGGGTCCAGCATGACCTTGGCGGTGCAGCTGGTGGAAGGATTCAGTGCATACTCTGCCAGGCAGAATTATGGGACTATGCGTCTTGCATCTGTAGGAAGGTGGGGAGGGCAAGGATAGGTTATCAGGTGATCATACTTCACATGCTCTTGACCTTTCAGGAACTGTTTGATACCGGTGTGCGCAGAGAGTCAGTGGTACAGTTTGAGCAGTCAATGCTAGATTATGACACAGAGAGTCTGGAGGAAGTGGAATTGTGGGAGGATAATAAAAGGCAGGCAGAAGTCTTACAATGGTGGCAAGAAGGTGCAAGAGGGGGGTCTTCTAATCCATCTGCACCTAGTATATTCCAGGAATCAAGGGCCTGGCAACAGTCAGCAGGACAGGATGCAACCTGGCAGCAGCGGACGGTGGGGAGGCGGCAGACTCCCAAGCGGACACCGACCTTGGTGCCAGGTAAGAGGCTGAAATATGAGTCGCACACAGATAGCTTTCGTCCAAAAGGGGTCAAGGACAAGGACACCAGACCAGCGGGAAGGCCTGCACAAAAATGGTGTCCGTTGGGGTTGAGGCTATGGAGCCTCTTGAACGTGGGAAGGTGCGCATAAAGATGGTGTCTATTGGGGGTCGAGGCTGGAGAGCCTCAATATAGTGGGGAGGCCCACTTAAGGAAAGGTAGGTACATGCGGGACACTGGTGTTGGTACAGAGGACCACCCGGTGCACATGGACAAAGACAGGTCACTACAAACAGGGACTGAACTGGAGAACAAAGACAAAGGGCTGCCAGGGACGGAGAATAAGGTTACTGACACAGAAAAGGGTGTAAGACAAGGGGGGGTTCAGTCGGATGACAATAAAACAGACTCGGGTGACAAACTAGAGAGCAAGGAGGTAAAGTTAAACAAGCATTTGCAATGCAATAGGTCTCGCATTTGGGAGAGTTAGAGCTATTGGGGTTGTAAATGAGAATGTGTTTTACCTATGTATTTTGGTTTGGAGTGCAGTGGCCTTTGGGACCTTATAAGTGTTTAGCGATGCCAGGGGTCTGTGGGAAGGCGGAGGGGCCTGTGGCGGGGGGGGGGGCTACTGTTGTACCAGTCCTTCATAGACCTCTGCCTGGTGAGGAGTGAGGACCCCCCCTTTACTGTCCAGCTTGTGGATGGGGAGAAGGGCAGACGTATGTGAAAGGAAGATGGGGAGAGAGCGCAATGAGAGGGTTAGGTGGGATGAGGGGGTGAAGAGAGGGTTAGGGGGCGCAGAGAGGGTTTGGCGAGGGGACGGTAGAACAGAAAAGGGAGAACACGGAAGGAGCAGAAAGGTGGGTGTTAGATTTGGGGGTCCCTAGTTGGCAGAGGTAGGTACCTTTGACCAAATAGGGACCCTTGCGTCTAGTCAGGGTAAGGGGGTACACTCCTAAAATAACCCCTGCTCACCCCCTTGGTAGCTTGGCACGAGTAGACAGGCTTATCTCAGAGGCAGTGTGTAAAGCATTTGTGAACACATACAGTAATCAAGTGACAACACTACAGATGGACACCACACCAGTTGTATATTAAAAATAAGTAATTTTTATATAGACTTAACACAAGACCACAAACGACAAAAATCCACAATACTGTACTTCAAAAATGGTAGAATTAGCTCAGTTCTCTTTAGATGGTAAATGCGACACTTTGAGTTCAATGTACCTTTGGATGCGTAACGCTATACAACGAAAGTATTGCAGGGAAGGTGAGGCGTCGGTTCCTTACACGCAAGAACGGTGATGCGTCGGGTCCCTACTGATGCGTAGGGGATGCGTCGGTTCTTCTCGGCGTGGGGAGGTGATGCGTCGGTTTCTTACTGCGCTTCCGTGGCGATGCGACCAGCAACGCCGTGATGCGATGAAGATCCGGTGCAATGAAACAAAGATGGCGTCTTCTTCTTGATGCGACACGATGCGTGCACGCCTGACAGCCGTGCGGTGACTCAACGATTCTTCTGAGCCGCGACAGGCCCTGCGACACGCTTCCCAGTGATGCGGCGGCGTCTGATGCGATGTCGATCCTCTTCTCCGGCGATGCGAGGCGCTTCGGCGATGCGATGCGACAGCGGCAGCGGCGACACCCTTCTTCAGCGATGCGACGACAGCGGCTGCGGCAGTGACACGCTTCTCCGATGATGCAGCGATGTCTGATGCGACGTCGATCATCTTCTCCGGCGATGCGGGGCGCTTCTGCGTTGCGAAGCGGCAGCGGCGACACCCTTCTTCAGCGATGCGACGACAGCGGCTGCGGCGGCGACACGCTTCTTCTTAGTGAGTCGCGCTTCCAGCTCCTTGCGACACGCAGTCCCTCAGAAGGCCCAACACAACAGCAGGCACTTCAAAAGAACTCTTGGGGAACTTGTGGGTGAAGTCTGTTGTCCCTGAGACTTCAGCAGGAGGCAAGCTCTCTCTCTCAAGCCCTTGGAGATCTTTTACAAGTTGATGAAAGTACACACAAAGTTCCTTTCTCCTTTCTTTGGCAGTCAGGCAACCACTGCAGGCCAATCCCCCAAATAGCACTCAGCTTAGGGATAGTCTCCTCCTCAGTTTCTCTGGTTCCTCTCTTCAGCAAAGGTTCTTCTTGTTTCCCAAAGTGATCTAAAATTCTGGGGTTTGGGTCCCCTCTTTTATACTCATTTTCCCTTTGTTCTCTGAAGGCAGAGAGGCCTTTGCCTAGTCCAAACCAGTTCTGGTCAGTTCTGGAGCATTTTGTTGACAAGACTCCTTCTTTCCTTTCACAGTGTAGGCCAGGGACATCAGACGCACCACAGGAGGTGGAGCCAGCATTGTGGAGGGAAGGCACAGCCCAATTCAGGTCTCAGGTGCAACTCCTCCCACCCATGTACATGCAGATCTCTCTATTCAGCCCTGTGCTGACTCACCCTGTCTCCTGGAATCCCTCAGCCCCTGTCACTCAAACTCCAGACAAGGAATACACAACCTAGCAGAGGCAGGCTTGGATAGTTAGGTAAGAAAATACCTACTTTCTAAAAGTGGTATTTTGAAACACAGAATGTTAAAACCAACTTCACTAAAAGATGTATTTTATCATTCTGAGTTCAGGCATACTAAATTCGTTTTTCTACCATGTTCCCTGGGTCAGTTAGGATTATAAGATGTAATAATCAAACTGCCCATTCTGGCCTATGGGGAACAGGTAGCCTTGCAATAGTGAAAAACGGAAATGGCTGTAATTCACTATTAGGACATGCCACACACACCAGGGCATGTCCTACCTTATACTTACAATGCACCCTGCCCTTGGGCCTACCATAGGGGTGTCTGATATGAAGAAAAGGGAAGGTTTAGGGACTGGCAAGTGGGTGCACTTGCCCAGTCAGCATGGCAGTACCAGACTGCACACAGGCTCTGCAATGGCAGACCTGAGACACACTTTTACAGGCTGCTTCTGTGGGTGGCACAACCAGTGCTGCAAGCCCACCAGCAGCATTTCGTTTACAAGCCCTGGGCACACTCAGTGCACTGTACTAGGGTCTGACAAGTAAACCAAACCAACCAATCATGGAATCACTAATCCATGTATCAATTTACCATAGGGAGCACTTGCACTGTGGCACTGAATAGCAGTGGCACAGTGCCCAAAGCATCTATAACCAGCAAAAACAGATGAGGCAACAGCAAAAAAATGGAAGGGAGACCCACGCCAACAGTGCCAGGTCTAACACATGTCCCCTCCAGCTGAAATGTGGGGAGAACTACCCTACCTCCTGGGAGTTCTCTTCACTAAGGCGGAAAAATCTGGACCGGCCATCAGCATTGGCGTGTTCTGTACCAGGGCGGTGTTCCACCGTGAAGTCCATCCCCTGTAGGGAAATGGACCACCTCAACAACTTTGGATTCTCACCCCTCATCTGCATCAACCATCTGAGGGGCCTGTGGTCTGTCTGAACCCGGAAGTGAGTCCCAAACAGGTATGGTCTCAGCATCTTCAGTGCCCAGACCACAGCAAATGCCTCACGCTCAATCGCACTCCACCTCTGTTCCCGTGGAAGTAACCTCCTACTGATGAAGGCTACGGGTTGATCTAGGTCCTCCTCATTTATCTGTGACAAAACAGCCCCCACACCATGCTCTGAAGCATCTGTTTGAACGATAAACTCTCTTGAGAAGTTGGGTGCCAGGAGCACGGGCGCCGTGTACATGGCAGTTTTCAGGGCCTCAAAAGCTTTCTGACAGGTGTCAGTCCAAATCACTTTCTTGGGCTGCTTCCTGGATGTCAGCTCTGTCAAGGGTGCAACGATGCTGCCATACCCCTTGACAAACCTCCTGTAATACCCAGTGAGTCCTAAAAAGGCTTTCACCTCTGTCTGGGTCTTGCGGGGCTCCCAAGCCAGAATGGTCTCAATCTTGGGCTGTAGGGGCGCCACCTGGCCGCACCCAACCTGGTGTCCCAAGTACACCACGGAACCCTGCCCAATCTGGCACTTACTTGCCTTAATCGTGAGGCCTGCCCTCCGCAGCGCCATCAACACTTCCCAGAGGTGGCGCAGATGTTCTTCCCAACTGGCGCTGAACACTGCAATGTCATCCAGGTAGGCGGCACTGAACTCTTCCAGTCCAGCCAACACCTGGTTGACCAACCTCTGAAAGGTGGCAGGGGCATTCTTCATCCCAAAGGGCATAACCCGGAACTGGTAGTGCCCATCTGGTGTGGAGAATGCTGACCTCTCTCTTGCCCCATCAGTCAAGGTGATCTGCCAGTACCCAGACGTTAGATCAAACGTGCTGAGGTACCGGGCAGCCCCTAACCGATCGATGAGCTCATCAGCTCTGGGGATCGGGTGCGCGTCAGTCCTCGTGACTGAATTGAGCCCTCGGTAGTCCACACAGAACCGGAGTTCTGGCGTGGCACCCGGTGCGGCAGGCTTTGGGACCAAGACCACTGGGCTGGCCCAAGGACTGTTAGAATACTCAATCACCCCTAACGCAAGCATCTTGGAGACCTCCTCCTTGATGCAAGCTCTCACCCTGTCAGTTACCCTGTAAGTTTTGTGCTTAACAGGAGGACTGTCTCCAGTGTCCACATCATGGACGTACCAATCAGTGACACTGGGAATCAGGGAGAACAGATCAGAACACTGTCCCAGCAACTGGTGACAGTCATTCTATTGCTCAGGGGTCAGGGTGGAAGAGAGGTTCACACCATCCACTGACCCATCTCGCTCTGTCGCCGACAGGAGGTCAGGAAGAGGCTCGGTCTCCTCCTCCATTCCTGCATCTGTCGCTAAGAGCATGCCCACTTCGGACCTCTCCAAGTGGGGCTTCAGGCGGTTGACATGCAGGACCCGCAAGGGGTTCCTGGGAGACCGCAAGTCCACCAAGTAGGTAACAGGACTCTTGCGCTCCACCACCTCAAATGGTCCGGTCCACTTATCCTGGAGCGCACAAGGCTCCACTGGGGCCATGACCCACACTTTCTGACCAGGCTGAAGCTCTACCAGAGTGGCATTCTGGTCGTACCACCGCTTCATCTCCTCCTGGCTGGCTTGCAGATTTGCCTCAGCGAGTTGCCTGAAACGCCTAGTCTGGTTCCTGAAGGCCAGCATGTAGCTATATACATCCTGGGGAGGTTTCCTGGGAGATTGCTCCCAGCCTTCCTTGACGAGACTCAAAGGTCCTCTCACTGGGTGTCCATAGAGAAGCTCAAAGGGGCTGAACCCTAGAGATTTCTGTGGCACCTCACGGTATGCAAAGAGCAGGCATGGTAAGAGGACGTCCCACTTACGCCTCATAGGTTCCTCAAGACCCATAATCATGCCTTTTAGGGTCCGGTTGAATCTCTCAACCAACCCATTTCCTTAGGTGTGGTAAGGAGTGGTGAACTTATAAGTTACCCCACACTCCTGCCACAGGGACTTCATATACTTGGAAATGAAGTTTGTACCTCGGTCAGACACAACCTCTCTAGGGAATCCCACTCGGGAGAAAATTCCCATCAGTGCCCGTCCCACCACGGGGGCCGTCACTGTCCTCAGAGGTATGGCTTCCGGGTATCGGGTGGCATGGTCCACCAAGACCAGGATGAACCTGTTGCCCATGGCTGTCTTGGGGTCCAGTGGCCCCACAATGTCAATACCCACCCGTTCAAAGGGGGTGCTGACCACAGGGAATGGCTGGAGAGGAGCCTTATGCTTCCTCCCACTCTTTCCACTTGCCTGGCAAGTCTGACAAATCCTGCAGTGAGTATCTGAACTCCTGCGCATTTGGGGCCAATAAAAGTGGGTGACAAGCCTCTCAAAGGTCGTGTCCTGCCCCAAAAGTAGGAAGGCTCTGAAGCGCTGGGGTACCACCAGCACACGGGCTGACCCAGGCTCAGCAACCTTAGGCTCAGTATACAGGAGATCATTCTCCCAGTAGATCCAATGTGATCCAGACTGATCATCTGCTGCCTGGTCTGCAGCCTGCTGCCGCAAACCCACAAGAGAAGGGCACTTCTTCTGCTCCGCGCAGAACTCTTCCCTGGAGGGTCCTCCTTCCTGCTGCCAATGGGTCAGCTCAGGCAGGTCCCCCAGTTCAGCTACCTGTTCCCCTGTAGGCTCCAGGGCATCCCCCTCAGGGTCTACCTCCTCCTGGACCGTGGGAACTTCGGGGGCCAGTTTCCCGTGCCCCCTGCTTCTTCTCTTTAAGGCAGGCACCTGTGCCCCCCTCTCAGGCTCCAGGTCCTCTTGAACACCCTTACTGGCTGCCATGGACCGTGTGGTCACACACGCCCAGTCAGGCAGACCCAACATCTCCAAATGAGCACTTCGCTCCACCTTAGCCCAAGGTGAGCTCTCCAAATCGTTCCCCAACAAACAGTCAACAGGCATGTCTGGCCTCACAGCTTCTTGAAGAGTACCAGAGACCCCCCCCACTCAAAGGGAACCTGAGCCACCTTGCAGTGGCTCTCTGTGTTGTCAGCGGCAACAACTGGGTAAAATGCATTTGGGACAACCTGCTCTTCAGACACCAGGTGACACTTGACAGCTGTCACACTGGCTCCTGTGTCTCGAAGAGCCTCCACTCTATGGCCATTGATGGTCACCCACTGCCTGTACTTCTTAGTGTTATCAGGCAGTTGGGTCCTGGGGACCACCTCACAGTCTCCTAAAGAGACAAGGGACATTTCTGCAGGACCCCACCCACCTTGGACACCCATCTCCTCCCCCAGGGCTACATTCGCCATCTGCCGGGGTGGAGCACAAGTGGGTGTTGTCTTTCCAAACTGTGGGCCCTGGGGATCAACCGACTTATGACCCACTTCACCACACTTGTAGCACCTCAGGGGTCCCCTGGGAACAGGCCTACCCATCGGGCCCCGTGCTTCTTCTCAGGGGGAGGCTGGGAATCCTTCCCTTGGTTCCCTTGGGGATTACTTTGGGGCCCTTTCTGGAACTCCCTCTGTTTACCCTTGTCTTCCCAGTATTCTGCTGGGGACCCTGCCCACTCTTGGCGGAGTCTCCCACGTGACCCTTGTGGACCCGGGTGCTCACCCAGCGGTCCGCCTCCTCAGCAAGCTTCCTAGGGTTAGTCAGCCTGCTATCAATCAGGTGCTGGCGTAGCTCTGGAAAACAATTACTTGACAAGTGCTCCCATGCAATTAAATCAAAGAGCCCCTCAAAATCATTCACTTTGCTACCCTTCACCCAACCATCCAATGCTCTGCAAAAGAAAGTTACATACTCTACCCAGGTACCTGACTCCACCTTCTTGCAATTTCTAAACCTCTGTCTATACAATTCAGGAGTCAACCCATACCTGGACATCAATGCATCTTTCATGTGGCTATAAGAATTATGGACTTCAGAAGGCAAGTCTAACAGTGTGTCCCGCCCCTCACTAAGGAACCGCCCCCACAACCCTGCTCCCCAATCCTTCTCAGGGACCCGGTGGGAAGACATGGCTACCTCATAGGCTTTGAACCACTGCCCAATATCATCATTCTTATAAAACTCTCTCACCACATCTTTAGGAATATACACCCTATCTTCAACAGGCATGGACGGTGTGCTGCCACCAGAGGGAGTAATCTCTAAGCTTCTAGCTTTCAACTCCAACTCCTTCAAATTCTTCTCATGCTCCAACTGCATTCTCTTTTCTTCCAGTTCCAATCTCCTATTCTCTAACTCCAGTTGCCCACCCAACTTGAGCTTGGCAAGCTCCAATTCGTGCATCCTGTTTTCCTTCCTGTCCACCAACTCCTCTGGGGACAGGCCTTTGGCAGAAACACTGCTACCTACTGGGGAAGTTGCTCTCCTCCCCTCTGGACCCAATGGCCCCTCCAGCTGCTCATCTGCATTCTCAGCCCCTTCCTCATTCTCAGGGGTATTCCTTGCTTCGACCCAGGCCCTCAGCTCCTTTTGGAACTCATCCTTCTTGGTGAGACCGGTCATAGCAACTTTAAATTTCCTGCAGAAGTGCTTTAGCTGTCTCACATTGTAGCATTCTAGTTTCTCCTCTACCCAATCAAAATCAACAGATGCTATGGATGCTGGATGCTGCTTTATCCATGGTGGTTAAACTTGGCAGTTCTTGGCAAAAATAGAAAATCCCAGGAAAAACAATCTACCAAAAGTATGTGGTCGCGTTTTGGTCTGCACTCACTAGTAGTGTTCACCAATCACTGTACACGAGTCACAAATGCAAGTCCAGAATCCTCACCGCTGACCACCAATGTTAGATGGGTGGGTCTCTAGTTGGCAGAGGTAGGTACCTTTGACCAAATGGGGACCCTTGCGTCTAGTCAGGGTAAGGGGGTACACTCCTAAAATAACCCCTGCTCACCCCCTTGGTAGCTTGGCACGAGCAGACAGGCTTATCTCAGAGGCAGTGTGTAAAGCATTTGTGAACACATACAGTAATCAAGTGCCAACACTACAGATGGACACCACACCAGTTGTATATTAAAAATAAGTATCTTTTATATAGACTTAACACAAGACCACAAACGACAAAAATCCACAATACTGTACTTCAAAAATGGTAGAATTAGCTCAGTTCTCTTTAGATGGTAAATGCGACACTTTGAGTTCAATGTACCTTTGGATGCGTAACGCTATACAATGAAAGCATTGCAGGGAAGGTGAAGCGTCGGTTCCTTACACGCAAGAACGGTAATGCGTCGGGTCCCTACTGATGCGTAGGGGATGCGTCGGTTCTTCTCGGCGTGGGGTGGTGATGCGTCGGTTTCTTACTGCGCTTCCGTGGCGATGCGACCAGCAACGCTGTGATGCGATGAAGATCCGGTGCAATGAAACAAAGATGGCGTCTTTGTCTTGATGCGACACGATGCGTGCACGACCGACGGCCGTGCGGCAACTCAACGATTCTTCTGAGCCGCAACAGGCCCTGCGACACGCTTCCCGGTGATGCGGCGGCATCTGATGCGACGGCGATCCTCTTCTCCGGCGATGCGAGGTGCTTCGGCGATGCGATGCAACAGCGGCGACACGCTTCTCCGATGATGCGGCGGCGTCTGATGCGACGTCGATCCTCTTCTCCGGCGATGCGGGGCGCTTCTGCGTTTCGAAGCGGCAGCGGCGACACCCTTCTTCAGCGATGCGACGACAGCGGCTGCGGCGGCGACACGCTTCTTCTTCGTGAGTCGCGCTTCCAGCTCCTTGCGACACGCAGTCCCTCAGAAGGCCCAACACAACAGCAGGCACTTCAAAAGAACTCTTGGGGAGCTGGTGGGTGAAGTCTGTTGTCCCTGAGACTTCAGCAGGAGGCAAGCTGTCTTTCAAGCCCTTGGAGATCTTTTACAAGTTGATGAAAGTACACACAAAGTTCCTTTCTCCTTTCTTTGGCAGTCAGGCAACCACTGCAGCCCAATCCCCCAAACAGCACTCAGCTTAGGGATAGTCTCCTCCTCAGTTTCTCTGGTTCCTCTCCTCAGCAAAAGTTCTTCTTGTTTCCCAAAGTGATCTAAAATTCTGGGGTTTGGGTCCCCTCTTTTATACTCATTTTCCCTTTGTTCTCTGAAGGCAGAGAGGCCTTTGCCTAGTCCAAACCAGTTCTGGTCAGTCCTGGAGCACTTTGTTGACAAGACTCCTTCTTTCCTTTCACAGTGTAGGCCAGGGACATCAGACGCACCACAGGAGGTGGAGCCAGCATTGTGGAGGGAAGGCACAGCCCTATTCAGGTCCCAGGTGCAACTCCTCCCACCCATCTACATGCAGATCTCTCTGTTCAGCCCTGTGCTGACTCACCCTGTCTCCTGGAATCCCCCAGCCCCTGTCACTCAAACTCCAGACAAGGAATACACAACTTAGCAGAGGCAGGCTTGGATAGTTAGGCAAGAAAATACCTACTTTCTAAAAGAGGTATTTTCAAACACAGAATGTTAAAACCAACTTCACTAAAAGATGTATTTTATCATTCTGAGTTCAGGCATACTAAATTCGTTTTTCTACCATGTTCCCTGGGTCAGTTAGGATTATAAGATGTAATAATCAAACTGCCCATTCTGGCCTATGGGGAACAGGTAGCCTTGCAATAGTGAAAAACGAAAATGGCTGTAATTCACTATTAGGACATGCCACACACACCAGGGCATGTCCTACCTTATACTTACAATGCACCCTGGCCTTGGGGCTACCGTAGGGGTGTCTGATATGAAGAAAAGGGAAGGTTTAGGGACTGGCAAGTGGGTGCACTTGCCCAGTCAGCACAGCAGTACCAGACTGCACACAGGCTCTGCAATGGCAGACCTGAGACACACTTTTACAGGCTGCTTCTGTGGGTGGCACAACCAGTGCTGCAAGCCCACCAGAAGCATTTGGTTTACAAGCCCTGGGCACACTCAGTGCACTGTACTAGGGTCTGACAAGTAAACCAAACCAACCAATCATGGAATCACTAATCCATGCATCAATTTACCATAGGGAGCACTTGCACTGTGGCACTGAATAGCAGTGGCACAGTGCCCAAAGCATCTATAACCAGCAAAAACACATGAGGCAACAGCAAAAAATGGAAGGGAGACCCACGCCAACAGTGCCAGGTCTGACAGTGGGACACTGATACAAACACTGTGGAGAGAGAGAAAAAAAAACAACCAAAAAATGAACGAGAAAACACATGAACCAAAGGAGGGCCACAGGAGGAACAGAGAGAGAAGAGACTGGGGTGAGAGGAAGAGTGTGACTGAGTGACATCGTGTGCACATGCCTAGGTGCCTTGAAGCCAGTATCAGTGCAGTGCTTGGTGACTAGCACTCTCCTTGATGGCTGCAGTGTGTTTGTAAGTTTGCAGTGCACACTGTGACCGAGTAGCTGCCACTACGCAGGGTATTTGGTTACTGTCTATAGGCACTGTCTAGTGTGTGTTTTGCAGCTTCCACTGCACACTGTGGTAGTGATGCTTTGTGCAGCGCCGAGAGAGCAGCTGTTATTACTGCAAGGCGCTGTCCATACCATGGGGCCTGTGTGAGGGTTCTACGAAGGCTGCCTGCCATACAGTATATGACTGTCATTGATAGAGCGAAGAGAGGGTCAGGAGGGGTGAGGGGGCGAGGATTGGGTGACGGAACCTGTGCTATCAAACATTTTGGACGTAAAGTATTGTGAAAACAAACGAGCAAGCAGGTCAGAAAACGAAAAAGCCCCCATTGCAGAGATGGAAGTTCGGGCAGGACACGCCGCATCGCTTCCTACCTATTAGGTGCAGCTTTACGGGCCAGTTCGTCAGGACTCCCTGGTTAGATATGTCCCGGCTTGCACTTCTTGTGCAGGTACGCGACGGAGGGTGCCCCAGCACAGTCAGGAGGTGCACCGCTCTGTGTGGCGCAGACTCCCCTCGCATTGGGACGGGCCTAGTCAGTAATGGAGGCAGAGCGGCGGCCACAATGGCTCGGATGTGCATCGCACCGTCATAGGGGGAAGGAGAACGTCTCTGCGAAGGGAAGATACTCAGAAATTTAGAAATCAACCTTAAAATTGATGATGTACACAAATTAGGATACAATCAGCGGGCAGTGGAAGTTGCCGCTGTGGGTGCCGATTCGGCTGCGCATGGCGTCGTCCTGCCAGGGGCGCTTGGGGTCTTCTGAACATGGAGACTGGGTAACTGTTGTGCCGCACTGCCAAAAAACAAAAAAAAGAAAGACGCTACAATAATATTTTAAGAGCGCACGTGATGAATATGTGAGAGGCCGTAGAAGCAGCGCGGCGTCCGTGGGTAAACAAAGTAACGCAGCCGACATTACGTGAAAGCGCACAATGTCGCGCTTGTTAAAAAAAAAAAAGAAGTATTTCCTGTCTGACATTACGTGAAAGCGCACAACACAAAGTAACACGGCCGACATTACATAAGAGCGCACAACGGAGGGCTCCTCTGCAGGGCGTTGCCATTGCGCTAATGCAAGAAAAAGTGCCTAGTGGCTAATTAAAAGACACCATGTAATGCCGCGAGTAAAAGATCCAGTCCGGGTGGGCGGGGCCAAAAGGAGACAGGGCGGTAACAAGGAGGGACTAAAAAGCCTCACTTACAATGAAAAGCCAGCGTTTAGCATGAACGATGACGCAAGCCAATGAAAAGAAGGGGCTAAGCAAACACTCCACTTCTGAAATCTAATCGATTACAAGAAGCCTCGCAGAGCGAGCAGCGCATGCGTGCTGCAACGCTAGGCGAGACCTAAAAAAACGACCTTACATTGGGACATCCAAACCATTGGGGGCACATCTCATACAGTCGACTAAAGAGAGGATTTGAAAAGGAGAATATGTTGAGGGCTAAAGTAGGAAGAGTTGGAACTGTCCAAGCGGCCAAGAGTGCCGGTGACAATAGAAAACTGGACTGCAGCATTTCTCATTTATGGTGTCTCATTAAGTGTCTGCGGTGAAATGTACCCGGAGAGGTTGGTGGCACTCTTTAAATACATAGATGTGATTAGGAAAGCAGAGTTGAACTGTGGGGACTATGAATGGTCAGAGTATGATGAAGAATTTTGGGCTAGGTTAGTAGTGGACCCAGATGCTCAGTGGGGGGAGCTGGACACAGACTTGTGGCATCACACAATGGGCCCGGCGAAATTCTGCAAAACAATTTTTACCGTTAGCAGGTTGCCGATAGTGTGCAAGCCCTTTCAGGGGCACCCGACCTGGGGAGGGGTGGGGGTACTAACATAGGCTAGAGTTACCAGGGTGGGCCTGATGGGACTACAACAAAGGACAGTGTACAAGGGAACTTTGCAAGTTCCGACATGAGTGCTCGAAGTGCTCAGAAAGACGTCGCTTGGTCACCTGTTTTAGCGCGGGTGGAACCAGATCTGCTACCAGCTATGGGCAGCAACAAGGGGCACTGGGTGGACAGCAAGGGGCAAATCAAGGGCAAGACTATGGTCATGCTACAGGCTTCAGGTCAGGTAGGGGGGCACCGGGATCTGGAGGGAAGGGCTCGTATGCCCATTAAATTGGATAGACTCACATTTTGGCTTTCACGTTGTGGCAAGACCGTGTACACTAGGTTACTGTTAGGAGGCTTTGCTGACAGTGTTTAGACTTGGTTACGATGGCCCGAGGGTACGCCGCGGGGCTTTTAACTTGAAGACTGCAAGTGACCATGCCCAAGTGGTGAGGGAGAAATTACACAAGGAGATACAGGTGAGTAGAATGACGGGTCCCTTTGATGATTGGCCTATAGAGCACCTCATTTTGTCCCCTATTGGAGTGGTACCTAAGAAGAAACCGGGGTAGTTTAGGCTGATACAGCACCTCTCATAGCCCAAGGGACAGTCTATGAATGACTTCATTCAGTCAGAGCAAGTCTCAGTGACATATTCATCTGTGGACGAGGCCTTAACTTTAGTGGAGAAGGTTGGACAGGGGGCCCTGATGGCTAAGAGTGACATTATATCTGCCTTATGTTTGTTGCTGGTACACCCTGTTGACTTTCAGCTGCTGGGCATCCAATTTGAGGGTCAATGGTTTGTGGACAAAGTGCTCCCAATGGGATGTTCCATTTTGTGTGTGTTGTTTGAGTGTTTTAGCATATTTCTTCAGTGGCTATTCATCTGGGACACAGGGCATGACCTTATGACACACTACCTGGACAATTTGTTCTTTGTAGGTGCCCCTGGTTCCAGAGACTGCCAGCTCCTGCTGGGTTGCTTTCGGAATCTCATGACTGACTTAGGTATTCTCCTGGCCCCGGAGAAGACAGTGGGTCTAAGTACGGTACTATCCTTTCTGGGGATTGAGAGCGAGAGGTTGTGGCTTTGGCCTGTATTGGCAAGGGCAGTGGTGCGCCGAAGAATGGCCAAAAAAATGGAAGGAGGGTAAGTGTAGCATTGCCTTCTTCGAATTTTTTCCCCTGGTGGTGGCGGTAGTGCTCTGGGGGGGAACAGCTGGCTCTCAAGAGATAGCTTTTTTGTGTAGACAATATGTTGGTTGTACAGGTAGTCAACAGACAGTCCACCAAGGAGCCACAGCTGTGGCAGTTGCTGTGGGTTTTTGGATTGTACTGCTTGAGACTTGATATAACTTTTAGAGCCTGACACGTCCCCGGTGTTGACAATGACATTGCCGATGCCTTGTCTCATTTATAGTGAGAGGTTCCATGGGCTGGCCACGGAGGTGGACCGGGTGAAGACATGAATGCCGCAGGAACTATGGTCACTAGGAGAGAGAGGATGCCCCAATTGGTAGCTGAGTCTTTAGTCATTTCTACGAGGTGGGCATACCTCCAAGCCTGGGCCGAATTTTTAGCAGAGATCTCGGGAATGGGATAGGGTGGAGGACATTGTATAATTCATACTCTCCCTCATTAAGAAGGGCCAGTCGAGGGGGACAATTTAGGGAAAATTGTCAGGTATTGCTTTCATGGACAAGCTCCTATGGGGCTATGCCCCTTCAGCCGGGGAACCGGGGAAGTGATTTTTGGAATTGGAGTGGGAGAATTGGGAGCCCGGGGCCGGATACGCCAGCCTCTGACCTTGGAGATTCTGGTTAAAGTGATTAGGTCACTTAGGACAGTGTACTCACGATATAGGGAGACAGTGCTGTTTTCGACCCTTATGTCCTGGATGTTCTTTGGGCCTTTTGAGTATCAGAACTCCTAGGGGGTAGGGGGAGTAGGGGATTACTCTGGGAGGAAGTGTTTTATGGGGCTGCATGTCTGGTTGTACAAGTCTAAGACCGACCAAAGGAAAGAAGGAAAAAACAATGCTTCTGAAATATTACCCTTCGGCGGGCATCTGCCCGGTCCATTGGATGAAGGCTTTGTGGCTCGGGTGGACATTGGGGGGAGGGTATTTAGACATGAGGATGGCAAGCCTGTTACCTCTTCTCAGTTGTTGGCAGTGGCAGTTTTGCACAAGGTGCTAGGGTCTATTGGCTCGGATCCAAGCAGTTTTGGGACTCACTCATTCAGGATTAGGGCAGCGACAGAAGCGAGTCGGTGGGGTTGGGGCCAAAGAAGCATCATGGTTATGGGTACAAGGGCACTGAATTGCTTTCGTAGATATGCCAGGGGAGGTAGATGGGTGGTAAGTAATGTCCAGGATGTCAACTTTGTTTCTTTTTCAGGTTCTGTTCCCAGACCGCAGCTGGTGAGGATGAATATATGGATTGTGGGCCACCCTTTGTGAAGTGGGCGGAGTGGCAAGCTAGGGCAAACAGCCATTGCCTGAATCTGAGGTTCAATAATGATTTATACTCTATCACTTGGGTGGGAAGAGATGGTATGCGACCCTTGACCTCTGGGTAGGTCGCCCCCCCATCCGCACAGCGCCACCTGTGCGTCCAGCTCCCTGCTGCTGCTGATCTGAGGCCCTCCTCCACCCGCAGGCTACCACCTGCGCCTCATCCCTGGTGGCCAGTGGTAGGCCGTAGGTAGGTTCTTGTCGTTGTGAGCGTCACTGTTACTGTCTTTCCCCTCTATATTTGTGCCCCCACTGTTTTTCCACTGTTTTGCCCTTCCGTTCGGTGCCCCCACTGCTGTGACTGTTTTCGTTCTGTTCCCCCACTGTTTTTCCACTGTTTTTGCCCTTCCGTTCTGTGACCCCACTGCTGTGACTGTTTTTCGTTCTGTGCCCCCACTGCTTTTCCACTGTTTTTGCCCTTCCGTTCTGTGCCCCCACTGCTGTGACTGTTTTTCGTTCTGTGCCCCCACTGTTTTTGCACTGTTTTTGCCCTTCCGTTCTGTGCCCCCACTGCTGTGACTGTTTTTAGTTCTGTGCCCCCACTGTTTTTCCACTGTTTTTGCCCTTCCGTTCTGTGCCCCCACTGCTGTGACTGTTTTTCGTTCTGTGCCCCCACTGCTTTTCCACTGTTTTTGCCCTTCCGTTCTGTGCCCCCACTGCTGTGACTGTTTTTCGTTCTGTGCCCCCACTGTTTTTCTACTGTTTTTGCCCTTCCGTTCTGTGCCCCCACTGCTGTGACTGTTTTTCGTTCTGTGCCCCCACTGCTTTTCCAGTTTTTGCCCTTCCGTTCTGTGCCCCCACTGCTGTGACTGTTTTTCGTTCTGTGCCCACCTGTGCCCCTTTTGATTTCTGTACCCCTTCGCCCTCCCGTTTCCCGCCGCTGTGTCCCCTGCGGCCCCGCCCCCCTCGCTGACCACTCGCTGCCCCTGCCTCCCGCCTCCCAGCTGCTCCTCCCTCCCACCTCCCCATATATGGCGGCCGCTGTGCGGCCGCGCCGAAGGCGTGCCTAAGGCAAGCCCGTCTGCGCCCGTCTGCGCCTGGACCGCGCCCAGCGCCAGAACCCCTGGCCCCCACATCCGCCATGAAGACCACCTCCAATACGACGCCAGCACCCTCATCGCTCTCAACCAGGACGGACCTCCACCTGCTTCAAGGCCGCCCCGAAACGCACCCATGGTCCCTTCACCTGCCGGAACTGCAGCTTCACCTGCCTCGGAGAGCCCGAGACTCCCGCCAAGAAGGACCTCAACCATCTCCGGTGCATCCTACTAAACACCCGCTCCGCACGCAAACACGCCGTCGAGCTCTGGGACCTACTCGACACCTCATCACTGGACGTCGCCTTCCTGACAGAGACCTGGATGAACGAATCCTCCGCACCCGACATCGCCATAGCCATCCCCGACGGCTACAAGATCACCCGCAGAGACCGCACCAACGGAATCGGAGGAGGAATCGCCATCGTCCACAAAGACACCATCAGGGTCTCGAACAGCACCGACGACACTCTCAGCACCGCCGAACACATGCACTTCCAGATCCACACGGATCCCAACACCACCGTAAGAGGCACCCTCAACTACAGACCCCCCGGACCCCGACCCCAGTTCAGCGACTCCATCACCGACTTCATCAGCACGCACGCCCTGACCTCCACCGACTACATCCTCCTCGGAGACCTGAACTTTCACCTGGAGAACAACAACGACAGCAACTCCTCCACCCTGATCGACAACCTCGCCAACCTCGGACTGAAACAGCTCGTCACGACGCTGACCCACATCGCCGGACACACGCTCGACGCCATCTTCTCCTCAAGCTCCCACGTCTCCTTCAGCCACACCTCCGAACTCACCTGGACCGACCACCACTGCATCCACTTCACCTTCCGGAAACCCGCCGCACACCACCGCACCCTACAGATCCCCCGCAGATGCTGGAGCAAAGTCACCGAAGACCAACTCCAGACAAACCTCGCAGTCAGCCCACCCAACGACCCCTCCAACCCCGACGCCGCTGCCCGCAATCTCAGACGATGGATGGACGACGGCGCCAACACCTTAGCCCCGCTGCAAAACCAACCTACAAAGACACCAGCAAGAGAGCCAGCTGGTTCACCCCGGAACTCCTAGCATCCAAGCGCACCTGCCGGAAACTGGAGAACAAATGGCACAGCGAGAAGACGCCGGACAGCCGCGCAGCCCACAAAGACGCCATCCGCAACCACCATCACCTCATCAGGGCCGCCAAGAGGACCTCCTTCAAAGACCGCCTCGACAACAACGCACACAACAGCAAGGAGCTCTTCAGCATCGTGAAGGAACTCTCCAACCCCAGCTCCAACGCCAACGACATCCCGCCGTCGCAAGCCCTGTGTGATTCCCTCGCCACCTTCTTCAAAAAGCAAAAAGCTCCATTCTGCTTTCAGCACTGGAACATGAAACTGAAACCTTGAACCTATGCAGTCGCTGAGTCATGGTTTCAGTCTCTGCTTTTACACCCACCTTTTCCTAACTCTGTGACGAGTTGGGAAAGGGTGATGTGACGAGCTCATTGGTGTGTAGCTGCCACTGGGGCCACTGATATATCACAGAACAATGAAAATGCTCCTAAAACAAGCCAGACCTATTGGCTTTGCCAGTGCTTGTTAGCAATATCAGATAAATTTGTAACAACAATGACTTTGCTATGAATGATTATGTTGGGATGGAAAAATCTCTCACACGTTGACGGACATGTACCCCTGTCCTTAGTGCCCCAGCTGTGGTGATATCTCAATCCTTTGCATTGATTTTTGGTCATGAGTGAACATGAATCATGTGTGTGTGCTATGACCTAAGCATGTCATAGACTGTGGTTTGCTTAAACCAGGAGGGGCGCCCAAAGCGTTACCCTCGGGAGGCGTAGGGCTACTGCCTTCACCTGGAGTTAAGTAGCACGAGCATTGTGGTGGCAGCATACCGTGTTTGTAGTGATCAGTAGAGTGAACAGGTCCATTTATCTGTGTCACTAGAGTGGTGCATCCTGGCTCACCCAGGTAAAATACTGCTGCTCTGTGCTTACCTTGACCATTGGCCTGCATCAGTCTGGGTGCAAGGATGTACGTGTGCCTGAGAGGTGGTACAATGTAGGAGGGATAGCATGAGCAGTTGCGTGTGTGCGTGAGTAAGTATGTGTACTTGAGAGAAGGTACAGTGTAGGGGAAAAAGCATGAGCAGTTGCGTGTATGCTCTAGGATGATCATGTGCCTGTGGGAAGGTACATCACATAGGAGATAGCATGTGATGTTGCATGAGTGAGCTAAGATATATGTGACCCCAGGAAGAAGTACAGTATATTAGAAACTCTGCACATCTGAATGCATGTGTGCATAGGTGAATGTGTGTGCTTGTGGAGACCTAGAGCTTGCCAAAATAGCTTGCTGGAAGAGCATGGGGAGGTGGAGGTTTCCCCCGGCAGATCTGTGGATTGCTGCTTTTCTGAGACCTGGGAGGGACACACATTGGAGGAAGGAAGAGCTATACTCTTCAAAGCACTCTGATAGGAGTTCATTGATTTTGAAAGGAGGTCACAGGTCAAGAGGGCCTGGGTACATCTGAGGAAGGAAATGGGCTGATAATAGAATTATAAATAGTAGAGCTGGGGCCCAGTGGTAACCTTTTGAAACTCATTTCACTGAGGCTGATATCCAGGTGTTAACCTCTAGTCACTTCGTTGACCTGTGTTTAGGACTATCAAGATTGGAGACTGTCCTGCTGGGATTGACTGCTCTTTATCAACAAAGGAGTGGGTGCTTCAAAGTGAGCAACCATGAGAACACATACTTCAAATACAGAGACAATAATTCACAAGTGTGTCTGGAAATGGATTATAAAAAGGGGATCTTGACACTCCCGAACTGTCAAACTGAAGCTGTACATCAGCGTGGAGAAGCTCAGCACATGTTCTGCCTGTTGTGTTTTGGGCTGGGTCTGGGCTAGGGCTAGGTCTGCCAGTCTCCCATGCTGGTTGAGGGGACATCACCCAGGAGGATCAAGAACCCTCACCTGAACTCTGTACCACCAGCTTCTGCCTTACCCAAGACCAGTGGGCCCTGCAAGGTGGGGGAGATCGCTTGGAGGGAGCAAGCATAAACGGCCGCTCCCTGCAGGCGGTAGCAATGCCGGCTTCCGCACTATGCAGGGAGCCGGCTGGGTCCGCCGGGGCTCTGGCCCCTGCCGCTGCCTCCAATTTGTGTTTGTGATTGTCCCAGGTGGGCACGGGGCACCCACCTCTGCCCCCAGGAGACGGGGTCCCTGAGGTCCAAGAAGGCTACAGGAGGGGGCCACATGTGCCCCCTCCTCTTAATTATGCAATTCGGCCTGCAGCGTCCAGTGGGGATCCCATTGAGAGGATCCCGGGAGAGGAGTGTGAGAGTCTGGTCAGTCGGGACTGCCACACTGATTGGGCTGCCAGGCCGTGGGCCAAAGTCCATGACCCCCTTGTCAGGTGGGCGCCTCAGTGAAGAATAAGGGTTACCGCCCTTGGCGTTGCTCTGTTAGAGATGGAGAACTGACACCCAATACAGCGTTGTGACCCGTAGACAGACATCACCTTTTTCATGCTGGCCGCTACCCACGCATGCTGCGACCCTACCTGCATGGCAGAAGGAAGGGGGTTGTGAAGGAGGAAGAGGGCTGTCTCCTTGACTCCACATACAGTGGAGAAGAAAACATGGGCCGTGACTCGTGGAGAGTGAGAGCAATGACTTCAACCATCGAAGCATCGAAGACCTGCCCCTGCATCCCAGGATAGACTTACCACATCAGAGTAGCACCAAAGATGGCAACTTCCTGCCTTCTGGTCACAGCCGTGCTGCTGAGGGGTGCCTAGGTACTCTGAACTGCCACGCTGCGAAAGGGAGTAATATTGACAAATGGGCTGCTGGGTCATGGGGAACTTGCTCTGAATTGACACGCTCCAGTCGAGGACTTTGAGATCTTACAAAAAGCCCCCATAGAATTTATTAAACTTAAACGCCTTAGTGGGGCATAGCTTGGATGTCGCCACATGTGAATGTGAAATAACCATCAGTCATAAACCGGGAAGTGGGAATGGAAAGCGTACTCGGGTAACACCAGTGGGCTTGTGCCAAGAAGGCTGTGTATATTGTTTTCAGTGTGTTGTATCATACTTTGTGTTAGCAGATAAATACTCCTATTTACATAATGAAAGTATTTGATTGGACAATCTTTTATTGGGTTTGCTGGATGTGATTTGAGTTGTGGATCTGTGCTTGCCCTACACCTACCTCCTCCCCGAGAAGCCTTGGCCTGCTCGACCCGTACTACCACTGAGATTCAAGTGCTGAAGGGGTACTGGGCCCAGTTGCTCAGGGCCTATAATAGGTCAGGCCTTGTAGCATCAAGAGTAAAAGACCTCAACCACCATGGTTGGGCCCAGTAACTCCTGCTTGCCCCGTGGCCCTCTGAAAGACATTCTGACAGATTATAAACTAAAATATTTCATTTTTGAAAATATGATACACTGAATTAACCATTGTTAAGGTCATTGGAAGATGGATCCCCACAGAATCCACAAAGACAGTCACCCACGCACTCATCACCAGCAGACTTGACTACGGCAATGCACTCTATGCCGGCGTCACCCAGAAACAGCTCAGGAAACTACAGAGCGTTCAAACGCCACAGCCAGACTTGTCCTCGACATGCCCCGCCGCAGCCACATAACACAACACCTACGACAACTCCACTGGCTCCCAATCAACAAGAGAATCACCTTCAAGCTCCTCACACATGCCTACAAAGTTCTCCACGACGCAGGACTAGCATATCCGAACCACAGCCTCGCATTCCACGTACCCGCCAGACAACTTCGCTCCGCCCAACTTGCCCTGGCCTCTGTCCCACAGATCCACAATACTTGAACCGGAGGAAGATCCTTCTCCTACCTCGCCGCCAAGACCTAGAACATCCTGCCCCTCCACCTCAGGCAATCCCCGTCAATGACCCAATTCAGGAAGGACCACAAGACCTGGCTCTTCTACTGAACTTCCACGCCCAGACGGACCAGAACCCCCCCATCAGCACCTTGAGACCCTCACAGGTGAGTAGCCACGCTATATAAACTCCTGGTTGATTGATTGAATGGAAGCAGCAGTGCTCTTTAAGAGTGTCTCAGTCCCTCCTATTCTCCCATACACACCACTTTCCTCTGCAGTCGCAGTCTCTCACTCTTATAGACACTTATCTCGCAACATCTTTCTGAAATCCTCCATCTGCATATCTTACACATCATCTCCTTTACACATCGTATCCTTCCATTTCCTCAGTGCCTTTTCACTCTGTCCTTCAGCTTGTACTCATTTCTTACCTCCACTTCACCATGCCCTCTTCCCCATGCTCTCTCAGATACACCCTCTCTCCTCTCTTTTCCTTCTATACAGCATTTTCTTTTCATTTGATGCTGTCAATATTTTGACAGCTCTGTACCTCCTTCACTCACTTTCGCATAAAATTTTAACTACAGATGGCACACAGGTCATTGCTCTATGAGCTCGTCTGAGAAGCCAAGGATTGGAGGAGCGTGTAGTTTGTACACTTTTATTACCCACTGTTAGGCGCTGTGAGAAACTCACATCGCCATAAGCCCCAACTCCAGAGCTTCCAATCGTGCCTTGTCATGAACACACCTCCACACCTTGAACTCACTTAAAAGCCCAGGCATGACTAAGATGTCAGTATGCACTATACAAGTGTCAAACATTGCATGAGAAATTATAACATTGGCAAAGCCAAGAGATCTCCGCTTTATACGGTGCTATAGGCTTTGACAATGCTTGTTTGCATTACTACAGTGTGTGAGACTGCACAGAGTAGATGCTGCTTCCATGTGAGGCATCTACTATCCTACTTCAGTGCGTGTGGGATGGTATGGTGCAAACAATGTTTACCTGTGCAGCACACAGCTCCTCACTTCAGTGGTGTTTGTGGGACTAGACAGAGCCGAGGATGTGTATCTGTTGGACACAAAGATAAGTACACAGAAAAGAGAGTTTGTGGAAAAGAAAACCTGTGAAAACCCACATTCGCAGACACATATGTCTGCTTTGAGGAGAGCTCAGGGGGAAGTAATTGGCAGACACTCAGGGCCACATGTATCATTACTTTAAACAGCGATTACCTAATTGCGATTCTCTACTAATCGCAATTAGGTAATCGCTATTTGAATGTATGAAACTCCATGAGATTCATTTAGTGATTCCTGGGGGATCGCAAATCGACCTACCTCGTGAATATTAATGAGGGAGGTCACTATTTGCGACCCATTAGGAATCGCTAAAATCACAGGGAGGGTGGCCTGCTGGGGTCAGCAGACCACCATGCCCGTGATTGCTTTTAAATAAAGCAATAAGTTGTTTTTTAAATGCGGCCTGTTTTCCTTAAAGGAAAATGGGTTGTGTTTAAAAAAGAAAAAGAAAAGTTTTCTTTTAATTTTTTCGGAGCAGGCAGTAGTCTGTGGGACCACTGCCTGTTCTGAAAAATTTTTTGTATTACCATTCTCAAATGTGAAGGGGGTCCTGTTCCCATTTGCAAATGGGTTACCGCCAACTTGAAGTTGGTGGTAAAATGCAAATGTTTTGCGACGACTGAATTCACGTCAGAAAACATTCATACATACTGCTGCGATTCGGTATTTTGAAAGGACACCCTAAACACGCTCCTTCCAAATACCGAATCGCAAACCCATTTTGCGATTCGGTAACAGGTTAAAAAATCGCAAGATAGGGTTTGATACATAGGAAAAGCCTTTTTTGCGTTCGCAAACGGTCCGATTTTGCAAATCAGTCTGTTTGCGAAAGCAAAATAGGTTCATACATGCGGCCCTCATTATTTAAAAACACATAACATAATAGAGGCTGCTTTCTTGCAAGTTACTCAGAACCCTGCTCCAGTCTGTGGGACCACAGAGAGCAGAGGTTTCTTCACTGTGACGCCCAGATCCTTGCTTTTAAGGTTTGTAGCATTGCACATGGAAAAAGTTGTGCCTCCTGTGTAAAGCACAGCCCCCTGTTCCAGGGGGTCAGGACAGCACAGATCAGGGGCTGCTGGTATGTGGAGCACACACCAGGTTGATGCTGCTTATGAGACTGGCTGGTACAGACACAATTAACAAAGAGGGAGACACAAGGAGGGAGGGCTATTTTTAAACAGGTCCAGCATACATGCCCAACTACTGAGAACAAGAAAAGTAGTATGCAGTTCCTATAGGGTTCGTGCAAGTGACCAGGGGAAGGAAAGCTACAAGTAAAGTTTAGCCAGAAAGGGGACGGGGAATTCCTCCTTTCGGATAAAGTGCCCTCACACACCCAGCCCGCTGGGTGTCATGCTTCATCATTGGGCATGCTCCTCGTCGGGTCGGCGGTGCAATACCCGACGGGCACCCTCAGTGGGGGCTCTTTGGCGGAGATCTTTTATCCTTGCCGTATGGTGAGTGTGTGTGAGGGGCCCTACAGTGTAGATGTGTAGTATTTGAAGAGGTGTGTTAAAACAGGGAAAGGTGGCCAAACTTTGGCAAAGAACTCTTAACAATTCAAGATGGCCACTACTAGTTCCACTCTACACTGTGGTGGTTTACACTTCAGCTACCGCGCCACGAGGTCGACGCCCCCAACGTGCTCCGGTCTCGCCAGGTTATCTGCAGCATGAACCGAGCTGGCAGTCACCTTCCGGAACCGGCAATACTGGTTAGGTCCTCCGGCGAGTGGGCGCGAGTCTCTGTAAGTATCCACCCCACTATCTCCTAATCAACGACCAGGGTAAGACTCACCAACGCTTTATAAGAGACATACTAGCGGACATCCCGCCAACCCTGGCAAACTTTTACTGAGTTGTTATGAGTGAATGCATTGCCGCCTTGCGATACTTGGTCTCAGCCTGCCGTGCGCTGGGAGGGGCGCCGCGGCGTTTCTGGGCTAGACGGGATGCTAATTTCTTTGGGGAAGGCACCCGGTCGGACCCACAGCGCACGCGCCCCCGCTCGCCAGCGTTCACAGCTTGATTATGACGGCAACTAACTTATACCTCTAAAATTTTGGGGCGATGCACCGCTGATGTTACTATTTAACGCTAGGTCCTTCAGGGTCCTCCACGACACAATAACTGCATTTTTTCTTAAAAAGATGAAATTTCCTTTTTTTAAACTAAACGAAGTTAACACAATGAGCTGATAACAACGAGCTTATTTACATCCTCACTTTTAGGAAACTATGCGTTGATTAAACGCGCCCATTCATTGCCGATGACCGATGAGGCCAGTCCTAACTAACAATTAGGTGAGTGGCTACACCGGAACACTACCCATTCCTCCGTGCTGTCGCTCTGGGTTGGCACCCCACTAGGATTGTTTTACTACTGCTGGCATTTTTTAACTTTCTAATAATTAAGTCAAAGACATGACTAGTTCCATCCTTTGGAGTTAGCATGACCGTGCATGACCAGATGTTATTATATTCTATAGAATTGGCAATGATACCACCAGTACTCTGCCTATTTTTTTACAAGTGACTGATTGTCTTTACAATGTCTTTTCTTTAGATTGGCTACAGCACTCACGGACACCTCAAGCCGATGGTGCATATGAACTGGTAATATTTAGGTTATCGCACCACCCTACCAGTCACTAGTGTAGATTTTAAACCACTTTTCATTCATTTCTCTGGTCCTGAAGAATTGCCGCTTGATCCTATTTTTGGGACTGTGAGGCAAGAAACATGTTGACCATATAAGAGCCACTAGCTGCAACATTACTGTAGATAGTCGCCACACACTTAATTAATCAGGGTAGGAGGCAGGATTATTAAATGAGTGGCCCTGACCACCTTTCCCTGTTTTAACACACCTCTTCAAATACTACACATCTACACTGTAGGGCCCCTCACACACACTCACCATACGGCAAGGATAAAAGATCTCCACCAAAGAGCCCCCACTGAGGGTGCCCGTCGGGTATTACACCGCCGACCCGACGAGGAGCATGCCCAATGATGAAGCATGACACCCAGCGGGCTGGGTGTGTGAGGGCACTTTATCCGAAAGGAGGAATTCCCCGTCCCCTTTCTGGCTAAACTTTACTTGTAGCTTTCCTTCCCCTGGTCACTTGCACGAACCCTATAGGAACTGCATACTACGTTTCTTGTTCTTGGTACAGACACACCCATAATCCTTCCCTCACTGCCTTCCTGTGTGTTGTCTCTGAATTTCTCAATTCCTTGATACAACCTGATATCAGACAGTTGGAGTTTCATGCATAAAATTATGGGGGCAGATTTACAAGCCACTTGCGCCACTTTTGCATCACTTTTCCCATGTTAAAAATGATGCAAAAGTGGCGCAAGGGCCTTGTAAATAAGCCCAATGGTTGTTTGTAATTTTCTTAGATTTATGTGAAGATCTTTAAAAGGTGCAAGCTAAACTAATTCATTGAATGATGTCAGATTTCTTAAAGAGCTGCTTCTATGCGATAGGTTTTGCATCAGACCTTTTCGCTGTTTACAGGATGCGTGTATTACTATGTAATACGTGGGGGTCTCCAATCCCTGTATATAAACCCAGTTCTAATTTCCTTATTGCAGGTGACTTGTGATGCACCTGCTCATCTGTAATAAAGAAATGACTAGCCGCCTTATTACAGTTGATTTCTGACATCACAATGTCTGCTACCAGAGCCAGCAGCTGCACTTTAAAAATCAAAACCGAAAATTGACTTTCCCCTTTTTTGCGCTGCTTTTCTACGTGAACAGAGATAACCAGAAAGGTGCTATCTACGGCAACCTGTTTATATGTTTTCGAACCTCTGTGCATGTTTCTACATGTTCTGAGCGACAGTGTTTTTTTATAAATCTGACTTGTGGCTAGTGTTGCAGGAGAGACTCTAATTTTATTCTTCATGTTTATAAACATCCGGTCTCTTTCATATGAAACAGCAACATACTGAGGGCCAGATAAATTAAGCCCTTGTGTTGCCATTGTGTCACACAAGGTTACGAAATGCAACACAAGGGCTTAAGTGTGATCTAACAAGCCACCAAAGCCACCTTGTGTGGTCCTGCGTAGCTTGATAAATCCAGAGTAACACAAGGCAGCGCAAATCGCTGCCTTGGGTTACTCCGCATTGGGGAGGGGTTCCACGGGTGGAGTACGAGTGTTCCCACGCATCCTCCCATGGATTTGGGTGCATTCCCAGATTAACTAAGGGTAGTAAACCTGGGAATGAGTCAAAATGCTACTTCGTCCCAACAGAGGTGTAATAAGGAGAAATATGGTGATTTCTCCTCGTTATTTCCTCTTTTTATGTGTGCGGAATTCTGAAGCACACATAGAAAGAGGAAAATGCCTCTAAGGATTGTTTTTGTGCAGGAAGGTGTCCTTTCCTGCACAATACCAATCCTGCCTGTAACGCAGGCACCCTTGCACAATGACGCATGGGTGCCTGCATTGATGCTAGGCAGCACTCTGTGTGCCGGCACAGAGAGAAAGCAGGAATCTTATTAAATATAGCATTTCCTGCTCTCTCCATTTGAGTCAATGGAGCAAGTTGCATTGAATTTTGTCAAATGTTAGTAAATCTGGACCCAACGATTTACTTGAATTGTGAGCAACGTGATGGTGTGACCTTGTTTCATAAGGAATAAAGTCCCCCTTGTCGTACATTATAAGGCTATTGCAAGTCACCTTGGAGTTTCATGACCTTATAAAGGAACCCGGCTCTATATGGTCACAGAACTCCTCGGTGACTTTCATATCTTTTGAATGTATGGTGGGAGGTACTTTATCCCAGATATAATCACATGATCCCATCTTCGTCGCCAGTAAAAGGATGTGTCTCAGAACCAAGAGTAAGTTTCACTGACTTTTAATGAGCATCCAATTATGCGACTGGGAGGTAGCAGGTTCACAAACAACTGCTCACCGGCTTTGAAATATTACATTCAACTCCTCAACCTTCCACCTCAGAGCACCAAATAGACACAGCAAGAACCAATACAAATCACTTCTGCCTTTACACTGTGTAGAACACATGCAGACCTCTGTAACTGGTAACTGTTAGTAAAAGGGTCCAGGGCCCGACCGGGAACCAAAAGCAGCCCTGGCAAAAACTGTTCAAACCAGCCCAGCTCCCTTCCACCTCACTCGCTCATCTCCCTCTGTCCTTCTCTATCTCCAGAAGTCCCCCCTCATTGTTCCTGTTGCAATTATTTTTGAAACCTGGAGATAGTAACAGATGTGCCAGCAGCAACCCCCACTCTAAAAAAGGCCTCCAAGGGCTCCAGCCAGGGCTTTAAGTGGGCCGGGTCTCACCGGTGCTGAGCACCAGCAGTTTTTTAAAGGGGGCCTCGAAATGGGTCTCTATCGGGCTCACGTCTCTGCGGCTGTCCGAGGCCCCCGCAGGGGGCCACTAAAGAGGGCAGCCCTCTAGTACCATCGGGGCACCCCACACATGCCAGGTGAGCGTTGTAGGGGAAGGGAAATCCTTTGAAGAGAGTAATTTTCTCTCTGGATTTCCCTTCTCTTCTTGAAACTCAGGAGCGGCAACATTGTCCTGGTGTCACCAGGGCTTTAAGTGGAAGCTTTTTCAATATTATATACAACATGCCATAGTTGCTGCTTATTTATCGTACACAACTAACAACCATTGTCCTGACTTGTTGTATGTATGATATTACTTGTTTGCAATGACAGAAACAGCAAAATACGAGTCGGGCGGCACACTATGCTAAGCACAGATTTTTAGCTTCCGTGGTTTTAAGCCACGCCCTTAATTACATTGGCCACGCCCCTTTGAGAGACCCCTCAGATTTTTTCATCCCACTTAAAGCCCTGGCTCCAGCCGACAGGAGACATGTCTGGTGGAAACATGTTGTGGCACGGCCAATAGGTCTCGCCTATGCGAGAGCTATTAGCTTTGTCAATTTTTTTTTTAAGCCATGTTATACAGCTGCACAGCTGCAAGTAAAAATAAAAGGGCTATTAGTTAACCCTGCCCCATAATTCCAGTGGCCCTGGTTATGACCAGCAGCACCACTTTACAACATGACTCATATACTATAAATGTCACAGTGCACGCATTTCTCCTATACTCCAACGCTGCAATACCAGAACGTCTCAGAAGAGTTGTTGTGTCTTTAATGACAGTCCCACTAGCGTCTGATAAAGTTTTAATCACACCGTTTGACTACTTCTGGCGCTATTTAGAGGATCAAACAAATAGGACATGTAGGTGTCTTTGAATGGGCAGTAAAGAGACAGGTAGTATGAGAGCCAAGCGGATTGTTGGTACCTGCCATCTATGCTCCTTCCTACATCTGTGCCCCAAGCTTGTATTCTCCTTGCTGGAAAAGATGCTGTGCTCATGTTCTTTCTATGGCACTAATTGTAGTAATCAGGCAGGCCAGCAGGTGGCGTGATAAGTGCAGGTCAAGGACGAGAGAAGTCACACAGGTTCCCGGAAGTGGATAAATGTGCGGACTCTTACACACACAAAGACCATCCAGGTGGTTTCCAGTGAGACACAGCAGCAGTGTGAAGAAAGGCGGATGCGTGCTGAGGGCAGCCTATGATCTATGGTGGCGAGGATAACAAGGAATAAAGTCATGCAGGCGGGAGTGGTGAATCCCAACCTGAATAGAGAGGTGGGTGGGAGGGGAGAGAAGAATGTGGTGCTTCGGCCAGAAATGCCAACTTCAGAACTAGGGAACCAGGTTCGAGTCTCGGTGTCACCTCAGCATCATGTGATTCAGGGCAAATCCCTTTATCTGCCCTGCCTAAAAAAATGAATGTGAATTTGTGTTATGTGACTGCTGTTTATGTAAATACGATACCTTCCAGTCGGGTCGAGTTTGCGCTATTTAAAAATGAATAAAACAACGAATAGTATTTTAATTACAGTGGGAGCAGTAGACGGACTCAAATTAATTAAAATCAATCTATACTTGGTCCAGGCTCCAAACAAAGACAAGAAAGTCATGTAGGAAGTGATGCCTCGCACGTATGATCGAATCAGAAGCCAGCAAAGAAGAGTGATAATGATGCCACAATGGTAAGTAATGGGCGGGCTAAAAGCCTCTTTTTAGATTTTTTTTAGATTTTTTAGATAGAACAGATCGTTGCCAAGCGACAACGAATGCAGCTGCTTGCTGGCAAGACCTAAAAGCAGGAATCCAGGCCTGAAGGGGTCAGAGCCCAGCCAAGAATATCCGAGGATGAGCGTGAACAAGGCAAACAGGTCGATCTGCCCTAACACTGCTGTTTGCCCCAGGTCAATCTGCCCTTACACTGCTGTTTGCCCCAGGTCAATCTGCCCTAACACTGCTGCTTGTCCCACATCAATCTGCCCTTAAAACTGCTGCTTGTCTCTTGCATTGGCCTCCGTGTGACGACTCAGCGTCTAGTGTGCATAGGCACCAGCTGGATGCAACTCTGACCCACAAGGCTCTGTGTGCATTCCTTCCTGCATGAGCGGTTGCTTCTGTGTGTATAGACATCACTGCGATACAGACTCAGTCGTTGGGTCATGTTTGGAAAAAAAATCACTCCACAAACTATGTGTGCAGCTTCCTCCGGGTTGCAAACCTTGCCTCTGAAGCAAGTGTGAAGGGACCCTCATACAAGCCTCTGTGTGCACCCGTTGTCTGCTGTGTAGTTATCAGTCTTTAGTGCACGTTTAAGAGTCTCTTCTGCATTCCCCAAAGCATACAAGATTCTGAAAATAGCCATGTGCGGGGTGCAGACTCAGCCCTATAGTGCATGTGTGATCCCACCTCAAAAAACATGAGCCTTTACAAGCAGTCATGTCCAAGATGCAGATGTAGGCTTAGTGCACAATGCTGCCACCCCAGAATTACACCTGTGTATGCACAGGCACCTCTGGAGTGCAGATTTAGACTTTAGCACCTGTGTGATACTCCCACACCCATTTCTGTGTGAAGCCACCTCCAGGCTGAAGACTTAGGGGCCAGATTTACTAAAACGTCATGCAGCGCAGTAAGACAACTTGCTGCACTGCGTTGCGTGACAGGGAGCGAGCAGGAATGTGCCATATCTACTAAGATATGGCGCATTCCGTCTCTCCCTCTGCGCTGGCGTACTGAGTGCAGGCTAGTGGCAACGCACACACCCTTGCGCCATGGTGCAATGGTGCCTGCGTCACAGGAAGGATTGTTTTTGTGGGCCAGAAGGGACACCTTTCTGTACAAAATCAATCCTCTTGGGCTTTTTTTTCTCTTTTTATGTGTGCTGCAGAATGCAGAGACATAGAAAGAGGAAAAAATGAGGAGAAATAAACACATTTCTCCTCGTTTTGCCTCAACTGGGAAGGCAAAGCATTTTGATGCATTCCCACATTTACTAGTCTTGGTAAATCAGGGAATGCTCCAAAAACCATGGGTGGACGCATGGGAACGCCCACGATCCACCTAAGGCACGCCTTCCCAGGGCACAATGACGCATGGCAGCAACTTGCACTTCCTTGTGTTACTCCAGATTCACTATGCCACACAGAGCACGCAAAGTGGCTCTGCGTGGCATAGTAAATCTTCCTTAAGGGCGTGCCTCACCTTGCGTAAACATGCTTTGATGGATTTGACCATGTTTTTAGGTTACCGACAAAGATCTCTAAAAATGGGAATGATTAATTTGTCAACTGAAAAGCAGCTGCCTCTAGAGATTTCAATGCAAAGCAGTTTAAAACCAGTTTTTGCAAAGTTATTTCAAGAAAACTACTCCTTTTACCAATTTTATGAAAATGTCTTCTGTGAAATAACAATGAGCTCATGAAATATCCTTAATTCCATCTCCAGAAAGATGCTCCTGTCTAACTGTTGCCTGAAGGTATGTTTTCAGTCTGCTTACCGGGACGTTTGAACCTATGCTTGCTTGAGGCTGCACTCAGGGACAGGTCACAGAAAATTGGGTCTAGTGGGTTACACACCTGATTTCGGGGTATGTGACTGTCAAGTCTCTGGTTTAACTCCTAATGCATCTTCCATTCCTCCTAAGATTGAATAAGCAAATGCCAATCAGTTGGCAATGCTACTGCCTGTTAATTACTCTGCCAGGAATCTGCGATATTCTATATAAAATAAAATAGTTGTTAGCACTCCGTATTGAGCAGTTCTCAAAAGAGATGATTGAACTACATCAATGCAAGAAGCCACCAGTCCTAAAGAACTGGCAAAAAAGATAGTTGCCTTAAAATAACTCTGCAAGGAATGGTGTTCTAGCATGCAAAGGATACAAGTATTCCTTCAAGCTCCTGAACACATAGATTGTGGGACTGGTGGACATTGTACTGCAAAGCAATAGTGCCTCCTAACAGAATGTTACATTTACAACAAAAATGCTTTAAACTGTGTTCTGAAGACTTCAGCATAGGTGCTGGAAGTAGGGGTGCAGGGGTGCTGTAGCCAAAATAACTGCTTGAGTTCATAAAGTGAAAAAGTAAAAAGATGCCTTTAAATTTAGTTTGTATTTTGTCACATTTGCTGTGCATTTAACGACAGAAGTCAAATGTCAGGCTAAATCTTCATACAAATTGATGCTTACTCTTTTAACATGGAGATTGGTCTTTGCTTTTCTATCTCTGACTGCAAAGTCAGAGGGTTGTATAAACTGGCCTATGAGACAATCATACAGGTACACAAAGAGTGTGAAAGGAAAGGCTGTAGAATGTTAATTTTTTCTAAAATAAAACAAAATTTAAATACATGTAAATTAACTGTGCAAATATTTAAAAACATAGCAGCAGTTACGAAGGCAAACATGAAGCACATTGTTTTGTAATTCTGAAGGGTGATGGAAACAAATATTTTAATAGGATCAAAACAAATCAACACTTGAGTTGGTGATCCATAAATGATGAATATTTGCTGAAACCGGATTTCCACAAACATTATTGTTTGCGTGCTCTATAATTCTATCAGTAACACTGCATGTCTGTGCAAATTAAGTGCCCATTTCAATGAAACATGTGCTATCTGTTAATGGCAGTGTGCTTCCACATCACACTTATAATATATTTGCAGCAATGTGGTCCAGAAAGCACCACAGGCTACATACCACATCCTTACAACTCTCCTGCTAAATGGGAGTGGCCCACTTGCTACACTTGTCCTTTGTGTGGATTTTTCCAATCCCAATGACTTCAGTGATGAAACATTGTTGGCAGCACCCCTCTCTGAAAATTCTTCCAGCACCACTGGGACGCTGTGAACATGGGCAGGGCAGCGAAATTAGCATCTGCACATGACACGATTATCCCATAATACAAACTTTGGTTGGATCCTGACTTGACTATACCAACATCCATTTTTGGTACAATCTCATTATGTACTCCAACACCTTCAATTGGTGCAGAATTGTGCAGCCCATCTGATCCTTGCTTTACCATGTCATGTGCATATCTCCAGACACCTGCAATCATTACATTGACTTCCAGTCCATCATCTTTAAAAGCCTCTGTATTTGTTTAAAGCACTTCATGGCTGCGGTCCTTCTTTCATTTAGTAACTTTTTTCTTGGTATTCTGCACCTAGAGCTGTATGTTTCTCATCTACTTCAAATTCTGAAAAGAAAGAAAGTGCAACAGGAAGGCATTTTTTTTTTAGGCTATCAAGTAGCGACCATATAGAACGGTCTCCCTCTGAGCCTAAGGGCCTGTTTTGTGGTGGACAGGTAATCCATCACAACCATGAAGGATGCCCCGTCCGCCATATTAGAAGGGCGATAGGATATAATGCACTTGTAAAGTGGTGGAGGAGATATTACAAGAGCCATGGGATAAAATGCACTTATAATACGGTGGATGAGATATCTGTCAAATTTGGGACTGAGTAACCCATCCGCTGAACTCTAAATCAGGCCTTAAGATGTCTATCAAATTTGCTGAGCTTCAGTAAACATCTTAAGACTTGGCTGTTCACACTATAGGTAGGATAATTTGCTGGTCTGTTTATCAGCACCAGAATGCCTTTGGGTAATCACACACTGTTAGACCTGGCATTCTTGACATTGTTTCCCCTGCCTTTTTGCCTTCTGACCTCCTGTATTGCTGACTTCATTTTTGCTGGCTGTAGGATTCTGGGCACTTTACCACTGCAAACCATTTATAAAGTGCATGTGCTCTGTACACTAAACATGGTAAAATTAGCTTATCTACAATTGGCATATTTAATTTACCTATAAGTCCCTAGTAAAGTGCACTCCATGTGCCCAGGGCTTGTAAATTAAATGCAACTAGTGGGCCGGCAGCACTGATTGTGCCACCCACTTGAGTAGCACTTTAAACATGGCTCAGGACTGCCACTGCAGAGCCTGTGCATGCAGTTTAAACTGCCATTTCAACCTTGCAAGTTAACCTACATGCCAGGCCCAAACCTTCTTTTTTATTGTAAATAAGTCGCCCCTAAGGTAGGCCCTGGCCAGTCCTAAGGGCAAGGTGCAGTGTATTTAAAAGGTAGGACATGTACTCTTAAGATTTACATGTCCTGGTTGTGAACTACTCTTAAATTCGTTTTTCACTACTGCAAGGCCTATTTCTCCCAAATGTTAACATGGGGACTGCCTTATAACATTTTATAAGTGTAGTTTCCCATTGGAGCAAGATAGGAAAATCAAATTTGGTGTCTCTGGACTCACAATTTATAAACACAACTTATGGTGAAGTTAGTTTTTAAACTGAAGTTCTGAAAATGCCTCTTTAAGAAAGTTGAACAGATTCAATCAGACTGTCTCCGGTGTGATGAAAGAAAAAAAGTATATTGGAGCAACAAGGAATGGAATACATATTGGTCATATTGGTTTACTGTGGAGTACTTGGATGAAATGGACATAATTGGAGGGAGTAGTTCCCACTTTCTGCAGTGCGACAGTGTGGAGCACGAGAGGAGTGCCCCTTTTTTTGAATTCTTTTGAATTAATCGTGGCTCGAGGCGATCCACTGACACTGACCGCACGCACACATTAATGAGTTTTCTACGTATGTGTCTTATTAAGGGGAGGAGTGCATTCTCATTCATGACTGTTCTGCTTAGAAAATATCGCCTCCACGAGTTTTGCACCCCATCGGATGAAAAATGGTTTTTGAAATTGGAGAAGGAACGTATAAGTATGTATTTGTCACCGCGGAGACAGTGGAAACATGAAGTGGAATTCATGGAATCAAGATCGGACATGTATCATGAACAGTTAAAGCTGATTTATGGGGCAGATGTATTAGCAGTTTGTCATTATGATTTCACACGCAATGTACTTTTAATATATTCATGGATTTAGGGTATGCAATGAAGTTGATAAGGATGTTTTGTTTAACAATTTTCGTTGTACGTTAAGGGTGCACAGACTTGTCGGGGGTGGATTGATGTTTGTGCAGCGAGGGTGAGAGGTGCACCATGGTAGATAGAGTTTTCAGTTTGGAGTTGGTTTAAAATCGAGTGCAGCTATAGGGGGAGGGAGGCACGTGCTGGTAGTTAAGAACGTGTATCAGGACCATTCAAAAGTACGAGAGTGAAAGCAGCTGTATTCATGAACTAACAGCTAGGAATAGAGAGGAAGTAGTTACGCGACCCCCAAAAAGTATATTGGAGCAACAAGGAATGTAATACATAGTGGTCATATTGGTTTACTGTGGAGTACTTGGATGAAATGGACATAATTGGAGGGAGTAGTTCCCACTTTCTGCAGTGCGACAGTGTGGAGCACGAGAGGAGTGCCCCTTTTTTTGAATTCTTTAAGAAAGTTGGCATTTTCTTACTTAAACCATTTGGGTGTCTTCTGCCAGTCCCTGGACTACATGGCTGGGGTGGGTGACAGCTGGCTTCCTGCATTTCCTCTAGACAGGCACACAAAAAGGCAAAGTAGGTGTGACTGAGCAGCCATTTGCATGTTGACGGGTCATCCTGAGGCAGGATGAGAGGGCAGAGCTGACACTTGCACCTAAATAGGGCAGTGCCTGTCCAAACAAAGGGTTGCATATCCCCCTGTAGTGAGTCTGTGGCCAGGGCAAGAAAGGCAGGGCCTTGTGCACTTCAAAGCATCTCTTTGAAGTCTCCCTATTTCAAAGGCCAAGATGGGTATAAGTGCTGAACCTCTGACACCATGACAATAGAACATTGCTGGAACTAAGGACATTCTGCCAGGAAGAAGAGCTGGTATGCTCTAGGAGTGACTGCCACCTTGCTAACTGCTTTTCTGTGTTGGCCGGCTGCCTGCTGATTGCTGTGCTTTAGGAGGGACTGCCACTTTGCTACCTGCTTTGCTGTGTTGCCCTGCTTCCTGCTGCTTCTTCCCTGGGAGTGAGAAGGACTGGACCTGCTCTCTACATCCTTGAATCCAAGTTTCTCCAAAGGCTTGCTCCTTTGCCTACTGCTTTGAAGTCTCAGAGCCATCAAAGACTTCCTTTAACTTTGATTCATCTGCTGGACTCTGCCAACTGTGAGTCCTATTATGCCAAGAGGTGCCAATCCAGCCTGGGCCTTGAAAGTGGGTTCTGCAGTTGTTTTTCTACAAAAATCGATGCAGTACCGACTTTACGCTGACTGGAACCAATGCAGTGTCCTGCGACGCTGACACAGCGTCGTTTCAAGGACATCCCTGCGTAGCTCAACAACGATGCAGGACCTGACTGCGAGGCTCGGCGACGACGCAATGCCTGCAACATAATCAGTTGGACGCAGGACCTGACTGCGAGGCTCGACGACGACGCATCACCTGCATTGAAAGGATTTCGATGACGATGTGTGACCCTACTGCCGGTCTCGACACTGGACACATCTACCCGACTGCGTGGATTGATCAGAACTGACGCATCGAGTCTTCGATGCCGACGGTTGCTCCATTCTAGGTACTTTTTCAGCAGACCTTTCGTGGATCCTGTAGCCAATCTGCCCTCCATCGCGGTTGGCCTGAACTTTGGATTTACTCCGGTCCAGCACGACCTCAAGTAACCCCTAAGCGCTAGGCTTTTAAGTACGATATTGCAGTTTATTTTTTAAAAATTCATATCTCACGTTCTACTTATTGGATTTTTGTTGTTTTGGCCTTGTTTTACTCAGATAAATATTCACTTTTTCTCTAAACTGGAGCAGTCTTTTTGTGGTGTTTTCACTGTGCTACTGTAATTTAAGTGTTGCACAAATAATTTACACATTGCCTCTTAAGTTAAGCCTGACTGCTCTGTGCCAAGCTACCAGAGAATGAGCACAGGTTAACTTAGGTTGTGCATCTGACTTATGACACACAAGGAGGGCCAGGAGGAGGTTTAAGGACCAGCGTGGGCACGCTACCCACTCTACAATTCAACACACAGAAGAGCCCACAGGTCTGGATTTGTGAAAGTACTTGAATGCGACACACAAATAATTTGACACCCGAAAAGAAATCGACCAATCAGGGGAAGATATGCCTTTTAAGGACGACTCCCCTCACACACCAAAGGTGTCATGCTTCATCATAGGGGTGCCTCCTCGCGTTAGGAGCCTAGTCCTAACGCGGGCTACAACCCCCTCTCTACGAGGGAGGAGCTCAGGGATGTTTTTCAAATTGAGCACATGGGTTGTACTAAGAACCCTATGTGAGCGTGGTGTGTGAATGAGTGTAAAGTGCAGTGCTGGTGAATGTGGGATAAAACTGCCTATAGAGTTAGCTGGCGAAACTTTATTTAGCTACCCTATGACAGGATTAAAAACAACAATAAGCTGAATGATGCAGCTGTCAAGATTCAAGACAGGTACACCAAGAGGATCAACATGTTTCGGCCATCCGTGACCTATAAGAGTGTCTTGGCCTTCGTCAGGATCCAAAGGATTGTAACAGCTACTGCAATAAGTGTGAAACCAAAAAAGAACAACAAATAATGTATACTGAACCAGAAATTAGTATGTTCAGTAGGGTCCACCGCTACAACCTGCAGTGGAATGAAGAGAAACAGGTACAACTGGTGTCAATACTAGTGGAGTGTCACATACCGAGTACAATCAGCTTGAACACATATAATGTCAAGTCCAAAATCTATTACAGCTGTGTTCGAGGTAATAGTAGAGCGGCACTTACCCAATGTGGTCTCAAAAGTTACCGCATCTGTCCGGGGCTATTTAGCCAAGGGTACAAACGCTACCCCCACCTGCGAAGAAGAGTGGGGGTGGTCAGTGAGAGATTAGATAGAAAAACATGATAGACACAGAAAAAGACTGCACGTGTGCAAAAGTTGAGAAGAGATCAACATGTACATTCATTAACGAGAGGAATCAACATATGCCTTGACTTTGTAACAGCACGTATGTGTAGCTACTGTTATGTGCTAACCAGAGTATGCCCTGTAATGAGGCACCTGGCTGAGAGAACATCTCGAGGTCCCCAATGGAGCTGAGAACCTCCGTCACCAGCCACAAGACGACATCCCATAGATACTCGCCCCTAGTTAAACAGGAAACCCACATAAGCTGCGCTAGCTGTCTCAAACTGCGAGACCATAACGGTAGTGCAGTGACAAACATGGAAATGACGTGAACAGCTATAAGTGCTGCCGGGCACCAGGACAGGGCCCAGGAGAAGGGGAGGGGGCTCTAAGTTGCTGTTGGTAAGTGTAGTCTTACAGCAGACAAGGAGGAGGAACTATGGTTCGAACTGCAAGTAGCGGTAAATAGGACACCGCAATTACCTCGCATTTCAAAAGCAGGGAGTAAGCGGCAACCGGGCCATGCAATTGGCGGGTATGGCGCAGCTAATTGTCAGCAGTGAAATGAGGCCACTGAATAAAAACCGACATGAAGCTAAGTGCAGAACGCACAAGCCGGAAAAGTAAACAAAGGAGGCTCCGCAGAACGGAGGACCATACCTGTATTAAGGCGTCGGGTTCCTAACGCGTCTGTCCTGCCGGAAGGAAACCAGATGCTGGGAGAGTGCCGTGTTTATCGGCGTTCCGTGTCACGTGGGGACAGGGGGAAGCATGGGAAATGGAGTCCCTACGGGGCTCAGCCTCGCGTCGTGTGTACTGGACGCCGCAAAGACAATGAGGAGCATGGGAAATGGAGTCCAAACGGGACTCTCCACTTGTACAAGCTGTCTAGGTGCAATGTTTATATTAAAAACTGAAAACTGGCCATGAGGAAGAAACAAGTGCTCAGACCGCATTAACTAATGCGTAAAGCGGCAGGCTTATAAGGCCAGAGAGTCCAACTGAAGAGAGTCCAAAAGTGAACAAGTTAAAAGCCTTTTACAAAAAGAAAGGCTGGGAGAGAGAATGATCATCCTCAGGTACAGCTAAGTGACAAGGCTCCTTGAGATGGCAAGCAGCATCCAATAGAGATGTCTGGATCTATCACCAAGATAACATTATGTTCAATCACACCATAAGCTCAACAGGGAAATGAGCTATGGCCATCGCCAGGGATATAGACCAGGTAATAGAAAGAATACCCGAAGGGGGTGAGGGGGGTGAACCAGCCGGGGTAGCATATGGCTGGCCGGGGAGACAGGTAACATGTATTAGGTCAGGGCAAGCCACGGGATGTCATCATTGAGTCCGATCACAGAGGTGTTCAGTCTGAAAACCCAACGCTGTTCGGCCCTGAACAGGCGCAGAGCCAGGTTGGGTGTTGTGGCATTCGAATTAGGTTTATCTAGTACTGTCCATTTGAATGAGTCTGCTGTGTGGTGCATTTCAAAAAAATGTCTGGTTAGTCGGGTGTTCTGTTTACAGCAACGAATAGTACTTTTATGTTCCTGTATGCGGATGCGGATCTTACGAGTGGTCATACCCACGTACCGGAGCCCGCAGGGACAAGTAATTAGGTAAATGACCCGCTCGCTGTTGCAGTTTGTATGGTTTTTCAACTCCCATGGTCTTGTGGTGCTTATATCTATGGTTTTGAGGGCATTAGTTTGCAGACAGACAGAACAAGACCCACATGGGAAATGACCCTGTACCGCTGGTAAGTGCCAAAGAGTATTCGGTTTCTGTATGTTCCCTGGTGGCGGTCTAGTGTGTACCAGAGTGTCTCTCAAATTGGCACTTCGTTTAAACGCAAAGAGGGGTTTTTGTATCGTGTGTTGGCCTTTGTTGAGAATGTTCCAGTTCTTTAGTATTGATTTTTTTGTTGCATTTGTAAGAGAACTAAAAGTGTTCACACACCAGCCTGTTTTGCGTGGGTGTCTTGGATGCATTGTCCAATAGAGCTTCTCTGTTATTGTTTAATGCGCGTTTGGCTGATCTCTTAATTAGAGCTTTGGGGTATTGTCTGTCGAGGAGATTGTTTCTTAAAGTCCTGGCATGTTCTTTATATTTGTCAGTATCAGAACAATTACGCCGTAGCCTCAGAAATTGGCCAAACGGGAGGTTTTCGCGCAACGATTTGGGATGGTAGCTGTTGTAGTGAAGCAAGGCGTTCCGGGCCATGGGCTTGGTGTATAGTTCAGTTTCCAATAGGCCATCTGATGGATAGATGGAAAGATCCAGAAAGGCAAGTTTATCTTTGCTATAATCACACTTGAATTTAAGGTGTTCGTTGCAGGTGTTGAGCCAATGATGGAAGGAAACGAGAGTTCTCTCATCCCCTCTCCAAATCACAAGAATGTCGTCTATATCTCTCTTCCAGAGATGGATGTGTGTCTGGAAAGGATTATTCATTGATAAAACGACCTCTTGCTCAAACACGTGCATATACAAATTAGCCAGACTCGGCGCAAAAGTACTCCCCATTGACGTACCTGTCACCTGGAGATAAAGTTGTGATTCAAACAAGAAGTAATTCTGCTTCATTGCCATGGTGGCACATCTCATAATAAATGAGGTCGGTGTCATGCTGTCAGGTGGATGGAGGTGTAAAAGGTGTTCAATAGTGGCCAGAGTCTGGTCTTGAGGGATACACGTGTACAGGGACTCTACGTCAAAGGACACTAGGTAATCGGTATTGCAGTCAAATACTTGACCCCATAAAACCCTCAAAGCGTCTTTGGTGTCCTGCAGATAAGTCGGCATCAACTGCACCAATGGGCGTAGAAAGAAAACCACAAATTGTGATAATGGTTCTAACGCCGAACTAATACCTGAGATGATGGGCCTCCCAGGTGGTGGTCTTTGTGGTTTGTGGATTTTTGGTAAAACGTAAAAATAAGGAGTCACAGGTTCTTTGGTGCAAAGAAACTCGGCTTCTTTCTGAGTGATCCAATTAGGATCCAGGGCCTCTTTGGTCATACCAGCTCTTCTTCCTGGCAGAATGTCCTTAGTTCCAGCAATGTTCTATGGTCATGGTGTCAGAGGTTCAGGACTTATACCCATCTTGGCCTTTGTCATAGGGTAACTAAATAAAGTTTCGCTAAATAAAGTTTCGCCAGCTAACTCTATAGGCAGTTTTATCCTACATTCACCAGCACTTTACACCCATTCACGCACCACGGTCACATAGGGTTCTTAGTACAACCCATGTGCTCAATTTGAAAAACATCCCTGAGCTCCTCCCTCGTAGAGAGGGGGTTGTAGCCCGCATTAGGACTAGGCTCCTAACGCGAGGAGGCACCCCTATGATGAAGCATGACACCTTTGGTGTGTGAGGGGAGTCGTCCTTGAAAGGGATATCTTCCCCTGATTGGTCGATTTCTTTTCGGGTGTCAAATTATTTGTGTGTCGCATTCAAGTACTTTCACAGATCCGGACCCGTGGGCTCTTCTGTGTGTATCTGACTTACCTTGACTAGGATTGTGGTCCTTACTTGGAAAGGGTGCATACCTCTGCCAACTAGAGACCCAATTTCTAACACACGCTTTAGAAATACTTTAAATAGATAAATAAATGACCCACTCAGTTCTGAGAGGCATTCTGACGTTCAGCACAGTGAAGCTGTGACTGACTGGGGCTTGGGCAGGCTTCAATGACATTACCCTGTGTGAAAGTATGGGACTGATCCTGCTGCCTGCGGGGCTGGCAAGAAGAGTCCCACTCCCAAAAAATGAGGGCCATGGAGCCCACCGGCAACAACTGGCACAAATTCTCCACTCATAATAATGATTAATTTATGCACCACTAAATAAGGGTTGCTTTGTTCTTCAATGATTTGTCAATTCATGACCAAATAATGAGAACTGTTTGCCCAAGGTATTACTGAAACGATGGCAAGGATGCTGGTCAACATGTGTACAATTTGATGGTCAAATTGTGCTTAGAATATTAGCCAATTGTTGCCTATTACAAGTACTTCATGCCCAAATTATGATCAAATGTAAAGTAAAATATGCTTTTACATATATGCCTTATGAAATCGTACTCTTGAACCCAAAATAATGGCCAGAATGTGCCGCTAGGAATGTTCAAATTGTGACCATAATTTGGGTCTTTGTGTGCCTTAGGTAATCGTCAGTGTGTGCCTAAACACTCATCTGACACCAAAATAATAGTGTTGGGCTTAAATAATACCAGTTTGATGCCACAAAAAGGTAAAGCTGGTGCCCATTACATGGGTAAAATTAGGTCCCGAACGAGAGTCAGTTTGTAGCCAAGATAATGATATACAGTTGCCAAAATAGCGCAAATATCTTCATCAAAAAATGGTCAACACATGCTGAAGAGTCAAGTTGCTTACAATATAATGGCCTGTTTGTGTTCAAATGAATGAACAAAATAATTAATGCCAATTTTACCACCCGAAAAGCTAAATGTGTGCTCAGAATAATGTACAATATGTGACGAAATTTAGGACCATATTGTGCTCCCAAAGATAAGCAAATTGTTCTTTAAATAAGGCTTTAATGAGGCGAAACTAGTGATTAATTTGTTTTTGATATAATGGCTAATTTCAGTCCAAAATACTAGTACATTTGTGGCTAACACAACGCTGAACGGAATATCGAAATGTTTCCCTGTCCTGTGTGCTACAAGACTATCGATCAGAACATACTGCGACTGGAAAATGGCAGATATGGGCGTTAGAATGGGCATCACAACTCACATAGTGTAATTACACGCAGATAAACACTTGTGCATATGAATGACCCAGAGGAATCGGTTCCATAATTGCTGCACTTACTAGATGAGCTTAAACATTTTAAGGCGGAAAAAACCAAATTGGACTAAATCAATATTGTTCCCTATGGGAGCCATGGCTCACAGAGCGGTGACCGCCTCCTGGGATCAGGGAAGATATGGTAAACTAGATCCTTAAAGGAGATCCATGAGATTCACACGATTAAAGAAGGCATTGAAATAAAGATTTAAAAGGTACTGTAAGGCATGGAATGCTTCCTTCCGTTTTGGTGACAATTTCCGTTGTCCCTCATGGGGAGGGTGGCGCTCGCTTGAATGATCTTGTTCCCTAGATGCTTATACGCCTTTCAGGGTACAATGTGCCTGTTGCCCAAACCTGTATTCTGTCGAATAGACAGCATACTAACTCTACTACTGTGGCAAGGAGCACACCCCAGAATCAAGCTAACTACGCTTAAGCTCCCATATGGGAAAGGGAGAGTAGCTCTCCCAGATTTTGAGTGCTGATACTGGGCATCACAGATGCAACACCTGCCACATTGTCTTGATGGGTCCCCTAACAGAGAAAGGACTCCACTAGCGGACAATCCACAAACTGACATAAGCTCTGCACACTTGACGTTGAAAGGTGAGGGCAGAAACATACAGTATCTATTATTATTGACGTTGCACGTTTGGGTACGTTTTTGTAAACACATTGTGGGAGAAACACTTTTATGTCGGAAATGGAGATATAGGGGTACACAGCCTTTCAAAAATTAAAAAGAGTGGCTGAAACTGATCTGTGGATATGTGGATGCTGGGAACTTGCCTGGACCGACCATGCCATTGTCCACTTCACCATCACAAGTTCCCCATGCAACACCACCAAGCCCCCAGCTCCTCCCACTGCAGTTGGAACAAAGTGACAGAGACCCAATGGAAGGACGCCTTCAACACCACCCAGCCCGACTCCGCAACCAACAGGCCATCCAGAATATCTCCACCTGTATCTCCAGCTGCGCCGACAGTGTCGCCCCTATCAAGCCCACCAAGACCAGTAGATCCACCAAACAAGCCAGTTGGTATATTCCAGAACTCAGAACAATGAAACGCAAATGCAGACGGCTAGAAAGAAGATGGCAAGCCAGCAAGGATCCCACAGACCGAGCAACCTTCAAGACAGCCCTTAACAAATACCACCAATGCCTAAAAGACACGTAAAGAAGCACCCTGGCAGACCGCACTGAAGCAAGCTCCAACCACAGGAAGGAACTCTTCAGCATCGTCAGAGAATTCTTCAGCCCATCAGTCACCGAGAGCACGATCCCCCCTTCCCAGAAACTCTGCGACCCCCTGGTGGATTACCATCTACAAAAACTTGGAACCCCAACCTACTGACCTCCACAGCCTGCTAACACTAACTGACGCCACCCACAACCACCTGATCACCGCATGGAAAAAGCTCACCACACAGAGCACCACAGCCATGATGAACTCCATCCATTCTGTAGCACCCACCGACCCCTGCCCCCACCGCTTCTTCAACCTCGAGAGCAATGAAATCAGCTGCAAACTCACCTCCATTCTCAACGCACCCATCACTGTGCCCGCCTTCCCAGACGGATGGAAACACGCAGCGGTCAGACCCCCCCCACTCAAGAAACACTTTGTTAGTCACAGTGAACTCAATAACTACCGGCCCATCTCTCTGCTCCCTTTCCCTGCAAAAGTCCTCGAGAAGGCCATCATCTGACAACTCAGTGAACACCTGGAGAGAAACAACCTGCTGGACGCCTCCCAATCCGGTTTCCACGCCAACCACAGCACCAAGACTGCGCTGATCACTGCCACTGATGACATCAGAACACTCCTCGACCCGGGAAAAACAGAAACCCTGATCCTCCTCAACCTCTCAGCAGCATTCGATATAGTATCCCATCACACACTCATCAAGAGACTTCACCACAGCCGGATCCAGGAAGATGCCCTCAAATGGATCGCTCCTTCCTCACAGGATGAACCCAGAGAATCCGCTTGCCACTCTCACTTCGGAGCCCAAGAGCATCATCTTCAGTGTCCCTCAAACTTCATCCCTCAGCCCCACCCTGTTCAACACTGACATGATGTCCCTGGACAACATCATCAGAACCCACAATCTCAACATCACATCCTACCGAGACAACACCCAGCTCATCCTCTCACTCTCAGAAGACCCCATCACCACCAGGTCCAACTTCCACAACTACATGACGAGCATCGCTAACTGGATGAAGACCAACTGCCTGAAGCGCAACACAGACAAGACGGAAGTGTTCATTTTTGGGAACAAAATCTCCCCGCGGAATGACACTTGGTGGCCCTCCGAACTCGGCCTCACATCGACAGACCACGCCTGCAACCTAGGCATCATCCTAGACAGAAAACTCACCATGAAGTGCCAAATCAACGCAGTCTCCTCTGCCTGCTTCCACACCCTCCGCATGCTCTGCAAGATCTTTAGGTGGCTCCCCATCAACACAGGGAAAACCATCACTTAAGCCCTAGGTACCAGCCACCTGGACTACGGCAACGCTCTCTATGCAGGAATCACCACCCAACTCCTGAAGAGATTCCGGACGATACAGAACTCAGCTGCCAGACTAATCCTCGACCTCCCCAAACAACCTACATCATCCCCCACCTCAGGAACCTCCACTGGCTTCCCATACAGAAAAGATGCCAGTTCAAGATGCTGCCACACGCCTACAAGGCCCTCCACGACCAAGGATCATCATACATCAACCACCGCCTGCACTTCCACCAGCCCTCCAGACCCCTGCGCAGGCTCCCTCGCTCTTGTACACACTCCCCGCATCCGCCAAAGCCACAGTGGAGGACATTCCTTCTCCTACCTCACTGGTAGGTCCTGGAATAACCTTACCCTCCACTTACAAACATCATCCTCGCTCCAGGAATTCAGAAAGGAACTCAAGACCTGGCTTTTCAACTGATCCTAGCATGAACCCAGCACCTGGACATCCTCGTGGGTAATTAGCCGTGCTCTACAAATCTGAGAATGATTGATGATTGACCTATAACTGAGCTCACAGGAGTTAGGTCTATCTCTCATATATACAAAGCATTGCATCAGGGTTGCACACACTGTCCCCTGAATATTTCAATTAAATGGGAGCAGAACAGATGCAAACTGGGCTAGAATAATGACATATCACAACACGATGTCTAGCAACGCATGGTCCTGCCTCACCAAATTCAAGATAATAAGTAGGGCTTATATCACCCCACACACACTACTTAGGATATCTCCAACATGACTGAGGAATGCCCATGTTGTCGACAGGATGAGATGGATTTCATGCACATGACGTGATGTTGCCCGGTGGACTGTGATTACTGGAGACAAATGGTGATTGCTCTTACGAGAGTACGAGACAAATGGTGATTGCCTTTACGAAAGTTCGGTAATGAGAGAGTGTTACTCCTTAGCACAATGCATATTAGGATTGAATCCAAACTCTAACAAGCATTGGCAATGCCAATAGATCTGGCTTTAAAGGAATGTTGTATGCCAAATTTAAGTGTTACAAGTGAATAGCATGGGAATGGATATGCATTTGTGTAGAAGCAAAGATATGTAGAATAATATAGGTGTAAGTGAAAAGGTTAGGTGACAGTTGCGCTGGCAAGCCAAACTTCAAAAAATCATTTAGATTAATGACTGCCCTCCTCCCATCTGTGCTGCTGCCAGAGAAAAACAACATCAATTATCTAGTTATCTAAGACACATTAATAGCTTAATAATGTCATATGTGTCCCCCTGAGAGTTCAAGATTAGGTAAATAAACAAAATTATCACAGCTGCATGGAGGGAAAGCACTTTTTTTGTGGAAGCACACAACTTTTGCTCAATTAAAACATCTACTCCTGGCTCCCAACATCACTCTCTGGTGATACTCACATAAATGTCTGCTGACATCTGAGCTGTCAAGCAAGAACATCAAAAGGGTAAGAACTATGTGCACATAATGCTCTATTACTTACCGGTAATCTTCATTACTCTGGGTCCCGTTGTCCTCGTCCCATTCAGTAACAACGTGGAGATAATCATCTCCCGACAGAAAAAAAGACCAAAGGAATGCTGGGACCTTAACCCTGCCCCTCCCACCGGAAGTACATAAGCAGTACTTACCCAGCATTCCCCCTGAACAACCAAGCCCACACAGGAAGGCCGGCCGTCCGGGAGGGGCGCATGAATGGGACGAGGACAACGGGACCCGGAGTAATGAAGATTACCGGTAAGTAATAGACCATTACCCCCAGGTCCCTTATGTCCTCGTCCCATTCAGTAACAACGTGGAGAATACCAAAGCAGAAACCCGGCCTTCCAAACCCACCAGCACACCCAGGAAACCACACCAAAGGTAGCAACCCAAGGGAAGCAAAAGAGGGGAACCACAGGAAGCAACTGGCCAGCAACCCAGAACAGGACAGCAGGGACACAAACAAGGACCGGAAACACAGCTAAGGAAGACAGAAGGCCAGAGCCACAACAAGGCCAACAGGACACGGCCAAGGGAACCCACTGGACAAGGCCGACAAACCCAGAACCACCAGGAAGGCACACAGGACCCGGCAGCAGCACAGACAGCGAGCAAACCCCAACCACACCGGAGAAAGCAAAAGAAAAGAAGCGAAGGCCGGCCAACAGGAAGCAGGTACAACCACCCAGACCAACCAGAAAGGAGGGAAGCACCGGACAGGCACCGGCCCCCACCCCCAAACAGAACGACCCGGCCACTAGAGAGACCAGAGGACAAATCCCCCGAAACCACGCAGAGGAGGCCCAGGCCCCAGGAAAGAACGGCCAGCACCACTAGGGCTGCCAAAGGACAACCACCAAGCACCCAGCCCAGAAGGCGGAGCCACAGCGAGAGCCCAGGAACCTGCCAAGAGCCAGACCCCAACCAAACAGAAAAGGACAGGGAAAGACCCAGAGAGCAGAAAACCCACAAGGCCAAAAGCCCCACAGTGAAGGAGGCCGCAAACCGAACCAGGGCCCGACACGAAACCCCAGGGCAACAGGAGCAGAGGAGGCCAACTCCAAAGGCCACAGGCCAGAGATGCTCCCAGAAGACCAGGCAGACAGCCGACCAAGCATCAGAGAGGCCAGCAAAGACCGGAGACCAACAACCCGGAACTGCACCGGCACACAAACACCAAGGCCCAGCACGCGGAAGGGCGGGCAGGAGCAGCGGGGCGCACAGCACCCCCGACCAGGAACCAACCAGGCCCGACCCCACCCAACGCCGGAGAGGAGACAAGAACGGGACCCGACAGGGACGAAAGGCCGCAGGCCAAGAAACCCCCCACAACCAGGGCAGCAAACGCAAAGGGAACCAGGAAGCCAGGACCGAAAGCCAAGCAACCCACCAAAGCAGGAGGACCCCCTGGCCCAACTGCAGCCGGAAGAAACCCACACACCACACAGGCCGAGGCAAAGGGCAGGGAGACCCCCAGCCCACAACCGCCAGACCACCCAGGAGGCGGGAGAAAACAAACAGAATCAACCGCCAAAGCGGAAACAGGAGGAAGCAGAGAAGCCAGAGGCCCAAGTAGCACCAGACCCCGGACAACCAGCAGCAAGGAGGGCAGACCCCCACAGCGGCAAGACAAACACCACCGAACCGCACCCCCAACAGGAGAAGGGGGGGAGGGGGGAATGCCAAATAACAGACACACACCGAGAGCAGAGCCCGGGGGAGCAAGGGAAGACATGAGCAGGCCAAGACACCGGCACCAGAAAGGACCGGGGACGACAGGCAAAACACACCCCAGAGCCGGCAGAGAAGCGACAGCACAGCCAGCAAACCAGGGAGGCACAGCCGGAGGCAACGCCAAACCAGCAGTAAGCAGGCAGGTCAAACAGGCCCGAACAAGGCCAGACGCAGCCCAGGGCGGAAAAGACACCGGGCCAACAGGGGGAATCTGAAGCCCAACAGCAGCCAAAGGAAACCCAGCAGGACCAGGCAGAAAACACGGACACCCAACCAGAGGCGAACCAAACCCGGAGAGAGAACAGCCGGCAGGAGCAGAGCCAGAAGGGGCACACCAGGGCATGGCCGAAACCACCGGACCGCCACGCCAGGGCACCCATAGAGCGCACAGGCCAGAACGCAGAGCCGAAGAAGGCGACCAACAGGGAGCAGGAAAGCCCAAGCGGCCCCCCCACCCAGGCGCCAGCCAGGCCCAACCCCGCCCACCAACGGAGATCAGATGAGACCAGGAGCCCCCAGGGAGCAACCGCCCCCGGAGCCCAGATGGACCCCCAACAGGGAGAACCACAGAGAAGAGCCAAAACCCAGCACCAACGACCAGGACACAGCACCAGCGAAACAGCCAGGCGCAAACAGCAGCGGCACGAACCCAGGACAGGTATCCAAACAGGCAAAACGCCACAGGGAATGCACTCCCGGGGGGGAATGGGAGAAAGAACAACGCCCAACCACCCCCAGCCCAAGGCGCGCCACCACGCCAGGGCAAGAGGACGAAACAGCCCGAGCGCCAGTCACACCGGGGGCCGGAAAAAAAAACAGCCAACAGCCAGGCAGCGAGAGGGTCCCACAACCAGCACCAGAGACACAACCCCCGAAAGGAAGCGCACAGGTTGGAAATGCAACCCGAAGGAAGCAGGGGGCCGAACACCAGCCACCACACAGGAGGAGACCGGCACCAGGCAGGAGCAGCCAGCAGGCAGGGGGCGCCCGAAGGAGCAGCCAGCCACAGCCCGAGCAGCACCGCCGGTGGAACCACGAGGGCGCAGACAGGACCCACCGAAGCCAGCCAAAGGAGCGCAGCGCAGCAGAAGCAGGGGAACACAAGGACATAGCCAAGGAAACCACAGAAGCCAGGAACAGTGAGCAACCAAGACAGCAGCACCCGGCACGGAAGAGGCAAGCAGCCGGAGACAGCACCAGCCAGCCACCAGGAAGCAACCCAAAGTGAGAGGACAAGCCGCCCACACCGGAGGCCCCGGGACAAACATCGGTAGCCCCAAGCTACCAAAAGCCCCAGGCCGCACAGGACCCAAACCAGGAGCACCCACGGGACGCAGCAGGGAAAGCACACCATGATAGAGGCCGTGGAACGGAACCGCCCAGGACACAGGCTGCCCCGGACTTGCCACACTCACTGGGTTGGAAATAATCCAACAAACATGAGCAAACTACACTACGTGGACTGTCATCCTCACACCAACCGCCAGGGCCAGCGCGAGGAGCAGGACACCAGCACACCGACTCCAAAACACACGTGCGGACACACAAAAGGAGGCACGCAAAGGAGAACAGCACAGCCAGAAAGGAGGCAGCAGGTGAGAAAGATGCAGAACAGCGCAATCGAACCCCAGAATGACTGCGGGCAGCCCCACGTCCCGCGACAGAGAGAACCAAGACGGCCACAAGCCGCGTCTCCATGAAGTAGGCCCAACCATAGAGCAAAGGGCGAGCAAGCGAATGGCGCAAGCCATCGACACATCCCAGCCAGAGCCAGCACCGAAGCCCCTGGAGCACAGTACGCCAGCAAAAATGCAGCGCGAACAAGACCAGGAAGGTACCGGGAACAGAGCGCCACATAGAGCACCAGGCGCAACACCTGGAAACAACAAAGAGGAACCAGGCGCAGCCCACGGGAACCAGGAGAGGAAGCGAACAGCCAGACCAGAGGAATGCGCCCAACACCGAGAAGCGAACCCAGATCCCAAGCCCCAGAGAGAGCAGCCGGCCGCACAGACCGCCGCAGCCGCTGACCCAGAACCACACCCCTGGAACAGCAGAGCAAAGAACGAGCAGCCCGGACCCCCTACAAGAGCAAAGGTCCGAAGGACGAAGGACTGGGCATCAGGGCAGAAAGCAGACGAAACCGCCACCGTCAGCGGAAACGCTGCATGAAAAACCACGCAGCTGCGCCACGCGAGGCACGAACAAACAACCACGGCAAGGCTCAGCGCAAGTACCGCCGCATTGCATCCAGGAAGGCATGGCAGGAGGCACCAAACAACCACGCACAGCCCCCTGTCGTCCGCCCAGAAGCAGGAAGCGGAGGCGACTCCAAGGCGGCCACCCAGCACCAAGGCCGGCAGACTAGCATCGAGCCCCCCCCCCGCAAACAGCACAAACAGCAGGGAGAGAGGCGCGAAGCCCGTACAGAAACGCGGGTCCAGGCACTGCAGGGGAAAGTGACACACCATCCAGACCGTCCCTGTCGAGCAAGCAGGCATCGCACATGGAAAGCCCGACACCAGACAGCACTACCACATAGTGGAGACCCATAGACCCTCCTCGTCTGGGTCGGGCGCGCCGCTAGCGGGCTGGAACATAACATCCCACTGACGCACCGTAAAATGAAGACCTGCAGCCGTCAGAAAACAGAGAAAGAAACCGCTACGCGGCACTAACCCGGAGCAGGGGCCATTCAGGAACAAAGCCCCCACACCAGCAGCCAGCCAAGGGGAGTCCGGGAAGGCCAGGAACACCGCAAGCGCGGCACTCCTTCCACTCGGCCAGGCCACAGGAAGAAGCGCCCGCGACCCTGCAGCAACCGGGATGCCACACATCAGCCGCAAAGGGCCAGCCGGCAAGCAGGGCCTTTACCACGAACACCAACAGTCTCTCAGCAAGCCCGGCAGGCCAGGAGACAGCCAGGAACTCCCCCCCCCCAGCCCGCACAGCCAGGCGGGGGGGGGGAGGAAGAAAGCCAACCCATCCGAGCAGGAGCAGCACCAGCATCCAACGTCCATTCTGTTGACAGACAGAAAAAAAGAAGAGGGGGAATGCTGGGTAAGTACTGCTTATGTACTCCCGGTGGGAGGGGCAGGGTTAAGGTCCCAGCATTCCTTTGGTCTTTTTTTCTGTCGGGAGATGATTATCTCCACGTTGTTACTGAATGGGACGAGGACATAAGGGACCTCGGGGTAATGGCTCCTAGCCAAGATATTCGGATGAAAATGCTACATAATGATGATAAATTGCAGGAGGACATGCAAGAATGCCGTGAAATGTCTGGCAGACTGAAGAGGAAAGCCTCACCGCTTACTTCACAATCTTAAAACCGCCTGCATTAACGAGTCAACCCATTTTGATGCTGTTACCTGTACTTGCTGACATGTATACCAACACTTTTTTATATAAGTGGAATTAAGGCATGAGGTTCCTCCTGTGGCTGTGCTGCAATGAGCTCTTTGTTGATATAAAACAATACAAAATGTGTACCAAACTAAAAAAGTCAAATTAAGCCACTTATACTACTTAATTTAAGACCAAAAGACTGGTCGATTCTGTATTCAATGGATGTGTATTTGTCCCCAAAAATTATTGGTCAGGAAACTATTGATTTATTTACATCCTAAAAAAATAATCTAATTGTGACTAAAATGGTGATACAGATAAAAAACAATCGATGTATACTCAACTTGCTTAACTAATCCATTACTTTGTGATCAAGGTTCTAGTCTACTTCTGTACAAAAGAATGGTTCATTTATGCTCATAACAATGGTCACTTTGTCCCACAATTAATGGTCATATTGAGTTTAAAATAATGTCAGTTTTTGGCTCACAATCATTCTCAATTTGTGAAAAAAATAATGATCACTTCAAACATAAAGAAACAGTCAGAATAGTTGTCAGATTTGGTCCATAAATTACATATTTTGTTCGAAATAATGGTCATTTATCTCTCAAAATAATGATAAAAATAAATAATGGGTATATCGTCCCCTAACTATTGATCATGTTCAAAAAGTGGTACACAAATTATTTTGCTTCTGGTAATAGCCATTATTCCTACAATTTTTTCAGATAATGAGCAAAACAATAGTTCCATTGTGTCTCCAATACTTGGCAGAATTTACAGAAAATAATAGTAATTCGATTCCTTAATAAGGGTCCCAGACTGCCAGAAATAATGGCAGATTTGTTGGCGATGTTGACAGATAGTTTGTGCCCAGATGTAAGGTCAACTTTTATCAATAGTTATTGGAACTATGTGCTCAAATCAATAATCGATTTATGCTAATAAATAAGAGTCTGTTCCTGTGTTGGTTGCCAATTACAAGTGATGGATGTGTTATTCACAAGCATAAAACATATGCTTGCGACATATGACATAAACATGATTGGTCAATATCCACAATGGTTTTTGTCTAATGTTATTAACATTTTACCCAAAACAATGCTTATACTGGATTTTAACAAAATATCAACATTATAACCAAATAAGAAATCAATTTTCTGATAAACTGACGTGGGTCCCTTTCTCACTGTGCCACTGGATTCAAGCTAGCCTGGCTGATGAGGGGGGATACCCTGAAACCAGTCCCAGGATGCTTGTTTCCGGTCCAGGGTGGACCTGGCCTGGCAGTTCGGGCTGGACTGTTCCTATGATGAGCAGGGTCAAGACTGATTTGCAAATGGCTGGGTCCAAATTAGGGTGGCATAGTGAGCAAAAGAACGATGGATTAAGCCCAGATCTCTTGACTGGGGGTGAGTGGTTGAAAAATTTCAGCACTCTGTCCATCATCTTGTTGTGTTTGCTCTGCTAAAATGATTGGCACACTGTGCCAGGAAAAAATATTTGCAATCTGAAATAACGATAGATTTTTGTCCAAAGTAATGGTCAACGTGTACCCTAAATATTGGTCAAATTGTGCCTAATGGTGGGTGTTTTTGTTCAACTTAATTTTCGATTAGTGACCGTTTAATGATTTGCTCATAATCTTAGGATGGACTAATGTATGTACTGCAGAGATAGAAAATCTGAGGGCCACAGGATCACATTCTTCTGGATTCACTCTGCCTGTTATCCTTCAGAGGTGGGTGAAATGGGTACCATTGGGCTAGAAAGTGATAATTTCTCCTATCAACATTTGAAGGCGATGTATTTAATGTGTGTTATCTTAGCGTAATTCTTATTATTAATTTGGCACCTCAATCTTTGTGTCCATATTAAAGCTCTCCTATGTGATAGCTTAGTGATCCAAAGTATCGATCCAGGGGTAAAGAGTCACGTGATCAAATCTAAGAGCCTCTCAAGCTGTTATCCTCTTGTGGGTGGATGGATGGGTACCATTGAGCTCGATCAATAATGTCTTTATTAACAGTTGGTGTCGATTCGGTTCAGTATGATAATTTGCCACAAGGATTGGTAGTATTTCTTTGGCGCTACTATAAGTTGTGCATGTAATAATGTCATATTGTTAATATATTATTTTTAATGGGGTGTGTGATAACCAAGTAGGCTAAAGCATCCCTTGCCGAGATCTGAAATCTGGTAGATCAAGGGATCAAATGCAGGCAGGATCACACAGCCTGTTATGCTTTTGAGTGTGATACAATAAGTGTCATTGAGGTGGATAGTGAGAAGGGCTGTTATCAACGTTTAAACCTGATTAGTTGTATACACTGGCAACTTAAGGGTGAAAATTATAATGTTTTTATTGTGCCCTGAAAACTTGCCCTTGTTTGTCCAAAACCCTGGTTCAGTTAGGCTTCTAATAAGAACTGTATCATGTGATCATTAATGATCGACCCATGCCCCAAATAATAATTTTCAATGTGTGCCCTAATAATCTCAGTTTGTGCTCACGCTATTGGTCATACTGTGCCCAAAATAGCCATGTTGTGTGTGTGGTTAAAGTGTTGGAAGAGTTAAGACGACCTGGGTGTAAATCTCGCTTTTCCTTCTGATCCTGAGCAAAGCACTTTATCGCTCTGTACCCTAATCCCCTCTTGTCATAACATTTGAGGCTCCTCGAAAGAGGCTGTCCTGATGCTGTCTTTAAACCTTATATACAGAACTGAAGTGCACATCTGCCCTGGGGAGTAACACGGGTCACCTGCAGAGCGGCAGGCGCCACCCTTCAGGGGCCCACTAACCCATCATCAGCCAAAGGACAATGAGTATCTATGCGGCATAGGGGTCCTCTTCGCATTCTGCGGGGGAGGCCAACATATTAGGGCAGGGAAGTGGGAGATTTTGAAATAGAAATCGGGAGAACGTAATTTCCCCATTGACTTCTATTGCAGAAAATGCAATTTCAGGCGGGAGACAGCTAAAATAAACCCATTTTTTGCTTGAAAAATCGGTAGTCTCCCGCCTGAATCGGGTCTATTGGCATGTATGGCCCGGACGCGACCCGAGGATCGAACCTTGGTTTCCAGCACCAAAGTCGGCAGCTCTAGCCGTCAGACCTCACCCTCTCCCACTTTGCATGCTGGGACTTGTAGTATATACTATCACCAGTTTCCGCTATGGGTTCAAAAATCACAGCGTTCAGTGCCGTTGGTCAAAAACACAAGGCTGGCTGATGTCGTCACTTGTGGCGTGAGACTAGTTGGCAACTCTGGATGTGGCGTGGAAACACTGCCACGGCCATCATGAATCCTGCAGTGTCTTATCTCTCCCACCCCCATGTTCTTTTCTTGGCTAATGTAAGCGCCTGTGTTCGTGCACGGAATGTGCATCCTTATCTCTGATAGAAACAGCTGTCCCAGACTTGTGCTCTGGGTCTGGTATGTCTCTCGATTCCCTTTGTTTACATCGCCCCTGAATCTTCTGTACACAAACTAGGGGTCAGCGTCCCCTCGGTCCAGTCCCACGGCCGGAGCTCCCGGCCTGGGTCAGCAAAGACTCGTATCACGTGCTACATTACACTTTTCCGGGCGGAGTTATTTACAGGAAACGGTACACCGGAAAACGTGCTCAATGTACGTGTTTTTAGGGATCTCCAACTACACAGGTGGTTTACTGTTCAAGGCATCTTTAGTTAGGTTTCTCTTTTTGTAATTTTGAGGGTTTTTTTTGTACAATTTGTAGATCTCTCCACAGGCAAACATTAGCCGTCTGCTATTGGAAGTCCTATTGTGAACCATGCCAAAACTTCCAGTGGGCTTCGGGTCAGACCGTTTCTCACCCTTGGTTGGTTTTCTTGTCACTCTCATTTGTATCGTTTCTTATATAAATGCGTTCCTCCTTCTTCTTGTGTTTGCCTCTCCCTTGGACCAGATCTTATTTACCATCGTTTTTAGTGGATGGATTATTTGTATCCTTCCACTTCTCACAGCCAATTTTTAGTCTGGTGTTAACCAAGAACCTTGATTTTCCTAAAATGATATAGCTAGTATACTTATTTTCACGGGCTCTCAGGCAGCCCTCTTCATCCATTGGTCTGCTTTTGTGCCATTCACATTTTTCTTCAACTCACTACAGCATATAGCATGAGGCAATGGGTCAGCCCTCTTCAGCCATTTGCTAACTTCACTCTGAGTGTCGTCACTCTGCTCTTTCACAAGGCCCACATCTGCACACAAACTACTTCCATTAAGTGCCAGGGACTACTACGGCAGTTATTTTTACAAAGGGAATTATTTTTCCAATTATTTTAGAAGGCCTGGCAGCTGCCATTTACCGCAGGGCTGTTACATTTTTATAACGTGCTTCTACTCAAGTTTGAAGTCGTTTTTTTTTAATTTTACAACTCCAAGTGGAGTCTGCTCTCTTGGAACAGGTAAATAAAACAGTAATCAAAATGGCATGCACGTGGCATGCCTTATGAGTGCATATCTCACCATGCTGGGCCATCAATGCACATACATGTGAAAAGTTCCTGATGTCTTTTGCGACCCCTGGCACTGTCCTTGCAACCCTTGGCATCTGAGGGGGTCAATGGGACAAAATGAGAAAGCATGCCAGGCGTATTCCTTCAGAAATATGGCCTTGCTGTTCAATTAATTCACACAGAGGATGTGGCCTAACGGCCAGAGCTGCTGACTTTGGACCTAGGGAACTTGGTTCGAGTCTCGGCGTCGGCTCAACATCCTGTGATTCTGGACAAATCATTTAATATTCTGGTGCCTACCAAAAACAAAATGTGTCTGTCTGTAATGCAACTGATGCTCATGTAAGTCTCCAATACCTTCGGGTCCAGTTTGCGCTATATAAAACTGCAAAAAAATAATAATAATAGATTGTATTTGTCGCAATTGTGTTAGAAAAACAAAGAATGTAAAGCAAAGGGTTTAGTAATTTTAAACAACCTCGGAAGTGCTTCTACTAATCCTTATTCAAGGAATTACAGCTGTCCCAGGGATACTCTAAAAACACACACAAATAATCAAGCAGCAGGGTAACATAAAGCACCAGTAAAAATTCAAAGGACTGCAGTGCAGTGAAATATTTGCATATTGTCAGAGTAAGTAACCACATTAAAATACACCACACTGAAAAACAAATATCAAACTTTCCAACATTGTATGAATTTAGGCTCGGTAAAACAGTATGTAGAACCCCTAATACAAACCAGCAAAGGTCTTCCAGAACAGGGGCACAAGAGTATTTTTAAGTTACATTTTATTTGGAAATGCACCCATGGCATTTCATAGCAGCATCATTGGCATATCATAGCCTTGCTCCAGTTAATTATGCTTGTATTTTTTTACCTGATTTTGTAACATTTTGCTTCACTTCCTGGGATATCACCCGTGTCAACAGTCATAGGATGTTACATGATGTGATGTCATCAGGGTCAAAGGGTATGTGATGTAACTTCTGCTATCCCTGGCATTTTGGTGAATTGACTCTCATGGGGTGGGGCTGGGCAGTGAAAGGGGTACCAACAACTATAATGTGGGCCATTGGTACTACAGAACTCCTTGACAGCAGCGTTTTCTGTGTTATGTTTACACAGCTATCAGGTATCCACAGAAAGTTAACTGGCAGGTATAAATGGTGGTGTGCAGACAGAATATCGAGTTGGAAATGTCAAACTACAGAAATATCGAGTCCTAAATATCGTGAATCAGAAATATCGATTGCAAGAATATCGTAGGCAAGAATATCGATTTTAAGGTGAGTTTGCAAAAATATAGTTGTTTAAAATATCGATTTTTTAATTAGTGTTATGTTTTTAGTATATATTTTAAATGTATGTGATGTATTGTTTTTGTATAAGAACTGTTTATGTTTTGTAATATATGTGTTAAATTTTTAGTAGTTATCAATTTTATTTTAATTACATTTTGCGTTTATTAGTTCTGTAGCAAGTTGTGGGTTTATAGAGGAATAGGGTAGGAAGTGATTTAATTATAATAAATTAATGATTATTATTTTTTTATTAATACTTATTTGAGATTTTATAGTGTTAATTGTGGGAAGTAATTTATTATTAATTAATTATTAATTGGTTGGTAATCAATATTATTCATTAATTGCTAATTAATTATGGTAATTGTGTAATTTTTTAGGTGTGGGTTGTGGGGTTTATAGGGGTAAAGGGTGAGAAGTAATTTATTTTTAATTAATTAATAATAAGTTAATTAGTATTAATTAATTAATTGAAAATTAAATATGGAAATTGTGTAATTAATTTTAGGTGCGGGTTGTGGGGTTTATAGGGCTAATGGGTGGGTAGTAATTTATTTTTGATTATTTAATAATTAGTTGTTAATTGATATTAATTTATTGAAAATTAATTATGGAAATTGTGTAATTAATTTTAGGTGCGGGTTGTGAGGTTTATAGGGGTAAATGGTGGGAAGTAATTTATGTTTACTTAATTAATAATTAGTTGTTAATAAATATTAATTAATTAATTGTAAATTATTTATGGAAATTGTGTAATTAATTTTAGGTGAGGGTTGTGGGGTTAATAGTTGTAAAGGTGGAAGTAATTTATGTTTAATTAATTAATAATTAGTTCTTAATTAATATTAATTATTTAATTGAAAATTAAATATGGAAATTGCGTAATTAATTTTAGGTGTGGGTTGTGGGGTTTATAGGGGTAAAAGGTGGGAAGTAATTTATGTTTAATTAATTAATAATTAGTTGATCATTAATATTAATTAATTTATATTTAATTGGGGAAATTGTTTATATTTATTTGTGTGGGTTTTTACTTTTGATGGGGTAATGGGTGGGGAGTAAATTAATTTTACTTACTTTATAATTAGGGCCCGATTCCCATGTCGTTCGGAAGGCCTCCGAATCGGATTTGGCTTTACCGGAGGCGATTCGTAGCCCTTGTTTACGACCGAATCGTACACAGGTCCGAATGACCAAGTACGATGCAAAGATCGCGTATGTGCCAAGCGAATCATTTCCGGACGCGATCATGCCCGTACGACTTGTTCGTAAATGAATCGTGCCGCGCAATGGAGCCGGATTCCGACCAAGCGAGTATGATGCACGATTCAGACAGCCGCTTCGGCTCGGTCTCAGCGAGAAGAAACGGCTGTCGGAAGTGTACTTCGGGGGGCCGTAGCAGGCCCCCCTTCACTCCGGGCCCTCTGAATCTGTCACGGGGGGGTGCCCATGGGTCCCCCTGATCCAAGCATGCACAGTGTGGCGGTCACCATGGGGTGTCTGCCACAGGGCGTACGCTTTTCCCCACCTACCCCTTTTTTGCTATGGGAGCCTGTGTAGGCGTATGCTTACGGACGCATCGTACTTGCTTGCTCGGACTCCCGGAGCACATTTCGTCTGGAAAACCCTCCGGATCCAGGCCGTACGGAGGGCTTTCCGGACGAGATCGGAATCGGGCCCTTAGTTGTTAAATACTATTAGTTTTTTAATTGAAAAGAAGTTTTAATTGTGTAATTAATTTTTTTACAGTTTAATTTTAGCTGTGGTTTTTGGGGGTTATGGGGTAAAGTGTGGGAAGTTTATTAATTTTTATAAGTTTTAATTTGTTTTTTAATTAATAATATTTTTTTAATTGGTAATTAATTATGTTAATTATGTAATACATTTTTTTTAATTTAGATGTGGGTTGGGAATTGTGTGGTGGTATAGGGTAGGAAACAAAAAAGTAAATATATGTAATAATTAATGTTTTTGTTTCTAAATAATTTCTAATTAAAAACACTTATTTGTTTGATTTTTTTTTATTAATATTTGTAGGTATGTGTCATATGCATTTAACATTATAATATGTTTTTTTTTAAATTTGTAATATTAAATATATTTGTATTTACATTTTTTACATATTTATATATTTTTTATTTATTTTGTTTTTTAAATATTTTTGTTGTTAATATTTTGTTTGTTTTTCATTTTGAACTGACTGGAGTGAGAATATTAATTGTTACCCCTCCGCAATCCAACACTTTCCCTACTCTTGCACTGATTGGAGTGGGAATAGTAAATTTTACCCCGCCACTATCCAACACTTTCCCTACTGTTGCACTCACGGGAGTTGGAATAGTAATTTTTACCCCTTCGCTATCCAACACTCTCCCAACTGTTGCACTCATTGGAGTGGGAATAGTAATTTTTACCCCTCCGCTAGCCAACACTTTCCCTACTGGTACAATTATTGGAGTGGGAATAGTAAATTTTATCTTGCCGCAATCCAACAATTTCTCTACTGTTGCACTCACTGGAGTGGGAATAGTAATTTTTACCCCTCTGCTATCCAACACTTTCCCTACTGTTGCACTCATTGGAGTGGTAATAGTAATTTTTACCCCTCCGCTATCCAACCTTTCCCTACTGTTACACTCATTGGAGTGGAAATAGTAATTTTTACCCGTCCGCTATCCAACACTTTCCCTACTGTTGCACTCACTGGAGTGGGAATAGTCATTTCTACCCCTCCGCTATCCAACACTTTCCCTATTGTTGCACTCACTGGAGTGGGAATAGTAATTTTTACCCCTCTGCTATCCAACACTTTCCCTACTGTTGCACTGACTGTAGTGGTAAATTTTAGTTTAAAGATTTTTAAATAGTTTAATGTTTTAATTTATAATAGAATGTTTTTTTTAATAGATTTTATGTTATTGGTATATATATAAATATATATATATTTGTAATTTTTTATATAATTTTAAAATTATAAAATAAATTAAAATTAATAGTTTAATAATTGTTTTAAAGCATATATATATATATATATTATGTATGTGTTTAACTTTTTTAATTACGTTTATTTGTTATATTTGTTACAATCTATATTAAATCTACTTTATTTAAAAAAAAATATTTAGCATATTTAATATTTATTATTTTATTTTATATATATATATATAAAAATCGATATTTTGTACAACTATATTTTTAACATCGATATTTTTTTTCCAATATTTTTGTACTTACCTGTTTAAGGGAGTCGATATTTTTGCATTCTATATTTTTTCATCTATATTTTTTACATCTATATTTTTGACATCGATATTTTGTCAGTGAACCACCAAATTTTGCTACAGTGATTGTCTAGGGGAACTGTTTTTCTTAAGTGAAAAATGTTTTCACTGTGAAGAAAAATGTGAATTTCTGCAGATGGATTTCCCTAATGCAGAGTAAATCTAGGGAAATAGCATGGGAGAAATGCCACATAATATTCCCAGGAACTCATCTGGAAAGCTGAAACTGCCATACTACTAGGATGGGCAAATGTCCAGCATTATGCAGGTTCGTCCTCCAGTCATGGCTCCTGTCCCTCTGCCCACACCGAGGCACCGCTGGACACCTGCTTGTCTCACATTTATGTTACCCACCACTTTATACCCTCTAAAAGGATGTCATTTTCACTCTTTCAGCCATTTATGAACTATAAAAGAAGTACCTGTTGGTGTCTAGGAGGGAGGAGCTGCTGTACAGGAGGGCACTACACAATGCAGCTCCAGGAGCATGTTCATCTACTGAGATGCAATCCAGCCACCTCCCTGTAAGCCAACCCACAATATGTGAATGGAAACCATCCTGGGGACCTGTTCTGAGAGTTTGCCCTTGGTGTTTATTTCTTCTATTAAGCATGTTTCAAAGTGCTGACATATTGTCAGATCAATGGAACAAACAGTTTGTTAAAGTGGTAGACCCAGCATTGCAGTCTACTGGACCACAACTGGGGTGACTGTGATTCTGACTGTCAGACCAGGAGGCTGACCTTCCCAGGGAAATGTCACTGCATTGTGGGCCCTGTCCAGCTTTATAAGTGTTTTAAGCTCAATCAACTGCTGAGTTACATCTTTTAAACTCGCTTGATTTAGAGGAGGGGTATTTAGAATTAAACCCCAAATTTTTGTTACATGGCTTGTATTCCCCCGCTCCCCAACACATGTCTTCTGATGTCTCCGCATGCGCAAAGTGTCTTGACTGGTGTTTATATGCAAAATGTCCTGCAAAGTGAAAACAGAAAGTTGGTCACCTGACATGCTACTGGGATTGTTTGTGAATTCCCAAAAGTTGTCTATTTACACCCCTTCATATGAGCAGGTCTACAGATGCAAATGTATAACTTTTTGGTGAATTGGGCTCTTTATTCCTCGTTCAAATGGATAGAACCGCTACACACCATTATACAAGCAACACAGCACCAGACATTTTTTAAAGTTAACTGGTCAGCCTTTAGGTGTTGTTTCTTGTATTCTGATATTTAAATAAGTGACAATATTACTTATATGGAGTTACCATACCTCATTGAGGGGGTTGGGGAACGGACTTTAGATTGAGGCAAGAAATACAAATCAAGCAGTTAAATGATGGGACGAATGCCTAATTCATTGCAATGAGCATGTTTAATTTACTGTTCAAATAACTGTCCCTGTTGTTTCTGCACCAGTGGAACTTTTCTGCAATCTAGTCCTATCTAATAATCTGCATTGATTCTGGGGAATAGTTGGTATATACTTAGCCACTCTCCCTTTTGCAAAATAAGTAGGGATCTGGGAAGAGAGGTGGGGGTTTACAAAGGGTGTAACAGATATTCCTCCTCGCTTCATCAATCAATTATTTAGTTTTTGCCTAGAACATCAGAATACCCTGGGTCAATCTAATCCACAGAGGTCATAATTTTCCCAGAACATGTGTTCATAGGTATTAAGTAAGAAAAGACTTTCTTTTTGCATGACTCGCCACCCCCGTTTTTTGGACTGATGCTGTTGGTTTTTTATCTCTTTGACTGGGGCCATTCCACAGGCCCCAAGGGGTGGGGCTCTAACCCCTCAAAGCTTGTCAAATTTGCTAATCCTTGCTTGCCATATTTAACTTACCTGTATTTATTTGAAAGGTTTTATATAGCGCGAACATGACCGTCGAGGTATCAGAGCGCTGTACAGCAGAAAAAGGATACAATTGGTGACTAAAATAAAGCAAACATCACAAACATTCAAGTTAACCAACCCAGCTACAGTAAGAGCAAACCCAAACAAGTGGAACATGTAGCAATAACATAAATTGCATCCCGAAAATGCCTCAACGAATGAGATACCCTGTTGCCTGTAGGATATAAAAGTTATTTATATGGGGGCCGATTCACAGAACTAATCTGAGATAAAATCCTAAACTTACTACTTTTGGTATTCACAGAAGGCATTTAGTAGTAGTAAAGTTAGGACTCCTGACTTTACTTCTACTAAACTGAGATAAAATCCTAAACTTACTACTTTTGGTATTCACAGAAGGCATTTAGTAGTAGTACAGTTAGGACTCCTAACTTTACTACTACTAAATGCCTTCTGTGAATACCAAAAGTAGTAAGTTTAGGATTTTATCTCAGATTAGTTCTGTGAATCGGCCCTGTTGTCTTCAGGACGATTGTTGCAGCTGGTTATTCAGAAGAAACCCTTAGACTTGTTTTTTGAATGAGGAGGTCAAAGGGTTAGAACAGACATAGGGCGGAAGAGCATTCTTAATTTTCTTGGAGCCAGACCCCAGAATGTGCGGTTGTAGGTTTGTATCTTTTTGAATTTGTGAGGTTTCAGCAGGAGGGTGCTGAAGCTTCTTAGGGTCCGATTCATACCAGAAAGTTCGAGCTTTTTTGTCAGGTAAGTGGGGGTATTATGATGAAGAGCTTTGTGCGTCAGGCAGGCAATCTTGAACCTAATCCGATCTTCGAGCGATATCCAGTTGAGCTGAATTAGGTCAGGTGTGATGTGATCATGTTTTCGTGAGCCTGTGATGAGTCTGGCAGCAGAGTTCAGAGTGGCCATAAGGGGGGGGCCAGTCTAGCTGTGGGCAACCCAGCCAAGGTCACAATTCCATATTCCACACGGGAGATAACTAGGGACTGGACTGCAAGTTGCAGGTCCACAGGAGGCAAGAACTGCTTGATTTTCCTAAGAGTGTTGAGATGGTGGTTGGCTCCCCTAGTTGTTGCACTGATGTGGTCTTGCATATTCTGGTATTTGTCTACCGTGATGCCTAGAGATCTTGTGGAATCAACAGCATGTGGATCGCAGTTGAGAGCCATAAGTTGTTTTAGCCAGCCTTGAATGGGTGTGGAGTGGGTGGGTGGGGCAATCAGGAGGAATTCGGTCTTGAGAGTATTAAGCATAAGGTGATTGTGAGTTAACCATTGTTGAGTTTTCAGAAGAACACAGTTAAAAGTTTTGATGCCTTCCAGAGAGGCATTTTCATATAAAGTTGTGTGTCATCAGCGTACAAGTGGTATTGTATGTTAGAACATTTCAGGATTTCTGTGAGGGGTTCCATGAACAAGTTGAAGAGTGTAGGTGAGAGTGCAGAACTGGTGTACTGTTAGCGAGGGAATGGTTCACTTTGATTCTTTGCGTTCTGTTCTGTAAGAACGAGGCAAACCAATTTAAGACCGGGCCTGCTAACCCCATCCTTTTTTCCAGAAGATCAATCAGGTTTTCGTGTTTGACCGTGTCAAACGCCGAGGATAGATCAAGAAGGATAAGTAGACAAGGATCATTCTGGTCAAGTAGTCTCAAGGCTTCATCAACAATGTGGGTTAGAGCTGTTTCAGTACTATGCCCTGCTCTTAAACCAGATTGGTATTGGTCAAGCAACTGAAACTTTTCCATGTGAGTGCACAGTTGTATGTGTACACATTTCTCAAGAAGTTTAGCTAGAGTCATGATATTGGAGATTGGATGGAAATTGTTGGGATCAGATAGGTCTACATTAGGCTTTTTTGGAATGGGTGCGACTTGTCCCAGGATGCTTAGTTCCAGTCCAGGGAGGACCTCGCCTGGCAGTTCGGGCTGGACTGTTCCCATTGGGCACTGGGTCAAGATTGATTTGCATATGGCTGGCTTCAAACTGGAATGGAATGGTGAGCAAAATTTAGGCCCAGATCTCTGTACTGGGGTGAATGTATGACACTGTTCTGCATTCTGTCCATCAATTGTTCTTTTTGCATTTGTCACCCCGAGTGGGACGGGTATGCCCAGACGTGGGTCCTGTGCTCTTCATGCCACTGTAGTCAAGCTATTATGGCTAATGAGGGGTGAAACCCCGAAACTGGTCCTAGGATGCTTGTTTCCAGTCCAGGGAGGACCTGGCCTGGCAGTTCGGGCTGGACTGTTCCCATTGGGCACAGGGTCAAGATTGATTTGCATATGGCGGGGTTCAAACTGGAATGGCATGGTGAGCAAAAAAACAATGGATTTAGGCCCAGATCTCTGTACTGGGATAAATGTATGGCACTGTTCTGCATTCTGTCCATCAATTGTTCTTTTTGCATTTGTCCTATCTTTAGGCAGTCAAGAATCCTACCCTGTAAGAGCGATTCATGGATAATCAAGGGCCAGAGTGGGAGAATGGCAGATCTAAAATAATTGAAGCATTTGGCAGGCAAAGGATCATGGAAATGATTAGAGGGTTTTAATGGCATTATGATTTTTCATAGCTTGACATCATCAGGAAGTCTGAAGTTGTTCCATGAAGCATTCGTTTTTGGAGTAAGGTCTATGTCTCTGTAGGACGGAACACTCTCTCAGGTTTGGCACATCAATGTAATGTGCTGGGTCTGGTGAAGCCTATTTTGTGATGCGAGCTGCAGTTCTAGTTCAATCTTTCTGGACTTTTCAATAAAATGTGCAGAGAAAACCTCTTCACTGGGGAGAGGTATCTTGGGAGAAGATTGATGGTCGGTTGAGTGGTTAACTTGTTGTTTTATGATTTCAAATAGTTTTTTAGGTCTGTTTTTGGCATTGCCTAGTTGAGATCTAAAGCGTTCGGCTTTCGTGCTATGGATATTTTTATTGTAAGAGCTTCTTGCTCTCCTCAACTGTTTGAGGTTTGTTAGGGAAGGAGAGTTTCTCCATAATCTCTCCTAGAGCCTTAGTTTGCGTCGCTCCTTATTGAGTGAGCCATTGAACCATTGACTGTTTGACCGGTATTCGGAGCAACACGGTTGAATATATTTCTCATAGCCTGTATATAGTGCTCAGTGAGGTCGTCCACATTGGTCATGTTAGGGGTTGGAGGAAGTAAGTTATTGCTAACAGAGGTTAGATCCAGTGCATTAATGTCGCTTAGATTCCTAGACCACTGTTTGTTCTAATGAGGTAACCTTGTCTAGACAGTACTTTTTCTAGGATATAAAAAGAGATTATGTAGTGATCCAACCAGTCACACAGTGAAATGCTTTCCAGTTGTATCATGTATCTTTAGCTATGATTAAGTCGACGGTGAAGCCCTTGTTGTGGGTGGGTTCATTGCAAACCTGGGTGAAGTTAAGGTCTGAGAGGAAAGCCTTGAAGGTGCACAGTGAGGGATCAGTTGTATCATTCCAGTGCAAGTTGAAATCCCCAAGGAAGATATGGTTAGGGGGTTGGGCAGAGTTAAAGACTATGATTTCCATCATTTGTTCGATGAAAAGAAGATTGTCGCCTGGAGGATGGTAGATCATGTGGAGCAAACAGACAATTTTATTGTTGTTCCAAATTTAAATGCCTAGGTGTTCGTGAGAGGACATCAGCACTTTTTATAAGTGTCTCAGGGTAAGACTGGAGCGATAAATGTATGCAATGCCACCCCCAATTTGAACAGATCTATCCAGTCTGATGATGTCATATTCGGGAGGCACTAAGATGTCCGAAATTGGCGCGGAGGAGTAGTTGAGCCAGGTTTCCGTTAGTATCATGATGTCTAGCTCATGCTTAAGAATGAGGTCGGTAATATCAGCAGGGTATTTGACCACTGACCTGCAATTAAGGAGCATCGATTTGATGTGCGATATAATTATTACCGTTTCTAGGTGTGATGTGGGGACAGGGAATAGGTTGTTCTTGTTCATAGTTCTGTGCTTGACAGTGGTTTCTCTAAATGGGTTGGAAGGAATAGCTTGGATATTGACTGCCGAGGGTTGAGAAACACTGCGAGGGCCGTTATATGATAGGAGGGAGTGGATTACATCCTCAGACAGATGGCAGGTAGACCGATGGGGTCTGGAGTGGTGATTAGGATAGGGTTGTGTTTTCCTAAGAAAACTGAGTGGGTTGTCCCTGGACAACGTATTTCTCATGCATTGCTTGCCTGTTGCAGGAGTACTGGGGTAATTAGTCTCAGGGATCGAACTGATCTTCCAAATGTTTTCCATCTTCACAGAGAGGTATAATAGGTTTTGCAAGCTATCTTTAACTAGTTGAAGATCATGCTTGAGGTCAGCCAACTTATCTTCGATGGAGGTCGAGTTGGCAATGTGTGAGGTCGGACTAGGGTTAGATAGAAAATGCGGCCCCTCAGTAAAGGGGGTAGCGGAGGGGAATTGAGAGTCCACATAGGTGAGGAGGCACGCAGGAGTGAAGCCGTGCGGTTGCGGGCTCGAGGAAGGTGTACTGGAGGATGAGAGTGGGTGATGGGTAGGGAGAGTTAACCTAATAACTGTCACTGCCTGATTGTTGGGTTGAGGGGCAGTGAACATCAGGGGAACGGGGGAAGGGTTCGAACTCCGTAGGGGGCGAAGCAAGGGTAGGTGTCGGGTAGTTGGTAGAGCTGAGGTTTCCCCGAATATTATATGTGAAGACTTCAGGTGGGGGCGCATTGTGATTCAGACTCATGAGAGAAAGGAGTAAGGCAAATCCCTTAAATTGGTGTTCAGGCAGATAGTGTTGGATCATTCTCATACTCACCCAATCGATTTGGTTTCTTCTGTGTAGCGCCAGGATGCTCCCTTCAGAGCGACAGCTGCACTTTACAAATATTTAAATCAATCAATCAATATACTAGATCCAGGTTCTTCATCATTGATATACTCGTAGTTTTCAGAAGGATGTGTGTTTGGGGTCTGATGAGATGGGGGAGCGACGACTGCTGCAGTAGAGTTAGATGATGTGGCAAGCGGCATCAATGCTGAGGGAGGGCTTTGATTCGGTGGAGTATCCAGCCCCATATTATCCAAGGTATTCATGATCCTCATAAAGAAACTGTCAAACTGATTAGAATTTCTGTCAGATGCTTGTATGAGGATGATTCCATTATTATATAGGGAAATGGTAAGCTCTGCATGGAAGTCTGGTGTGGGTATTATGGTTACTCGGAAATCATTAGGAGTTTTCCTCATTGGTTTCGATCGAAACATTGAGGTTAAGACTTTTCTCCACTGTGCTCTTCTGTTACTGAAGAGTATTAGGTCATTAACCACCACCCCCTTAGATGCCCAGAAATAGGAATCCAATACTAGCGTTTCAGGGACCCGTTTGAGCAGATTAAGTTTGAAGCTTTTCGCCGCTTTTTTAGAAAGGTTAGGGGGGTAAATGATCTTACAAGCGTTCCGCTCTACTTACGATAACAGGTTAGCCTTAGAGTAAGCATTAGTTGGTGCCATGTTGTGGTTGAAAACAAAGAGGTTGCTTGAGTGCAGACCAGGTTAGAAACTGTGCTTGAGTGCAGACCAGGTTAGAGACTGCTATCTGTCTTATGTTTCAAGAAAACCCCCGGTAAGCTGAAAATTGTTCAGAGTGAGGGCGAGATCCAACCGTGCTTTAAAAAATAAAAGTTAATCCTATGTTTGTGTCAGTCAAAAATACTCAGGCCGCCATCTTGAGGCAAAAAAGACATCTAGTGCAGGCTGAAAAGAAAGAATCCTCATGATACCTTGCTCCCAGAACAACAAAAAATCTGCCTCTAAAGTCACATCAGCGATCTCCTGCCAGCACGGCGGGTGCTCACAGCCTGGAGTCATTAAAGGAGACAAGCACAATACATAAAATAGAGGCGGGCACTGCACAGACCCAGGCAGATGGTCCGTGCTGCCCGCGGGAACAGGTTGCGTTGAGGGGCCAACTGAGCTGAGATAATCCTAGCACGGACCTCCGGCAGCCCGCTCGCGAGGCAGCGCCCTCTGAGACAACGTGGAAAAGTGGGTCACCATCGGCAGCCAGTCCAATGGCAAGCTGCCAGAGAAGCTGTGGCTCATTCAGACCATGTGGGTCACATTATGTAGGCCAGCAGGGCCGGGGGCCAACGTCGTAGAGCGGGTCACCATCAGCAGGAAGTCCAATACAGAAGCAAACCGCCAGTGAGGCTGCGGCTCGCTCAGACAAGGCGGGTCATGCTACGTAGGTTAGCAGGGCCTAGGAGAAGCGGGCTCACGAGATAGACCCCAGACCCAGATCAACACACTCTTCACCACTCAAATATGCCAGTCTGGAAGCTGGCAGAAGCACTCACCTTTCTGTAAGGTGCGGAGGTGGCAGGCCCTATCCACATCCTCCTGTGTGGGGCCTTTACCACTTGGTCGAGCCCAAACTACTGGACGCGAGGGATCCTGAACTCGCAAGGTGGTCTCCTGGATGACTGGACCCTGAATGAGCACATCCCATGGAGTGCCTGCGCTTGTGAGTGCCGTGCCTCAGAGTGGGGAGTGAGGCAGGACGGGCTCATGAGAGTATGGGCTAGGATCCTGAGGTAGGGGTGGAGGGCACAGCCCTGCACTGAGTGTCCTTGCTAAATGACACACCAACACCACTCACCTGTGTCACCACGTACAATGAAGTATCTAACAAGGTCGCTAAAATAATACAAACAAACTGGAGGATTCTCAACACAGGAACCAGAGAATGGGAACTACCCTTATTTGCATATAAGAAGGCCAGTAGCCTAAAAGACTGACTGGTATCCACCCGCCCTAAGAAATTGAACACCACTGCTAAGTCAGTTCTGAACGCGTGGGGATTACCTAACGTGGTCGGTCACTACCCATGTGGTAACTAGTGTATGTCATCTAACACAACCCAGCAAAACACTCGACCTAGAACCGGGAAAGAAGTGGCACCAACTGAAACACACAAATTGCAACTCAACAAACGCAATATACCTGATTGAATGCCCATGCAAACTCCACTATATCTGCATGGCTACAAGAAAAGTAAGGACAAGAATTGTGGAGCACCGCAGCACAATTCGGTGCAAAAAAACAAACAGCAAGCTGATGGATCACTACCTACAAAAAGAGCACACCCCTAATGACATATCATGGACAGTAATAGAACATATACCATACCATAACACCAATAACGACAAATTCCTCCTCTCCAAAGAGCAGCGCTGGATATATCGCCTTTTGACCCACATCCAAGGATTAAATGAAAATATCCCCTGGAACAGTCTCAATAATTGAACCACACGAAACATTTTGAGCCCTGAAGTAAATAAAGAGCCTCGGGCCACTGATGTGGCCTTATATATGGACATAAACAAATTTTCCCTACCAAGAGATATGACCTGAAACCACCTCCACTAACACAATATGTCCAAGATACCCGTGGGCAAAATGACATCGGCACCCCTAAATGTGTAATGTCTAGTTGGCGTGAGATTGCACGCAATGTACAACAGTGAATGCCCCAGCCTCTCATTACACTTATTTAGTCTGTCTTCCCTTTTTTTAAACTGAGCTGACAAGATTAACAAGCCACTTGTAAATTATCCATCATTAGTTGGCTTAGACATACACGTATATCTAAATATACTGTTCTTCAATATACTGCCAATTGGAACAATTTTACATTTCATAGAGAAGCCACCGATGACACTACACACACGTGCAGTCTGTTGTCTGTCTTTACTCTTTTCCCCAGACGCTACTCGCGCTGAAGAGGAAATCGACTTCAGCTGCGGTGCCAGGAAGATATTTAAACCCCGCCAAAACCATTACGAACACCGACGGAGTTCCTGTAATGGCCAAGTAGGTGGAGTTGCGGGTCCTGAGCTGTGAGTAGGGAAACGGGGGATACCGCTGCCAATCCCTAAACCTGCGGGACTTGCACGTGTGACTACCAGGTGGTCACATCCCAAATCCCCCCTCCCCCCCCTCCCTTCCTTAATCATTACCTTTTAATCATCACCAGAGTGTGACTGTAAGCCGGACCCCCTCCAGGGACTCATGGAGTCAGACTCTTAGAATATAAGAGTAAGCTTTTCTGTTTTCCGTGTTTCACGTGCACTAATGTCACCAATTACCTACATTGACTTTTCCGAAGTGATAGCACGGTACCGCATAATAACAAAACGGCAACCCAGCATCACATGCCGACACGTACCGCATTATTCTGATTAAAGGCACGACGATACTAAGTCACACTGAAATTTACAGTGCCTTATCGCATTTCTTACTCTTGATGTATGTTTGTTTTCTATGTCTGTTCGTTCTTATTTTACAGGTACAACTGTAGAGGAAACCATCCTCTTACACTTCTCGCACCTTAGCGTGTGCGTCACATAGGAGCCTGTACATACTCTGTAGACTCCTCTTTTAACTCACAAATTCACATAACGGTCCTGATGAAAGCCAGTTTTACCACAAGGCCTGGCTGAAACTAGTTGACCTCACTGGATGTAGGAGGCCATAACTACCTCCATATCACATCCATAGCCTTGCTTTTAAATACTGCCAAGAGCCCATGAATAAAATCCCCCTGTGGACCCTGGGACCCTTTGGACAGTTTTTTATTCCACATTCACAACACCAATCACTGCACACTCCCTTAACACAATCCGCTCCGCTGTAAGCAGACGTTGCAGCACACCCGAGGCACATTCGGTGCCATCGGGTGGGGCCCGATGATGAAGCATGCCACTAACTAGGTTGGTGGGTGAGGGCCTTCATATAAAACAAAGTTGTTTTTTCTGACATACACCATAAGAGTTCTTATACATATAGCTAGCTCCTATTGATTATCGTTATATTTCTTTGGGGAAGTGAACTAGTCTATACCTTGTTCCTCTCTCTCCCTTTGATATTTATTATTGTCCTTGCTAAAGCACACCGAGGTGCCTGGGATTGGGAGCATCCGACCATGGTACTAAGTCGAGCGAGTGCCCTGCATTCGGAGTGGGCGCTTTGAAGTGAGGGACTCCTGGTCAAACATGGCGGTCTTCTGGACGACTGAGACAACAAGCAGCGCAATACCAGCGCGACCCCAGGAAGAGTTGTTGTCTCGCCGTAGGGGTCAACATCCATCCACGGGTCCCGAGAGGAGGGCAAAAGAAACAGTCGAAGCTTCGGCGAAGTCCCAGATGAGACCACAGTTCCAGAAGCATCTGTTAAGGAGCCCACGGACGGTCGTGCCACAGGTATGGATTTTGTTTAATTAGTTTAATTCTTAGTAGCTTTCCGAATTTGCAAGCTTTCCAGTTTCATGCAGACATAGGGGATGAGAGGGGGGGTACGATGAGCTGGGGTTCACTGGGATTTAAGCCAATAACGATCCCTTACCCTGAGAGCCTTCGGTGCAAGTTCCTTCTCGGTCAGCCATCTTGGATCTATGATGTATGTCTGTAGTATACGGTACTCCGTGTACCAAGGGCTTGTAAGTTAGATGTCACTAGTGGATTTCAGCACCTATTGTGCCACCACCAAAGTGACAAAGTAAAAGAATGTCTTTAGGCATGTCCCTGTATTCTGAGATTGCAGTTTTAAAATTTCCAATTCGACCAGGCAAATAAATGTTTGCCAGGCATAAACCTTTCTTTTTTATACTGGTGTGTCACCCCTAATGCCACATTTTAAAAGAAGGACATGTGTTCTTACGTTTTAGATATCCTGCCAGTGAAAAATCTCAAAAGGCTTTTTTAGGTCGAGCATTCGAGACCTCTTGTATATACTTGAGTATATACTCATTATATACTTATATGTGTATGTACTTTGTGGGCTCTGGAGATCAGCCCTAGGACTTGTCTGCTTCCGCTTAGGGACTTTTTTTCTGTTCAACTGCCTCTATTTAACTGTCTTGATAGAAACGACCAGCAGAGGTCAGTAAAATACCAGAATTGCTTTCTGCTGAGGGACTTTCTTTTTTAAATTTTTCTGGCAACTGCCTCTATTTAACTTTCTTGATAGAAATAGACCAGCAGAGGTCAATAAAATACCAGAATCACTTTAGCATTCTCTAGATTCCAGTCCATAGAAATTGTCTTCCACCAGCACCCGTACACAATATTTTTTTCAAATCTTGTATTTTTAGTGATATGACCACCGAAAGCCCTGATTTTAAATTTAAAACAGAGCTTTGGACTATACCATTTCCAGCTGAAAGGCAATATTTCTCTGCATGTATTCCCATACCTGCCGTGTCACGTAGTTTGGTGCTTACTTTCCCTCCATGTTAAAGAACAGTAGACGTTTCAGCACCCAGGCTAATGTGCTGCATAGCTAAATACATATAAGGTCCCAAAGGCGAGACCGATTGCATTGCAGATGCTTGTTTTTACTGTGGCAAGACTGGCTCTCCCATAGAAAAGCACTGGATTACATATAACACATTACAATGATACCTTCAGTTTGGGGATTGCAAAAACCATGGATGAAGGACTCAAATTAACAGTAATGGAAATCCAATCTGATAGTAAAGTAGGGATTTGAAATTACTATTTTGAAAATGCCACTTCTAGAATGTTGGCATTTTCCTGCCTTAAAGCCTCTAGTAGCCTTTTCAGAGTTAATCCCAAGCTGTTACCTGGCACCCTGTTGGGAGGTATGAATTGCTCCTAGGAAAGGGAACAAAAGGGCCTTGGCTGGGAGGATCTGTGACCTCCTCCTGACAGGATGACCTGGGGTATGTAACCACCAACTGTACTGGCTTCAAAGGGGCCTCCCCTGTCACAGGCAGATGTAACTCACACCTAGGCATGTCTCTGCCATTGTCCAAGCAGCCAGATTGTCACCAATCCCAGAGGTGGAAAACAGTTAAAGAAAGTGGATTCCAGGAGAGTTCCTCATTTCCACAGACACACCTCAGGGATGTGTCCAGAGCTCTGATCAGGAGAAGAAAGATTCTGCCATGTTGAATTATGGCAGGCCAAGGCACTGCGGTATTCTGTAAGGCCAAACCCCCAGGAATTGATGTCAAAGTGGGTAAGGTTGCCCCTGCAAATGTTTACTCTCTTGGTTAGGGAGTCACCCCACCCACAAGCTGGTGACAGGCATAAAACTGGCGCCCCTGGATATCTTCCTCAGAACACTGCTGAAACTGAGGAAGACAGAATAAGGACCGGACCTTCTGAACCCGGACTTCAGAAAGAGGACTGTGCCTGCTGTAACCTGTGGAGGAGAAACCCAAAGGGCTGGACTTGCTCCCACTTGAACCCAGGACAGAAGAGTGGACTCCAAGGGCTAGATGGCCAGTCTCCTGGTAAGCTCCAGGAGCACAAAAGCTGCAAGAAGCCCAATAATCTGCTGAACCCAGCTGACCAGTTGCAACTGGATTTGCCCTGGACACTGCTGGTGGCTTCTGGGAGACTGTGTCCTAACCCCTAAGTGGTGTTCAAAAGGTCCTGGACCATTGGCTGGTGTTAAAGTGTACTCTTTTCCCCTTCCCAAGATTGGAAGACTGGACACTTAGAAACTTTTCCCAAACATTTTGCAAAAAGAACCAGAGGTTACCACCACTGAGCTACTGCCGCCAAGCTACCGCTGCCGGCGTTAAATCACTGGTGTGATTCAACTTGCTGGTTTGCCCTGTTAAAAGAAGTTTGACTTCCAGAAAAGTTTCTATTCAAAATGTAGAGGAATTCCACTGAGGCTGACATCAAGGAATAGCCGACTGCCACTGAGACCTTCCTGGGCACAAACGTCAGACTTCACACACTCAGAACTTTGCTGCATTTGATGAAAAGAGCCTCTAACTTCCAGTGAAAGCCGAAGCACCCACCAAAGTCCTGCATTCCAGCCATCTGATGACAACAAGCCCCCATCAGATCCAGCCTGCAGCCTGACCCACCGATGACCTCGTTGATGAGATATTTGTCCAGAAGGCAAACTTTCCAGTGGGACGAACGTGGTCCCTTATCAGACCCGAGCTCCATCGCATTCAGCCTTAACTTTGTCTGAGTCTAGTGCAACCAGATTAAAATGCATACAATTTTTTATAAATTGGAGGGGGATATTTATTGTGTTGGGTTTTCTACTTATTAACTGTTTTAGTAATGATAAATGCTTTACACTTGTTTCTCCTGAATTAGGGCCTGTGTGCCCTGTGGTACAGCTACCAAGGGGTGAGCATAAGTTTATATTACTGAAACCTAACTGGACCTGAATAAGTAGTGGGCCGTTATTACTTGAAGAGGACTAGCATCAACTTCAGTGAATAATCCACTATCTCACATAATCCCATATACATTTTAGACTTTGCATTACAGGGCTCGTATACCCGATCATCCCATTATAAAACCAGGACTGCATGACCCACAATGCAAAGCAAATACCTGGACTTAATAAGCTACTGAAACATGGAACTGGTAAACTTGACAGCTCTGAATCCTTACAAGCACTGTTCCAGTTTCTAAAGCAAGTGTAGGCAACGCAGGTGGCTCTATGTCCCCCGGGCAAGACTTGTGCGTCCATATGGTGAGGTAAGACAGCCTTAGCTTGCTACATGATAGTGACAAATTACTGAAAAATGACTGAACAAGGGGTTTTTCAGTGTTGTTGGATTTATCTAATTAACAATATTTTATCTTTGTTGCACCTTTAACAGTACTCTTCACCTTCCCACACCGAGATAACATGTTTTCAGTCCTGGTCTTATTTTACAAATTAATACATTCTGGGGTTTTTAGTCTTCATTACCTTCAGTTGAACTAATCATGCTAACACACACATTATGACATGGGTCTGTATATATACCAGGAATTCCGTTTTCCATTGATGTGCATGTAGCCATCACGGTACCCTTGATAAGTGTTACTTTTCTATCTTGATCATTTACTGTATTGTGTGCTTTTTTCAGAACTCTCATGTTTCCTAGTTCTATTTGTGTGTACCTCCTCCAGGTCAGAAATTTTCATTGCACTCTAGTGCTTTTAGTCCTAAATTCATAAAAGATTAAGCAGGACTACAAATCCAGCTATAATAAAAAAAAAATAAGCATTGGTATTTTCAGTTATGACTAAGGAACCTGATTTAGATCTTGGCGGATGTGATACTTCATCATAAACGTGACAGATATCTCCTCCGCCGTATTACAAGTGCATTATATCCTATGGCACTGATATGACAGCAGAGGGGCTATCCACCATGTTTGTGATGGAGTAACCCATCCGCTGAACTCTAAATCATGCCCTAAAACATTGTAAAAGCCTGCTGCGGTTAAAAATCGAAACAAAAAAGATTCTGTGATGTATAAAGCATATCGATGACTTGAGATAGAAAAATACTCCACTGGGTGGAGCAGAAGACCACTCCATACTTTTCTTTAAAATGGTGTTCTAGTTTTAAGTTAGCTGTGAGAAGATGTGCTTTATCTGCGCGGGAAAAGGTGGCATTGTCTCCAGCTGGGCTGCGACCTAAGTAGAGTAACTGGGAATCATTTATAAGTTGTGAAACCTCTGTAACCAAATACATGTACATACAGATGTGGCCTCGAATAACATTGGCCTCCTCCTTCTTCTTGTCCTCTGCTTCCATTCTCCTGGTCCTTCTCCTCCTCTTCATCAGTACCTTTCTGGTCTTCCTGATTTTCCTGATCACCCTCATCTTCTTGGTCCTCCCCCTGGGCCCTGGTCCTGTTCCAATTCATTTAGGTCTTAATCTCCAAACTCCAAGTCCTGGTCCTTTGGGTCCTGGTCCTCCTAGCCCTCCTCCACCTCCTGTCCTCTTGTTTCTGGTCTACGCCCCCCTCCTCTCCTCCTGATATGTCTACTGGCCCTCCTTCGCATACTGGTCCTTCTGTTCCTCTACTGGTCCTCGTGCTCTTCTTGTTTCTCATCATTCAGGTCCTGGTTCTTATTGCATTCAGGTCCTGTCATTGGTCCCTCTGATCCTGCTACTGGGCTCCCTAGAACTGGTCCCTCTGCACCTAGTTGCTATAGTCTTCATCCTACTTGACTGTGTTTCCTGGGTCCTTTTGGGCCTGTTCCTCCTGGCTCTGATCATTTTTCTCATTCTGGTTCTGATCCTCCAGGTCTTCATCTTCGTGGTTGTGGTTCTTCTGATCCTATTCTTGGTCCTCTATGTAGTGTATTTGGCCCTCAATGGCCTGGTACTTTTTCTTCTCCTATTGTTCCTCCTGGTCCTCTTCACCCTTATCCTCATGATGATGGATCATCTGGTGCTGGCCCCATGTATTGGTTCTTCCCAGCACTGGTCCTCCTGGCCCTTGCCCACCTGATCTTCCTAGTTCTGGTCCTGCGATCCTTCTGGTGTACTTTGTTTTCTAGTCCTAGTCCTTGTGATCTTTCTGGTTTCAATGCTCCTGGTCAAACTTGCCCCGATCCTCTTGATCATCTTGTCATTACCCTCCTGGTTCCAATTCTCTTGGTTCTAGTCCTTTTGGTCATCTGGACTTTCTGGTGGTTCTGGTGTTTGTAGTAAGATGAGTTACCCACCCTCTTTTTCCACCCCACCTCCACTTTGTACTAGGCCTCAAAGTAAATAATTCAGGTTTTAATGTCTAGCTTGACAACACAGCTGTCTTCAGATCTTCTATGATAAACATAAAAGAGTTTTAAGAAGCACTACTTAGAGAAGGACCTTGGATCCACCCAGCCTGATTACATTGAGAATAGATTTTGATTGGGCATCCATTGTATGCCTCCACTGAAAGAAATTGCTTGCATTGCATGCCATGCCTTATGGGAAAGCTTAAGCGCAACACAGCAGATATGAGTTGTTTATGGTGACAAGTTATTGGTCAAGATTATAGGCCTGATCTGTTTATTTTGAAAATATATCACAAAGTTAATACAAACCTATTTATAGTGAAAAGCATACAATAATGTCAATAAGCCATTAACAGCGGATTGTCATAACACTGTGTTAAAGCATATATGTTGTGTTATGTTATATTAACCCAACTTGTATAGCGCAACAGCTGCCTCAGCGAAGAGGCGTCACGGCGCTGATAGCAGCAAGACATAGAGGCTAAGGCCTAAGCCGGGGGGAAGAGATAGGTTTTGATATCCTTCCGAAATATCAGATAGTTGTCCAGACAGCGGATCTGGGAAGGGAGGGAGTTCCAGAGTTTGGCCGCTAAGCTACGAAACGACCGTCCCCCAGCACGTGTACGTTTCACCTGAGGGACGGTAACCAGGCATTGCCCCATGGAGCGCAGATGGCGCATGGGTGTGTAAGGCACTAACAGATTGGCCAAAATACCCGGGGAAGAGTACTTCAGAATTTTAAAGGCCAGGCAAAGGGCCTTGAATTCAATACGCTTGGCCATAGGTAGCCAATGTAACCGTCGAATGGCACCGGTTGTCGGGCAGCTTCTAGGGAGCCCAAGCAGGGCTCTGACTGCCGCATTTTGGACCCTTTGCAGACGCATGACCTCTGCCTTATTTACCCCCAGGTAGAGTGAACTGGCATAATCCAGCCTTGACAGGATAGCCGCTTGGACAATCATTTGTCGGGTGGACTGGTCAAAGTACCCCAGCAGGGGTTTCAATCCCCGGAGTAAGCCAAAGCATGTGCCTGCCACTTTCTTGGTATGGTCCTGAAAGCTGAGGGTCGAATCCAACCACACCCCTAGATTTTTCACCACCGACTTAGGGGTGGGTGCACTCCCAAGGATATTCGGCCACCATTGCGCACTCCATAACTCAGTATCTCTCCCCACTAGCAGCACCTCAGATTTATTAGCGTTGAGCTGGAGACAGTTGGCAGTCATCCACTTCGCGACTGCCGCCAGACCGCTCCAAAATTTGGGAGCATCCCGTGTAAAGTCGTCGGAGAGAACCACCACCAACTGCGTGTCATCAGCGTAAGAGACAATGGAGAGACCCCAGTCCCTGGCCACCACATCCAATGGTTGTACATATAGATTGAATAGTACAGGACTCAGAGCAGAGCCCTGTGGTACACCCTGTCCGATAGACTGGACACGAGAAAGAAAAGGCGGGGCGGTCACCTGGAATGTTCTCTCAGAGAGGAACGATCTAAACCACTCTAGAGCTGAGCCAACGATACCGGCCTCCTCCAGACGATGTAGTAGAATCTGGTGGGAGACCGTATCGAACGCGGCACTAAGATCTAATAGTATCAGTGCCGCGGTGTTCCCAGCATTCAGAACGGACCGCAGATGTTCGGTCACAGCAAGTAGAGCTGTCTCCGTGCTGTGACCTGGGCGGAAACCATTCTGCGAGAAATCCAGGACACCGTGGTTATCCAAGAATGCCATTAGAATGGAATTAATGTGTGCCTCTGCAATCTTAGCCGCCCAAGGTAAGAGAGAAATCGGACTGAAGTTTTCCAATTTGGCTGGGTCCAGTGAAGGTTTTTTAAGTAGGGGGACCACCATTGCCTGCTTCCACAGCCTAGGAACCACTGCAGTGGAGAGAGAAGTATTAATCACCTGGCACAAAGGTGCCAAGAGCACAGGCAGCGAGTTCATGAACTGGTCTGGCTTAAGAGGGTCTGCAGGAGAGCCAGATTTAACTTTGCTGCATAGCAGACGAAGCTCATCCTGTGAGACCGAGGGAAAGGCCGTGAGAATATGGGTAGTAGGGGGTGTATGTGTGGGGCTGGGACAAAGGGAAACCCGAGGGAAGGATTTATATATAGTTTCCACATATAGGAAGGTATTTATTAATTACCATGGCAGGCAAGGGCTTTTGTTACAAATCCTTTTGGTAGAGGATTTGTATTTTGAGAATGTTAGTTCCTGTTGTTTTAGGAAATGCTGTACATGAATACTGTACATCGGTGTTGGTTTTGATGACAAGCCAGTGATAAAGACTAAAGACCTGATTGTTTCATTGGAGTATGGTATGTCAGAGGCCATAGGTCTAATCTCTTTATTATGAATCTTTTTTTCAAATGTCGTAGGCCTGACATTTATTGTGAACAACATTTGTAAGCCTAATGGGCCTTCAAGGGTGGACTGTAATTACACTGTATAAAAGCCTGAAAACAGGTGTTGTGTTACATGGATTCATATAGATTACTGTAGTAGACAAGGTTTTTGGTGTTGGTTTCCCACTCTGATTCATCCCTCTGACTGATCCTGTGGGTAGAAGTTTGTACTTTGATCATTCTTGTTAACCATTTTAGGAGGTCTTGAATATTGTTTCGACAACTATAATTTTGTGCACATTTATAATTTTCTGACTGCATGCGTGAGGGTTGCCTTGTGGGAAAGCTTTTGCAGAATACAATAGGTGTAAGTTAGTTATGATGACACACCAATAATAAGACTAGAGGCCTGATTGGTTATGTAGGAAAATGTATGTTAGAAGTCATAGGTCTGTTATGTTTATAGTTAAGACCAAAGTTAAATGAGAGGAACCCCTTTGGGAAACCAAAGGGTAGGGGTACTCAAACAGGTACAAAAAGAGTTTATCCTTTAGTTCACACTACTAACCCAACGCACTTTCAATCTAACCGTTACACTTGTTCGGCTCTCATCCACATATATTTCTGAAAATTTGGCCCAAACAACAAATCTATAGTACACTGAAAGTAGAAATTAGTACAAAGTTTATTAAAAATTATGTATACCAACCTAAAGTTGTTTATATCAACAATAATTCATATGTTAAAAACAATTCATATATTAAAACCACCAACTATCTTAGTACTCTAACAGTACTGTAATACAAAAATATACTAAACAGATCCAATAAAGTTGTCAAAGCAGCAAGAGAGACATAATCAGACAATATTATTTGTCATTCAAGTTAGCACATCTTTAAAAGAAGAAACAAACAAGCCAACTGGCACCCTCCGTTTCAATTTCTGTTGGTTTTCGGCTAAGCCAGTCAGCATTAACAGATTGTGCAGAAAAAAGTGCGTCAACGCGTTTCGATGGTATGCATTGGTCTTAAACCATTTTTTTCAAGACTAGAATTTCGCTCTCTTTTACAGTTCAATTTAATTTGCAATTTCCAAATAAACACCTGTTGATTATTCAGGTGTAACGGCGAGGTATTTCCAAAAAGGCAATCCAAATGATCTTGCTCCTTTTCTTTCAAATGAGACTCTCACAATTCTAGTCTTTGATTTTTACTAGTGTTTATATCCGATTGGCATCTCACAATCTTAGCTTCTCATTCCGAATATACCTTTCCTTCCCAATTTATTGTGAAAACCTTTGTTAAAGTTAATAGGCCTTTAAAAGTGGATTGCCATCACTCTTTGTTAAAGGCTGTAGACAGATATTTTGTCACATGGAATATCATAGATCAATGTATCATGCAAGGGTTATTCTTTCGAGGTGACAATGAAGATGTGCAGTGTGATAATCCTTGATAGCCTTTTCCAGAAGAGTTATATATTGTTTTGACAACTGTACTTTTGTATGCATTTGTAATTTTAGGACTGTGTGCCTGATGGTTGCTAGTTTATGTGCAATGCAGGAAGCTTATTATCTTATGTTATATTCTTTATAAAGCATGACAAATACCCTGAAGGGTGCCCTGGTGCTCATGGACAAACAGTAGCAGGTCTAAAGATCTACTAAAAGAGCCACTTTTTAAGTCTCTTCTTGAAGTTGATGGGGCAGGGTACAGTGCCAAGAGAGGACAGGAGGGTCCCCCCAGTGGGTTATGTGACAAGTTAGTGAAGAAGGCCATGGGCTTGATTGTTTTCTTGTGAAAAGTTATGTCAAATGCCATAGGTCCGATCTGTTTATTATGAAATGTAATAGCAAGGTAGTTGGCTTGACTTGTTTACTGGGAAATGTATTTATTAAAGCCAATCGGACTTAAGGGTAGATTGGAATTATACCATGTTGAAGGCTGTACACTGGTATTTGCTACATGGCATCTCACAGATTAACTTAGTAAGCAAGGGTTTTGTTGTTGGTTACACTCTTGGATAAACCCTTTGAAAAAATGTTACGCACTGTGTTAATCCTTGCTAAGTCTTCTTAAGAGGGGTTGAATATTGTTCTGCTAACATTCATTTTATACATATTTATAATATCTCTGACTGTTTGCCTGATTGCTGCCTTAGGAGAAAGCTTGTGCTCGACATAGTTGGCCTGATAAAAGTTCATTTGAGAAAGCTATGTCAGATGCTGTAGGACTGATCTGACTATTATAAAAAGTTATTACAAACGTAGGAGGCCGGACTTATTTAATAGGAAAAGTAAATGTTAAACCCATTAGGGCTTTAAGGGTGGATTGTGAATACACATATTTAGAGACTGAAGAAAGGTAGTGTGTTTAATGGAGTCTCATACATTAACGCCAGGCCTTTGGTGTTGGTTATTCCATGACAAAGCCTGGAATAGATTTGCACTTTGACAATTTTAGTTTAGGTGTCGTATATTGCTTTGCTAGCTGTAATTGGTACATATTTGTAATTTTATGACTGTATGCTGATGATTGTTTGACAACAAAGCTTGTGCTCAATACAGTAGGACTGAGTTTGGGATGGTGACAAGCGAGTGATAAAGACTACAGGCCTGATTGGTTTATTGGGAAAAGATATGTCAGATGCCATAGGTCAGATCGGTTTATTGTGAAGTGCTATGACAAAAGCAGTTGGCCTGACTTATTTACTGTGAAAAGCTTTTATTAAAGCCAATAGGCCTTTAAGGGTGGATTGTTTTTAGACTTTGTTAAAGCCTGCAGACAAGTGCTGCATCACAAAGATGGTCTTATAATAGGCTAAGGGGTTTGTGATGCTAGCATCTTTGACAACAAATTCCTTTGGGTAGATTTGCTCTGTGAGAATCCTTCTAAAGCCCTCTTACGAGAGATTATGTATTTTTTGCCAATTTTAATTTTGTAGAGTTTATGACTTTGTACTTGATAGTTAGCTTGTAGGAAGCCTTATGAGCAGTACCAGAGTTGGTTATGGTGATGTGCCATTGAAAACCGGTGTATCAAATGAGTTTCCCCCATTTAGTCCAACAGGATTTTTCGGTTTTGACCACCTGGTCTATGGACTTTTACTGTGGGTGAGTTTCACTACCTGAGTCTCACTCATGGTAAATTCACAGTAATTGAACTGAGTGTGTTAAACACCAGTGTCTGCCTTTTAAGATAGGATCCCGGCTGCATAACTACGGTATGAGGCACTGGGAAGGCTACATGTGAACACGTGTGCATGCACGTTTGCAGGCTGCGCGTGTGGGACTACAGTCATGCACAGACTGGTATCTGCATATGGCTAGCATGTTCCAGAAGGGAGTTTACTACTATTTAGAGTTTAAGGAAATACTGCATGACACATCACCTCCTCCACCTTATCACTACTGTGTCATCATGTGTAAATAAAGCCCTGATGGAGGTCTAGGTTTATTTACATTTTTTGAATACAGAGAAAACTTGAATCCATGTCTCTTGTGATGTTTTTCCCAATTTTTTTAACTTTTAGATTAGAAAACATGTAAAAATATGGAAATTTCTCAAAACAGCTGCCAACGCTTGTTTCGGGGTACACTCCCCTTCTCAAGGCAATCAATCTCATAACTTGTGCTTTGTTTGAAAATTCTTTAAATTTCCGGTTTTAACAACAGTCCATTTTGGGGGATTTTGTGTCAGAACCTCTATATTGATTCTTAATTATCAGCATCATGATCTTAAGTATTTGTTTTAAAAAAAATCAAACTTAATGACCTTCTGAGACGTAATTAGTAGATTTATAGCAACTCTCCCCCGTATTTACAGAACCAAGCGTTGCAGAAAGGACTCTGCAGGGACTGGTAATGATCCGGGGTAAGCCGTATAAATTTAGTAGGCATTCATAGATAAGTCAATACAGCTGCCTGGAAAATCTGTAGTACTTTCATTGTATTATAGATATAGGCAAAATCTGTCCCAAAGTGCAGCTTTGCTCAATTGAGGCAACAAGGTGTCAAATAGGGGTAAAACATGCACACCAAGTTTGATTTTGCTTTTCCCAACACAATATATCCACATCTTAGGATACTTCAGGATTTATCATACTTCTCTGGTTCAGCTCAGAATCAGATTTCAGGCCTTTGTCCCTCCTACTTGGCCAAGTTAACTACTCTGCTCCCCAATAGCGGGGACCCTCCCACACAAAAGGAGCAATCAACAGTGATTGACTCAATTTATGGGAAAAGAAGAAATGGGGAGAAAAATCTGTATCTGATAATTAGTTTTTCACACTATACCTGGGCTGGGGCAGCCCAGACCCATTGTAACAAAAGAGGGAGCACAGACCTCTGGAGCAAACACAGTAGATGCTCTTTTTTTAAGTTTTAGTGGGAAGGGATGAGGCAGTGATGTCAGCTAGAGGCAGAGCTGAGGCTCTGAGGAGCTTTCTCTGGAGAAAATGTGAAGTTGCTATGTTGATTGTCCCAGTGAGATGTGCAGAAGTGTTGGAACAGGAGTGGAGGGATGATGTGGCATCCTACGATTGGCCAGGGGTGACTGGCATCTAGAACTTTCCACCCCTTAGAAACCCTTGCACAAAGGAGAGAAAGTTGAGAGGACCCTGAACCTGGGAGGCAACAGCAGCAGAAGAATGCCCAGCTGGAAAGAGGAGTCACCTAATGCCTTGCCAAGATGGACTAAGAACATTGTCACCAGTTGACTGCCAGGACTAGAATAGGGCTCTCCAGGGCCAGTGGAGCTGACCTCTTAGGCCCCAGAGGACCAGATGAAAGAAAAGGCCCTGGACTCCACTGCACCCCACCCCGGGTACTCTGCAAGACAGCCAGGATGCTTTGTGGCCTGGGAAGTGCAGGGAGGAGGGTGTTCTACTAGTTGGTTGCAGAGGGGTTGTGTCAGATGCACCTTCCAGCAGGAGAAGAGCACCAGCAGGAAGGCATAGGAGAAGGCTGGCCCATGGAGGCAGAAAACCCAACTCCCTGCAAAGTGCAACCTTTTGGAGGCCAGGATGCCTGTTAAAATGCTCCTGGGGACTAGCCCCGGTCACCAAGAGCAAAACGAGAGCCGTAAATGAAGAAAATTGGCCCAAAGGGGCTGGAGATTAGCTGCTCTAAAGACATGGCTTTTGAAACAAAGAAATCGAGCCGCTGATAGTGTGGCACTCTGTCCAATCACTGTTTCAAACCCCTGGGGTGGGCCAGTGCCTGGTGCACAATGATTTTTTTATTAATCTAAGGGGCATGTGTGGGGCCATCTTCCCCTGCCTCCAGGCTGCTCCAGGGGGCACCATTTTTCTGGGGGCCAGCAAAGGAACTTAGGGCCTGGGGATCCTATTCCCAGAGGCCATGAATCAGCACATTGCCTGCCCCAATTCCAGTGTCTGGGTGATGGCGATTCACTGTGGCCTTACAGCTTCCTGCCCACGGTCACCGTGGGCAGGGGACCATGCCCAGGTCCTGCCGTAAACTGAAGCACAAGAAGGTCTTGCCCCAGCCAAGAGGTAGTAAAAAGAGAAATGCTAACTCCTGCATGAGGCCCATGAGAGGCACTTGTTCCTGTGCGGTAAGTAGGCTGGGGTTGTTAGGCCCTCGGACCCTCGCAACTCCCAACTAATGGATATGGCTGTGGATAGCCCAGGTGGTACCAGGCCATCCTAATAAAAAAATAAAAAAGCAAAAACTAAATTCAAAACACAGGATACACAGCCACTCTCACCTTCCAGGCCCAGTCATTTGATACTCATGGAAGTAAGCGCAGAAGCACCACATAATGCCCTGTATGGGCTTTACATTGCATGTTTTCTTTCCCTATGTTGCCACAAGGAGTGGCAGAATCAACACCAATGAAACATTCAGGCTTTGGGGGGGCTGCATTGGGTGCAGCGGCCCCCTCTGGGTTAATTTGAAAAACTAACCCTAACTCTCCTGGGGCCCTGCACCCATGCCCCCAGGAGAGGTTTCCATTGAAATTAAGCACTCCTAAAGCTACAACTTTTTCTCTGATATGTGAGGACTCCTTGTGGTTGGTCATTTGGCCGCATTATGTAGCTGTCACTTGAAGAGTGTGAAAGAAAGACTGTAACACATATGTTTGTGGTTGATTTGAATTGCATCCTAACATGATCGATTACTGTTTTATCACTGTGGTGGTACACTGGCAAAGCAAGTAGGCCTGCCTTATGTCCAATGGCACCTTCTTATAATGTGATGTTGCATCTAGTATAAGTGGTGAGCATTGGTATTACGAGATTCAGGACCCACTAGGGGTGAAATGTGGTTTGAGGGTGCCACAGATATTTGTTATCTACCTGAATGTATATATTTGCAACTTAATGCATAGTGCTTAGTAATGTGGGTGTAATAAAAGGGCTTTTCTTTTTTAGGTCTCGCCTGAGCCAGCGCATGCGCTGCTCTGGCGAGACTTTTAGTGAGTGGGCATTCAAAAATCCGACCACACGCTTTCTGTGTGGCCTCGAGCGTGCGGTTACGCGCACAGTTACGAGCAGAGGCGCCATCTGGCTTACCTCTCTCGTCATGCGCTCAGCGCATCGCTCGCGGGCACACAGAAAGCTGTGGACGCTGCAGCTGCTTTCACTTTTGCCGCCGCGCGCCCACTCGCTCCGCCCTCTCCGTCTCCTTTTTGAAGACCGCTTGTTTACTGAGCATCAAATCTCATGTGAACGATGCTGTCTCAAAACGCTTTAGTGGCAATTCCTTTTTTTATTTATTTAGGGCAATGTGAGCTGGTGCCATTTAAACATGAATGCTGTTTATTTTTTTACCGAGCAACAAACCTCACGTGAACGGTGCGGTCTCAAAAGGCATCGGCGCTAATCCTGTTTTTTGGACAATGTGAGGCACTTTAAAGTTAATGCTCTGTTCCATGGAATTGTTAGTATATTATAATTAATTTAGCATAAAAGCGCTGTTGTTTTCGTTGCTTGTAAACGTGTACTTTTGGATCCTTAATTAAAGTACTTTTGGATCCTTAATTAAATATTTTTAAGCACAGTAAAAATACATGCAGTTTTTTTCTTCTTTCGGTTAACTACTGATTATCTCTCCCCAACTCCACGCCCACCTGCACACAAATCATATATAATCACCACTCGCTTTTTTTAAACAATCTCTTCTACCCCTCTTCCCCTCTACCCCTCTACTTCCCCTCTACCCCTCTACCACCCCTCTACTACCCCTCTACCACCCCTCTACCCCTCTACTACCCCTCTACCCCTCTTCTACCCCTCTACCCCACTACCCCTCTTCTACCCTTCTACCCCTCTTCTACCCCTGTACCCCTCTTCTACCCTTCTACTACCCCTCTAATCCTCTTCTACCCCTCTACCCCTCTTCTACCCCTCTACCCCTCTACTACCCCTCTTCTACCCCTCTACCCCTCTTCTACCCCTCTACCCCTCTTCTACCCCTTTTCTACCCTTCTACCCTCTACCCCTCTTCTACCCCTCTACCCCTCTACTACCCCTCTACCCCTCTACTATCCCTCTTCTACCCCTCTACCCCTCTTCTACCCCTCTTCCCCTCTTCTACCCCTTTTCTACCCTTCTACCCCTCTACCCCTCTTCTACCCCTCTTCTACCCCTCTAGCCCTCTACTACCCCTCTACTACCCCTCTACTACCCCTCTACTAACCCTCAACCCCTCTTCTACCCCTCTACCCCTCTTCTACCCCTCCACCCCTCTACCCCTCTTCTACCACTCTACCCCTTTTCTACCCCTCTTCTAACCCTCTTCTACCCCTCTTCTACCCCTCTACCCCTCTTCTACCCCCCTACCCCTCTTCTACCCCTCTTCCCCTCTACCCCTCTACTTCCCCTCTACCCCTCTACCACCCCTCTACTACCCCTCTACCACCCCTCTACCCCTCTACTACCCCTCTACCCCTCTTCTACCCCTCTACCCCACTACCCCTCTTCTACCCTTCTACCCCTCTTCTACCCCTGTACCCCTCTTCTACCCTTCTACTACCCCTCTAATCCTCTTCTACCCCTCTACCCCTCTTCTACCCCTCTACCCCTCTACTACCCCTCTTCTACCCCTCTACCCCTCTTCTACCCCTCTTCTACCCCTTTTCTACCCTTCTACCCTCTACCCCTCTTCTACCCCTCTACCCCTCTACTACCCCTCTACCCCTCTACTACCCCTCTTCTACCCCTCTACCCCTCTTCCCCTCTTCTACCCCTTTTCTACCCTTCTACCCCTCTACCCCTCTACTACCCCTCTTCTACCCCTCTAGCCCTCTACTACCCCTCTACTACCCCTCTACCCCTCTACTACCCCTCTACTACCCCTCAACCCCTCTTCTACCCCTCTACCCCTCTTCTACCCCCTCCACCCCTCTACCCCTCTTCTACCACTCTACCCCTTTTCTACCCCTCTTCTAACCCTCTTCTACCCCTCTTCTACCCCTCTACCCCTCTTCTACCCCCCTACCCCTCTTCTATCCCTCTTCTACCCCTCTACCCCTCCACCCCTCTACCCCTCTTCTACCACTCTACCCCTCTTCTACCCCTCTACCCCTCTTCTACCCCTCTACCCCTCTACTACCCCTCTACCCCTCTACTACCCCTCTTCTATCCCTCTACCCCTCTTCTACCCCTCTTCTACCCCTCTACCCCTCTACTACCATTCTACCCCTCTACTACCCCTCTTCTACTCCTCTACTACCCCTCTACCCCTCTACTACCCCTCTACCCCTCTTCTACCCCTCCACCCCTCTACCCCTCTTCTACCCCTCTACCCCTCTTCTACCCCTCTTCTACCCCTCTACTACCCCTCTACCCCTCTACTACCCCTCTACTACCCCTCTACCCCTCTTCTACCCCTCTACCCCTCTACTACCCCTCTACTACCCCTCTACCCCTCTTCTACCCCTCTACTACCCCTCTACCCCTCTACTACCCCTCTACCCCTCTACTACCCCTCAACCCCTCTTCTACCCCTCTACCCCTCTTCTACCACTATACCCCTCTTCTAACCCTCTTCTACCCCTCTACCCCTCTACCCCTCTTCTACCCCTCTACTACCTCTCTACCCCTCTACTACCCCTCTACCCCTCTTCTACCCCTCTACCCCTCTTCTACCCCTCTTCTACCCCTTTTCTACCCCTCTACTACCCTCTACCCCTCTTATACCCCTCTAACCCTCTTCTACCCCTCTTCTACCCTTCTACCCCTCTTCTACCCCTCAACCCCTCTTCTACCCTTCTACCCCTCTACCCCTCTACCACACCTCTACCCTTCTACCCCTCTACTACCCCTCTACTACCCCTCTACCCCTCTTCTACCCCCTACCCCTCTTCTAACCCTCTACCCCTCTACCTCTCTTCTACCCCTCTACCCCTCTACCCCTCTTCTACAACTCTACCCCTCTTCTACCCCTCTACCCCTCTTCTACCCATCTACCCCTCTTCCTCTCTTCTACCCCTCTACCCCTCTTCTACCCCTTTACCCCTCTTCTACCCCTCTACCCCTCTTCCCCACTTCTACTCCTCTACTTCCCCTCTACCCCTCTACTACCCCTCTACTACCCCTCTACCACCCCTCTACTACCCCTCTACCCCTCTACTACCCCTCTTCTACGCCTCTACCCCTCTTCTACCCCTCTACCCCTCTTCTACCCCTCTACCCCACTACCCCTCTTCTACCCTTCTACCCCTCTACCCCTCTTCTACACTTCTACCCCTCTACTACCCCTCTACTACCCCTCTTCTACCCCTCTACCCCGCTACCCCTCTTCTACCCCCTACCCCTCTACTACCCCTCTTCTACCCCTCTTCTACCCCTCTACCCCTCTTTTACCCCTTTTCTACCCTTCTACCCCTCTACCCCTCTTATACCCCTCTACCCCTCTTATATCCCTCTACCCCTCTACTACCCCTCTACCACCCCTCTACCCCTCTACTACCCCTCTACCCCTCTACCCCTCCACCCCTCTACCCCTCTTCTAACCCTCTTCTACCCCTCTACCCCTCTACTACCCCTCTACCCCTCTACTACCCCTCTACCCCTTTACTACCCCTCTACCCCTCTACTATCCCTCTACCCCTCTTCTACCCCTCTACTAGCCCTCTACCCCTCTTCTACCCCTCTACTCCTCCTCTACCCCTCTACCCCTCCACCCCTCTACCCCTCTTCTACCCCTCCACCCCTCTTCTACCCCTCCACCCCTCTTCCACCCCTCTTCTAACCCTCTTCTACCCCTCTTCTACCCCTCTACCCCTCTTCTACCCCTCTTCTACCCCTCTTCTACCCCTCTACCCCTCTTCCCCTCTACTACCCCTCTACCCCTCTACTACCCCTCTACCCCTCTTCTACCCCTCTACCCCTCTACTACCCCTCAACCCCTCTTCTACCCCTCTACCCCTCTTCTACCACTCTACCCCTCTTCTACCCCTCTTCTACCCCTCTACCCCTCTTCTACCTCTCTTCTACCCCTCTTCTACCCCTCTACCCCTCTTCTATACCTCTTCTACCCTGCGGTGGACTAAGTGGCAGCCGGAGCCTGATAGCACTGCTTGTCCTTTAACAAAAAAGAAAGCATTGGCATAGCCAATAGGTCTCGCCTTTGGGACCTTATAAGTGTTTAGTTATGCAGCACAATATCCTTGGTACAACAACATCAACTGTTGCATGGCTAAGCACTTATAAGGTCCCAAAAGCGAGACCTATTGGCTATGCCAATGCTTGTTTAAAGTATTGACTAGACAATAATGTATTCAGTGTTACTGTTGTGTGCCTGCAGATTGGGATTACTAGCCCACTTCACCTCCCGTGAACAGGCCTTGGACTGCCCTGCTTACCTACCCTGCGAAAGTCAAGTTCTACAATGAGGTGCATAGTTCCCAGTAGTAAGACAATTGGTAACATATTACTTATGATGGACTTACACCCTTCCCATCTAATAACCTAGGGGCATATTATCAAGAACGGCGATACAAATTAACGCCGCTTTAGCGGCAGAAAACTGCTGCTAAAGCGGCGATAGTGGGCTTGATAATATGCCCTTGAGAATTCCAATAGAAGCCCATGTTCTGGTGTCAACATGGGCTTCTATTGGAATTCTCCAGGGCATATTATCAAGCCCATTATCGCCGTTTTAGCGGCAGTTTTCTGCCACTAAAGCGGCGATAATTTTATTGCCGTCCTTGATAATATGCCCCCTGATTTCTTACAAGCGGTAGAGACCTGATTGGTTAATTAGTGAAAGTTATGTCAAATGCCCTAGGACCAATCTGTTTATTACAACTACTGCCGTAAATCTGATATGTTTATTGTGAAAATCGTACTGTAAAGCCAAAAGGCCGTTAAAGGTGGTTAGATGTTACACTATGCTAATGCCGATAGACAGGCATTTTGTTGCAAAGAATCCCTCAGAATACTGTATAACCAAAGATGTTGGTGTTGGTTACTTCCTATGACCAACTATGAGGGTAGAAGATTTGTACTGGGTGTTCCTTGGAGAATCTTTTAGGAGTGCTTGGCAGGCATAGTTGTCTGCCAACACCTTGTAATAAAAAAAACTAAAAAAGCTCTTCATACATATAAATACATAGAGGGTCTTTGGATTAGCCCTCTTATGTCTGTTTGAGTGTCATGCACATCCAGCTTCTTGCCATGACAGCATACTGCATGGAGCAATTGATTGCTCCGTGCAGTATGCTATTGGCTTTGTCACCCTCTGAGTAGCTGCATGTTTCATTATTGCATGTGCACATTCATCTGAAAATGAGTGATTCGGTGTCTGGGCTGGTGGCCAGTCCTTTAGTTTTCTATATTTTCTTTTATAAATCCATTTCCATTTCTTTCCTCCTCCTATATTTAGAGCATCATGCAGCGCCCCAGACAGTCCTACCAGGCCACTTGCTTGCTGTTCTGTTTGCCTGCAGTGTGCTGCAATCTGCACAGCCATTATTTCTAAACTGGGCAACCATATTGAACTGCCATTCTTAGTGTGTCATTATTTTACCTTGCCAAGATGGGCACCTTACTTGGAAGCCTTTTGTTGGCTACTTAATCTCAGTATAACAGTGATACCCTCTCCACTTTAGCATTTGATGATGTCCGCCTAGAATTATATTTATCTCAGAATGGTATTATGCACAGTGTATCATAATTTTTACCACTCCAAGATGGCAATATGTTGCTTTTAAATGTGGCAGCTATGTTGCAGCTTTAAAACAACCAGAGACGATGTACAGTACCACTACAAGTCGGACTCATGCTGCTTTCTTTCATTTTATTTTTCAAATGCAAGCATATGCCAGCCAAGTTTGGGGGGCTGCATGTTTTCTTTTTTATAAGTTGAATCTATTAATTTAGCTTCCATATGCTTGTTGAGTTTGTCTGCTTATTTTATTGTAGATGGGTATGTGGTGAAAGCAAGAATGAGTAATTGGGTGGATGAAAGGATGTGTGAGTACAAGGATGAGTGAAAGTGTGCTTTTATGATGACTCATTGTCATTTCTGCAGTCACATTTTTTCCACATAAATATGGATTTGCCGCATTGGCCACATAACCATCATCTGCTGCATTATATGCAGATTTTAACAAAAAAATGTGTTTCTAGCTCAAACGGATCAAAAGTTACTAAAAACGGGTGACATATGTTCATGTGAAGAGGAGGGCAAAGGTTAACTGGTCATCTTTCAGTTGCCTTTTTCTGTATTTAGTTGTTAAACTGGTACTTATCAGATTAAATCTTTGCCCAGACAGTATAAATATGTGCAAAAGTTGGAAAATAATTAAGTAATACTACCACAAATGTACCACATTATGCCACCTAATTTACCTTATCTTACTGCAAAATTTAGTCAACCCTGCTGCATAATTTGATGCTCCCCTGCAGCATAATTCCACTTGCCCTCCTTATTGAGTAACTAATCTCATCAGCAACTAAAGAGCATTGCCAGTTCTTGTGTTTTAAGGGATCCAGATATTTTTTGTGGCTTTCAGATTTTTAAGCATGAGGAGAGCCCATTAGATACCCTTCTCAACATTTTGCCAGTGAGCACCGACAGGACCTGCCCACTCAAATCACTTGGGTTAAGGTAGCAGCTGCAGAGATATGTGTGTCCACAGGAAAGCATGTCATGTGCAAGTCTGTTAAACCTGGCTTCCTTGGGGTGATTCTCCCCTTACTTTTTGCTTTTAATCCTCCTATTTTGCTGACTTCGTTTTTGCTGGATTTAGCACTCTGCACAGTTTACCACGCCTAACCAGTGCTAAAGTGTTTGTGCATGGTATAACTGGCTTACGCTCAGTTGGTCTATATTAATGTACTTGTAAGTCCCTAATAAAGTGGTACTACCTGTGCCTGGGCTTGTAAATTAAATGCTGCTAGTGGGCCTGCAGCACTGACTGTGTCACCCACTTTAGGAGCCCTTTAAACATGTCTCAGGCCTGCTTCTGCAGCATGTGTGTGAACTTTTAAACTGCCATTTTGACCTGGCAAAATAAACCTTTTAACAAGCCCAAACCTTCCTTATTAATACATATAAGTCACCCCTTGTGTAGGCCCTGAACAGCCCATAGGGCAGGGTGCAGTGTATACAAAAAGTAGAACATATACTTTTACGTTTTACATTTCCTGGTAGTGAAAACCTCCTAAATCCATTTTTCTTTACTACAAAGCCTTCTTCTCCCATAGGATAACATTCGAGTTACCTTATTACATTTAATAAGCTGTAACTTCCAATTGGGATCAGGTAGATAGGTCGAGTTTGGTGCCCTATGAATTGTACTACCCCTCTTCTACCCCTCTTCTACCCCTCTACCCCTCTTCTACCCCTTTTCTACCCTTCTACCCCTCTTCTACCCCTCTACCCCTCTTCTACCCCTCTACCCCTCTTCTAACCCTCTAGCCCTCTACTACCCCTCTACCCCTCTTCTATTCCTCTACTACCCCTCTACTACCCCTCTACTACCCATCAACCCCTCTTCTACCCCTCTACCCCTCTTCTACCCCTCCACCCCTCTTCTACCACTCTACCCCTTTTCTACCCCTCTTCTAAACCTCTTCTACCCCTCTACCCCTCTTCTACCCCCTTCTACCCCTCTACCCCTCTTCTACCCCTCTACCCCTCCACCCCTCTACCCCTCTTCTACCACTCTACCCCTCTTCTACCCCTCTTCTACCCCTCTTCTACCCCTCTACCCCTCTACTACCCCTCTACCCCTCTACTACCCCTCTTCTATCCCTCTACCCCTCTTCTATCCCTCTACTACCCTTCTACCCCTCTACTACCCCTCTACCCCTCTTCTACTCCTCTACTACCCCTCTACCCCTCTACTACCCCTCTACCCCTCTTCTACCCCTCCACCCCTCTACCCCTCTTCTACCCCTCTTCTAACCCTCTTCTACCCCTCTACCCCTCTTCTACCCCTCTTCTACCCCTCTACTACCCCTCTACCCCTCTACTACCCCTCTACTACCCCTCTACCCCTCTTCTACCCCTCTACCCCTCTACTACCCCTCTACCCCTCTACTACCCCTCTACCCCTCTTCTACCCCTCTACTACCCCTCTACTACCCCTCTACTACCTCTACCCCTCTACTACCCCTCAACCCCTCTTCTACCCCTCTACCCCTCCACCCCTCTACCCCTCTTCTACCACTATACCCCTCTTCTAACCCTCTTCTACCCCTCTACCCCTCTTCTACCCCTCTACTACCTCCCTACCCCTCTTCTACCCCTCTACCCCTCTTCTACCCTCTTCTACCCCTTTTCTACCCTCTACTACCCCCTCTACCCCTCTTAAACCCCTCTAACCCTCTTCTACCCCTCTTCTACCCTTCTACCCCTCTTCTACCCCTCAACCCCTCTTCTACCCATCTACCCCTCTACCACCCCTCTACCCCTCTACCACACCTCTACCCTTCTACCCCTCTACTACCCCTCTACTACCCCTCTACCCCTCTTCTACCCCCTACCCCTCTTCTAACCCTCTACCCCTCTACTACCCCTCTACCTCTCTTCTACCCCTCTACCCCTCTTCTACCCCTCTACCCCTCTTCTACACCTCTACCCCTCTTCTACCCCTCTACACCTCTTCTACCCATCTACCCCTCTTCCTCTCTTCTACCCCTCTACCCCTCTTCTACCCCTTTACCCCTCTTCTACCCCTCTACCCCTCTTCCCCACTTCTACTCCTCTACTTCCCCTCTACTACCCCTCTACCACCCCTCTACTACCCCTCTACCCCTCTACTACCCCTCTTCTACGCCTCTACCCCTCTTCTACCCCTCTACCCCTCTTCTACCCCTCTACCCCACTACCCCTCTTCTACCCCTCTACCCCTCCACCCCTCTACCCCTCTTCTACCCCTCTTCTACCCCTCTTCTACCCGTCTACTACCCCTCTATCCCTCTACTACCCCTCTATCCCTTTACTACCCCTCTACCCTCTACTATCCCTCTACCCCTCTTCTACCCCTCTACTAACCCTCTACCCCTCTACCCCTCTTCTACCCCTCTACCCCTCCTCTACCCCTCTACCCCTCCACCCCTCTACCCCTCTTCTACCCCTCCACCCCTCTTCCACCCCTCTTCTAACCCTCTTCTACCCCTCTTCTACCCCTCTACCCCTCTTCTACCCCTCTTCTACCCCTCTTCTACCCCTCTACCCCTCTTCTACCCCTCTTCTACCCCTCTACCCCTCTACTACCCCTCTACTACCCCTCTACCCCTCTTCTACCCCTCTACCCCTCTACTACCCCTCAACCCCTCTTCTACCCCTCTACCCCTCTTCTACCACTCTTCTACCCCTCTTCTACCCCTCTTCTACCCCTCTTCTACCTCTCTTCTACCCCTCTTCTACCCCTCTACCCCTCTTCTATACCTCTTCTACCCTGCGGTGGACTAAGTGGCAGCCGGAGCCTGATAGCACTGCTTGTCCTTTAACAAAAAGAAAGCATTGGCATAGCCAATAGGTCTCGCCTTTGGGACCTTATAAGTGTTTAGTTATGCAGCACAATATCCTTGGTACAACAACATCAACTGTTGCATGGCTAAGCACTTATAAGGTCCCAAAGCGAGACCTATTGGCTATGCCAATGCTTGTTTAAAGTATTGACTAGACAATAATGTATTCAGTGTTACTGTTGTGTGCCTGCAGATTGGGATTACTAGCCCACTTCACCTCCCGTGAACAGGCCTTGGACTGCCCTGCTTACCTACCCTGCGAAAGTCAAGTTCTACAATGAGGTGCATAGTTCCCAGTAGTAAGACAATTGGTAACATATTACTTATGATGGACTTACACCCTTCCCATCTAATAACCTGATTTCTTACAAGCGGTAGAGACCTGATTGGTTAATTAGTGAAAGTTATGTCAAATGCCCTAGGACCAATCTGTTTATTACAACTACTGCCGTAAATCTGCTATGTTTATTGTGAAAATCGTACTGTAAAGCCAAAAGGCCGTTAAAGGTGGTTAGATGTTACACTATGCTAATGCCGATAGACAGGCATTTTGTTGCAAAGAATCCCTCAGAATACTGTATAACCAAAGATGTTGGTGTTGGTTACTTCCTATGACCAACTATGAGGGTAGAAGATTTGTACTGGGTGTTCCTTGGAGAATCTTTTAGGAGTGCTTGGCAGGCATAGTTGTCTGCCAACACCTTGTAATAAAAAAAACTAAAAAAGCTCTTCATACATATACATAGAGGGTCTTTGGATTAGCCCTCTTATGTCTGTTTGAGTGTCATGCACATCCAGCTTCTTGCCATGACAGCATACTGCATGGAGCAATTGATTGCTCCGTGCAGTATGCTATTGGCTTTGTCACCCTCTGAGTAGCTGCATGTTTCATTATTGCATGTGCACATTCATCTGAAAATGAGTGATTCGGTGTCTGGGCTGGTGGCCAGTCCTTTAGTTTTCTATATTTTCTTTTATAAATCCATTTCCATTTCTTTCCTCCTCCTATATTTAGAGCATCATGCAGCGCCCCAGACAGTCCTACCAGGCCACTTGCTTGCTGTTCTGTTTGCCTGCAGTGTGCTGCAATCTGCACAGCCATTATTTCTAAACTGGGCAACCATATTGAACTGCCATTCTTAGTGTGTCATTATTTTACCTTGCCAAGATGGGCACCTTACTTGGAAGCCTTTTGTTGGCTACTTTCTCTCAGTATAACAGTGATACCTCTCCACTTTAGCATTTGATGATGTCCGCCTAGAATTATATTTATCTCAGAATGGTATTATGCACAGTGTATCATACTTTTTACCACTCCAAGATGGCAATATGTTGCTTTTAAATATGGCAGCTATGTTGGAGCTTTAAAACAACCAGAGACGATGTACAGTACCACTACAAGTCGGACTCATGCTGCTTTCTTTCATTTTATTTTTCAAATGCAAGCATATGCCATCCAAGTTTGGGGGCTGCATGTTTTCTTTTTCATAAATTAAATCTATTAATTTAGCTTCCATATGCTTGTTGAGTTTGTGTGTTTGTTTTATTGTAGATGGGTATGTGGTATAAGCAAGAATGAGTAATTGGGTGGATGAATGGATGTGTGAGTACAAGGATGAGTGAAAGTGTGCTTTTATGATGACTCATTGTCATTTCTGCAGTCGCGTTTTTTCCACATAAATATGGATTTGCCGCATTGGACACATAATCCATCATCTGCTGCATTATATGCAGATTTTAACAAAAAAATGTGTTTCTAGCTCAAACGGATCACAAGTTACTAAAAACGTTTGTTCGCGTGAAGAGGAGGGCAAAGGTTAACTGGTCATCTTTCAGTTGCCTTTTTCTGTATTTAGTTGTTAAACTGGTACTTATCAGATTAAATCTTTGCCCATGCAGTATAAACATATGCAAAAGTTGGAAAATAATGAAGTAATACTACCACAAATGTACCACATTATGCCACCTAATTTACCTTATCTTACTGCGAAATTTAGCCAACCCTGCTGCATAATTTGATGCTCCCCTGCAGCATAATTCCACTGGCCCTCCTTATTGAGTAACTAATCTCATCAGCAACTAAAGAGCATTGCCAGTTCTTGTGTTTTAAAGGATCCAGATATTTTTTGTGGCTTTCAGATTTTTAAGCATGAGGAGAGCCCATTAGACACCTTTCTCAACATTTTGCCAGTGAGCACCGACTGGACCTGCCCACTCAAATCATTTGGGTTAAGGTAGCAGCTGTAGAGATATGTGTGTCCACAGGAAAGCATGTAATGTGCAAGTCTGTTAAACCTGGCTTCCTTGGGGTGATTCTCCCCTTACTTTTTGCTTTTAATCCTCCTATTTTGCTGACTTCGTTTTTGCTGGATTTAGCACTCTGCACAGTTTACCACGCCTAACCAGTGCTAAAGTGTTTGTGCATGGTATAACTGGCTTACGCTCAGTTGGTCTATATTAATGTACTTGTAAGTCCCTAATAAAGTGGTACTACCTGTGCCCGGGCTTGTAAATTAAATGCTGCTAGTGGGCCTGCAGCACTGATTGTGACACCCACTTTAGTAGCCCTTTAAACATGTCTCAGGCCTGCTACTGCAGCATGTGTGTGAACTTTTAAACTGCCATTTTGACCTGGCAAAATAAACCTTTTGACAAGCCCAAACCTTCCTTATTAATACATATAAGTCACCTCTTGTGTAGGCCCTGAACAGCCCAGAGGGCAGGGTGCAGTGTATACAAAATGTAGAACATATACTTTTACGTTTTACATTTCCTGGTAGTGAAAACCTCCTAAATCCATTTTTCTTGACTACAAAGCCCTCCCATAGGATAACATTGGAGTTACCTTATTACATTTAATAAGCTGTAACTTCCAATTGGGATCAGGTAGATAGGTCGAGTTTGATGCCCTATGAATTGTACTTAAAAGCCCTCTTCAATTGTAAAGTCGAATTTTTATCACAATTCTGAAAATGCCACTTTTAGAAAGCTTGCATTTTCTTGTCCTAACCATTTGCTGCCTGAAGTCTGATCCTGGGTCACATGACTAGGTGTAGCTGGCAGTTGGTCTTTTGCTCCCAAACAGTGAGACAAATGGAAGATAGGTGTTTGCATGATGGGTCACTCTGAGTTAACGAGAGGGAGGAGTGGTCACCTACCACACTTGCACATCACAAACGTCCTGCCTGAACACTCTCAAAAAGAGTTTGTCACTAGTCTTTTGTGACCCCTGACAGGCTTGGGCCAGGACAGTGAGGAAGGGGATGCTTGACACCTCGGGGGGAGTAGGGTGGAATCCCCTAGAAGCTTCCTCCACTTCAAAGCGGGCACCAGGTATAAATATTGGACCCTTGGACACAACTCTTCAGTGTGCTTCTGGACCTGTGGAATCTGCCAGGAAGAAGGAATGCTGTGCTGCTGAAAGGACTGCCAATCGTATGGACTGCTGCTCTGAAGGACTGCTGCCCTGCTGTGCTGTGCTGTGCTGCCCTGCCGCCCTCTTGCCTGGGTGAGAAGGATGGGACCTGTATCTCTAAACCCAGGGCCCTAGAGTGACTCCAGGGCTAGTTGACTGACCTCCTGATCAGAAGCCTCAGGGGCATCACAGTCTTCCACCAACCTTGAGCCCAGCACCTGGACTCTGCCATCTGTGAGTCCTGCCATCCTGAGTGGTGCATGCCATTCCAGTTCAAGACCCTTGGAAGTGGGCCAGCCCCTCTCTGGATCCAGCAGAACTGAAGCATCTCCTACGCAGCGCAGTGCATCTTCCGTAGAACCGGCAGATCGCCTTTGCTGCTCGATGCATCACCAGCGGAACTGACGCATCGCCTCTGCTACGTGGACTTCCACGACGCAGGGACTTTGCATCGCCCATCGCAGCCCATCGGAGCCAACGCATCTTCACGCAAGGACATTACCTCGAACTTCGCAGCTCCTTGAACTGCCGCTGCACGACACAGCTCCATGTCAGGACATCGCCTCATACTTCACAACTCCCCAGAACTGCCGTTGCATGACACACCTCACCCAGACCTCACATCGTCCCTGCAGCATGACTCATCCTCAACACAGGACTCCGCATCTCTTCGCAACCAGGATTTAAGGTCCTCTTGTTTAACAGGTCTAACTGTGTCCCTGTAGTCAGCCTGAGCTCCATCGCGGTCGGCCTGGACTTGTGGCTTTGCCCCAGTCCGGCGCGACCAGATAACCATATTTGACACTTTGTGCTTTTTGGCGCTATTTTAATTTAACCGCTTAACCGCGGCGGTTTAGCGCAGTGGGCGGGGCCGCGTTGGCCAACGGACGTGCACAGGACTACGGAGGTAGTGCTCGCGACGGCCGTTGGCCGACGGGCGCAGCGAAGGGGTTAAAACTTTGAAATTGTATATCTCCAGTTCTACTGATTGCATTTTTGTTGTTTTGGTCTTGATTTATTTATTAAAATTCACTCTATTTTCCGAAATTGGTGTGGGATTTCTCTTGTGTTGTTTTTTTACTTTATTATTGTTTGAAGTGCTGCATAAATGCTTTACACATTGCCTCTAAGTTAAGCCAGACTGCTCTGTGCCAAGCTACCACAGGGTTGAGCACATTTTAATTTGGGGTTTGCTTGTGACTTCACCCTGACAAGGATTTGGTTGCTGCTTGAGTAGGGTTTCACCCCCCTCAATCAGCAACCCAATTTCTTACAAGATCACATATGTATGTTACATGCAAGATAGCTTAGAGGGTTAATGAGCTTGTTCAGAGATCCTTTTGTTACCAGCAGATCACAAGGTAAAATCAAGGTAAAGTAGTTGAATCAGTAATAGATCTACTTCAAACAGCACCATCCGACCTGCAAAACCCTGCTACTTCAATTTTTTTGCCATTTAAAAATTAATAAAAATGAGTTATGATTGGCTGTACTAAACATTACTAAGTGGCAAGAAAATGAATGTGTATAGTGTGCTGTGAGTGGACTTACACACACAGACAGAAGTACATGACATTGTCACAAAGCATGCATAAATATCCACACATACTGTAGTTAAGAAAATATTTATTTTAAACTCAGATCTCACTTCACCTCTAAGCAACTGCTGAAATGACAGGTTGAACTGTGCTGGGTACGAGTTCAAGCTGCTCCTAGCCAGTAGTCCAGACAAAAGCAGTTGATGGCCATTAAGAGAGAAATTTGCATTACCCCTACATGATGCTGCGCTTATGTAGAAGCACTCTGTGCCAGATTTATCAACACTTTTCCAGTGCCAAGGCAACAAAAGAGACACAAACGGGGGCTAAGTGTTGATTTGTTATTTAATTTCCTTTGTGTAAAAGGGTGTTCCATGAGTGGGACATTGACATTCATAGACAGGGCTTTGTGCCTCAAAAAATGCCTCTGTGAGGTAAACTCCACAGTAGGAGAAGTTTTTTTCTCCAAACTTTTCAAACATTGCATGTGCAGCCAGAGCTTAATTTGAGCTGGGGCTTTCCTGTGCTAAGCACCAGCACTTAATTGGTTTCCGGTGCTCGGCACTGGCACCTAATTGTCAACACCATACTTAGAACAGTCCACCACATGGTGGCGCTGCTCATCTAATTTAGAGATGAGCAGAACAACGGTAGTTTAGGAATACAATATACATTAAAATTGTTAATACCTGCCTCCCCAGCCATTCGTTTAGCTTTGGGGACCTGGAATAATCTGAACTGTCGGCAGCGATGACAAGGGCGATGGGTGGTGCAAGCTGCAGTGGCCTCCTGGTCAGAGCCCTGGCACTTCAAATTTTACAAATTAAGCACTGTTTGCACTGCACTGTAGACACAAAGTCAGAACATTTGTGAAGTATGTCTTAGCATAGTATGTTGTGCTTGAAGGATACCCTGAACCTGGAAAACCTGAGTGCTCTGAGCGTGCACAGAAGGAACTCCGGTACAACACCCAGCGCTTGCCCCCGTCTCAGTAACGAAAGGGCAGTCTGGGAAAACACTTATTTGCATTTCGTCGCAACCTCATTAGCATCTTATGCTCTGAGAAATAGCATCTTCTTAGTCCAATGTTAACGACCATTTATCAGAATCGCTTTTAAAACTGGGGATTTCCTGTAGATGTTGTGAACTTCTCAGAAGCCCGTCTCCTGGATTAACCCTTTCCTTGCAACTTTAGAGAACACCTACGAAGATTTTAGACCTCTACACAAGAGAGGGCGGAAGTCCCAGGGGTAAAGCATGGCAGCTCCAATTTCCTGAATGGGTCTCCCAGGAGGGGCTGGGTTTTCGTGTCTTGATACATGTTTGTCTGTGAGCCAGGGGGAGGGGCGTCCTTGCGGCATCATCGCACGGGCAGAAGGCTTCTCACGGGGGCTTCGGTCAGAGCCTCTGAACACCGATTTTCAACCCAAAGGAAGGCCGGCTTTTTGATCGTGGACACACTTTAAGGCTAGCCAGAAAGAGTTCCATTTTCTGCAATTTAATTACTCGTTTTTTCATGTATTATGGACTCAGTCCGCTTGCTTCCCGCCAGGGGATGGAGTGAACAGTGCATCTGACCGCTGAGTTTACAGGAAGGACAAACACATGCACGCTGAAGTCGTCTGACCGGCTGAGTCTTGCAACCAGGCGAGTAACACATTTGAATATTTAAAGCCAAATATATCTAAGACAGCTTATGCATTTGTAGTTGTCAAGGAGGAGCAATGTCTCGGCTCAAATCCCAATATACTGTTTGATGGAACTGTGTGCTCCTGGGCAGAGCGTGCACGCACTGTAACACGACAGTGAAGACGAATGTGGCCCATTTTAACAAGTTAGTTGAAAAATGTCTCCTAATGGTTGCACATTTCGGACCAGAGTGCAAAGGTGAAATTTCGTGATATTACCAGAGTACAGACTTGCTACCTTTAGAATTCACTGCTTACTGACTCGCAGATTACTTGTTACAATCATTTTACAGAAGGAAACGTGGGCCTTTAATCACAAGGCTTTTTTTAATGAGTCCTTATCCATCTACATGGCTTAACCCCTCCTCTGTTTAAATATATCTTCTGCGCATGAAAGCAGAACATGGCAGGAGCCGTCACACTGATCCGCAGAGTGCAATTGCAAGTTCTAGGTCAGTATACAGCCCTGAGCGCTTTTATTATTGATATATTATTCAGACTTGTGTAGCGTTCCTGCATCACTAAGTATTAGGGCCCCTAACCTGCAATTCATAATCATAACGCTACATTAAATGTATAGTAAAACATCCAACTACATGAACTAGTCTAGAATAGAGCGCAGGTAGCTATGAGCTTTGGAGGAGCCTCGCAGAATCGAAGCAACGTTTTGTACATCCGTTAACTGTCTGGGAAGAGCATTTAGTTCAGTAAAAATCAGAAGGGATGAGTTTTTAAGTGTTTTTCATTCTTAAATTGATATTAAGACACGGCGTTGCTATCCGTAGATTTAGCTCAGAGATGTTTGACAATCACAGTCATGTTTTGCCCTTTTAGGTGCTCATCAGTGTGAGGCACTAGACATGCTGTGGACGTTTTCATAATGGGAGTATTATTTCTAATGCCGACACGGAGTGGGGCGCTTGGTTTGAGATAAAGAGGCTTTCTTGCTAGTCTTACGTAACATTCCACTTGTTCAGCTCAAAATTGACTGAGACTTCGATTTCAGTGGAAATAAAAAAACAACTTACTGGCGTCTTCAGATAACCATTTCATGCGAAGAAATCAATCCTGTTTGGAACTGCAGGAATCCCTATGTAAGGGGAGGGGGGGGGGGCAAGGGAAGGAGGAGAAAGGGAGTTAAATGAGTCCAAAAGGGCCCGGCAGAGAAGGGGAGTAAGCTGTTGAAAACCAGGAGACTGTGTAGCATTGATGTAGTGGAGGATGAGCAGACTGCACAGACCTGGAAAATACAACAGAGGAAAATGACCGTCTTAGAATGAGTGAAGTCAGTGTGCATCCAGGGTAATTTATTGAATGAATAATGACACTTTTTACATGCATGCCACATGGTGAGGTGGGAAGCGCGCCTTGTCCCCGACAAAGGGGAGCAACACCCCGAGTGTGGAAGGGTAAATAAAGCTGGAGACCACGGGCCGCGTGCCAAGAACAGACAAGGGGGCGGGCAGCATGCGGGGATTTCGAGCGTAACCACGAGAGAACCTGTCCTGAGCATGGAAGGGGAAAGCTGGAAACCTGTGACTGGCTGCGGGCACCAGACCAGAAGTGAGAGCCCTGGGGAAAGCCGGAGGCTAAAACCCGTGTCCCAAGAACAGGCAGGAAGAAGGGCATCGATAGCAGGGAGGAAGAACCAGGGCTGGATGCGCCCCACGGGGATACAGGGAAACCAGAGCTCTGAAAAGGACAGAGTAAAGCTGAAGGCCGGGATGAGCCTGTGTGTGGAGTATGCGAGCTCATAGGCAGCATGGATGGGCTCCAGGAAGACACATGATGGGAGCCGCATTATTGTGAATGCGTGCACAGTGTGCTTCATGTGCACGCAATGAAATGGTTCCCTGTATGATGTTTGGGGCAAGAGGGAAAGCAGCAGCCCTGAGGGAGCAAGGGTTGCAAATGCAGGGTGAATTCCTTGAGCTCCACCCGCTCCCCTCAGCACACCTGTCTCATCTCTCCTCTCAGCTGTGAAAAATGCACCCGCTCGCCCGCACCACAGCACAAAAGGTAAACACGGGCGGTGGGGGGAGGGTGAGAACGGGGCCGGGGCTGGCATTCCTCACATAGCTGTAGGTGTTAAGCAGAGGCGCGGGGCACCGGAACAAAGGCCCTGGCTTTTAAATTCAAATGTTCGCTCCTGCGCCCCTCGGACACTCTGTGTGTCCTTGGGCATATCAACTACTGTGAGTAAGCATAGGTGCACAGACTGCTGCCCTTCAGAAACATGGATGTATAGATAAAAAAAAAATATTAGGAAAATAAAGACCAGCAGTGAATGGTCAACTGGTGCACATTTAAAACATTCTTGTACATCAGGTGGCCAGTCCTACCATCCTCCCTGCAAACAAACTAAGACCTCTGCACACTTGTTAAAATGTTTGCTAATGGCCTTGTGAGCCAGTAACATGCATCATGCTAAGGAAGGTATTTGAGTGCACCTGCCAAAGGTGCAACCTGCTAAACACCACTACTATCAAATCATATTATTCTCGCCTAATTGAAATGACCATTAAACATTGTGCAAGGAGATTTCTTAATTTTCTGCCACCATGCACTGCTGAGGCTGGTGTCACAGGCAGAGTGCAGACACATTTGTTAAAACTAGTAAAAAAATGTTTCTGGGCCCAAGAGTGATTCCACCATCTTGTAGATCTGGGTCAAACTCAAGAATTGGTTAGTCTTCCAGCCCATCTGTTCATCTTGTGATTCACAAGATTGTTTGGGGGGCTGCGGGGGGGGGGCGGTTGCATGGTAGCATTTCTTCTAGGGCGACCAGATGGCACCATGTCACCGGAATATGACTATTCCATTCCTGTACTTTCAATCAAAGTTAGGGTGACCTACCGTCCGTAAATTTCACGGACCGTCCGCAATTTGGATGTCACGTCCGTTGTCCGTGACGATCCTTTTTACGGACGCCTTTTGTCCGTAATTTTGGGCATTGGGGAACATCACTGTTCCCCCTGCCAGAAGCCTCAGCTCCCTGATGGGGCCACCTCGCACTCCTCTGAGCACAAGAGCAGCCCCACCCCGCCCATTGTCATTCTGTATGGGTCTGATTGCCACATACAGAATGACAATGGGCCAGTCTGGGCTCTTACTGCATGTGGTGGGCCTCCTCCTGCCTCAGTCTGGGGCAGGACATTCAGTCAGGTGGAAGAAATGAACACAAACGCCCATGCTGCTAGGTGAGAATCCAGTTCATTGATAGAAGCTGGTGAAAGAAGATGAAAAAAAAAATGGTTATGGGTCTTTCACTCATCATTTTAAAACTGACGCATTTTTCAATGTTATATTCAACAAAGTCATGGTTGCTGCTTTTTTTATTTTATGCAACTAGCAGCCATTGACAAATCCAATAGTTCTGGCTTGTAGGTGTAACACTACTTGTTGTGTTACATATCCGGATGCAATGACAGAAGCAGCAAATTACCAGTCGGGCGGCACATTAAGCTAAGCACAGATTTTTAGCTTAGGTGTTTTAAGCCATGCCCTTAATTACATCGAACGCCCCCTTTGGAGAGACCCCCCAGTTTTTTCATCCCACTTAAAGCCCTGGAAACAACACTATGCCACATGACTCATGACTTCCACTTTTTAGGATTGCCTATGTCCAGGGGCATAGTGAGCCCTCCCCCGCCCCGCCCCTTGCTTTAGGAACTACAGCAGGGGTGAAACTCTAGAAAAGGGGTTTTTAGTAATCAGGGAAAGATCCTAGGCGCTCTGCCCTATATACGCACAAATTCCAAACCTGAAGTATAATCCGTATGGTGCAGCTAGGAGAGGGGATGAACCCTGTAACCCCCCAATTGTGTGTGGGTAGAAAACCCCCACTAAACAAGCAAAACGGAAACCTAGGCACACATAAATATTAAGTTACCACAGTATGTAAAGGTAAGTGCTACAGTACAAAATACATAAAATGAAAAGAAAATCTCTTCCAAGATGTCGGTTAATGTTCAGCCTTTTAATTATTTCTTTAGTTTCAGTGATAGGTGGAAAAACCAGCCGACACGTGTTTCGTCGCGTGTGGAAATTACTTCCGCGACTTCCTCAGGGCGCTCAGCCGGTGATAATTCCAACCCGGCTGGGCAAACAACCAGTCAGGGATAAGTCTGTTCGTACTGGAACGTATCAAAACTGCGGTAATGTTGAGTATCCCGCATATAAGAGGTAATTTGTGACAGCGTTTCTTAAACGATTGAGGATCGTCACATCAGGTCACGGTAGACCAACTGCGTATCCAGATGCTGTGAGGGGGTTGGAAAAAACTGGAACAAGTACTTCCAGCGTTATAGTGGATCTCAAGGCGGGTGCGCCCGGGGAGCCCCTCTGGCGGATCACTGTGTTCCAAGTTGGATGGATGTATGGGTGGAAGGGTAGATGGACGGGTAAAAGGATGGATGGATGAGTGAAAGGTTGGATGTAAGGCTGGATGAGTGAATAAAAGGGAGGGTGGATAGACAGAAGGGTGGATAGATGAGTGAAGGAGTGAAAGGGTGGATGGATGAGAGAAAGGATGAATGGATGAGTGAAGGAGTGAAATGGTGGATGGATGAGAGAAAGGATGGATGGATGAGTGAAGGAGTGAAAGGGTGGATGGATGAGAGAAAGGATGGATGGATGAGTGAAGGAGTGAAAGGGTGGATGGATGAGAGAAAGGATGGATGGATGAGTGAAAGGATGGATGAGTGATAGGGTCAATGGATGCATTCATGAATGGATGATTAGATGGATGGGTGGATGGATGGCTAAATGAAAGGGGGATGGAGAGAGAAAGGGAGGATAGATGGATGGATGACTGAAAGGGTGAATGGGTGGAAGAATGAGTGACTGGGTGGATGAATGAGTAAGTGAAAGGATGGCTGGATGGGTGAAAGTGTAGATGGATGGATGAGTGAATGGATGGATGAGTGGAAGAGTGGATGGATGAGCGTACGGATGGATAAGGTGAAAGGATGAATGGAGGGATGGATGAGTGAAAGGGTGGATGGAGGGATGGATGGGTGGAATGATGAATGGATGGAAGGATAGATTATGGATAGGTTTGCAAATGGTTGAATATTGATATGGATGGGCACACAGATGGAAGGACCGAATGAATGGTGAAAGACTGAATGATGGATGTAAGAATGATTACACCTTGTAACCCCCATTATCTTAAGTACATTTCCTATAGATTGACTTTCACATTTATATGAGTCATTGTCTCTATATAATATGTGTGTGATGTACGCACTCCGACACCCTGTCCTACTTACTTGGGATGAGTAGCACTATAAAAGAAATCAGATACACATGAGAGAGGGTCTATGTGAAGAGGAGGGTCACCATTGGAGGGTGGTAGCAAGGCTGGACTGGCCGGACCGGGCATCAGGCATTTCCCTGGGAGGCTGGAAAGGTGGGGCGGGGTGGGAGGGCGGTTTTGTTACCACAAAAAGACCTGCACATTTGCTCAAAGCTGTGCGCATACTGAAAAACCATGAAGTGCACAATTGTCTCAACCTAATATAAACTTCTTTTCACTTGTACTTAAGTGGTTGTCTATTTACTTACTTATCAGACCCCCCAGGATTTTGCGGTTTTGAGTGGCAAATTTTGTTGCAAAAAAAAGCAAAATTTGAGGCCCAAAACCTCAAAATTCACAGTATTTTTGCGGTGGGAAAGAATGTGCCCGCCACAAAAATACCGAAGGCTTGCACTCTGTCACTGTTGGAGACTGTGCTATGTCACAGTTTGTAATTTTGCAGAGTCTCCAGCAGCGCAGAGTCTGGAACTGGAGGGTGTCTGATACCAAAGAGAGCAGATTACAATATGAAACTTGCTCTTTTTGGCATCAGACAACTTATGCATGCAGGGCTGCAGGGGTGAAGGGCTGGGAGGGGGTGGGGTGGCCACAGAGAAGGTTGAGGGTAGGTAAAAAAAACAATAGGAGACCTAGGAGGTTAGGGGTTAGTCTGCAGGGGGCACACCAACGTGTTTGGCGGCAGGCTAATTGCTCAGGAGGGGGCTAGCTGCATTTCAAAGGCAGGCAGCAGAGGCATTTAACACCTCTGCTGCCTGCTGGCCTGTTGCTCACCCTCTCTTTACTAGCTCAGTGACAGCACAGAGCCAGTAAAGAGAGAGTGAACAGCAGTTTTCTTTTTTTACATATTTTGCGGGCACTCTTGTAAAAATCGCGGCATTTTTACAAAAGTGCCGATATCGCGATTTTTTTGCAAATCGCAAAATCCAGGGGGGTCTGACTTATATACTATTGCGCGACCTCTTCTGATGTGTCTGTAAAACTTACCTTTTGTCCTGAATTTTGACCTCCTGTTCTGAATTTTTGTCCTGAATTTTGACCCTTTGTCCTGAATTTTTACACTCACCGTCCTGAATTTGCACCCATGCCAGTTGGTCACCCTAATCAAAGCGGATTTGTATAGTACTGCTTTTCAGTATCCCTTTGCTGTTACATATTGTTTTCAGGTCGATTGGTCCAATTGGCTCAATTAAAGTGAATCAAGACTACAACTCCCAGAATGCACTGAAGAATTAAATCAAAACCCAGAAATGGACAGGCTGTGTCCTGGTGACATGGAGCATTCTGGTCACCCTAATTTCTACAGCTGTTGCGGCAAACATCTAAACCCAGAGAGGATCACATTAAGCCACCCGGAGGCTGTGGGGGAGACAGTAGCCAAGCCTGCAAGGGGCGCGGGACATAAGTGGGCTTGAGTTCACTGAATGGAGAGTTTCCAGGCAGCTACAGAGATAACACATACACAGCTTGCTGTCCAGGCATTCCTGCTCCAGTGATGGGGCCGAAGGGTACCACCAGTTCACCTTCTGTTCACATGGGCCTTCTCAAGTACAGAGCCCCGGCCCCAGCTGTCGTTTTTACACTTCACAGCCGTGTGTGGTGATCTTTTATGCTACCCGAGGAGCGTTCTCCTGCTTCCTGTGATAAGCCAGAAAGTATGGCAGACAAACCAGTGGGTCACTTCCTGCTGTCACAGTAGGTAAACTCAACACTGGTGTTAAAGGGCTTTAGTCCAAAAATGATTAACTTTATCGAGTATTAATTCTTTATAATACCAGGGCTTTAAGTGGGCTGGGTACTGCTGGTGCTGACCGGCAGACCGAAAAAGCAGGTGCTGAAACGGGTCCCTATCGAGCTCTTCTTTTTTGCCCTCACCTTCAGGATGAAAAAATAAATCTTAACTTTGCACTATTGCCACCCTACACTGCCTTTCATGTAACTTCAAAGAGACTCCTTATAGTTCTTTCACAGTCTCATCATTTCAGAACTGAAGCATTTTCAATATTGTATACAACGAAGCCATAGTTGCTGCTTATTTATCTTATACAATTAACAACCATTGACAAAGCCACCAGTCCTGGCTTGTTGTAGGTGTAATGTTTCTTGTATTATATATCTGGATGCAATGACAGAAGCAGAAAAATACCAGTCGGGTGGCACACTACAGTAAGCACAGATTTTTAGCTTATGTGTTTTAAGCCACGCCCTAATTATATCTGCCACGCCCCTTTGAGAGACCCCCCCCGTTTTTTTATCCCACTTAAAGCCCTGTATAATACCGTCTGCTAGACCCTGATCGGGTGGGGACTGATGGCAGGCAGGGTGGGTAAGCAAATTTACCATAGTGTATATGAAGGCTTTAAGTGGGATGAAAAAAGTGTGTGTGGTTGTGGAGGGTCCCTGAAAGGGGAAGGGGCTTATATAACTAAGGGTGTGGCTTAACGATGTAGACCAAAATTCATGTAGAGTGCCACTTTACCCACAGATTTGCATAGAATCACAACTTCAGCTGGCACACGTAACCTTGCTCTGTGCGTTTTGCAGAGAAGCCAAGGTTTGGGAGACCACATATTCTCACCACCTTTTTACCCCTGACAGACAGTGAGAGAAACTCGTACTGCCTTCAGTCACAACTCAATTGTGGCCCGTTATAAACACCTGGATGCGACTCAATTCAAATTATGCTCTAGACAAGAGTAATATGCTGTCTTAACAAAACACAAAAAAAACACAACACAACATCTTGGAAAAAAGAAAAAAAACATAACACAACATCTTGGGAAAAGCAACCCCGCATATTTCACATGCAGCATTAACTACAGCATGTGAAATATAAACAGGAATAACATGCATTACCTTAACGTGTTTTACACCCATTGTACAAACATCAATCAGTGTCTTTGCATGAAAAGTTAACGACATGACTACAGGGCCCGAAAGGGACCAATTTCAATATCCGTTTTAAATTACTACCTGGTCTGAGACCTGGAGGGGCCCAATCCACTTAAAGCCTTGGTTTATATATGCATGTGGTGTTTCTAAAGCATGTACCTAGCCAAAAGGAAGCGGGCGCAGTACATGGTCAAAGACAAGCATAAAGTCAACAAGTGATAATAGTCATAGCTGGTTTGTGGACTGTTAATGCATTTTGATGTAGTGTTCTTTAATCAGCTGCGTCTTCAAATCTTTCCTAAATCGAAGCAGCATTGGGCGGTCCTGATGTATACGGAGATGTTGGTCTAAATAATGGGTGTTTAGATGGAAATGGTCTGCTGCCTTGTTTGTCTGCCTTCCTATTGCTCTCCAAACTAGACCAAGTACACTTTTTCCGCACTTGGCTCTCAGGATAGCTAGGGTAAATAGTCAAAGGCTTCTCAGGGAGATAGTGTTAGAGGGAAGGGGAAAAAGTTAGGACTCATCAGTCAACCAACAGACAAAATAACGTTTCGTCCAGCCCAGTGCTTATCGTTTTGTTAAAAATAAAGGGGCATATTTATCAAGGTTTAGCATCGCCCTTGCACCAGGCGATGCAAAACCTAAGTGAGATTTATCAGGCCTGTGTAGCCCTGCACTGCTCGATAAATCTAGAGTAACAAAAGGCAGTGCAAATCACCGCCTTTTGTTAATCTGCGGCAGGGAGACATTCCATGGGTGGACGGTGGGTGTTTCCACACATGGATTTTGGGACATTCCTAGATTTACCATTAGTGGTAGACCTGGGAATGTGTCAAAATGCTACGCCTCCCCAGGGGAGGCTTAAAGAGGAGAAAGGGGTGTCCCTTCCTGCACAAAAACAATCCTGCCTACAATGCAGGTACACCTTGCAACATGACGCAAGGGTGCCTGTGTTAGTGCTAGGCTGCCAAAAGTGCACCTGCACTAGGGAAGGACAGGAATGTGACGTATAATGTTAAACACAGTGCATTCCTGCCCTTTACCTAACACGCAGTGCAGCTCATGAAAGTCACTTGCTGCGTTACACTGCGTTAAAGACGGAAAAGTATGCCCCAAAGTACTTTAATCACACAGCAAAATAAAAACTACACAGCATAGTTAGGGGTCTGTTACACAGGGTTGTAATCTTGTTTGCTATATTCAGTGAGGCACTACACCCTTTTGGTACCCTGCCCCTGCTAATAGAGTTTACTAGTGTCTACCATGCTTGGCATGTAATGTGTGACTACGTGCCAAGTTCACTCAACATGCCCCAAAGTTTAGATGCACACAACAGTTCAGTACGCTTTCACCAATTCAAGTTCACACAGTAAAAGTCTTAAGTTCATGAGGCAGAACTTGTTAATGAGGCAGAATTTGTTCTGCTTTCTTAGTCTTGTATTCCATACACAGTTTAGGCCCGTAGTTGCCTTCATTCTGTAAATGTAGTTCAGGCGATGTGGGATGGGCACGAGCAGTGGTCCCGCTCATGCGGTGGCGGCTCTTGGTCAGTACAGGGGGCCACAGTTGTGACCGCACTGGAAACTCAACAATTTGGACCGATTAACACAGTGCCTCAATCAGCAGCGCTTTGTCTTCAGCAGTAGTGGCCTCCTAGCTGTGTGCAGAGAGGGGTATTTGGATGAAAGCTGTGACCTCTGGGCTGGTTGTCAGTGGTGGGTGTCTTCAGCAGCAGTAGCCTCCTGACCATCGGTAGGTGATCAGGTGCCCGGATTTGCTGGGACAGTCCTAGTTTTTCATAATCTGTACTGGCAGATTTCACAGAATTTAACACGTCCCAGTTTTTGGAGAGGATTAGCTGAACACAGAAGGGGACACATTTTTCTATGTTCCAAAGTAGGATAGTTACCAGCCTTTTTCCGAAATCAATTTAAATAATACAGGTGTTACTCTGTGAAGGTTGCATTTAAGTTAGTTACCTTAGTGCTTCATTGTCTGTTTCTCTCTGTCAGTGAGCACTGTTAATTAAGTATTTCTGTGCCCCCTAGGTTGATGTGAAATTGCAGTCTGTCTTCTATGTTTGTGAAAATTCTAGTTTTTAGTTTTCAAAAAATCTGGTCACCCTAATTGACGATGATGAGTAATCTCCTATATTGGCAGCACCAGTCTCTCGGGCACATGGCAGAATTCCGATCATCCATGGTGCTTGTCAATTTCAAAGTCTTGGTTCAGTTTGCCTAAAAAACCTCTCAGTGAGGCCAGTGGACCCTTTCACACACAGGTCACTCCTTGCTTGGCTCCCTTGTAGCCGCTCACTTCCTCTGGTTGTTCCTCATGCCAGGAACAGACTGGGCTTCTCCTCTGGGATATTCTCTCCTTTTAAGGGCCAGGCACTTGGCACACTTGTTATCTTTCCCACCAAGCAGGCAGGCTTCTAGCCTCTAAACATACCCTCACCTCAGCAGAAAGTGCAGATTTCAGGTAATGTCCTCGTGGCTCTGGGAGACTGGCTGTCATGGCGACACCAGCTCTTGTCAAACAGCCGTCTGAGCACTCTGCAGAGCAGAGGTTTTGTGCACTCAATGTTCACCGCTGCTACTGCAGTACAGTCCCGGACTCTGTCTTAGGAGACTGTAGTTCTTTCGCATTTTCCTGGCCTTTCTCCTTTGAAAGGAGAGCTCTCTGTTTGGAAGTTGAATGCCACTGCTGAAAACAATCACTTAAATAGTGTGAATCCCATGATGGGTCACCCCGTAATTCTATAGTCTCTGTCAAATATTTAATATCATCTATCTCAAGAGAACCAGATCCAGGCCACCTGTCATTCCCTTTGCATGTCCAGACTAGCACACAAAAAGGGGTTACATATTCTAGACAATTCGCCTCTTCTACAACCTGAGCTGCAGGGCTATCTGGTGGTAATTTAAAACCTATCTCTCCTGCCAGCTGTTTAAACAACTTTTTAGTCTTCTTCAACATATGGGGGCTTACCACCTTTTCATTTCCTTTAGAATTTCCATTGCCCATTGTGCCCTTCAATCACAATTTACACCCTGAAAGATAAACACAACCATTGTATTGTGCAAGAAAAGTTGTTAGGCAGTGGGCAGAGAGAGAAAGAGAAAGAAAATCAACTCGCAGACAATACATAAAACAGTTCTCTTATCCAATGCAGTAATATACTACTTCACATATAATTCAAAGAAACATTTCAAGGAAACATAGCTGCACATTACCATCAGTCAACATATAATTCAAATACAGTCATTGATCAATAACTGATTATTTTTGTGCACATTTCAAAATCATTTCCCTTTGGACCAGTGCCAACTGATAATCAAATGTTACCCCCATTACACTCCGGGAGGATTTGCCCCTGGGATCCCCTAAAAAATGTGAATTATGATCACCCAAAAGGGATCTGCCACTATCAACCAACTTATTGATACAGAGAAACTTGCAGTTAGCTCCTCAGTCCCCTGTTTAATTGCTAGAGAAGAGGGGAAATTCTGCTTTATTCTATGCGTTGGAGGGCTACAGCGGCAATAGTACTTACCACAAACCAGTGTGACAGTCCACGCATCCGAGTCATAGTCAACATTTGTCAGGGAACAACTTTTCCAACTCTTTTCGGAATGGCGCAAAGAATATACAGACACCAAGGCTCAGGAACAGATGAAATGTATTTACAGGCATTTACAGGCACCAATGCTTTTTGGCTGGCCAAGGCAGAAGGCAGATTCACATCCCAGTGGTACACCTCAGAAACTGATTTCTTCTGCCCTGAGTAACTCTTGTGTGGCCTTTGTTTACCTTACAAAATGCAGCCACCAACGTAGCCAAAAAGGACACATTCCAAACATTGGCGAATATATAGAAAACAGATTTGCCATTGATGGAGGGTCCCGAAAGTCCCGTATTACCATTTAACAAGAAACTCATTACTGGTTTGGCACTACCCACCAAACATGATACTCCTAGATAGGCCCTACCAGGCAGGCTCAGATAGAATGTCTTAAATTGTCCACTTTCCCTTGTCCTGGTAGCACTTCTCACATAGGCCCAAGCCCAGTTCCCTAGATAACTATATCTTACATAGGCCCAAGCATACCTTCCTAAGATACAAATGTGTAGGCCCAAATGCAAGTGACTCTTGCTCTCATTTTTTATAATAATAATAAAACAGACCTCGTAGGCCTCACTGATCTGATAGCAGAAATCTGTCCCATCCACCCAGATACAACATTAACCTGTCTTGTAACTTTCCACAGTTACAAGAGCAAGGGTGGCCCCCACCCACTTGACAACTTGATGGAACATCTGGCAGTGTCACATGCAAGATTCATGATATTCTTAGCTATGGGACTTTCCGCGCTTGCTAAACTGGAACCCAAGGCAGGAACTTGACCAAGAATTAATATATTTAATATTAATTCTAAAGCATTTTTCACGGTAAAAGTTATCCTTTGTTTACTTTTTGCGGTCAGAGAACTCTGACCTTCTGCCACCAGTTCTGTTTTATCATGATACCACTTCTCACATAAAATTTTCCAGTAAAGCAGGTGGCCAGGTGGCCTGCGTCACATCTCGTGTCAAGCCTCGTGCACACGTAGGCAAGTTCTGCATTTAACGATAAAGTTCTGCATTCAACTATATAAAAGAGCCTCGCCCACACTATAAGCTTTGAACTCTCCATTGCATCAGAGCTTGACTGCAGTTAGAGGGTTCCCGTGTGATCGATCGTCCGTACTACTGGGCTAGAGCTTCAAACTTTCAAGGTGGTAATATTCTTTTCTTAATAATTTAGCCTTTTGGCTTTAACAGCCTATCTGATGGCATAGCCTATTGGCATTGTCAGCCTATCTGATTATTTCACTATTGGTTTTGTCAGCCTATCTGATTATTTCATCATTAGCTTATTCAGCCTCTTTAATAATTTAGCCTTTTGGCTTTGACAGCCCATATAATTCAGTTCATTCTAACCCAAGCCATTGCATTTAACTTAGTTTAAACTACGTAGTCTTGAATGGTGTTGCTTTCTTAAGAAAAGATTAGCCTTCTAGGCACTAGCCTACCCATCCTCTTTAGAGTTAGGGTTGCTCCTTGGGCAGCTGCTTATGGCATAATATTTTAGTCATATATTTGCTTCTTTGAACAACTGAGTTTGAACATTGTCGATGCATTTATTTTTTCATACTGCTCATATGTAGATGGGCAACATTTAAATTGAATTGTTTTATGCTTTGACCTGATCATGTGTTGATGAACACACATTTAAGTTGAACTGTTTCCTGTGGGTTTGAATTGCTTAATAAAGTGCTACTGTATTTGACATCGTTGTTCCTTCCTTTCAAGAGAACGTGCAGAGCGCAGGTCTTGCTCTCGTGAGCTGGTAAGCCATGTGTGACCACTGCAGTGTCTCTCCATTTACCCCCCATCAGCTGACGACCGCGAAGGTCTCGTGCGGACAGTTCCTCTGCAGTGTGGACCTGGGACACGCCTGCGGCTGCCCATGGCCTCTCCCCGCCTCTCCCCTCCACCGACCGGGTACGTCAGGGACACTTTTTTTTCCCCTGCCTTTCCTCCGGTCTCTGGTGTGTGTGGTCCGGTGGATTGGGTCCTCCGGGGTGTCGCCGTGCCCCTCCCTGGTCCCCTGTAGTTTCTGTCGTGCCACGACCGCCGCCCTCTTCCCTCTTTGTGGCTGGTCACGTCTCTCCGAGGCTCTTTGGTGCTCTGCTCTTTAGTTGTCGTGGTTTCCTTTTTGCTGCGTTCTCTTGCCCATTCTGTCTTTGGCCTCTTTGTCGTTGCCTTTTTAAGGAATATTGTGCTCTCCCTTTCATTGCCGTTTTCACTTCCTCGTTCTTATCTTTGCCCTTTCCCTTGCATGTGCTTCTGGTTACTGCTTGAGGTTTGAGTCCTGAAAGACACTTCTGTGTGTTTTTCGAATTCTGGCATTGTGCACAAGTGCTTCTGCAGCGTTTTATGTTTTGGTATTTATAATCTGTGGGGTTTTTAATTTGCTTCGTACTGCTTGAGGTTTGAGTCCTGGGAAACACTTGTGTGTTTTTCGAATTCTGGCATTGTGCACGTGCGTTTGCCGCTTTCCCATGTTTTGCCATGTTTTAATATTTGGCGCACATTTTTTTGTATATCATTATTGCAGGTCTTTGATGTTCTTTTTCAATTGACTGTTTGGATTTAGTTGTGGGCTGTTGCGCCCTTGACACGGTGCACAAGTGGCACGCGTGACTGTGGTGTTGTCGCATTTTTTTTAGGGTGTATTTCGCCGCCATTTTGAATGCTCTTGCCGCCATTTTGTATTCTTCTTTCAACAGTGCATTTTTCAGTTTTTTCTTCACACTTTCGTCTTCTGTAACTTTTTTCTATATTTAGTTTGGTTCCTTCACTCAGTCCCTTCCTTCTCAATTTGTTGTTCTTCATACATTTCTCTTTCCTGACCTCCTTCCCGCCTTGCGACACCATTCTACTTTTCGGCGTCAATGCGCCCCTTTTTCCTTAGGTGTCTCTCCTGTTTATTCACACACCCTTTCTTCGCTCTCTCTAGTACATCCCTCTCTGATTCTATTTTGCATTGCTTGGGTGCTCTTCTCTTTTTGACTCTTAAATTTCTCTCGCTTTCTCATCGGCGCTTTTCACTGCTGTTACGTGCGCCACTACGAAAGGAGGAACTAACCACTTTGAAGTCTCTAGCACAGTTTGACCTCCCGTTTACCTTCCTGCTTTCTCCCTCTGCGCAGAATGAGGAAGTAGGCCTCGCAGCTCCGCTGTAGTCCCACCTCGCCCCTCCTTCCTCTGTCCTTCCAGGCTGCTTTCTCGGCCACCACTGTTACATTGATACGTATTCCTTTTTGAAATGCATTTCATTTATTTAATTATTGTTTTTTTGTTGTCCGTTATGTCTGTTTCTTGTGCTTCGTTTTGTTATACATTTATTGGCCATGCTGTCCCACCACAGTTCTCTCCCGCCACCGCCCCCATCTGTTGCTGTTCTGCCAGCTTTCCACTCACTAGCCGAGCGGCAGACTGCTAGTTATTATTGTTGACTCAATTGCCCCCACTTTTCCTCACTATTACGGGCAGTTGCGCCAGGTAGCTGTTGTCTGGATTGTCTTGCCTTTAATACGTAGCCGCAATCCCGCTAAGTAGTTGCACTTGTCTTCATTGCACATTATCCATGCATTGCGCCTCTTTTCTTCTGTCTCTCACATGTTTTGCCTACCATTTGTCCAGGCCAATTGGTAGCCAAAGTGGGGGTGGAGTCGTATCTCCATTCCTCCTGTTAGCTCCCTTAAGCCCCTTCCTCTCAGGTATGTCCCTTGACCCCCCCCATATTATGCTTTGGCCTGATCATCTAACAGTATTTGATCTGTTTTAGCGAGACAGGAATACCTGGGCCTGCTAATGTATTTTTAAACATGTGAGTTGAGAGTGCTTGAGTTCACCGTGAATATTATTGTTATATTAGTATATCCTGTTTTCAAAGCTTTACGTGTTGCTGAAGTCTCATCATCATTCGATGGCGATGAGACCCTGCTAGTTAGAATACCAAAACAAAAAGGAAATTAAATAAATACAGTGGCGCAGTATCACAGTTAGTATTACGTTTACATTTACGTTCCCATAAATAGCTAAACTTTCTGATTCGCTAAAGCACACAAAGACACCCCCTGCTCCATGTCATGAGGGTAGGTTATAAATGCTTTGAAATACATTGTTACATTTAACTGGAAACACTGGCCTACAATTCTTGTTAATAAAATTTAGGCATTACTATAATAAGCTCACGAGTGGAAGGAAGTACTTATGAGGAGAACATTGGAGCGCAGCCAGAGGGCTACCACTCGGTTTACATTGTTGATGAGCACTGGGAAGGCTCACACACGTAATGATTGATAACGATCATGAAAAACAGACATATAGATGCAGTTACACTACAAGTACCATGATGTGCCTTAGTAGGCAACATGCAAGTGTTGCACCCCACATACAGCCGCAACACAAGGCAATTAAGACCCAAATAATTTACTCCTACCTGCGTCCAATTCAACAGCCCAGGCAGTGGAAAGTGCCACCTCTTCAGGCACGGGCAGGTAGCCCAAGTACAAGCATAGATCTAGGAAGTACAGCTACAGAACACACACAGTTGGAGTTAGCTAGTAGCAAAGATTTTGACATTGTGTCTCGTGGCCAAGGAAGTTAGTGACATTGGACTAAGAGCAACATACATCTCGGACCAGATGGTAATAGAGAGAAAAGAGGAGACAAGGAGACAAATTGATGGAATGGAATGCACACTAACTACACCCATTTTTTAATAAATGATAAAGTAAAAATAAGTTTATGAAAGGGATGTAATCTTTGTGCAGGACTAATGGGGGAGTAGAGAAGATGAAGTGCCAAGGAACAGGAGTGCGGTACCGTGAGAGAGGAGGGAGAGGTAGTGCACATTGGGGTCCACCTCTGAAACTGGACAAATTAGGAGAATAATTTGCAAGCACCAAATGAGACACCACTTGTACTTGTCTGATGGGAAATGTTTTGTGGCTTTCAGTGAATAGAAAAGACTGAAATTGCATTTCACCTAATGGTATGTTATCAGCCCTGTCCTTCTCAAAGAAAATGTACTGCTACCCAAAGAAGGTTAAAGGTCAGTTATTGCCTGGACATTAGAAAGTGTAGAAACAAATTAATGAAGGCCACACCACCAACTTCCATAGGAAAGTAGAGCTATTTTACCTTTGATACAAATACACAGATTAATTCAGCTATATAGAACAATAATATGATTAAAAACATAGGTCCAATACAATTATTATAGGCCTTTAGGAGAAAAGACTAGAATATACGGCGTTTACACAACATGCATGACACACAGAGAACGTGCTTGAGCCTGTGTTTGACTTCATGGTCATAAGTTCAGATGCTACCAGGTCTACTTAGCATTTTATCGTTCTGAAGTGAATAGATGCGGGGTCTGATCAACCCGTCATCATTCTGAGGTGGATGAAATGAGTACCATTGAGTTGAGGGAACGATAAGGATCTGCTGTTTAGCGTCAAAATACCATTCTGAGTAAACGTGCACTTTACAAAAACGCCATATTATTTTATAATAAGCTATATTTTACGTACAATTAAAGACAACACGTGTCTGGATATTACGAGGTATTGAAGGGTTAAAGGATTTCTCTTGGGCTGCCGTTATATTAACGCTGGCCGCAGAGTCTGGGCGTTGAGCCAGGCCAGAAAGACACAATGCAATAGCTTCCTGTGGGTACGAACGAACAGGAAATTAAAATATATGTATATATCTGTATACAGTTAGCAGAACATGGAGAGCTGTGTGAATGGAATAACAGTTTTGAAAAAAGAAAATAATAGTTTTAGTGTATGAGTTTCCAGTTTAGTACAACAGATTATGTCAAGTGCGTTGTGAACACTTTTTAAGTTTTAAAGAATGAATTAGGAGAGACTGAGTCTCTTCCCCACCATGGCAGACATGCCTATATTGAACAAAGCTAGAAAAGAGGAACATGAGAAATAAATGTCTAAGATCACACAATTTGGTGGACGGGGAGCCGGGATTAGATACAGGGTTTCAGGTCTCGCATTATGAAGTTTAGTAACTGGGTATGTATGTATGTATATATATATATATATATATATATATATATATATATATATATGCTTCGTTCCTCTATGACCACTGTACTGAAGACACACTACTGACTGGCAACATCTTTGCCTGGCATCAGTTTAAAGAGTTGTGCTGGGTTGAAGTGGTGGTGAAGAAAATAGTGTTTTTTTTTGCGGCAGCGGGAAGGCAAAATAGATTTTTTCACTACGTGCATCACCACTGCTTGAGGTAAAGTCAGCTGAGTGTGCATGAATATATACATATACGCATGTCCTTCAGTGACACATTTTTCAGAGAGTGTTGTTTGGCCACTAAAAGTAGCTGGGGTATCACCAACAGGGGACGGTGTGTATGATGCAACTGATCCCAGCTTATTTGTTCAGTTGCGGCAACAAGAGCGGACTGTTGGTAAAGAATGAGCCTATACAGATATTGTCCGCTTTTGGCATAAAGTACATGTAACTCAGGGTTTCCATCAATGTTTAGCAGGTCATTTAGCAGGTCTAGTGGCTCAGGGTCTGTGTCCACAGCCAGCCATCATGCTATAAATATCATCTGTAGTGCCAAGTTGTGTATATTTCAAAGGTGGGGACCACATTCCCCAGGCATGTATTGGGTGCATTACCTTTTCTATGGAGAGAGTGAGACATCACTTGTGCTGAGGGCTGATCAGCTCTGACAAGATAGGCCTTAGATTTTGGTAGTAATAGCACGGGGTGGACAAACAGGCGTGCTGTGAAAAATAAAAGAGTATAAGTAACACAATTGTTTTAATGATTGACACTCTGCCCAAGGGGGACAGCAGTAGCATTGTCCAGAATATGGTCCACCATCGAATTCCAGACACACATCTATCTAGATTGCCACCCTCCAACTTTACCTCTATGAAATAAATTTGGATTCCTCGATATTTTAAAGTTTCCAGACATATGATGGGTGGTGATCACTGGGGCCCCTGAAAAAAATGTCATCCAGTTGAATACACCCTACCAGGTACGAACACTGGCCACCCATAGTATATATAACAACTAGATCTAGAGCAATAAGAGGCCAGGAAGCCCTGTCCGTGTCAGTACCACAAAAAGATAGGGCCACACCAATGTGTTGAACGTTTTTTATAGGTGTTAAATTCAGTGTACTTGTATATTTTATTTCTGAATGTTGTGCCTGCACAAGGGCACAGCTACTGTTGCGCACCTAGCCACAGGTCATAGACTGAGAATGTTTGGTGAAGAGTAGACAACATATTGGGTATGACAGGTGGGTTAGGTGTGAACACATTTGAAAAAAAAAAGGTTTTAGATGTACCTAATAAAACGAAAATATACAATAAACATAATCCTATAAATGATTTTACATATTCATTAAGTATTGTTTTTACCATTAAATCCGTTCACATCCATTTAGTTGTTAAATGGGTTCCAGCATTACCACACAGACCTACATAACCTATTACATCACATAAAAGTTCATTTCACTATATAGAGGTTCATGCATCTTTTTAATTCATCATACTCAAAAACATATATATCTTCCCTCATTCAAACATTCATACAATTGATCAATTATTTATCCAAAATTATATACTGCTGATCGTGTATGAGGGGGGGATTTTGAGGGTTACACAACCAATCCTTCCAAAATTACTTTAAAATACACAAGGGGTCTATATTAGATCAAATGTTATGTCACCATAAGTTTCCCACACGTTTGGATCAAAGCTGGACCATGTGCCCACTGTGATATTAAAGCAGCAACAAATCTCAGCAGTGCCTGAACGGACTACTTAGGAATAAAATAGGCAAGATAAGTACTACAATTAAAAGAAAGAAATAAACAAATAAATACTTAAGAAAAAAATAAAAATAGTTTATTGCCTAGGGATCACCCTATTTTCACTAAGGCATATTCCAAGTTCTGATCAACACTTAAAGCCCCATCAGCTTGTCCCTGAACAATTAATAAATATATAAGTACCAGCAACTATACAAAGAACCGACATGACCTAAAACTGACACTGAAAGTTCTTTTGTATTTATGAACAATAAAAAAAATTAAAAAAATAAAATAAAAAATAAGAGGAAATGTGTTTGACTTAACAACGCGCTGCGAAGTTGGTACACCTACATATTTGCTCATGCTTAAATGAAGTTCACATATATGTTTTCTAGGAGTACTATTTCTTGGCCTACTTCTGTAGTCTTGTGAATTCACAAAAGTTGTATATCTGCACAAATCCAAGGACATGGGTGCACTTTATTTATTATTACTTGGCTAGCTTCACTGTGAGTGACTTCATTCTGTTCTTTCACAAGGAGCATATCGACACACAGTTGTTTTATTCTGTGCCAGTAACGACTGTGCAATGTGTGATGTTTGACACTAAAACAATTTTTATTTTTTGCTAATGTTTGTTATAATGGTGAGGGCCCAGCAGCTCCCACAGAAATATTGTAAGAAAAGGATGGGTTGCGCATTGACAGAGCCAAAGGGCTGACCAACAATTTCGGACCTACTGGCTTTGCCAATGCTTGCTTATTTATATGTTGTAAAGAAATGGTACCTACCATATTCCAGTAGTTTACTGAGCATTCTGAGAGCAGTATACATAGCCTCACATTGCTAAATATTGAACATATGTGTACACATTTTTATATTCTAACGACTGTCAGTAGTACAGTCTGAGCTTACAACATTTACTTAGAGCGCTCACCCTAATAATAGAGGCTTTCAATTAATGAACAGTAAATACAAGTTTGAACAGCATTATAACATGGACACAAATATTACCTTCACTGCAGACAGTGCCCTTACATGATCCATAATGTGGTACTGCAAACTAACAGCCAAAGGGTTTGAGCTAGGGGTTGGGCCTACTTGTCCCAAGAGAGAAAAAAAGATTTTCATCTGTGTTTGCTGTTGGGACAAGCTATAGTACAATGTTTTAATTCTTCTTTTGCTTCTAGAGATAAATGAATTTCTTTTTACAGTCTTGTACAGGGTCGCCAATATAATTTTTAGGTTCTTTCCTCCATTTGGAGTTCCCTCCTTACCTCAGCTGGCCAACAAATGCAGCGTGCACCATTGATAGCTCACCTATTGCTAGACATGTTGCTATCAAAGTTTCAATTGTAGAATGTGCTGCACACACCTCCTCCAAGGACTATGTATCAATTGGTAAATAATTTATTGATGCAGATGTATAAAAAGGAATAGCATTAATTGGTTGTGAGTATACAATGGTTCAGATTGCTTCTACTACACATGATATCATGATATAAAGATAAAGGATGATGATATGTACTGTGACCCTAAGTATATTATTGAAAGGCCTGGGTGGGAGAAAAGGAAGAAGGGAACAGGGGAGGATGTATGCAAAAAGAAAAGGAATACGGTTAGGCCCAAATGGAAAAATATGTTTACCAACGATAATGCTTGGTCCCATGGCCCGTCTTTTTCATGGTTCATCACTTGTAGGACGTGATGGGAAGATCAGCCTGTTTTCCTAATGCTCTATTTCCGCTGCCCCAGGCCACTTCATTTCCCCACATTAAATGGACTTCATCAGCATGCCCCCTACTCAAACTACAAGTACATGTTGGTTATTGTGTGCATGATCAGCAATTGGACTGAGGTATGCCAATCCAAGAACGGCAATACACAAATTATTGCCAAATGGCTCCTGAAAGAGTTCATACCGCGCTTTAAAGTACCTATGTTTTTGGGTTCTGACAATGGACCGGCGTTCATCTCACATGTGATTGAGGGGTTGTGCAAGGGGCCAGGAGCCACACAGAAAATACATGTGTTCCACGGAAACAACCAAGTGGGAATGGTATCCCAAGCTCATCCTGAAGGGTTGCATGTGCTAAAGAAAAAGGAGGAGTGTGTAAGCGGATACCAACGATACATCAACTAAAGACGTCTGGAAAAATGAATGCCCCAACCCCTCAGTCTACAACCTGTGACAACGAGACATCTTTACCTTTTTCATCACTTTGTTTTCCTCATATCGAATGTGCCTAAGTAATAGAAGTGCTAGTAACCTCTCAAATTACTTGAAGACAGGCACCAACGGTTACTTTTTCTGTTTACAGGTATCATCTCTGAGGCTCTACCTTATTCTTCAGCAGACTTTTTGAAAAGAGTAAAAGTACAGCAGAAGATAAGACATTCTTCCAACAAGTCACACTAGCCACACGTACCAATGATTGGAACAATGCCTCAAGACTTTCAGAACAATTAGAGAAAATGATCATGGGTGCTGCTAGCAGCATTGACCCCCATTCCTGCCATTATAATGACTACGCTCCTTAAAAGTGTGTTGTGATCACAGTATTATACCTGAGATACTGCTTAAATGACACACAGAGATATTGTACCAAAGTGAATAAATAGCCATTGATAAAGAAGGGACAGTTGACAGGGCAGGATGTTACACACCGGCCTACAGACACAGAAAACAGCATGTGTTACAATGTCATACCTGTCTCCAAATACTTGGGCTGTGTCCTAATGTACAAAATGCTCTTCAGTCAGAACACCATGTCCGCAGTTGCACCTCCCGAGAATAGCAGAAGCTAAGGGAGAGCAAGGATAGAACAGGGAATGTGAGTAACTTAGCACTTATAGAAGTTGTAGAAGTAACAACAATAGGACTACACTAAGTGCAAGAATTTTGTTCAAAAGAATGAACAAGAGGAGGGAGATGATGGAGGGTCCCGAAAGTCCCGTATTACCATTTAACAAGAAACTCATTACTGGTTTGGCACTTCCCACCAAACATGATACTCCTAGATAGGCCCTACCAGGCAGGCTCAGATAGAATGTCTTAAATTGTCCACTTTCCCTTGTCCTGGTAGCACTTCTCACATAGGCCCAAGCCCAGTTCCCTAGATAACTATATCTTACATAGGCCCAAGCATACCTTCCTAAGATACAAATGTGTAGGCCCAAATGCAAGTGACTCTTGCTCTCATTTTTTATAATAATAATAAAACAGACCTCGTAGGCCTCACTGATCTGCTAGCAGAAATCTGTCCCATCCACCCAGATACAACATTAGCCTGTCTTATAACTTTCCACAGTTACAAGAGCAAGGGTGGCCCCCACCCACTTGACAACTTGATGGAACATCTGGCAGTGTCACATGCAAGATTCATGATATTCTTAGCTATGGGACTTTCCGTGCTTGCTAAACTGGAACCCAAGGCAGGAACTTGACCAAGAGATAATATATTTAATATTAATTCTAAAGCATTTTTCACGGTAAAAGTTATCCTTTGTTTACTTTTTGCAGTCAGAGAACTCTGACCTTCTGCCACCAGTTCTGTTTTATCATGATACCACTTCTCACATAAAATTTTCCAGTAAAGCAGGTGGCCAAGTGGCCTGCGTCACATCTCGTGTCAAGCCTCGTGCACACGTAGGCAAGTTCTGCATTTAACGATAAAGTTCTGCATTCAACTATATAAAAGAGCCTCGCCCACACTATAAGCTTTGAACTCTCCATTGCATCAGAGCTTGACTGCAGTTAGAGGGTTCCCGTGCGATCGATCGTCCGTACTACTGGGCTAGAGCTTCAAACTTTCAAGGTGGTAATATTCTTTTCTTAATAATTTAGCCTTTTGGCTTTAACAGCCTATCTGATGGCATAGCCTATTGGCATTGTCAGCCTATCTGATTATTTCACTATTGGTTTTGTCAGCCTATCTGATTATTTCATCATTAGCTTATTCAGCCTCTTTAATAATTTAGCCTTTTGGCTTTGACAGCCCATCTAATTCAGTTCATTCTAACCCAAGCCATTGCATTTAACTTAGTTTAAACTACGTAGTCTTGAATGGTGTTGCTTTCTTAAGAAAAGATTAGCCTTCTAGGCACTAGCCTACCCATCCTCTTTAGAGTTAGGGTTGCTCCTTGGGCAGCTGCTTATGGCATAATATTTTAGTCATATATTTGCTTCTTTGAACAACTGAGTTTGAACATTGTCGATGCATTTATTTTTTCATACTGCTCATATGTAGATGGGCAACATTTAAATTGAATTGTTTTATGCTTTGACCTGATCATGTGTTGATGAACACACATTTAAGTTGAACTGTTTCCTGTGGGTTTGAATTGCTTAATAAAGTGCTACTGTATTTGACATCGTTGTTCCTTCCTTTCAAGAGAACGTGCAGAGCGTAGGTCTTGCTCTCGTGAGCTGGTAAGCCATGTGTGACCACTGCAGTGTCTCTCCATTTACCCCCCATCACCATGTATGCACAAGTTAAAAAGAACACTGTGCCAAATATACATATTTTCAGTCTAGGCTTAAATGAACAACCTGATGAGCGAAACTAACCTGGAAGTCAGGAGAAGCAAAGTGACCTCTAAGTGGGCACAGAACAGCTGTTGAAGCTTGTCCAGGCAAGGTCAGATTAAAAAACTTGGTTCAGGGCTGGAATAGATTTGTGAAGGAGGGGCTGGTGTGCCAAGGAGGACCTGAGCAGCACGATTTGAGCAGCTTGTTACAGGGAGAAGTGAGATAGTTCAGTAGTTTAGAGATAGTGAGGGTGAGAACTGGAATCAAGTATGATATTTATGTGATGCATACATATGGATATATATGTTTTTTCCGCAAAACTGGTGACCCCCACTGACTCAAATTAAGCACTGCGTTTACAGTAATGTACTGCATGATCTTTTCAAATAGTTGAAGCTCTGCAGCTCTGCCATCTTCATGACTGTTATCACCACCCTGATGTCTCCAGCAAGGGCCAAGTGACAGAAACACAAACATGCAACAAGGGCCTGGGGCTCTACCTTTCACACTATGATTATTAAACTGCCATAGCTACTCTGCCATTATGAGAAAGCGAGAGGAAAACATCAGAAAACAGACCCCCACAAGAATACCCGAGCACAAAAGGTGCACTTGTAGTCATTCAGTTGTTCAGACTTGTGCTCAAAATTATAAACTGTTTCCACCTTTTCTTTTTGTCATGGGACTGCACTCTCATGAACACTGTTACTTAATATTTACTTTTATATTGTGTTACTTTTTGTGTGCTTTCACCCCCCCCCCCACTGAACCCTGTTTTTTCCCTTACCTTAACCCTTTCTGTTTTGTCATTGCTGTAGCCCTATGATAGCTAGGTTCAACCCGCTCCTTGTCTAATGTGCCTCCCTAGCCCTTATGGTCATGTTGTGTTCCCTCTTGCTCTGGGGTCTATGCCCCCTCTCCTGGCTTCACTTTCTCCGCTCACTGGCTGCTTTATTCTCTACTCCCCCAAACCTCTGTATCTTTTTCCATTTTTCGATGCTGCTCGAAGTAGGGGGGTGGGGGTGGGGGAGGAGGGTGCTGCACCCCAAAATATCCCTGGAGGAGAATGAGGCCTCTAATTTTGGTTTTATCTTGTTGCATTTGCTGTTCATTCGAAGACAGAGGTCAAATGTCAGGCCATGTCTTCTAAAAAAAATTGTTGCTTATTCTTTTAACAATGATAGGTGTTTATTTTACCTTTCTGAAACTGCATGGTGAGGGAAATTTGTAATGTGAAACTAGTGGCAATCTTGATGGGACATAGGGAGCGTGCACGGAAAGACTATAGGATGTCAGTATTTTATATCACACTACTACAATCAAATAGTTGTAATTAAATCATACTAATATTCTAATATATATCAACTACAAGGAAAGTATAAATGAGGCATGTTGGATTTTCTTGTATTTCTGAAGTGTGATGGAAACAAAGATTTCAATAGGATCAAAACAAATCAAGCCACTTTATGCAAATGAGAAATATGCACTGTGACCTGACTTCCACACAATTGTTTGTGCACTATATATGTTTAGCAGTAAATCTGCATGTCTGATACTAATTTCAGTGGCATTTTAATAGCAAATGCGCTCTTTGTAAATTGCAGTACCCTAGTATACCATGGTTTCGTCATATATTCGGGACCTTGGGCCAGATGTACAAATATTTGGAATACTGATCTCCTAATTGCGATTATCTCTGAATCGATATTCCTTATGTATGAAGTACTTATATTCCCAAATAGCAATTCCGAGTAGGTCGCACATCGACCTACCTCATAAATATTAATGAGGTAGGTTGCAATTTGTGACCCATTTGGAATCGCAGCCATCACAGGGAAGGTGGCCTGTTGAGGTCAGTAGACCACCACTTCTTTGATTGCTTTTTAATAAAGCAATCTTTTTTTTTTTTAAATGCAGCCCGCTTTCCTTAAAGGAAAATGGGATGCTTTTACAAAGAAAGAAATGAAACTTAGAAGTTTCATTTTTTAAGAGCAGACAGTGGTTCTTGGGACCACTGCCTGCTCTTAAAACTATATTTAACATTCTCAAAAGGGAAGAGTTCCCCAGGGGACTCTTTTCCCTTTGCGGATGGGTTACCACCATTTTTAAGCTGGTGGTTAAGACTTACTGTTTTGCGAGGGCAATTCAGTAATACATACCATACCAGTTCGGTATTTGGAAGGGACGCCCAAAACACGCCCCTTTCAAATATTGAATCGCAAATGCAAATTGGAATTCAATAACAAGTTACCAAATTGCATTTTGCATTTTGTACAGTTGAAAAGGCATTTTTGCGATCGCAAACGCCCCGAATCACAACCAGAAAAATGCTCTAGAAAGCACCACTAGACACATATAACCCACCTACCACTCCCTAGCTGCTCATTTGCTGCACATGTTCTTTGTGTAATGCTTGGATTTTTCACTATCCTATGACTTTAGTTACGTTGCATTGGTGGCAGTACTCCCACCCTGAAGAGTGTTCAAGCACCATTGGAGATAGCTGAAAACTGCTGTTTTCTTTGTAAACTGTCAGTACAAATATGGGCAGATCACGCGGAGCACAAAAATGTGCCATGTCACTTCACACCCTGGGGGCAGGAGCAATAAAGTGGCAAGTAAAGTAAGCACTGGCAAAGCAGAGAGGCCTGGTCTTATATTCGTGAAAGTGTTTGGTAATAGTTTGGTGAGTGTATGCATGTTTATGTGGGGTTGTATAGATGGAAGAGTCGTTGAATGTGGAGTTTATGTGAATAGGTGATTGTGGATGGATGAATGAAGGAGTGCCTGTGAATAAGCATCAGCTGTGGGAGTGGAGAATAAACAAATGCCAAAAACATCCACACATCCATGCCTGCATATTACCTATTCTCAAACACGTGCACTCAGGTGCCCCTCCATCCTCCTAGATTCATCTATTCATCCAGCTAATTGTCTGTTTTTATTCACCCATTCATCCATTGGTGCACTCATTCAGTCATCTATACATGCAGTGGCGGCCGCCACAGGTAAGAGCGGTGGGGTGGGGTGGGGGTCGGAGAACTCGACATACGGTGGGATAAGTTATCTCAAAATAAAAAACAAAATAAAACCACTTACCTTGCGCTCGTAGCATCGCTGATTTGGCGATGCTGCGAGCGCAAGGTAAGTGGTTTTATTTCTTTTTTATTTTGAGATAACTTATCCCGTTGTATGTCGATTTCCCCGACCCCCACCCCGCCCTGCTCCCACTCCACCGCTCTTACCTGTGGCGGCCGCCACTGTATATATGCACTCACTCACTGATTGAACCAGCTAGCTGTTCATGTTTTCATTCACTTATACATTCATTAGTGCACTCATCCATCTCTCCATCAACGTACCCGATCACTCATCTACCTATGCGCTCTCTCATTCATTTATATACCCTTTGGTTCACATTCATGTCGGCCTAATCATGGGTTCACACAAGAACAAACATAAACTAATCAATCAAAGAAAAAGTACTTCCATCCTGGGGAGGGGCCGGGGAGACAATTTTCCTTTGCCAATGCTTGTTTCTCCTCTTATGTCCCAACAACTTCTCATCCTCAAGTCCAGATTTCTGTGCCAGGGAACCCTGAGAGAAAAGTACACCAATGTGAACCTTCTGCCTGGGTGGAGGGCTGGACGACTGCCTGGTGCTTTAGAAAATTGTCCACTGTCTGGTGATTTCGGAGGTCAGTCTGAAAATTAGGTCACTAAAACAGCAGAAAAAATCCTGCGAGACTCTGGGGTGCTTGCCTTAGAGTGCTCGAAGAAGCAGTGACAAAGTCAGGCGGTCTCTATTTGACTTTATGCACAACTGTCAAGTGCCATCATTTCATGTTTGACACCGTCAGCCAGTCCTGTTTTCAAGCCAATTAACACGTTACTTTATGGATCTTTCCATTTAAGCAATACAAGTTTGGGCTAAAACATCTTAACATGCAAGTAAGTGCTGCTGGTTACAAAGTCCGAGCTGGTTGATGGGGTCACACATGCTGTGTTTGATGTTCTTTAAGGAGAATGCAGTATCTGAACCATGTGAATAGTACAGCTAGACAGACTAAAATTACAACACTTTTCGTATCATGTGCTTGGTAGATAAGCACTGTCCTGGCGTCATCAGTGCAGCTTGAAAAACAGAACATTTTATTTCCAATCAGCGCCCATTGTTAGCTGAACCTTGTGGAGAACTGCTTGAATAACCCCTTCCATCTAAACTGAAAGTGATTTTCAACAAAGCAAAGGGAGTTTTTCTAGAATTATTAATTCTTAACTACATACTTTCATATTTTCTCTCCTTTTTTTCTGCATATAGCTAAGCAGTATAGTCCACTTTTTCACTTACTATTTCCAATAAACAATCTGCCGGAAAAAAAACCTTTTAAATTAACTGCCCCAATACAAACACCTAATATAAAACAATGCATAAAGGTTAACTTGTGTAATAGGGTCTTTTATATGTGAGGGATCTGGTGATATTTACAAACACCCGGCATTCTGCCTCATGGTTTATGATGTCACCAGAACCCTCAAAAGAAATATAGGGCCATATTACACAGTTACGCATTATATATACATATAGAATACATAACAAGTAACCTTGTAATATGGTCCAAAATTAAAGTTGAAGGGTCAGGTGACATCAAAAACCACAAGGCTGAAGGCCAATTTTTTGTAAATTTTACCGGCACCTGACATCCTTGGTGCAGCAATGCAGTCCTTCTTCGGTTCTCTTCTCTAGTCCAACAAGATTTGAGTTCTTGGGGCCAGGGGGCTTTGTTTATGCCCAGAAAATGCCCTCACGGGAGGTCGCAGTCACTAGCCAATGGACTACCAGGTTCCCTTCCTCCTGATGACTACTTCCTGGGAAGTGTGGCATCTAGCTATCCCAAAAGTCCCTGTTCTGCCCACTCTCAACTTGGCAGAATCCCTCTCTCAGCATGTAGAGCTCCATGGCCCAGCCTAGAGGTGTAGCTACCAAGAGGGCTACACGCCCCTGAAGAAAAGGGCGGACAACTGGTTTTCCCTCTCTATTCCCAGTACCAGCCTGTCTGCCTAAACAATACAGGGGCGTAACACAGGCCCCCGCATCCCCCGCAGTGCGGGGAGGCCCCGAGCTGCAGGGGGCCCCCTCAGCACAGTACTTAGGCCTGAGCGCTCCATATTAAATCCGGAGCGGGGGGCCCCTCCGTGTACATTGCAGGGGGGCCCCTTAAACTTTCGTTACGCCACCGAAACAATAGAGTATCCCCTCTCTCAATCATTTCCCATTTGCCCTTTAAAGCTTTGAAGCTCTCCTTTTGGGCCAACACTGTGTTACTTACTGCCAAAGTGAGGTAACATCTCTCCCCATGCAGTCATCTATAGTGCCCTTTCCTAGGAGTCGTTCACACATCACCCCTGAAGGGCAGAAGGCTGTCTACGAGGACAGTTCTTGTGTGCAACCATAAAAGGTCACTGAATACCATGGGCAACTAAATGGCAACTTCTAAAGCTGCACTTTGCCCACCAGTGACATTAAATTCAATGTAACCATTAAATCTGATTTAATGCACTGATTTGATACCTTACAGCAGCAGTTCTTAACCTTATGACATCTGTGGACCCCCAGTGAATCATTACTAGAATCCAGGGAATCCCACTGAGTCAATATTGAAAGCTGAGGACCCTCCAGCCTCAATAATTTCTATGATTTGAACCTCAAAACAATACACAAAAATATAGAAATAAGTATATACCAAACAAATGCTTAAATATTAACATATTTTTGGTAAACCAGTTGTGAATCCCCTGAGCAGGCCTTGCGGACCCCCAGGAATCCTTGGACCAGCGGTTAAGAACCATTGCCCTGCTGGTAGGTCGCTCCCCCTCCGCACAGCACCGCCAGTGTGGTCCCTGCCCCAGCTGCCGCTGCTGAGGAAGTTCGAGGCCCTCCTCCACCCGCAGGCTACCACCTGCGCCTCATCCCTGGTGGCCAGTGGTAGGCCGTAGGTTTGTATCTTCCTCTTCTGTACTGCCTTGTACTGCCATTTCTCTTTCTGTTGTCTGTGTCCTAATTGTTCTGTGCCCGTTTTTCATTCTGTGCCCCTCGCTGTCCTGATTGTTCTGTGCCCGTTTTTCATTCTGTGCCCCTCGCTGTCCTGACTGTTCTGTGCCCATTTTTTCATTCTGTGCCCCTCGCTGCCCCCTGTGCGCTCTGTGCCAGGTTCTGTCTTCTGCTCCTTGCTGTGCCCCTAATCCCGTGCCCTTTTGCCTTCTGTTCCACCCGTCGCCCCTCGCCGATCCCGCCGCTGCGTCCCCTGCGGCCCCGCCCCCTCTCTGCCCATTCGCTGCCCCTGCCTCCCGCCTCCCAGCTGCTCCTCCCTCCCACCTCCCGATATATGGCGCCCGTCCGCGCCTGGACCGCGCCCAGGGCCAGAACCCCTGGCCCGTGCGCCCCCCGCACCCACCACGACGACCGCCACCGTTACGATGCCAGCACACTCCACGCCCTCAACCCTGGACGGACCCACACCTGCGTCAAGGCCGCCCCGAAACGCACACATGGTCCCTTCACCTGTCGAAACTGCAGCTACACCTGCCTCAGAGCCGCCGAAGCACCCGCCAAGAAGGACCCCAACCACCTCCGATGCATTCTACTGAACACCCGCTCCGCACGCAAACACGCCATCGAGCTCTGGGACCTGCTCGACACATCATCACCGGACGTCGCCTTCCTGACAGAGACCTGGATGAACGACTCCTCCGCACCCGACATCGCCATAGCCATCCCAGACGGCTACAAGATCACCCGCAGAGACCGCACCAACGGAGTCGGAGGAGGAATCGCCATCGTCCACAAGGACACCATCAGGGTCTCCACCAGCACCGACAACACTCTCAGCACCGCCGAACACATGCACTTCCAGATCCACACGGACCCCAACACCACCCTAAGAGGCACCCTCATCTACAGACCCCCCGGACCCCGACCCCAGTTCAGCGACTCCATCGCCGACTTCATCAGCACGCACGCCCTGACCTCCACCGACTACATCCTCCTCGGAGACCTGAACTTTCACCTGGAGAACAACAACGACAGCAACTCCACCACCCTGATCGACAACCTCGCCAACCTCGGACTGAGACAGCTCGTCACAACGCCGGCCCACGCCGCCGGCCACACGCTCGACCCCGTCTTCTCCTCAAGTTCCCACGTCTCCTTCAGCCACACCAACGAACTCCTCTGGACCGACCACCGCTGCATCCACTTCACCTTCCAGAAACCCACAGCACACCACCGCACCCAACAGATCCCCCGCCGCTGCTGGAGCAAAGTCACCGAAGACCAACTACAGACAAACCTCGCTCTCAGCCCACCCACCGACCCCTCCAACCCCGACGACGCTGCCCGCAACCTCAGACGATGGATGGACGACTGCGCCAACACCCTCGCCCCGCTGAAAAAACCCACCTACAGAGACACCAGCAAGAGAGCCAGCTGGTTCACCCCGGAACTCCTAGCATCCAAACGTACCTGCCGGAATCTAGAGAAGAAATGGCACAATGAAAAGACACCGGACAGCAACGCAGCCCACAAAGACGCCATCCGCCACCACCATCAACTCATCAGGTCCGCCAAGAGGACCTCCTTCAAAGACCGCCTCAACAACAACGCACACAACAGCAAGGAGCTCTTCATCATCGTGAAGGAACTCTCCAACCCCAGCTCCAACACCAACGACATCCCGCCGTCGCAAGCCCTGTGCGATTCCCTCGCCACCTTCTTCCACCGCAAGATCACCGACATCCACGACAGCTTCGACACCGGGACTGCCCCAACAGACCCCGACACACCAGACTCGCCGCACACTATTGACCACGACCCCTTGACAGCCTGGGCCAACGTGAACATCGATGACACCATCAAGACCATGAGCACAATCCACTCCGGCTCCCCGTCAGACCCTTTTCCGCACCACATCTTCAACAAAGCCGGCAGCTCCATCGCACCCCACCTGCGCAACGTCATCAACCTCTCCTTTGAGACCGCGACCTTCCCAGAGAGCTGGAAACACGCCGAGATCAACGCCCTACTCAAAAAACCCAAGGTAGACCCGAGAGACCTCAAGAACTTCCGGCCCATCTCCCTGCTTCCGTTCCCAGCAAAGGTCATCGAGAAGATCGTCAACAGACAGCTAACCCGATACCTCGAAGAAAACAGCATCCTGGACCCATCCCAGTCAGGGTTCCGCAGCAACCACAGCACCGAGACTGCCCTCATCACCGCCACCGACGACATCAGGACCCTGCTGGACAACGGTGAGACCGCGGCCCTCATCCTCCTGGACCTCTCCGCCGCCTTCGACACTGTCTGCCACCGCACGCTACGCGCACGCCTCCACGACGCAGGGATTCGAGAGAAGGCCCTGGAATGGACCACCTCCTTCCTCTCCGGCAGAACACAGAGAGTCCGCCTCCCGCCATTCCGATCCGAAGCCTCCGAGATCATCTGCGGCGTACCCCAGGGATCATCCCTCAGGCCGACACTGTTCAACATCTACATGGCCCCACTCGAGCGCATCGCCCGACAGCACAACCTCAACATAATCTCCTACGCCGACGACACTCAACTGATCCTCTCCCTCACCAAGGACCCCCTCACCGCCAAATCCAACCTCCACGAAGGAATGAAGGCCGTCGCCGATTGGATGAAGAGCAGCCGACTAAAGCTGAACACGGACAAGACGGAGGTCCTCATCCTCGGCTCCAACCCTTCAGCCTGGGACGACTCCTGGTGGCCCACGACACTGGGAGCACCCCCGACACCCACCGACCACGCACGCAACCTGGGAGTCATCCTCGACTCAACGCTCTCCATGACCAAGCAAGTCAACGCAGTCTCCTCCTCCTGCTTCAACACCCTCCGCATGCTCCGCAAGATCTACAGGTGGATCCCGACAGACACAAGAAGAACAGTCACCCAGGCCCTCGTGAGTAGCAGACTCGACTATGGAAACGCCCTCTACGCGGGAGCCCCGACCAAGCTCATCAAACGACTGCAACGAATCCAAAACGCCTCTGCACGCCTGATCCTCGACGTTCCACGCCACAGCCACATCACCCCCACCTGAGAAACCTGCACTGGCTCCCCGTCGACAGGAGAATCTCCTTCAAACTCCTCATCCACGCACACAAGGCACTCCACAAGACCGGCCCAGCCTACTTCAACAGACGACTCTCCTTCTACGTCCCCAACCACCAGCTCCGCTCCGCCGACCTCTCCCTGGCCACCGTCCCGCGCATCCGAAGAACTACCACCGGCGGCAGATCCTTCTCCCACCTCGCCGCCAAGACCTGGAACACCCTTCCACTCAGCCTACGACAGACCCAAGACCTGCTAACCTTCAGGAGGCTACTCAAGACCTGGCTGTTCGACCAGTAGCGGCCCCCCCCCCCTTCCTTTTCTTCCCCAGCGCCTTGAGACCCTCGCGGGTAAGTAGTGTGCTCTACAAATTCTGTGATTGATTGATTGATTGCCTTACAGTATCAACTTTAGCAGGCCCATTGAGAAGCCGTCAGGGCTCAGGTATCTGCCTGTAACTCTGTACTTGCTAATGGGGCCACCAGACTTTTCCACAGTAAAAACGACAATTTAGGGTTTTTAATGCTGGAACATGTAAAAGTATATGTTCCACCTTTTACTATACAGCACCAGTAGCGGCTCACAGTGGGAGTGTAGCGGGCGGTGGGGCGGGGGAGGGGCAGGGTGGGAGGTAGTAAACTCCGGCATACGGCCGACCGGAGGTAAGTACATAAATAAATAAAGAAAACGAATTACATTGCGCGCGCTGCAACGCAAAGGGCGTTGCAGCGCGTGCAATGTAATTTGTTTTCTTTATTTATTTATGTACTTACCTCCGGTCGGCCGTATGCCGGAGTTTACTACCCCCCACCCTGCCCCTGCCCCTCCCCCGCACCGCCCCACCGCCCCGCAACACTCCCACTACGAGCCGCTACTGTACAGCACCCTGGCTTAGGGCTCATCAGGCCTATCTTAGAGGTGACATATATATATTAAAAAAGGAGGATCGGGCTTTGTCATTGCTTCAAATGGCAAAACGAGTTAGCAGTTTTAATCTGCCCTTCTAGTCTGCAGTGGCAGACATGTTTTACCATGTCCCACTCAGGGTGGCACAATAAGTGCTACAGTCCTTGAAGGGAGACTCTAACTCAGAGGCCATGGGTACCCTGGGTAACATACACTAGGGACTTACAAGTAAGTTAGCTTATGCCAATTGGGTATAAGCCAATCAAACATACACATTTTAAGGGTCAGAGCACATGCACTGAGTCATGAAGGCAGGGCTTCAGGGCACTTCAGCCATTACATCAGTGCCTACTAGTCAAAATGGGAGGAAACGTGAGGGTGAACCTGCAAAAAGCCTGTTTCCTTACAAGGTCACTACAGTCACAGGCTGTAGAACAAAGGCCCCAGCTTGGGAATGTTAAACTTCATTGGAGAAAGCCAGCGGGGTCATCTTTTCTCTGACCCTATAAGCCTAGGGTCAGAATACAGAATGAGCTGGTCCGACTGCAATTAATTGCATTTGCGCGGCCTCACACTGTGCAGCTTCTTTTTGTTTTCTTTGCCTTTTCTTCTTTTTTTGTTTCTCTGGAGTGCCCGGTCCCACCCGGGTACCCCAGCATGCTTTGGTTATGGGAGAAGCTCAGGTAGCCACCATGTCTGCCCAGCCAGCTCCCGACTGGCCAGCATTCCCCTCTGCCAGCGCCAGAGCCGGCAGTGTGTTTCTCCTGACAGTTCCATGCGGGCAGGCTGTGTCTTTGTGGTGGCCACCCGCTCCCCCCAGACATGAGCACAGGGAGTGCGGGATGGTCCTACCACAGTTGGGGGGAGCATGGTGGCACTCCCCATCCCCCTTTTGTCATCAGGGCCCATAAATGGAGTTCTGGGTCCCTGTGCTTCTTCCATAGGGGCTGGTGCGACGGCGCTCCCTCTCCATGCGAAGTTGGAGGCACAGAGATAGGGTCCTGGGTCCCTTTGTTTCCATCCCGGGGGCAATGGTATTCCTGCCTTTCCTTCCATGGCGGGGCCCAGTGATGGGGTCCCGGGTCTGCCTGGAACATAAAATGGCCAGGGGATTGGGATCATCAGGCCCCCAGAGCTCTGGGGAGGTAGGCCCACCCACGCCCCTCCAGGGTTTATTACATATAAGGATCCTTGCGGAGAACCCCAGGCCTTGTCCCATCCCAGGTGTTTTGAAGACTTGGGCAGTGGAGCTCCATGTGCTCTAGTACCCAACTGGGGGATTCAAAGATCAGATCCTTTTTCCTGGCATTTCTCTGGCCCCGTTGGGCTGATCTTCTCAATCTTGGACTCATATCACTCTTGTTGGCGAGCCTTAGCCACCTGGAGTCTCTTCCTCAGACCTTTTGGCCTCTAAGGTGGAACACTAAGCAGGGAGCTGGTTCCACAGGCTTCCTACGCCAGTCTTTCTCCTTTTTTTCTTGTCCTTAAGGGCTTCTTTCCTCCTGTGTGGGTGCAGAAGTCCAGTTCTTCCCCCAACTGGTCTTTATGGGGGGTAAGGGGACCAGCTTCCCTGGTCCTAGAGAGAGACCCATTGGTCCCGCGGTAAACTGTGGGCCGAGTCTTTAGTCCAAGAGGGCATCAGGGTTTTCTACCTTTCAGTTGTCTATGGCTTCCGCCGTCCAGCCCCAATGTCCAGCTCCAACAAAAAGCACTCTTTCTCCCTTGTGCAAGAGCTTTTAAATGAGAGTGGAAAGTTCTAGAAGCCAGGTGCCCTTGGTCAATAATAGAGTGCTACATAACATAACATAACACATGTATTTGTAAAGAGCACATATCACCCAAGGGTATCAAGGCGCTGAATAACAGATGTTTATTTTTACCCAACTCAATGGTACTTATTTTATCGACCGCAGATGGATGAAAGGCTGAGTGGACCCGCCAGGACTTTCTAGGCAAAAGGGAAGGGAAACTGGACTCTAAGGAAGATTTCCCCCTAGGTGTATAATCAAGTGTCACTGCAGATAAAACAGTAAACCACACCGATTTTTCCCTATGAGTGTCCACTATTATAAGGCCTACCCAGGTCAATATCTAACCCTGCAGAGTGTTCACATGTAACCATACTTTCAGCAACATTATAGTATGTTAAATTAAACACAATACATTTTTGTACAGCTTTTATTCTGAACTCAAGTATTTGAAGGTGCTTTCATATCTGTTAATGAAGAAAAAGGCTGAACTGGGAAATAAAATATTTGCCCAAGATCATACACTTGGTTAAGTGAGTAAGCTGGGATTAGTCCCATGTTTTCTGGTTTTACTTCATACAAATCAGCCACTAAATGGGTATTCATTTGTCTCTCTTTTTCATCTCAAATTTCAATACTTTGCCTTCAACTCTATGTATGAGGGTAGAGCAAGGGAGGAAGGCAGACACACATGAAATCTTGGCTCGTTTTGAGCTCAAGGTTCAGGAAGTCCAGGAGCTGAGCCAAGCATTTGGCTCAAGTCTGGCTCGAGCTTCCAGTGGCTAGCCCACCTCTATCTGTACTAACAAGAATTTATCATTTCCAAAAGGAACCCTACTTTGCACGCTTAGAATAACAGCAAATTGAGAAAAAACTAAGGATCTAATCCCATGACTTACAGTTTGTATGCAGCTCCTTGATGCCAGTAAACACATTGTTGTGCTATAGTAGCAAGCTTACAACTTATGAACTATAAGTAACAAAAGGATCTCAGTATCAAAAGCAGTAGCCCACTTACCTATCAAAATAAAATACAAATCTTTAATCTGCATGTTTCACGATATGCTTTGCAGCAGGCAAATTAGCCCTCCATGCTACTTTGTGGGTCAAAACTGTGACTGGACAAAACACAGAACTCTCCCAGAACTTCGTTAACCACTACTAGAGTTATTTTACCACTATTATAATCCCCTCAAAATTGCTGGACACACAATGTTCGCTCCAGCAGGTGTCTTAACCCAGTAATATATTTTAAAATGCAGCTTCAGCTTCTTTCTGACTAATTAAGTCATCTTGTACATATTTACGGTCACATATGTCATTGTACCAATTCCTTTGTAGCAGATTAAAAAAAAAAAAAAAATGTTTCAGTTGACTGTCCAACTGCTTTTCAAGCTCCGCTCCTCAGGACTCTCCCCCTTTGCCTCTGGCATGCCTGGACTTTATTTTTGGGTTCCCATGGTAGATTTGTTCCGATTCCAGCACTGCATTAAAAGTGGCGGCTGGCACAGATCAGGGGGGGAGGTTGGAGGAGGAAGGGGAATGTAAAAAAACAAAAAAACACTTACCTTGTCATTGCGTCCCGCGTCTCTGCTCTGTCTCTCTTCCGTGGGACTCCGGCCGAACAGCAACCAGGAAGCACACCCAGTCTCCCCTGTCCAATCACAATGTTGCAATGCAGCATTGTGATTGGTAAGCACCCAGGCTCCCCTGACCAATTACAACGCTGCAATGCAGTCTTGTGATTGGACTGAGCGCCGCGGTTCGGTGCTCAGCCAGGCAATGGGGCCCTGGGCATGTTCTCATGTAATGCTGCCTGCGTGGAGAACATGCAAAGTGCACATGAATGTTTGGCCAAGCATTCATGCACACTTTGAGTGGGTAAACCACTACTCCCCTGCCCTGCTCTGAGAGCAGAGCAGCCCCGCCCGCCCGCAAAGCAGCTGGAAACAAAAAAATTATAATAACAATAAGTTATCATTTTATTTTTTCTTTCCTCACACTGCTTAAAAGCAGTGGGACAACGCACCTCCGCCTTAGCGGAGGAGCCATCACTGTGCATTAATGTATTACATTTCTGATAAAATAATGGTCTATGGTGAGGGCCGGTAGATTAATGTGCTTCCGTGGCTGCTGCATTTACTACGTAATTATGGATCTAGCTCATGTGCCGCAAAATTTGCCACATAATTTGCAGCTTTCACAAAAATATTGCTTCTAGCTCAAATTGATTAAATATTATTACCAGAGAAAGTAGCACAGTATTTGTATTTTTTTAAGCATAATTTGGTTTTTCATGCCGCATAATTCTCATAGCCCTAGAAAGGGTAAAGCTCTGCACAGTGGTTTGGAGGCTGTCACTCTGAATATGAAATCCATACTTCACAGTTCTCTGTGAAATATTTCACTCAGTTCATGGTTCCTTATAAAACGAGTTTTTATACCACTGCATTTTGTGTAACAAAAGCACCCAAACACATATATGTATGTATGTGTGTGTAGAGAGGTGTTATGGTTAAAAGTAATTAAGACATATATCTCTTCATGATCCCTCCAAATATCGGTGCTAGGACTGCTCTCTATTGTTAGTAAGCACCTTTCACGTGTCACTGTATCCCTGTGTTTACAGAACATGTCAAAAGCAATTTGTGTTAAGTTCAACAGTGTCAGTCCACACCTGTGAAGGGTTTAAAAAATATATATATACATACCAAAAGCCAACAATCTTTGTCTCTCCCTAGCACAAACCAAAACAACATCAAGAATTTCTGGAATCTAACCAAAATCGCAAAGTTGTTTGAAAACTCCATTGCGAGTGACGGCCCCCGGGAAAAGAAAGGCACAGACTAGTCGTTCCCCGGGGGAATTCGTGCCTATACTGGACATGGGTGGGGATAGGTTGTTTGGGGGGGAAGGGGCGGGTCATCTATTTTGCATATAAGGGTCCGACGAGGCGTAAACGGCCTCTTCCAGACCCTGTGCATCACCAGGGTAGGGGCTAGTAAAGAAAAGATTTAATTTGTCCGCCTACCCACCCTACATTGTGAGAGGGTCAAAGGAGTGGGGGATTTATATAAGGTTACAGTTTGTCTTATGCCAATATTAGGACGGGTTGCAAGTTTAGCAGGTTGGGCCGAAGTCTTTGGGGGTGAAAGGTCACATGCGGGGTCTTACACACCCTCGGGGGGGGGGCAGAAGAACGGTACGCAGGAGAAAAAACCAGGGGTGGTACCTTGTCGGGAAAGGATGGAATGAGAAAGTACGGTTGGGGTTGAAAGTTGCTGTGAGAAGTGATTGGACGCGCAATGTTGGGGGATTGTTGTCTTCAGCTATAAATTGATGTTAATGGTTAATAAAATTAATGTGCAACCCTGTCCTAATAAATTGACCTTTCACACTAGTCATGGATCATGGGGTGTTTATTGTAGCACGATGACCCTTAAAGTCAGAGAGGATAAATTCACGCATGGCTGATCAGCGGTGCACACAACTTTGGGGAAAATAATTCCAGGGACCTCATGCCAAAAATATGGTTGTTATGAACTTTTCACTGTTTATTATGGTTCACAGAGTTTTCATTTTTGCGATTTTACTGGAAACAGCTATAGCTGTCTCATAAACAGCATTGTAATCAATAATTCTGTACTTCTCAAAGTGGGCTTCATATTCGCTTATGATTGGACGGCTAAGGCTTCTTGGTATCTTTAACAATTCTGATACGATAGATTTGCTCCCTATTCTTGCGTTGTCTCGCCTCTGAAGCATTTAGGTTTCACTGTTATTGATTGGTTAAGTGTATCCTTCCACTTCTGTCGTCAGGAAACGATGTTTATATTATGAAAACAACATTTGTGCTTTAGCACTCTGTGGGTGTGATGTCCTGCTCCTTTTTCCCTCTCTAGCAATTACGCACGTGCTCACTCTCTTTCCCACGCCTCTCACACCCTGATGTCTCTCTGTCTCCATATTCTCAGTCATCTCTCGTTACTCCTTGGTGATACTAAGCACTGCTGTGACTTGGTACCGTTCTCTCTATCACCCATTCCCCTTTCTGTCACCCCCTCCAATGCCTTTGTCCCACTCTGCTGCCTCCCAACCCCCCCCCCGCCACAGTTGCCTCTGGCAATGTCAGATGCTTTAAAAATTGCAGAGTCATTGGAAAAGGCAATAGTGGTCGCTGTCCATCTTCTAAGTGTATTTTTTATATTTCCAAGATGGTCCCCACTTTGCATGATACAACGTGGGGACATCTTGGAACTATAAAAAATAACGCTCCAAATGGATGAACGTTAATTTCTATAATTTCACAATTGCTGCTATGTTGCTTTACACACATGGCTGCTACATTGCATGATGCAAAGGTCAGAACTTTATTTTCTATACTTTCATGACGACCCCCACATTGCTTCAGCGTGATGGCCATCTTCCAAGACGGCCAGTTGCATCTATTAACTTTACAAAAGTTGACTCAATTTAACAAGCACTGGCAAAGCCAATTGCAAAGGGGGGGGGAAAAGCATTGGCAATGCAAGACCGATTGGCTCTTTATATGGAGTGTCAGGAGGGATTTCAGTCAATTATTTTGCAGTAATGCTAAAATTCTGCATGGACATTAAAAGCGGTTCTAACATTTTCAGGGAGATTTCTAACAAAATCCTCATCAAGATGACTGCCATCTAAATCAGAGATGGGCAACTCAATCTATCAGGAGTTCATAATTAAGAAAATTGAGTTGGTATATAGTAACATCTAGTATTTACAGTTCTATCAAACCTTAAAACAGTGCCAACAACCCTTGTTAGCATGACATGTGGATCGCAAATGAAGGTGGTTCGAATAGGGCGCCTTGTTTGACACAAAACCATGTATATTTTACACTTTTAGTGAAAAATATAGAGACAATCACAGCGATGATATAGGGCTTCTCAGAAGTCTTAAATGTCTCTTAAATGTATATTATTTTGTTTTCAACAGCAGGAATTTTATACGTGGCTGACAGCACTAAGACTGGAAGGATGAAGACATACACAAGGGTTGTGATAGTGCTGTTGGTAGGTTTAGTACTTTCAGACACTAAAGGGGAAGAAGAGTATGCTGCAGATGCCGAACACCACACCAAAGCTCGCTACAGCCGCTCTCCTGACAAACAGAGTACGGGGAAGTGTGCGTACACCTTTATAGTGCCCCAACAAAAACTCTCCGGGGCAATCTGTGTGAACTCCAAGAACCTTGATGGCTCTAGCGTCAACAAAACTGAGCTCCACGACTTGAAGGAGGAGCTTCGGAAGCAGCAGCTGCAGATTGAGCAGCTCAAGCAGATGGTGGATGTGGACGGGACCGTGGTCAACGAGGTCAAGTTCCTGCGCAAGGAGAGCCGAAACATGAACTCGCGGATCACCCAACTCTACACCCAGCTGTTGCACGAGATCATACAGAAGAAGGACCACACACTGGAGGCTTCACAGCTGGAAAACATGGTCCTCAACACCACTGCAGAAGCCCTGAGAATTGCTACCAAGTATCAGGACCTCCAGGACAAGTACAGCCTTCTGGCGTCCGTCATCAACAACCAAAGTGTGATCATTGCACAGCTGGAAAAACAGTGCCAGCAGAAGGCCAGCGGCCAGAGTACAGAGCAGGTATGTTCCTTTCCTTTTTGCATCTGCAGCTAATTTATTTAATATTTTTCTAAGGTGCAGTAAGCCCTAAAGGATGTCAACATGCATAACATCCAACCAATCCATTCCAGTCAACTAAATCAAGCCATGCAATATGAAGCACTTACTTAGCTCTGGTTAATGTGTGCCTCTCACTTATATATGGACACTTGTGTTTAATAAAATGTGTGCTAAGGTGTTAAATGGAAAAGACACACAATTGATGGACAGAATGCAGAACAAATCAAAATATTCACCCCCAGTCAAGAGATCTGGGTTAAATCCATCATTCTTTTGCTCACCATACCACCCCAGTTTAGACCTGGCCATATGCAAATCAGTCTTGACCATGTGCCTCATGAGAACAGTCCAGCCCGAACTGCCAAGCCAGGTCATCCCTGGACCGGAAACAAGCATCCTAGGACCGGTTTCGGGGTTCACCCTTCATCAGCCAGGATAGCTTGAATCCAGTGGCACAGGGAGCCCGGGACCCACATCTGGGCATACCAGGCGCACTTAGGGCGAGAAAGCAAAAGACACACAATTGATGGACAGAATGCAGAACAAATCAAAACATTCACCCCCAGTCAAGAGATCTGGGTTAAATCCATCATTCTTTTGCTCACTATGCCACCCCAGTTTAGACCTGGCCATATGCAAATCAGTCTTGACCCTGTACCTCATGGGAACAGTCCAGCCCGAACTGCCAAGTCAGGTCTTCCCTGGACCGGAAACAAGCATTCTAGGTTTCGGGGTTTCACCCCTCATCAGCTAGGATAGCTTGAATCCAGTGGCACAGTGAGCAAAAGAATGATGGATTAAACCCAGATCCTTGTGACTGGAGGTGAATGTTTGCATTGTCCAACATTCCGTCCATCAATTGTTTCTTTTGCATATGTCGCCCTAAGTGGGAAGGGTATGCCCAGACGTGGGTCCCGTGCTCACTACACCACTGGATTCAAACTAGCTTGGCTGATGAAGGGTGATGCCCTGAAATCGGTCCCAGGATGCTTGTTTCCGTTCCAGGGAGGACCTGGCTTGGCAGTTCAGGCTGGACTGTTCCCATAAGGAACAGGGTCAAGACTGATTTGCATATGGCTGGGTCCAAACTGGGGTGGTGTGTTGAGCAAAAGAATGATGGATTAAACCCAGATCCTTGTGACTGGGGGTGAATGTTTGCATTGTCCAACCTTCCGTCCATCAATTGTTTCTTTTGCACAAGTTGTTGAATGGTGCATGGGATTAAGGTTAGATTTGTGGCTAGATTTAGGGTTAGGCTGTAGAATCCTGCATCAGTATGTTACTAAGAAACAAACTGAAACACCCATTCCAATGCAGTGCATAGAAGATAAGTTTTTTTAATGAATAGGCCACGTTACAACGCATGCGATACATCGCATGCCATTACTACGCGGTCATTACAACGACCGCGTTGTTACATTGCATACCATTACAACGCAAGTTGTTACAACGACTTGCTGTAGGGGTGGTGGTGGATTTTGGAATAGAATAATTTACTATTCCAACTCCATTCTGTGCAACAGCAGGGAAGGTGTTGGATTTTAAATACAACACCTTCTGCCCCCTACAGCAAGTTGTAATGACTTGCGTTGATGTTCCCCTTTTTTTTATATAGGGCTGGAAAGATCAATCAATACTGAAGGTAGTGGGCAAAGCATTCCAGATTCAAAAGACTAACCTCATGAATATCTTACGTGTGGTTCTAATCTTCCTGGTTCTAGAGACTCCGGCCTTACAATAGCACTGCTCCTAGTCCAAGGCTGTGGAACGCTACTCTATGACGGTTGGATCCATGCCACATTTTCAGGATAATCAACAACTATATAAGAGACTACAGCTTAGATTAATTGTACCTTTATGTTTTTCATGCAAATATCTTGACATTCTGGCATGGATTTGACCTTTGTAGACAGAAGTTGAATATCCTTGTTGTTCTATGGCCAAATGAGATGCCCACTTTTTAGGGACCATAGCACAGAGTACATAATTAATGAGTTTGAGAGTTAAGGCCGTGTTCCATTTAATATTCTGGCTCCGATCACAAGCAAAGCTAGAGTCAGTGAGATGCAATCCTATGTGCTGTTATGTTAGAGTGAGTTGGCATTCTCGGACAGTTGAAGGATGCTCCAGGCACTACCGTTCACTCTTCAAGAGGGATGAACTGCTTAACTCACAGAGATGTGATGTGGATGGATTCTTTGGTCATGGCTGCTGGTCAGCAACAGGCATAAGATGCTTGAGATGGCATATTGGATGTTGCAGCTATTTCATACTAGAAAGCCTGCCCATTGTCTGCAGAGAAGGAGCTATTTATTTGAGGCATATGGATGATAAAAAACAAATTAGCATTTGGAGTTTAAAACAGATCTGATGCTGGTCTGCTTCTAGCAGACTACCAAAAATCTCTCATTGATCTGTAGCAGTAGGACCATTAAAGTGCATTTTTGATTAAACATTGCCAAGAAGTTTGTGGTTTGGTTAGTCAATGTTATTCTGCAAACTATTTTCAAGATAAATATAACCTACCATCTCTTGCACAAGTAGCTCATGAGACTGGTACCTGTGAGATTTTGCGCCCCATCCTATAAAATACCGAATGTGAAAAGGAACTTCGAAGTCCAATACACCAAGTCACCTACCTAGGCGGACGTTCAGCGTGACTCCTCTGAAGTAAAGAACCTTCTCGAAGTCCTTGAACAACCACTCTCCATCGTTGGTAATTCAAGACTTTTGTGTGGATTTTGTTTGTGGCCCAGAGGCTTCTAAGGATTGCTTGTTCCTCATTTGCTTCGTCAAAGGTAGTATTCAACTGGTGTCCCTGGGTCCCCCAAATTGAAAACCAGGCACCTGACTCACAAGGAAGCAATGACGGAGCAAGATTCCCTCAGGGAGGTGAGAGGGGGTGGAGACTCAGAACTCAGCAACACACATAATAACACTCAACAAATCATTTTAAAACGGAAAAGTACTTAAATGCGCACAAATCTAAATACTATGCTTAAATCACAAATATATACACACTCTACAGCTGGCAAAACAGCATAACAAACACTAAAGACGATGATATGCAGCACATTAAAATCCCTCCTAATGCAGCCACGGCCGCTGCAGGAAAGAGCGGTGGGGCCAGGTGAGGGGGGGATTTCGAGCGACGACCACGAGGGAAAATTAAATAAATAATTAATTTTCCCTCGTGGTCGTCTTTCGAAATCCCCCCTCACCTGGCCCCACCGCTCTTTCCTGCAGCGGCTGCGGCTGTCCTGATGAGGACCTGGCAGATAATCAATGCAACAGTAGCACACAATTCATAATGGGGATCTACTTTGGCAAAACAAGTCATGTGTTAAACAATGACAATGTCTGTTATACTGTGGCATCTGTGAGGGGCTTAATAAAGACGATGCTGAACCTCCCTGCTGTTCTCTGAGGTCTTGCTTTTAAATGCCGACTAGAACTCTCCTTTGCACCTCAACACATCACTTTTCTACATCCTCAGGACTCTGTAGCACATTGTTCCATTGAGAGTGAATGTTCCAAAGACCTCACCTACTGGCACAACAATTGTGATTATCATGAGAACTTCTTGTATTCAAAGTACTAATATTTTAACTAACTATTGAGGTATTTGAAGAGCACCAGGCAAGGGAGCTGCATTATGTGATTCTTTAGGATTTTACTCACAAATGTGATTCCAGAAACTATATTGATCTTCCTTTAACCTGATTGGTTTGATTTGTATGACTCTTGTATAGCTGCATTCATGTATAGGTTTCATTGTACTTAGCATTATAAACGAAGCCCATTCCTGAGGGTGTTTGGGCTCACTCTCCGTTGAACTTTAGGAGGGTGGTGCTCTCTGATTTATAACTTTGGCTCATTGCTTTAGAGCTGAATTACATTTGTTTCCACATATTCATTTCTTCTATTTTATTCCAAGCTTCAGGCTACTGAATAATTGACTGTCTTCTAGCCGCTTTCTTTCTTTTTTTAATGCCTTTAAATCTTTCAATACATCTTCGTGATTTAACTATAATACCTGTCAGTCTTCATTGTAGAGCCTAAAGTGCTTCACATTAATTGGTAAAAAGTTGGTACATATTAAATTTAATTGGCGACCAGGTCCATTCAAAGAGCAACAAAATCATTAAGAGATTAATAACACAGCTCCTGGTTCATGAGCGCGCTTTAAATTGACATACACAAAATTCCCACCATCACAGTTTACAACCTGCTCTAAATCATGGCAGCATTCCTCTTGTCCCACCAACGTTCAGTATAGTCTACAGATTCCTTTTCCCTCTCAAAGATATTATAGCCCTTTTTGAATGGCCTACTTACAGCCACACTACACAAGTGGGTAATGCAGAAATCAGATATACTTGACCCCAAATCGGTTAAGCAGCTCTGAACAGACATGGTCAGGTGCGGTGGTCAAGGCGCTATTTTGTCAGCTTTGCAACAAGGGTATCTTGCTTCTAATCCCAGCCACCCTGATTAAACATACTGCGTGCTTGTGTGCAAGTCCCTCTATTTCACTGAGCCACCGTTGCAACAGGCGCACAAATACAAATATACAATATTGAGACGAAGGAACACACAGACGAGCCAAAAAATAAAGCGGAGAAGCTCCAAGTTTGGTGAAGGGTTTTGTGCGTCACCCAGGGTGCTGGGTGATGACTGCGCCCTATTGGGTAGGCCCCAGAAAAGACTCGTGTTTCCATCTGAGGTGCAGCGCCGCAGACCGTGGCCGTTGCCAAAAAGCAATTTACTGGAGCCTGCGTAAACAGTGCAGTTATCGACGCCTCACTGCCATGTAAACTCTTCAAAACCCACAATCGGAGATTATTCCTGGAAGCCGGGGTCACCACGGTCAAAGTGTAGGGGAGCGTGAGTGAAAGTCCGCGTTGTGCCTTTCTGGGCTGTTCTTGCCTGCACAACTTATCACAACAATTACATTGTGGCCGAATCGTTCTGCTCCTAAAATCCCCTTACTCCCAAATATTGGCGCCGTAAGCAAGGCCACTGGAATTGTACGACAGTGGGAGCTCAAACCGCGTGGCAAGCTTGGTTCAATTACACAGCAAAGGAAGGGCACATTAATTATGCTTTATATGATTAAAGGAAAACTCGGCAGCCAGACTTCTTGGCATTAATATATAGCTTTTTTGTTTACTGAACTTGAGGATATCTGCGTTATCGCCCTCTGAAGGATGAAAGGCTGAGCCAGAATTTAAAGCCACGCGTTTCTACCAGTTCTCTGCAGTAGCAACAATAACCAACTGTGCTTCTTCACAAGCTTACTGCTTCTATTGCTATCGTTGAGGCCTAAAACTCAAAGATGGATAAGGGGGTGGGTGACCGTCCTGGGCGAAAGTAAAGTTAGCAACTTTGATCAATGTGATAACCGACTTATGAAACAATTATAATTTTGTGAGTAGTTAATGATATATGTGAAACAACTAAATGTTTTGTAGAACTCTGGTGTATTGATTTTCACTTTGGTTTTTCCAGGGATATGCAGAATGAACTCTGCAAAATTTTTGATTCTTACGTTTATTAAAACATAATCTATTGACACCAGAATCAATGCATAAATTCCAAATCAAAATATAATGAAAGGATTACCATAATTCAAATCAATGTATAACATCTAAATCACAAGTGAATTGTAAATCTCCAAATCGCATTTTGATGTGTTGCATCCACATAAAAAATACCCCAAATCAATTTGAGACATTCCACTTACTGAAACATAATTCATGAACAATATCTAAATCACAAATTGATTTGGGACTTCCCAAACTATGAACACGTTTGCAATAAAATAATCACACATTGATTTGATTGTGAAAGCTGAAGAACAAATACAATTTGAATCAGATATCTATGGATGACTTATGAATCAAAAATATTTTATTAACATCCATTAGTCAGTGAGGAAATGTGATTCACAAATCAATATAAGACACCGAAATCACAAATCAATATATGACCTCCAAAATCACATATCAATAAATGACACTCAATCACAAATCAATTAGAAACACCCATATCACAAACCGATAGATTACATTCAAATCACATTTCTAATTTTCATGTCCAAGTTGCCATGTAGATGCAGCCTAACTATAGTTACAAACTGCACTGGAGTGGTGATTTTTTTGTTTTTATGACTCCCTTAGCCAATCGATTCTTAAATTTAAAAAAAACTGCCCAGTTTTTGTGGAGAGGAAAACAAATGGCAAACGTTTATACACAAAGCAGATCTCAAAACAATATCACATACACCCTTTTATCATAAACAAAGAAACATCAAGAAATAGAAACTACAGAGAAACAATCACTTCCAGTCCAGTTCTTAGGATGGTGTATTGTTCGCAGCTCTGGAGACCAAAGCTGGAGAACTGTATCCAGTTCTCGCAGCTGAGCCGGGAGCATTCTAGAATGTATTTGTTGCCGAAGTACATCTGAGAATTTATTTTCCTTATGTTTGGCCCCAAGATCTAGGCTCTGATTACGAGTTTAGGTGTTATTTATCACATGTGATAAATAACAATACCATGGGGCATGTTAATCAATCAATCAATCAGAAGTTTGTTAAGCGCAGCTACTCACCCGTAAGGGTCTCAAGGCGCTAGGGGTAGGGAGGGTGCAGGATCCATTCCATCAAGGAGGGGGTCTGTCGAAGAGCCATGTTTTGAGGTTTCTTGCGAAGATGGGGAGCGATGTTGTCTGTCTGAGGTGGAGCGGAAGGGCGTTCCAGGCTTTGGCCACGAGGAAGGAGAAGGAGCGGCCTCCCGATCTGGTCTTTCTGGTGCAGGGTACCATGGCGTAGGAGAGCTGGGCTGATCGTAGGGTCCTTTGGGGTGCGTGGAATTTGAGTCGGCTGTTCAGGTATTTATCGGGTGCAATAAAAAAACACCTATTACAAGTTAGTGGGGAATAACTTGTGGGTTTTGGTGTTTACGCACCAAAATCCACATGGTACGGTAAATACTGTAGGATATTCCCTCAATAAATTTGGTTGACCTGCCGAAATGTAAATACAGTTAAGGTATTTATCCCATCCGATAATTATCGGATGGGTTAAATACCTACCAACTCATAATTCAGACCCATGCATAAACAGGTGTTTACGCATGGGTCGGAATCTACCTCTTAATCAGGGCCTTAGTATTACATCATGGTATATTGGATGAGAACTCACACCGCCAGTCATCAATTTCTCAGAAGTCCCAAGTTTTTATCTAATTATCTTTCTTCCTATATCCCTATGCACACTCTTTGATGCTACCGAATAATAGTACGCAGCGCTTTTTTTAAAAAAAAAACAATACATTGAGCACAGGTTTTCTTAAAATTATTTTTTTTAAATGTGAAGTACTAGAAATTGGTAGAAAATATTTATTTCGAAAACATTAATCTTATAGTAATATACACATACAACTCCATCGACAAATGAGAACAAATACAACCATTACAATTTCATCACTACACCACTCAAATTCATTGAATATATATTGACTAAAATTTATCTAAGTGTCCTATATCCCATTTCCATAATCCATTTCGGAAACATCTAAGATAAAATAGCATTTCATAAAAACAAATACCATTTTCACCACACATTTCTAAAATTCTTTTGTTCTTTTAAAATTCCCATTTTTGAATAAGCAACATATATCTGACAGTTGCTATAACACTATCGAATTGCTTCACAGTAAATAAAGTGACATGTGCTTCACTCCATTGTCTTATACCACACTTCATAAAGAATGGACGCAGTGTCTTTCTCCTTTCAATCAAATAGAGAGTTTACTCTGTCAGTAAGTGAATAACGGAATGCTTCATTAGGTCTCGCTGAGCCAGGGCGCATGCGCTGCTCTGCGAGACTTTAGTAAGGGGCTTTTGAAAGTGCTCCGAAAGCGGCCACCAGCGTGCGGTTACGCGCACAAGCGCGCGCAACGTGCCCAGCACTTTTTCTCGTCGCGCGCGTGCGCACAACTCGCGTCACCACTCACGTTTTTTTTTTATTTCATTTCGCGGCCGCGCGGCGTTACTTTTACGGCCGCGCGGCCAATGCTTGTTATGCTTGCAGTGAACGTGCAGTTTCTCTCAACACAACAACCTTTTGGTTGTATCCTATCCACAACGCTAAACTTACAGGCCTGCTTTTGTACTACTTGAGCCAGAGGCGTAGCTTCCATTGATGCAGCAGGTGCAGGAGCACCAGGGCTCAGAAGCCTGAGGGGCCCACTGAACCCCAATTATTGACCCTGTTTATTGCTGTATTCCACAGTTCAAACAGCAACCAATGGGTGCAGTTCCTTCCTTGCACCAGGGCCCATGGCTACACCACTGACTGCAGCATGCCTAAATGATATACATGAAGAAGAAGTGCAGCGCGCACTAAAGAAATGAAACCGAGAGACTATCTCCGCGCAGCCGGGCGGTCTCATGCCACATGGGACACCTTCAGAGAGCTCTGGATTTGCGATTAGAATTCTGGGGCATTTATGTCGAAGCGGATAATGGGGAAACTGAAAGTAAAAATTCCAGCTTGTAAAGTGTGGTAAAATGGCTAAAATGCTGAGGCTGTCAGACTGTCACAGGCTGTTGTTGCCTCGCGTGACCGGTTTAGGTAAAACAAAAATACAGTGTTTACCGCACCAGCAGCATATGAAGTCAAGTTTAAAAATAAAAGCACTGGAAGCAATCCAGTTAGTTCTCGTGTTTCTTGCCTGCTTGATTCTCCTTTGCAAACAACCGACCAGCGACCGCATTTTGGGTTTTTTCGGAGAACTCTTTTCTCTCGCATGTACTTTTGTCTCTCATGAGAAAAGAGCACCATGTACATGGCTCCAGGTGTGAAAGCATTCGCAGAAAGCAACGACAAACGCCGTACTTCATTTCAGCAACACTGGATTTCGATTCAAATCAACACATATTTAAAAAACACGCTTTGCTCACAGCCTGACAGTCAACAGCTACAATGTACTCTAACCATAAACAGTGATTAACAAATGGTAAATAAGTGGCTCTTGCAAAAAGTCGACCAGTGTATTATTATACAGCATTATGGTGACTTGATTTCTGATGTCAACACAAATACTTAATTCTCATTCCTGGAGCACAGCCATAAGCAAAGAAACGTGACTCAACTGAAAACTCACACCACACTTGGTACACTACCAAGACAGGGTTTTGCAGTGTTGTACTCGATTTCAAAGTTGGCGTGAAATATTGTTTTGTAGAAGGCATTCTGAAATTTCCCGTCCCTTTTACATCTCACTCTGCCTTGAGTGCATTTGTAGGCCATGTTTTACTAATAAAATGCCAATTAGGGAGTGATCAGCTTAAATGGGCCCACAATGATAAATTTACACGATTGGAAGGCACATGTAACTTTACAATGATCAAATGAAAACTTCACAAAATCAATGATATACAAACTAACTTTTTTCCTGTCTTGACAGAATTCCTTTAGTTTGTAACCTACGCACTCAACAGAATCACAAGTGTATGTATGTTAGGGGCTCTCAAGCTATTTCTACGACTCGTTCCTCAACAATAATATACAAAACAAGCATTGGCATAGCCAATAGGTCTCGCTTTTGGGACATTATAAGTGTTTAGCCATGCAACAGTTGATGTTGCACCAAGGATATTGTGCTGCAGAATTAAATACTTATAAGGTCCCAAAGGCGAGACCTATTGGCTATGCCAATGCTTGTTTTTAAATTACAAAAACAAAATCCATTGTTTTCCAAAACTCCGTTTTTGAAGCCAAAAATTCTCCAACCAGGGGTGATACGATCCGAAGCTGTAGAATGTTGCCTCTCAGTCGTTTGTCGCAGACCTGGGACAACAAAGGAAACAAGACCCCTGCTCCAAGGTACTGCAAGCAACTGGCTATAGAACCTTAGGAGACCAGATCATGTCTGTCACTGACTGCAGAGCATATCTTAACTCTCTCATGGAGAATATTCTTCAGTGCACTCACCCTCAAAGTGTTGACACCCTTGAGTATGTCATTTCTTAGGTCCTTTGTTCCCACTGATAATAGGAACATTCATGAGAATTCATTTGTAAACTACATAATATCCTGCATAGTCATACAAGATATGTTCTCTTTATTAGCTTCTTGAATAAGACCATACACAAATCTAAGTGTGCCTAATCTTGCTAACGGGATCAAGGAGTCAAAGGTAAGTTCCAACCTCAAGACCTGCAGCATTGAGCTCGTTGGAAGCACCAGGAGCGTCTTCAGACACACGCTCTCCAGGGATTCCCAATCAACACAATGGTCCAAAGTCACCAATTCAGCTCCATAAAGGTCCTGCAGCATTAACATCCCTGCCACTGCCTTTATTAATGGGTCCACTGATGATCCTCCAAACCTCTGATCAAATCTTCTCAAGGAATTTACTGTAATTAAGAGTCCAGTTTTCATTTTCGCCATGTGGCTATCCAACTTCAAGTTCCAGGAAAAGGTGATTCTTACATACTTATATTCCTTTGTATGCCTTAAACGTACTTTCTCGAACCGATTTGAAAACATCATAGTATTGGTTTTATCCACATTAATGATAAGCAAATTCCTCTCACAACAGGCATGTAAAATTAGCAATTTCCATTTCAGGACTATCGGAGTATAGGACATGAGGACCAGAGTGTTGACATGCATAAGACAATGGGTATGCACCCCACATTTATTAGAGTCAAATTAATTTGAGTTCCCCAATGTTTTGGGGAGATCTGAGATAAAAAGTCTAAAGAGCAGGGAGGCTGGTCCACACCCCTGTCTTCATTAGTTGTTGACCTAAAATTTATTGGTTAGGATTACTAACCTATTCAGGTCGACCTGGACCCAGTTATTTTTGTGTAATTGTCATACCAGAAATAAACGTTCTTTGGGAATGTACCATCTACCCTGTTTTCCCCACAGAAGTCTCTGATTTACTCGGTCAAAAGCTGTCATGAAATTAACTAAGGAGCATGATTTACCCACTGTGCCTACTGCCCTTCGGGCAGCAGCTCAGAGGGCGAAACAATGGTCGACTGTGGAATCCTTTGGCTGAAACACACCTGCTTTTCTGGGATTCGCCTACTACCAAAGGCCCATGCCTTAAGGAAGATCAGTGAATTTTGGATGCAGATCTTGGACAACACGTCCAGCAAGAAAATCAACTGATAATTGGCTGCATCGTCATGGCAACCTTTCTTATGGTAATTACTGCACCTCGCCAAGAATCAGGGATTACACCATTTTTTCACACCCAGTTGAAACAAGCATTGACAAAGCCAATAGGTCTCGCCTATACAATAGGTATTGGCTTTGGCAATGTGTTTTTTCCACGTTTTACACCAGTATGGCTGTTGTTCAGCATGCCTAAAAGTTAGTGGCATGGGGTATCAGAGTGGGGGGATTAGAGTGTCTTGGACTGGAGTTGTTGGAGTAGAGTGTCCTAAAGTCGAGTAGGGGGTGTAAAGTGTTGTATAGTTGAGTAAAGGGGAGTTGAGTTCAGTGGTAGAGAGAGTCGTATACTGCAGTGTCATAGCGTGGAGTGGCATAGAGTGGAGTGCCGTAGAGTGGAGTGCCATAGAGTGGGTGGAATAGGGTGGAGTGGGTTGGAGTGGATTGAGGTAGTGGGGTAGATTGGAGTAGATTGGGGTGGATTGGATTGGGGTAGAGTGGGTTGGATTTGATTGGAGTGGGTGGATTGGATGGGGTGGATTGGATTAGATTGGGATTGGCTGAAATGGAGTGAGCAGGATTGGACTGGGGTGGATTGGAGTGGGGTGGATTAGATTGGTTTGGGGAGGGGTGGGGTGGATTGGATTAGAGTAGAGTGGTTTGGAGTGGGGTGAATTAGAGTGGAGGGTTGGGGTGGCCTGGACTGGAGGGTGTGGATTGGACTAGAGTGGGGTGGATTGGACTGGAGTGGGGTGGATTGGACTGGAGTGGGGTGGATTGGATTTGAGTGGGATGGATTGGAGTGTGGTGGGCTGGATGGATTGGATTGAGTGGGGTGGACTGAACAGGGGTGGATTGGATTGGGTAGAGTGAGGTGAATTGGATTGCACGGGTGTGGGGTGGATTGGAGTGGGGTGAACTAGATGGGATGGATTAGTTTGGAGTGGGGTGGATTGAAATGGGGTGGGGTAGTTTGGATTGGGGTGGGCTGGGGTGGGGTGGATCGAGGTAGGGTGGATCGAGGTGGGGTGGATCGAGGTGGGGTGGGTTGAGGTGGTTTGGATTGAGGTGGGGTGGATTGAAGTAGGGTGGACTGAAGTAGGGTGGATTGAAGTGGGTGGAATGAAATGACGTGGAATGATGTTGAATGGAGTGGCGTGGGGTGAAGTGGATTGGCGTGGGTTTGGGTGGATTAGAGTGGAGTAGATTGGATTGTAGTGGGGTGGACTGGATTGGAGTGGGGTGAACTGCATTAGGGTGGGGTGGATTGAGGTGGATTGGATTGGAGTGTGGTGGATTGAAATGGGGTAGATTGGATTTGACTAGATTGGGGTGGGGTGGATTGGATTGGAGTGGGGTGGGGTGGGGTGGGTTGGATTGGGGTGGGGTGGATTGTTTTGGATTGGAGTGGGGCTCTTTGGAGTGGGACAGACTGTTTTGGATTGGATTGGGGTGTCTGGAGTGGGGCGGACTGGAGTAGGGCGGACTGGAGTGGGGCAGATTGTTTAGGATTGGAGTGGGGCGGATTGGAGTGGGGCAGATTGGAGTGGGTAGATTGCTTTGGATTGGAGTGGGGCAGATTGTTTTGGATTGCATGGGGCAGATTGGCGTGGGGCAGATTGGAGTAGGGCAGATTGGAGTAGGGCAGATTAGAGTGTGTCAGATTGTTTTGGATTGAAAGGGGCAGATTGGAGTGGGGCAGAAAGTTTTAGATTGGAGTGGGGCAGATTGGAGTAGGGCAGATTAGAGGGGGTCAGATTGTTTTGGATTGAAAGGGGCAGATTGGAGTGGGGTAGAACGTTTTAGATTGGAGTGGGGCACATTGGAGTGGGGAAGAATGTTTTAAATTGGAGTGGGCCACATTGGAGTGGGGCAGAATGTTTTAGATTGGAGTGGGGCGGACTGGAGTGGGCAGATTATTTTGGACTGGAGTGAGGCAGATTGGAGTGGGGTGGAATAGAGTGGGACAGATTGTTTTGGATTGGGGTGCGGCCAATTGGAGTGGGCAGATTGTTTTGGACTGGAGTGGGGCAAACTGTTTTATATTGGAGTGGGGCGGATTAGAGTGAGGCAGATTGTTTTGGATTGGAATGGAAAGGATTGGAGTGGGGAGGATTGGTGTGTGGAAGATTGGAATGAGATGGATTGAAATGGGATGGACTGGAGTGGGCAGATTGTTTTGGATTTGAGTGGGGCATATTGGAGTCAGGCAGATTGGAGTGGGGCAGATTGTTTTAGAGTGTAGTGGGGCAGATTGTTTTGGTTTGGAGTGGGGCAGATTATTTTGAAGTGGGGCAGATTGTTTTGAATTGGACTGGGGCAGATTGGAGTGCTGAAGTTTGCAGTGGGGCAGATTGTCTTGGATTGGGGTGGTGTAGATTGTTTTGGATTGGAGTGTGGTGAAGGCCTACCCTGTGCGTCTGTGAGTCTGGAGAGAGCTGAACACGGACCGAAGACAGGCAAACAGTGTCTGACTTTTGACCTCAGTCTTTGAATGCACATCAAAAGTGATGAGATAAGAACAAGGTTTACTGGCCTGTTTACAGAGGAGCTCACAGGGAGTGAAAACAAGACTGATCATGTCAATTGCTTTTCAGAAAAGAAAAAAAGTAGTTTGTAAAACAGATGATAAAATGGTGACCAGTGGATTGATATAGTACTTGGTACCTGCTCTCGGGGAGGGCTAAACACAGCAAGATGCATCACAAATGCATGCCATGGACAAATGGGAAGAAAGAATAGGAGAGCCACAATAGAGCCAGCAAATGGCAAGCTTATGGGCGGGCTGAAGCCCACAAAGTATATACAACATGTCTCAAAGAGATTGTGCTGTCTAGCCGAGACCTGAAAAGGGCTTAGATCTTTGGCCCACCATAATGAATTTGACTAATAAAGAATTGTTGGCAACCCATCAGGCCCCCTACCAGAAATGGTTTCAAATTTGCATTTAAGCATATGCACTAGATAAATCATTGGACATTTACCTGAGCTCTGCAAATAAATAAACACCCAATTTTATTATACAATGGTCTCCGGAAAAACTCCTAAAATAAACCACCAGCAAATCTTTCTGATGTTGAGAAAATATTTAGATTTTCATCCAAAAAATGAAAAATAATTCCATAACTTCAAACGAAAAAATGAATATTATTTTACATTTTTTGGAGGACAATCGAAATATTTTTTCATTATCAGGAAGGTTTGCTGGTGATTTGTTTTTGAAGTTTTTCCAGAGACCATGGTATAATAAAATTGGGAATTTATTTTCAGAGTAAATGTCCAATGATTTACCTAGTGCAGGCTTCTCCAACTAGTAGCTCATGAGCTACTGGTAGCTCTCCAGCTGCATATATGTAGCTCTCCAGTGTGCACCCCAGCCTACTCAATGAAAGCTTTTGATTGGTTGAAAAATATATGTACACCAAAATTAAAAAGTGTTTATTGGAGACATAAATGTGTGTACATCTTCAGAACTCATAAGGTGATGCTTGGAGCAAAATGGTTACATTTGCAAAATATTTTTAAAGCTGATATTAGAGAGAAAAAACATCATGCAGCGTTGAGGGGGCTTACTGATGATATAATGAATTACATTGGTACCAGAGACATTGCAGCTTTGGCTATTATGTATTACACACATAGAGGCATTCCATATTGTCAAAGCCTTTTCTGCATTATTGCTGGCAACCCTGCCTGATGGTCTGAGGTGATCACTGTTGATCCTCTTGCATGGGGTGGCCACTAATGTAACCTGGTCTCATGTGCTCACTATTACAACACTAATAATATTAGTAGCTCGTGGGATTGTCATTGAACTTAAGTTGCTCTTATTACAGAAAAGGTCTGAGACTACTGATCTAGTGGTTATGCTGAAATGTGACATTTAACCCATATTGTAAGCATTACCAAATTTGGCAGCTGAGGGAATAGAGGCGAGAGAAGGTAAGCAATTTTCTTAATATCATAAATTGTGCAAAGTAGGAAAGCAGGGATTACAATTCAGGACTCCTGATCCTATACTTAATGGCTTTGTCACTACACCATATTGCTGGCATTGAGATATATTTTCTCAAATCCAAAGTCACTATGGCCACACCTAAGCCTCTCTCCACCCACACAGTAAACTTGGCCCAAGATCTTTACATTAAATCTTGAGGGGCCAAGGTTTTAGTAAGTAGCCTAATACCTGGCCATAAACTAGATCTATTTTTGGAAAAAGGTATAATATTTCATTAGCAAATAAGTGGGCGATTGGAATTTAATCTTGGGTGCAAAAATGCAGTTTTTGCAAACACTGTTTTAGTGAGAATGCACAGACTTTCCTGAATCAATGCCTGCAGGAAATACAAAAGCATTTGAAAATCTAAGTCTAGAAACAGTTACTATAGAAGCATGATGTTCTCACTTCCCAAATTATAATATGGTCAATAATCTGAAACTCCCTAATGATCATAGAATAATTCTTACAAACAGGAGTCCATTACAGACTGCTAAAGGAAGCCAAAACAATACAAACAGGGTTTTCAAAACAAAATGGTAGTTTCCAGCGACACAAGCCTGCTTATGTCTCAATTCAAGAGCCCGGTTACATGACGTAAATAAGTAAATTGGGCTAATATCTGAAAATATTTCTGTACAGCATGCACCAAATCTCACTTCAGCAAAGGCATCAAAATGTTATGCCAATGTTTGTGTTATTTAAGGATTTTTCTGTTTATAATCTATATTAACACCTTCCGACACCAATCAGCCTTGCTCCTTTTCTTTTTTTAAGAACCTGGTTCAGCCACCACCCATAGTCAATGTGGTCCCCAACAGCCTTGTGACGAGCAATGGCAGCAAAAGCAGGAACCATTTTGTCTCCATCAACGAGATCCAGCGGGACCAGACATCCGTGGCGTCTCAAGACAGGAAGCAGCTGGTCCGGAAGGTGCTCCCCTCCACCATACTGCCCATGACCACTGATACGCCAGCTACACTGCCTGTGGTGATGTCAGCTCTTCCAACCAGAAAATCAGCTGGTGAGTGACCAAATAAGTGCAACAAACCCAAGCAGGTTATTATGAATGTATTCCAGGTCCCAACAATTAGCAGACCTAAGGATTCAAATTTCCAACCAAAGTTGAATAATATAATAGGTTCTCCCTTCAACTGCTAGCCTGAGAAACATGAGGCAAGGCTATAGAACTACTAAACATACTACATAGTTGTCTCACTACTGTGCTTTTTTACTATTGTTATAAACTAAAAGTGGCTCATTTTATTTATCTCTCCTCTGATTATCTTTGTCGCTGGTCATTCTTAGTCGTCCTCTTCTATTCTACTTACTTGTAATTCTCAAACAAAGTTGTAAACGAGACCTCCAGTAATAATTTTGAACATACTAAGTTTTTAATTAGTTTTACACAGTGACAGCTTGTAGATAAGAAAAACAAAGAGAAAGATATTAGCAACTGATGGTTAATGGACTTATCCTTTCAACGTGATGGAATTTTATTCCCTCATAGAGAAGGCTGTAGAACAAAGGGGGTTACTAAGAGTTTGGAGGATGTCCCATCTGCTTTATTTAGAATGTATACATGGGTATACACTCTAAATAGGGAGGATGGGAACAATTTCTGATGGGTGTCCCACATCCACCAAACTCTAAAACCCACAAAGTTTTGTGATTTCACCCCATGGTTATTCATTGCAATGCCATGGATAAGAACATCACACACTCCTGATTCCTGTCTGTAAAGCTGAAGCAGGCAGATCAGGAGGTGCAAGAAGGACATTTTATGCTAGAATGGGGATATCGTGTGCAGATGCCATAAACTGGAAATTCATGAACACTTTCTGGTCCAGGGAAGACATGGCTTGGCAGTTCGGGCTGAACTGGTCCCATGAGGCACAGGGTCAAGACTGATTTGCATATAGCTGTGTCTGAACTGGGGTGGCGAAGTGAGCTAAAGAACGATGATGGATTCAACCAGATCTGTGACTGGGGGTGAGTGTCTGAAAAGTTTCAGCGCTCCGTCCATCATTTCCTTGTGTTTGCTAACATCATAAGATCCCATGGAATCAACATCATCTGCTACACTGACGACACCCAGCTAATTTTTTCCCTCTCAGGTGACACCGGTACCACCAAGACAAACTTCAAACAATGCATGACCAGCATGGCCAATTGGATGAAAAATAACTGCCTCAAGCTGAACACCGACAAAACTCAAGTACTGATCTTCAGGAATAAGAGCTCACTTTGGGACGTCACTTGCTGACCCGCCGAACTCTGACCGACACCCCTCCAACCAACCACCCTAGGAACCTAGGCCTCATCCTGGACACCAACCTCACCATGAAGTCCCAGGTCAACGTTGTCACCTCTGCATTGCTCCACATCCTCCGCATGCTTCGTAAAATCTTCAAGTGACTCGTTCAAGTACCATCACACAGGCCCTAATCACAAGCAGATTGAACTACGGCAAAGCACTCTATGCTGGCATCCCAACCCATCTTCTTCACAGATTTCAAACCATCTAAAACGCCACCACCAGACGTGTCCTCAACCTCCCCTGCCAATCCCACACCAGACCACTCCTCAGAGCGCTCCACTGGCTCCCCATCCAAAAGTGCTGCCAGTTCACACGGATTCAAGTCACTACATAACACGGGACCTGCATACCACAATCACCGGCTTCACTTCCACCAACCCACCAGACAACTTCACTCAGCATCACTCTCACTCACGCACACCCTGCATCCACAGAAGCAGAACGGGAGGCCGATTCTTCTCCTACCAAGCTTCCAAATTGTGGAACAACCTCGCCCATCAAATCAGGGCTTCCTCCACACTTTTTGAATTCCGCAAGAAGCTGAAGACTTGGCTGTTCAATAAGTCTTCTTGCGGGACCATCGAGACTGCCTCTATTCAGGCCCAGCCTCACCACATGCCTACTCTCACCTACTCAGCGTCTGGATACCCTCACGGATGACAATCAGTGATCTACAAATCCAACTTACATTATATTACATTACATGTGCTGTTCCATTCTTAGTCCATGTCACTCTGAGGCATGAAAAATGCGAGGGATTTCAGCCCTCGAGTCCAACTAGATATTTTTGGCTGCTGAAGCACTCCCCAAACATTAAAAGGGGGTTGTTATAACCTGTCACTCAGGGCCGGACTGGCCTTAGCGCAGCAGCGGCCGGCACGGATCAGAGGTAGGAGGCCGGGGCGGGAGGGGGAGGACGCGGCGGAAGCGGGTATAAGAAAAAAAAAAAAAAAACTGAACTTTCGCCGCTTCCTCACCACGTCTCTCCTCCGTAGTCCTCCCTCGCTCGGCCACAGGAAGCACACCCAGGCTCCCAGTCAGCCAATCACAACCCTGCCTTAGCTGCGTTGTGATTGGTCTGAGCGCCGTGTTTCGGCACTCAGATGCTGACTGGAGGTCTGAACATGTTCTCCATGTAGGCTGCGATGCAGCCTGCATGGAGAACATGCGAAGTATGCAAGACTGATTTGGACGGCCCGAGATACTGCCGGCTAAGCAGTCATTGCGCACTTAGGAGGGTGCTGCCTACCACTCCTCCCCTGCCCCACCCCCTCATGCAAAGCTGCGGAAGTAGGAGAAAATAAAATGATAACGTGAGTTATAATCATTTTATTTTCCCTTTGTTTTAATGCAAAAAAGCAGTGGGGCGACGCTCTCCGCCTTAGCAGAGGAGCGGCCATTGCCGTAGCGGGTCCGGGCATTTCCCCGGTGGGCCTTCAGGGTGGGGGCCGGTTTTGGACCACTGGGGGGCCGTTTTGTTACCGGGGTCCAGGTTTGCAGCATAGCTTCGATAACGGCCCACTGTAACAAAAGCGGCAGCGGTGAGACGGGAGTGGTGCTTCCAACGTCCCCCCCATCCCACCCGGGGTCCAGCCGAGCTGTTTGCCAGGGCCAGTTTCGGTTCCCAGTCCGGCCGTGCTGTCACTGTATTGTGGCTACCACACTAACTGGTCCCTATCTTTTCTGGCGCTGGTCTTGGTCAGGCGTGTATATTAACCGGCACTAGCTTTTAACAAATTCAGTTGAAAGCCAAATCCTTTAATGTTTCTAAAATAGCTAGAATATAATTTTTAGCACTCTTACATCTTTAAAATATCCTGATTAGTATTTTTGTAACCATTTTAATGTGGCACGCTTTAATACTTCGATAGTTGGTGGGTTTCAACTGATTAGTTAGTAACGTCAGAAACGTTTTAAGGCATGGACAAAATGGGCAATTGCCCAGGACCCCCATCTTTCAAGGAGCCCACTGGGAAAGTGATTTTCCCTCCATTTGACCCTTGTTTATTTTATTTCTCTATCTAAACCTCTTTCCCTCCCTAGCTACCTTTTAACCAGTGTCCTGAGCAAGACATAATTCAACAGTTTTTTTGTGACACATTTATACTTTAACATATACATTATTATTGTTTGGCAGCATGCAGGCTTCAATTATCAGAAATGGGAAATAAAAATCAAATGTATTTCATAATTTGGCCCCAAAATATGTCTTTCCAGGGTCTGCCAAAATCCTTATGATGCCACTGAGTAACGCTGCACCCTGTTACATTGCTGATGATTCAAACAGTTTCAATGTTATTGCCATTTGTACGGCCCACCATCTATCTACCTTTGTTGTGACATTGCAGCTCTTTCACTAGGATGGGAGTGACAGTGATTGAAAGGTTTCTATTGCAGACCAAAGTCTAATTGTGCTGTCATTAGCGTGAGTGGGTTTGTTCATGTGTAGGGTGAGTGTGTCGGCTTCAATGAGCTACAGGTGAACGCTTTTGGTATTTGTCAGGTGAGACCAGAAGGTTGTACAAAAGTGTGTGTGTGGCTTGAGGGCGGCAATGGGTGTCAGCAAGTGCTGCCTGGTGCTGCAACACCCAATTAACAGCATAGTTGGCCTGTGTAGTTGTACGATGGTGCATGGTTCGTCCTGTTGAATAGTGCGGTTGTGAGCACGCCGATTATATCTAGAGTCTGCACAATGATACATGTTTACATTCTCTACAGTGCCAAAACATACTAGTATCATGCGTTGAAACTCTTCTACTTTTGGGAAAGAGAACCACGGAATGAGAGAAGAAGCCACTGCGGGATTAGAGAGGGAGGCTTGTGGTTCTTGGCACAAACGGCATAAACAAATGTATTGTGCTTTAATGACCAATCACCCTTAGAGCAACTCAACCAGACATGGTGGACATCACAATCAAAGTTTTACCAAGAATTCTGCTCTGTGTCTGTTCTGCAGCTGACAGGGGTTTCTGAAAGGGGTCTGACCCAGCTGTTAAAACATGAATGTCACTTGATGTCCTGCCAAAACGGCTGAACATTAGACAAACAAACTACTAAGCTCGGTTTCTTTTTAATTTTAACAGTAAAAGGAGGGAGATCGAAAGATTGTTAATTCTGATGCAAAGAAGTCAATACAAATTATCGAGGTTTAAACAGTAGCCTACTGATGTGTACCACTGTATTAAACCACCAGCCACCATCCCTCCACTAACCAACAGGCCACGCGACTTCCCATTCCAAAACTAGAATATATCCACATAAGAATCAAACAATTGACCACAGTGGGATAGTGAAGTTTAAGGTTCAAGTATTGTTTACTTAAAATTATTAACATGAAATCAAATAAATTAACGCATTAGTTAAGCATAGGTTAAATTGCACCATTTTCCAAATTGTAAAAAATGGAACAAATCACTGGTTAACAACATATCACTCAGACTGATCACGATTGTATTACATTTTGCAAAGAATTTTTCAACATCTACCTTCCGCCTCCATATGCTGAAGACCACTGTAGTAGTCAATTACACTGTGGCTGTAGTACCACAATATCGCGATCACAGTATTTTCTGACAAAACTATTGTATCCTAATTATCGTCTACAAAAAATTGCCTAATTGAGTGTACATTTTCTAATTTGAGCTCCAATCAAACAATAGTTTTGATTAATAATTAGGAGACAATATTTATAGAGAGTACAATATTCACCATAGTCTCTAGACGCTATAGTTAAAACAACACAACTCCTGTAGCATATAGAATAGGAAAAAGCAATAAAAACAATAGGAGCTGCCAGCACCGATTAACAATTAACAAAAAACTGGGTGGCTTATTTACAAGCCCCTTGCGCCGGCGGTGCGTCACTTTTTTTGATGCACCGGCGGCGCATTGTGGTGCTCCATATTTATAAGGCCACGTAAAGCCACCCTGTGTGGCTTTTCATGGCCTTGTAAATACGCCCCTTTTCACGCAGCACTTTGCGTGAAAGGGGGTTGCCATGGGTGTTCCCACTCAACACCCATGGATTCTGCCGCATTCCCAGATTTACAAACTTTTGTAAACCTGGGAATGTGCCAGAATCCTATACCTCCCCAGGGGAGGTGTAAGGAGGCGCAACAAAGGGAAATACTTTTATTTCTCCGAGTTTTTTCCTCTTTCTATGCGTGCTGCATTCTGCAGCGTGCACAGAAAGAGGAAAACACCTCTCGTGATTGTTTTTGTGCAGGAAGGTGTCCCTTCCTGCACAAAAACAATCATCCCCGCAATGCAGGCAACCTTGCACATGGTGCAAGGGTGCCTGTGTTGGTGCATGGCAGCCAATTGTGCGCCAGCGCGAGGGAGAGCTCAGGGATACGTCATATTGTTGAAAATATGACCATCCCTGTGCTCTGAAAGTGACGCAGCACGGCACAGCCAAATGGCTTGTGGCGCTCCAATCACTTTCTTGTAAATAAGGCCCAGGATCTTTAGTTTCTTGTGAAAAACCCAGTGATGAAGAACAGCACATAGAACCAATGGAAGGTTATTCCAGGTACTTGCTACAGAAAAATCCCTATCGCCAACATTTACAATCTTGATCATAGTGATTTGCATCAACCATTGGTTGGCAGATCACAAAGTACACTGTGGTTTATAAAGAGTAATGTGCCTGTCTTAAAATTCAAGGGAGGCTTATTGGATTACCTGGTGAACTATATCAAGCATTTGAAAAAAGACACATTCTCTGACAGGAAGCTAATAAAAAAACAAATCAAAATTATTGGGGTGATAGGATGTCTTTACATACTACCAGAAATTAGTCTTGCTGCCATATTCGGAACCATCTGCAGCCTTCTTATTGGTTTGCCCAGGAGGCCAAGGTAGATTGAATTAATATGGTCCAGCCGTGAATTCATCCTGGCTACAAGCATATGACATTCTGCATCTACAAGTTGTAGAATGTTAACGAGGATAAGTGTTTGGTCAGCTCAGTGTAACCAGCATACATAATAGAATTAAACTCCGGCAGAATCTAAGAAAACCCCAGTGGAAACATGGACATCTTAAGTAAAAGTGGTAATAAACACAGAAGGGGGGACACTACACTTGATCTTTTCAGATACATATTTAAAATGGAAAAAGATAACAGATTGCTCCCTCTTGGTCAGAAAACACTTTACCCACTTATGTACAGTGTCTCTGATTTCTGTTTCTTGAAGTCTAGTAATGAGAAAGGAGGTATCAATGGTGCCAAAGGTCGTGGAAATGCCTCCACCATTCTCCATTAATCATCCAGGACTGCACTGCATTGGTCTACAGCCTGCAACACACAAAGATGATGGACGGAATGTTGAACATTGTCAAACATTCATCCCCAGTCACAGATCTGGGTTTAATCCATCGTTAATTTGCTCGCCACGCCATTCCAGTTTGGACCCAGCCATATGCAAATCACCCTCTACCCTATTCCCCAGGGGAACAGTCCAGCCCGAACTGCCAGGCCAGGTCCTCCTGGACCGGAAAACAAGCATCCTGGGACCGGTTTCGGGGCATTACCACTCATCAGCCAGGCTATCTTGAAACACAAAAAGATGATAGACAGAATGTTGAACATTGTCAAACATTCACCCCCAGTCACAGATCTGGGTTTAATCCATCGTTAATTTGCTCGCCACGCCATTCCAGTTTGGCCCCAGCCATATGCAAATCAGCCTTGACCCTGTTCCCCATGGGAAAAATCCAGCCTGCACTGCTGGGTCCAGGTCCTCCCTGGACCGGAAAACAAGCATCCTGGGACCGGTTTCGGGGAATCACCCCTCATCAGCCAGGCTAGCTTGAAACCGGTGGTGTAGTGAGCACGGGTCCCACGTCTAGGCATACCCTTTTCACTTAGGGTAAAAATGCAACACAAAATGATGATTGTCAGAATGTTGAACGTTGTCAAACGTTCACCCCCAGTCAGTCCGTCCATAATCTTGTTGTGTTTGCTATGTTCACCCTAAGTGGCCAAGTGTATGCCCAGAAATGGGTCCCTTGCTCGCTGTGCCACTGGATTCAAGGTAGCCTGGCTGATGAGGGGTAATACTTGGTCTCATCTTGTGCAGAAGGAGAGGCAATGGTTCGTCTGCAGTCAGAACTGGCAGCATTGCTGACTGAGTTCGGGCATGAATGGGCTCACCTTTGGCACCAGCAGGGCTCTCACAGCAAAGTTGAATGCAATTGATGAAATAGTGCCCTGGTACCATGCACATCGCCTGAAAGAGGAAGACTAAACAGTGAATCTCAAATATGGCAGCTCACTATGGATCAACGGATCTTATAGCCAATATGGCTCCCATTGATAGTACAATATTTTGAACGATATTTCTCTTTATGATATTCTGACTTGCACCCCTTTTAAGTTTGGTACCAAAATGTCAATGTCAGAATGTCATCTGCCATAAATATCATGTCCTAAATAAAAATCTACAAAAATATTGCACCATTTGAGCTAATAATAGAAAAACTAATCCCAACGGGACAATATTTCTGTAAGCAATATTTCATATGATATTTCTGTATATGATATCATACAATGCAGGGCTGCAAGCAAAGTTGCTGCATTGCGTGAAAGGCAGACAGCAGAAATGCGCCATATCTACTAGAATGTGATGCATTTCTGCTGCCTCCTAGCGCTGGCGCACTGAGTGCTGTCTCACTCCAACGCAGGCATCCTTGCTCCATGGTGCTTGGGGGCCTGCATTACAGCCAAAACTGATTTTCTGCAGGAAAGGACACCTTCCTGTACAAAATAACAATCATTAAAGGCATTTTCCTCTTTCTATGTGTGCTACAGAACGCTACACACACAGAAAGAGGAAGTAACTAGGAGAAATAAAGCTATTTCTCCTCGTTATGCCTGCTTGAGGGAGGAGCAGGTTCTTGACTTACTCCCATGTGTACAAGTCTTGGTAAATCTGGGAATGCATCACAATACATGGATGGATGCATGGGAAGGACTATGTTCCGCCCATGTAATGTCTTCCCAACGAAAGGCAACGCAAGGCAGCGATATGCACTGCCTTGTGTTACTTTGTATTTACTAAACCACAGAAAGCCACGCAAGTTGGCTTTGTGTGACTTAGTAAATGCCAAAAAGGATTTTGCTTTGGGGTTACTCCATAAAATTGATGCAACCCAGACACAAAACCTTAGTAAATCTGCCACCTAACCAGTGTATATAAAAGACTGCATACCAAAAGGTAAATAAAAACACCACCAGCTGATTCAAAACTTTAGTTTAGTGTTTTTTTACAAGGAAGCTGAAGTTGGGAATCTCTACGCCCAGTAGGTTGGAGCTTATCCATGCCTTGAGAGGTAGATGTGGATCTTTTAAAACCAGCCTCGAACAGCAAAGCCTAATGTTTCATCCGCACCTTAGCCCCGCAAAATAAAGGGCTCTTAGCCTCCATTTTATATACTTCATCCAGGTAATGGCTAAGTAAGTCAGAAAATTCCCATTGTTCATGTTGTCGTGGCATGTTGTTGGAAAAGTCTGAGCGTGTCAAGTCTAGAGCCATCTGGAAATGTTCAGTAAATCACAAAAGTATTGTTATGTTAGGGAAGTCAAGTCATGTTAGAAGAGTCTGAGCATCTAGAAAAGTAAATGCATATCATGGAAGCCCAAGCAGGTCAGGAAAGTCTGGGATTATCAAGAATGTCTGAGCACGTCAGGAAAGTCTGAGTTTATTGGAAGACGTTTTAGTAAATCACAAATGTTCTGTTGAATTGGGGAAGTTCGGGTATTCCAGGAGAATCTGAGCATGTCTCAAAGGTCCTAATTTCTGTAAATTCCATAGCATGTTAGGAAAGGCTGAAAAGAAAAATGTTTATGTAGGCTAGAGCTTTTTCCAGGAAGCCCCAGGAGGAAATCAATGAAAGTGTTAGGGGTACAGCAGATAATCTGATGACTGACGTTCGACATTGGCGCGAGCAGACAGCCATTTGTGCAGTTCAATGCACACCTGCATTGATGCAAGGAGTTAAATTTCTACCGCCCTGCCACTTGAGGGAGCTCTAACTTCACACCAGCTCCTTCAGTGGTTTGAGCCTACTGAAGCAGCCCGGGATCTGCATTTTTAGGTCTCGCCTGGCGTTGCAGCGCGCATGCGCTGCTCACTCTGCGAGGGCTTCTTGTAATCGATACAATTTCAGAAGGGGACTTGAAGCCCCGCCCCTTCTTTTAATTGGTTTGCGTCATTGTGCATGCTAAACGCTGTGTTTGTATTGTAAAGGAGGCTTCTTAGTCCCTCCTTGTTACCGCCCTGTCTCCTTTTTGGCCCCGCCCACCCGGACTGGATCTTTTACTCGCGGCGTTAGACGGTGTCTTTTAATTCCTGGGTGAACACTTTTTTTTGTTCATTCGCGCAATGGGGTGGCGACAGCTTGTTCCGATTTACTTTACTTTAATGAGCGCGGTGCCCGCTTTAGGGACACCGCGCTCACTTTATTTATTTATTTCCCACTACGCTTCTCTCGGCTACTCGCTACCACCGATCCCGTCCAAAATGTCCTCTTCTGTTACTAAATGTAACGTTGTCTGGCGAGAGCTTCTTTACTTTACTTTAATGAGCGCGGTGCCCGTTTTTGGGACACCGCGCTCACTTTATTTATTTATTTCCCACTACGCTTCTCTCGGCCCCTCGCTACCACCGATCCCGTCCAAACTGTCCTCTTCTGTTACTAAATGCAACGTTGTCCCCTCCCTTGAGTGCAGGCAAAACACTTAAAGGGGCAGAGCGACTCCAGACCTGGCATCAGAATGCTCGTCACACCTCCTTTCCCATATTCACACCCCCTTTCCTAGGAACATCCCAGCGGTAGCCAGGTTTTCTCAAAGTTTCTTTCTCCCTTTCCCAAAAACAAACGCGAGAGTACCTCCGGGAAACAGTGGATATTGAACTATGGCGCCAATTAACCTTAGTCGGCCCCCTCACAGCCTACATGCTTGTGAACTGAATTTATCCATGTCACTGAGTATCATGCATGGCATAAGAACCAGTCTGTTTCTGCTTTTAGGGAACTTCTTAGCTTTCTCCTTCTCTCCCCGTGTGCTCTCTCCGTGTGCTCCCCCCAAAGGCTGTGATCTCTGTTTCTCATATACTTTTCCTCTGTCCCCTTGCTGTCTGTTGTTGTCACCCTCGTGTGCTTCTCCCCCCGTTCCTCATGTTACTGTGCTGTGTTTCTCGCACTCTTGTGTTCTTCCCCACCACCCACACCTTTGTAAAACCCCTGAAACAGGCACGAGGAAGCAAAATGAAGTGTTCAATATCGCACACTGCATCAAATGACAAATCTAGGTTGCAATTTCGAAATTAAAACGTGAGAACAATGAATTGAAACGATATTCAAAATTTGGGTTTTGTTACTTTTTATTTCTAAATTAAGACCTAATGCTCAAATAAAAAAGCCACACTGTGGACACACAATTTCTGACTCCCCACAGAAGACTGAAGGTTGTACAATTCTTGAAGAACTATTGAAAAATAGGCTCTCTGACATAAATGATGTCTGTTAATAGAACTTCAACATCAACAGAGAGGCTCTTTGAAATAAATAAACACCCTTTTAAGGTCTCGCTACAGGCAGCTTGTTGTCAATGATGTAGCGCAAAATCCATTTTCATTAGTCAAGTCAGAGGCCACTAAGGAAAGCAAGTCTCATGAACCATCCGTGTTTTCTAGCACGGCATGTTTCCTGCAGCTCCTGCTTCTCACCACACATTTTACGAGCCGCCACCCCTCTCCGGCAATGCCAGACCACCTTTGATTCCCGGCCTTCTCTGTTATCTGCCCAGTCAGGGCATTCAAACATTTTGATCCCTTGGTGACTTCCAGCACAGACAGGCAATGCTTGACGCCAAAAATAAAGCTGTAAATGGGGAGTGCTTGGTTGGATGGAAGGGTGTAGTACTACTGTGTGCCAATGTCGGAAATGACGTCTGACGTAGGGTGCATTCACAATTACTGCTACACTTATATATACAATTCTGCAAACTGAATCGTCCTTAGGCAGTGCAGGAAAGGCAATATGAAACAGCCGCCTAGGGCGCCACCCCTATGTCTCATTACCCAATATGCCAGAACATTCCTCTCTTCCCTATACTCCCTTACACTTCTGTTCCCATCCAGCACTTCAAAGTAAACGTAAGATGACATATTGTTATACGAACATCAAAATTTCCCAACATTCTCTTTTCCTCTCTTCCCTTCTATCTCTCTGAATCTTCCCTCATGTGTTTTGAAGCAGCCTGAGGATGTAACCTCAGCACTATACAAACAACAAACATGTTATAAAATGATATCTTTACCCTCTCCCTTGTTTCCTGTATGCCCTTTCCCTCATCCCTGTTCCCCTTCTTATTTCTGTTCTCTCGTAGTGCTATGAAGCAGCCTGAGGTTGCCGTAAGAGCTATACCAGCAGCTACCATGTCATATGTAATGATGAGGCCGCGAGCGGGTACCACTAGCATACCTCGTTTTCACCATTTTAATCTGTGTCCAATCATCCTAAAAGAGTTACTCTTGGTCAGCTGCCCAGGTGCAGGTGCGAGCCCCGTCGTTTCAACATCTATGGGGCACGGGTGCCACGGGGCAGAGTATGTGTATTGTCATCAGACTGCTGCTAACCTTTCTAATTATGGCACAGTGACATTAGAACACGCCTCGAAAGTGACCTGCACAGACAGCTACATTTGCATGAAATTGCACAATTTGACACTGATTTCCTTTAGAGTGGTAACGCCACTAACTAAGGTAAGTAGCGCCTCAGCTCTCTTCAATAGTGAGTTATCACGTGTCCTTGGGGCACGGAGCCTTCGCTGCAGTGCACACCGACCCTTCACTTCTGCACACACAAGAAAACTACGGGAGGGAACATTCCTGGTGATAGGGATTATTTGCTATTACCCGACTCTCGGTGTCAACATCCAAAGGCTGAATAGATAAATGAAGGCCTGTGATTGGAGCTTGGACTTTGAGCGGATGCGCAGATCTGTGGAACCGTTGTTTAGCTGAGCGATCTCTCCAGCTGCAGCCGTCATGTTTTACTTTTCTGTACTAGTTTACACTGTTCCATAACATAGAATACCGAATCTTGCATTATGCTGAGTTAGAATATGCTTCAATGTGTTGTATTATGATGTGGTCCGTTATGATATGCAACAATGTGGTATCCTATTTGTATACCCCCATATTAGGTGCCTACATATATTCCGAAATCCCCACTAGGCCACGCTTGTGTTTTTGTGTATTGGTCTGAGACCGCACTCTTTGCTGTCTAATGTGAGCAGGTCGGTCCTGGGGAAATGTGTCCATTAGCAGAAGTGTGACAGCGCCTGGTTGACGTGTCATGCCAAAAAATCACTTACTCCTGTATAACATATAAGACCTATCAGGACGGGCTTTGCTGGCTCAGCGCAGAGCCCAGCACCTGGTTTTATACATGCAGTGCTGCTCTTCTCCTCACTCTACGTCCTTGTGTCCCACACTACTGTTCTCCTCACTCTCCGTCCTTGTGACTCACTCTGCTCTTCTCCTCACTCTCCGTCCTTGTGCCTCACGCTGCTCTTCTCCTCACTAACCTTCCTGGTGCCTCAAGCTGCTCTTCTCCTCACTCTCCTTCCTTCTGCCTCCCGCTGATCTTCTACTCACTCTCCGTCCTTATGCCTCATGCTGCTCTTCTCACTCCTTTCCTTTCGCCTCATGCTGCTCTTCTCCTGACTTTCCTTCTTTGTGACTCGCGCTGCTCTTCTCCTCCTCACTCTCCTTCCTTCTACCTCACATTGCTTTTCTCCTCACTCTCCGTCCTTGTGCCTCATGCTGCTCTTCTCCTCACTCTCCGTCCTTCTGTCCCACACTGCTCTTCACCTCACTCTCCATCCTTATACCTCACTCTGCTCTTCTCCTCACTCTCCTTCCTTCTGCCTCACGCTGCTCTTCTCCTCCTCACTCTCCTTCCTTCTGCCTCACGCTGCTCTTCTCCTCACTCTCCGTCCTTGTGCCTCATGCTGCTCTTCTCTTCACTCTCCGTCCTTCTGCCCCACGATGCTCTTCTCACTCCTTTCCTTGTGCCTCATGCTGCTTTTCTCACTCTCCGTCCTTGTGCCTCATGCTGCTCTTCTCACACTCCTCCTTTGTGCCTCACGCTGCTCTTCTCTTCACTCTCCTTCCTTGTGCTGCATGCTGCGATTATCCTCACTCTCTGTCCTTCTGCCTCGTGCTGCTCTTCTCCTCACTATGTCCTTGTGCCTCACGCTGCTCTCCTCCTCACTCTCTGTCCTAGTGCCTCACACTGCTCTTCTCCTCACTCTCCTTCCTTGTGCCTCACGCTACTCTTCTCCTCACTCTCCATCCTTCTGCCTCACGCTCTTCTCCTCCTTACTCTCCATCCTTGTGCCTCACACTGCTCTTCTCCTCACTCTCCGTCCTTGTGCCTCACGCTGTTCTTCTCCTCACTCTCCTTTTCTTTTGCCTCACGCTGCTCTTCTCACTCTCCGTCCTTGTGCCTCACGCTGCTCTTCTCATTCCTTGTGCCTCATGCTGCTCTCCTACTCACTCTCCTTCCTTGTGCTTCACGCTTCTCTTCTCCTCACTCTCCGTCCTTGTGCCTCATGCTGCTCTTCACCTCCTCAATCTCCTTCCTGATGCTTCATGGTACTCCACAAATAACAATTATAATCCAACTCAAAATATTCCACTACACACCACATACATACACTCCATAACACATAGGTACAAAACATTGCCATTTACAACGCCAAAAGCTCAAAATCAAACAAATGCGAGACCTATTGCATTTCCAATGCTTGTTAACAATGGTTGTTAATTACAGTGAAGACAAGACATATCTCAGATCGCTTGGCATTCAGGAAGGTGTTAACGACCTGGCATTTCAAACACAAGCGATGCAAGATCACACTGAGCAAAAATTCGTTTCTATCCTTAAAATAAGGACAGTATAGACATCAGATGACTTTGGTCTACAACCACCGAAGAACTAGAATATACGCCCCCTCAAAAATGGTAGGTGCAATCACACGCACAACTACCTCTGTCTCCAGCGTTACACTGCAGGTAGAAGTGATGCAATTTTCTTGCATCAAATATGAGAATTGTAATCACCCAACACCAAAACACTTCCCACACAAATCACTCTCCAAACCCAAACCCTTCCAACCACACAGCCCAGTACATTAATATAAGGTAGGCGTGGTATCTCTCATTCCTCTTCACTACCTGCCTAAGCGCAACAACAGACGAGAGAATTATGCATGACACCAAAACACTTCCCACACAGATCACTCTCCTAACCCAAATCCTTCCAACCACACAGCCCAGTACATTAATATAAGGTAGGCGTGGTATCCCTCACTCCTCTTCACTACTTGCCTAAGCGCAGGAACAGGCACTTCGGCATGAAGTGTAATACAAATGCAACTATGATGCAAAAAGATGCAATGTTTAATAAATTGCTACCTTTTTACACTTGCTACATTTTGTTCTCAGATGTTGGAAGCTGCACTCGTTTGCTCAGCCTGTGCAAAATGAAACACTCACATGCCCTGGACATGACTCTGGGAGGGGGATTACTGAGTTTATGGGTGCCCATTAAAGTAGAAAACATCACTTAACACTTGCTTTTTAAGAGCAGGGAATGGGACTGGCCTGCTGCTTTTTGTGGGAATTGAGGGCAGACAAGTGTCTGGATGCAGACATGGCTGTTCGAGACATCTGTCATTAATCTTCTGGAGTGAGACAGAGACCTGGGGGTCAGTGAGTTGGAGTCTCCAAAGATTCTTCTATACCTTAACCTGTCTCATGATTTCTACCTCCAAAAGACTCTGTAAATAAGTATGGTCTCTATTATTGGGACTAGCGTGGGCTTCCTGGATGGGGGTACCCCGCTGTGTATAGTGTAAACCAATAAGGTAGAAAGAAGCAGTGGCATAAAGCAAAATGTTGGGGCATCAGGGCAGAATGTGAGGAGAGGCCCAAGTCTCCTGTATCTCACAGATATTCATTAGCCTTGAGCTGAATGGGGCCCCCTGAAGGGTTGAGGGGGGCCCTCAAAGTTTGGAGGTTCACCATTGCCGCAGAGCCTGCGGAGGCCTGCGTTACACCCCTGGGCAGTGGCGTAGAAAGCAGGTAAGCAGAAACTGTTGAGAAGAGACAGACAAGAAAAAGGATGAATAGCAATATCTGCTGTGGATCTAGTAGCACAGTAGGGAAAAGAATGGATAACTACTAAGCGAGTATGGGATAAATAGACAAGCATTGGCAAAGCCGATAGCCTTTCAATGGCGTTAATTAACGTTTTTGGCTTTGCTTGATTGACGATGCAAAACAGTATCGGCAGAAAAAAAAATGAATGGCACACAAAATGAGTCATGCAGTGCATGCGTCATGGTGTGGTGGCCATTTTTTTAATTTATTTTACCATTGCAAATTTTAAAAATGCAAAGGACACAAAATAACTTTTTTTTTCAAAGTGTGGCACAACAGCAAATTGCAATTGCCAGGTCCTCCCCAAATTTTTTTTTTTTTTAAAGAACGAGATAAATATATTTATTTAATTAGATTCTTATGGGTCTCTGTATTATTTATCTATCACAATATGCAAATATTATCATAACTTTTATCTACACGTGCTTCACTATTGAAATATTGAGGAAATGATAAAATTACAAAACAAAAATTGAGTTATAATAAATACACAAATAAATTAGCTTCAGTACAGCAACAGCTGAAAGTCTGAGTTTATAAATCCAACTTTAAATCTCAATATATTATCTTCTTTTTACATGTATACCCTTTCTATGTGCTCATGTATCTATATATGTATTACATTACTCCTACTGTTGAGAAAGGAAAAAAAACTTTCGCTCTGTCCAATGCGCTAATCTGTCTCACCCTATACCTCTCTCAATATAACCTCTACCTCCACTCTTTGACTCATCCCAAACCTCATTCTACTACTATGATCTCCAAAATAACCCTTTCTAGACTTTTCCCTCCTCTATCCCTCCTGGCTCACCCCAAACCTCATTTTACTACAATGATCTCCCAAACAACCCTTTCTAAAATCTTCCCTCATGTACCCCTCCTTTGACTCATCCCAAACCCCATTTTACTACCATGATCTCCCAAATCCCTTTCTAGTAAGCCTGGGCGGAGTGCAAAAAAAAAACTCCTCCATGCTACGTGGAGCTCCACAAGCAGAGGAGTGCACTAGAAAAATGCTGTTCGCTGTAATTTTCAGTGCCGGGTGTTTGTCCGTGCTGTGAAATTATCGCGAACGGCACCATGCACAGTGCAAGCGGGCGCTGCTTCCTCTCTGCCGCTCGAGTAGATTTTCTACTCGAGCAGCAGCTTTCTCAACGTGAACGGATGGTTTCTCAACGCGGCCACCCGCATTGAGAAATCCGACCGCCCGCGTTGAGAAATCTCGCCGGGAGGGATTTCCCTCGCTCGCGCTTGCCAACTTAACAATGCCGAGCGCGAATGAGGAAAAATCTCACCGGGAGGTGGATTTTCCTCACTCGCACTTGCCAATTTAATGTTGACGAGCGCGAGCGAGGAAAAAAAACTCTGCTCCGCGGAGCGGAGTTTTTCAGAATTCCACGAGCTCTGCGTAACGTGGAGTGTGGAAACATCCGCAAACTCTGCGAGTGGAGCAGAGTTCACCGTCCAGACTTACTTTCTAGAGACTCTTCGCTCCTCCATCTCTCCTTTTTCTCACCCCAAACCTCATCTTACTACTATGATCTCCCAAGTAACACTTTCTAGACTCTTCCCTCTTCCATCCCTCTATTATCCACTTCTATCCAACAAACAGATTCCCATGTCCACCGCTCAAATTAACTTATATTTCCCTATACTAATCCACCACTAATCCTTTTGGGATCCAAAGTAGCATGGTACTCGCTGAAAAGCGCTTCAATGCCTTGCCAGGGGTAGTAAGCACTATGGGCCCCATGCATCAACAAAAATACCGATCGCAAACGGGCAGATTCGCAGAATCTGCCCTTTCCGACTGGTATTTCTGCATTTGGGATGCATCATCCCAAATGCAAAAATCGCAATTTAAGTAATCGCTAAATTTGCGATTATTTAAATTGCGATTGCATTTAAGGAATCGCAAATTACCGTCAATTTCATGTTGATGGTAATTGATGGTAAATTGCAATTCCTTAAATGCAATTTATTAACAAAAAAATTGCAATTTCGCAAATAGGAATCTCAAATTACCGTCAATTTCATGTTGATGGTAATTTGCGAAAACTTTGACAAGTTTTTCAAAGTTCCATGTTACACACACACATGCCCTTGGGGCATGTGTGTGCGCAACATGTGGTAAAATGGAAATTTCAGGGGTGCAACAGGGTGTCCTTTTGGCACCCTTACACCCTTGAAATTGCATGTGCAATTTGCGAGTACCTCTAGGCCCATAGTAATGAATGGGAAGCCATTCCTTAATTGCGACTCGCAATTTGCGAGTCGCAATTAAGGAATGTGTAGGAATCACAAACACATTTTTTAGCGATTCCTACATGCATAGGCAATTGCGATTCCATAATTGCGATTCCTAATAATCGCAATTAAGGAATCGCAATTGGCTACATTGATGCATGTGCACCTATATAAATACAATTACAAGGAGAGTTCCATAAGATTGGAGATTTCAGTGGGAAAGCAACACACGAGTGAGAAAGCAAAGAATAAAGTAGGCCCTGAATGCAATGGAAAGATACAAGTCATACCATCAAAAGAATGTTAAAGAAATCTGTGCTCTAGGAGAGGGACAAACAGAAGAAGAGGAATAAAAGACATCAAATAAGAAACAAGAAAATAAGATTGACAAGAAAACCTACCACAGGGAAGAAGTAGGATAATCCAAAGCTCACCAGAAGTATTTATACTGGCCACAACGGGTATTTGACAATGATAGCTAAAAGCTGTCTGTATGTGACATCTAAAAAGAGGTATCACAGGCACAAGCATTGCAGTTGCTCTGTGCAAAGTTTGAGCACTCAAACATGGGTTAGATAAGTCAATCATATGCAAGGTTAGAAGAAATGACTGATCATAAACAATAAAGTTTGCATCAATAAGCACACAGTAGGAAGACTAAAAATAATGCAGCTTATAAAACGTAACAAAAATGTATGGAAAATGCTGCTTTACTAAAAAGTACAGAGGGATGAGCCATCATATTGAAAGCACAGTAGAACACATACTTCATTTGTAGCTTGACCAGAAACACCTGTCTGTTTTTAGGGCTCACCTGGCGTTAGCAGCGCGCATGCGCTGCCCTCGCCATGCGAGGGCTTTTTGGAATCAATACGGATTCCGAAGTCGTGTTTCTGCTCCGCCTGCAGTTTTCATTCGTGCGCATCGTTTGGCGTCACGAATGATGCAAAAGACAGTGTAATGATTGCACCGGAGGCATTTTAATCCCTCCTGGTTGCCACCCTGTCCGCTTTTTTCCCCGCCCACCGGGATTGGATGTTTTACTGGCGGCGGTAGACACTGTCTTCTAATTAGTGGGTAAGCACTTTTTTAGGTCTCGCCTAGCGACGCAGCGCATGCGTTGTCGCTTGCGAGATCTATTGTTGTCGCTTTTCTTTTAGAAGTGGGGTTGGTGACCGCCCTGTCTCCCTTAGGCCCCGCCCACCATCTGATGTCAGCTGCTTCCATCCACCCGGACAATCTGACGTCAGCTGCTTCCATTTACCAGCTTGTGAACGGACAGCATTCTATTTTCACACATTCCCTAGGCTCTCGTTTAATCACATTAAGCACCCGGACCGAACTAACAAACCCATGCTACGGTAACGGGACAGAAATGACGGGCAGTCACAGCGCACGTTACCTTGTTCATCCCATTGCCCATGGTGCCTGCCGCGAGAGGAGGAGGCGGTGGCGCAGAACAGCAAACCACTGTCACTGTCTGTGATAAGGTGCTGTGTGCAGACACAGCAATTAAGTGTGAGCTGTCGCCTTTCACCCACGATACCAATAGGGTTTTCCGTATGAGTAGTTTATGAGGCAAAAACAGAGCTGCACCGACTATAACATGCAGCTGAACTAGTTGAGGGCTGCCCGGAACCGCCTTCTCGACCTCATCATCTTCCCCTTGCCTCCTATCACACGCAGTGGTAAAGCCGGGCCCTTACCGCATCTTTAATGGGTCTTGTAGTTCACCCACCTTCAGAAATCAGTAGGGAGGCAAGTTGCACAACTACAGTCCCCGGCATGCACCGGAGCAGCGCGTGTCTCACCAAAATAAACCGGTGCTCAGGGAAGTAGCGCCTTCCCCTCCCACAGCACATTCCTGGCACAGTGGGCAATAAGGGACAGCGCGCGCTCTTCCGCTTCGAAGACAGGACACGCAGATGGCACTCTGCTGCCCCTTCGCCTCGTGGGAGGGAAAGCGAAGCTTAGGCAAGAGGCGCACTGCGCTGGACACCAGCAAAGAGTCTTTTATAAACATTTTTATTGACAAGTGTTTTTCTGGGCCTGTGATCAGACTGCCGGGTAAGGGTTTTTCACCCCGTTTGGCTGAACTCCTTGGTTAGTTTATGGTCAGGTTTGTTGTCTTTGCAGTCAAGGCACAGCGCTTTACCAAAGACGTATTTAAATTAATAAAACCCGTTGCCAGTTCCATTTTATCATCTTGACGGATTCGGGGCAGGGTGCCCTTCCCAGTTTGTTGACCTTGAAGGCACTTGTGTGTTTGCGCAGGCAGTTATCAAGCCAAAGCAGAGTCCGCGCATTCTTTAAAACAGCTGATCACAGTTGTCGAGTGTCTGCAGACGCCCCAAGTCTCACTGCCTTGCCATTTCACCCTCTCTCACGCGCACACACTCATACACACGCATTCCTCCCTCTTTCGCTTCCTATATCCTCCTTTCTCATCTCCTGTTATTTCTATTTCCTTTTCTCTCCCATTTCATCGTTCTCTTTCATCTCCTCTCTCCCTCTCCTTTCTCGTAGATCTTTCCTTCCTTCTATACCTCACTCGCTCACAGACGCGTACGTTTCTTTCTTTCTCCTCCCTTTTTCATTGCCTTATTTCTTGTATTTCTTTATTTTGCGCTCCCTCTTCCTACCGTTTCGTCCACTTTGTTTCGCTTTCACTTTCTTTCACTCTCTCTCTCTCCCCTCCCATGCATTCCAATTTCCTGTTTTGTTTTCACTTTTGGTCTTTCTTCTCTTCCAGCCTGTCTCACACAACACCCATGTGAACACAGGTCGATCACACAAACGCTTTCACGTGGTCTCTCACGCACGCACACATACACACACACAAACACGCACGCGCGTACACACACTTTTATTTGTTAATTACGCACCTCGCAGAGTAGCGAGACCCAATGCTTTCTCGTATGTTGTGCACAAATCGTGCAGACACACAAACATACCTACATACAAACACTCGCACACGCAACAAAAACTTTGGTAAAAAAAAAAAATCAAATGTATGCAATCTGGATAAAACGTCGTTTTTTTTATCAAAGTTTTTATTCAGTTATTTTATCTAACTACCAGACATGAATGAATACATACATTTATGGTATAAAACATACGAAATCTTTAGCACAATAATAAATACCTTGCTGTATTTTATTTTTATTTTTATTTTATTTATATAATATATTTTAATACAATAAAGGCATTTATTCAACTACCCGGCATGCTTTTGTTCATTTGCCTCTTTTGCCAACCAAGCACAATATATATGTAAATAAACAACCATAAGGTTCTATATAAACGTATATTAATTTTGTAATATTACATGTTCACATAAACTCACAAAACATGGGAGTCAGAGCTCTCTGCCACCCCAGTTTCCGGGCAGAAAGAACACTAGCGCCTAGACTTGAACTGTGCGCGCCTCTCAGCTGCTGCTTGTAGAGTAGACATAAATGTAAGAATACTCTCCGCCACATACCGGTGTGAGTAGGTGAAGAGATGGGCAGGGCCATGTGCTGCGAGCCCCGCCCACTTCACATGCACTGAAGTTATCCCCATTAATGGTATCAATTCACCCAAGTGCCAGGAGTAGTGTGGGAATAAAGCACGTGCAGGGGGTAGCTAAAGGCATGTCTGGGGTAGCAGTGGCTACCTCCCCGATTCCCGACCAAGCCTTGCACTCAGGCGCTAGCACCAGGGAAGACGCCCGTGCAAGGGTCACTTTCCACACTGTGAGCAGCTCCTCCTTCCATGCTTTGAAAATTACAAATGGTGCCCTGGAAACATTTGTTGTAACCGACGTGCAATGCACACGAGCTGCACTATCTGTCACTAGAGCATAACGCGCACCTCCAGTCACGACCTCATAAGCAGTGAACGGTGAAATCCCACCAGATACGCAGGGTATTAGCAGCGCTCTATCATTTCATGGGCGGAAAGAATCTGAAAACCGAGCCCTCAGGTGGGAGAGGACTTCCAGTTGGGCGTGGACAAGGAAACGTGTCATTATTGTGACACTGTCGGTCCTGCCTCAGGCTGTAACAAGCATTTGCAATGCAATAGGTCTCGTATTTCCGAGAGTTTGAGCTATTGGCATTGTAAATGACAATGCCTTTTATTTATGCGTTTGAAAACCTGCAAGCTGTGCGTAAACAAGCACTTTGTACTTATAGTCCTTGTTTATGAGAAGCAAGGCTGGCAGTCTCTTTTACTGCCAGTCTTGCTTCTCTTAAGCAAGGACTATACGTACAAAGTGCGTGTTTATGCACCGCTTGCAGGTTTTCAAAACAAATGAATAAAAGGCATTGTCATTTACAATGCCAATAGCTCCAACTCTGGAGAAGTGTGGCTCAATGGTTAGAGCGGCAGACCCTGATGCAGAGATCTGGCCCGGGACCAGGGTTCAATTCCCGCCTCGGCGGGTCTTGGGCTCAATTTCCTCGGACCTGATAATTCTCGCCTCGGTGCCTATTCTAATCATGGGTCCCACTCTGCAACTCTGGGCAATAGCTTGCTTAATCTCCACAACGGCCCCAACAGCGTTGGGATGCCTGGCTTCACCCTGGGGGTGCCCAGGAGTGGACATTTCACAGGGAAAAGCCAGGAAGGGTTCCACAGCGGTATGCGTACAGCGCCAGGACACCTCTTTGGGGGTATAAGTGCGCTTTACAAGTACGAATTTCATTTCATTTCAACTCTTGCAAATGCTTGTTTATAGGTACAAGCACTTTTATTTTAAGGTTTGAAATATGTTTGTAGCATGTGTGGCTGTAGAAACCCACACTCAGCATACTCCTGTCATCTAGTGTGGGGCTTGGGCATTACAACTTGTTTTTCTTTGAAAAAGCTTCTAGTCACAGAATGTATTGTGGCTCCTCATAGTCCACAATGCCCATGGGCACCGACTACACCTTAGATTTTTTATTTCACCATCGTGTTCGGACGTATTCAGCAGCAGCTCTGAGATTTTTGGGCCTAATTGCTCCACTTTTCAAGACTGATAACTCAGCTAATATTTATTGCTTGATTGACCTGTATTTGAAGGTTCTCCCGACTGGAACACCACTCTACTCCCATTTACCACTTTGCTTTGACACCCCAGCTGCTGTTACTCCAGTGTTCGACTTGTGTGAGTCTTCTTCGACCTCCATTAAGCTCGCCACAGAGAATGCAGACAGGAAGGGGTGATGGAATGCACACCCTTTCAATTTTGTCCATGGTGCTATGCGAAGTACACGCGGGGGGCCAGCATGGTGTTTGCAACATTTGCCTCTTCCCTGACCCAGCTGAGACCTCCTGTGAGCTCTGCCTCGCCATTTGGTGTAAGAAGACTTTGAAGTAGAAAAGAGAAAGGTATTGGGCGCCCTTGAAAATGCAGCAGCAGTCTTCTTCCAACATGCCCAATATTTTCAGCAAACATAACATGCTCAGCATCAAGGAGGAAGTGGCAGGTCCCTCCGGGATCCCAGCGGCTGAACCGATGCCCAGCCCCAAGATGTTGTTACCAAATGCCTCCGAGGAAGATCAGGATGAAGCACCAACAGGGCCCTGCACTAAGAATACATCAAAGGACATAAATATGACTTCAGCGCAAAGGCAGGGGCCAAAGAATAGCTCACTTAAGTGCCCCCATGCTGAGGCAGAGCACCACTCCCACAGGAGATGGACATCAAACCCCAAGAAGGGCAGAAAAAAATATCAGGCTCCAGCCCACTGCTGTCCTTGCGCTCCAGTTAACACAGAAAGAAGGCTTTGGAACGGTGCAAACTCCCAGTAAAGGGCATGAAGCCTCAGCACTTATCTACCCCTTCCCATCCAAAGGGCACGGAACCACCCCCTTCAGAGCTGAATTCAACACAGAGAGCCCCCCTGAGACTGAGCGCTAAGTCGATGCTGGGGGATCCGTTCCAAATCGGAATCAAAATAATCTGAGGCTCCCATCCTTGAAAGACTGGGAGAAGAGCTCGACGCCAGGCAGAAGTGGCTCTACAAACATCCAGAAGCTGGAAAAATTTCTGCTAAGCCTCCCCTAGTAAAACTGTCAAACACGCTACCCCCTATCCACAAAAAATGGGGCTGCCTTTTTAGAGGAGCTCACCTTTGGTGCACCCGGTGCCCAAGAGACAAAATGACAAAGCAATAAGCTGTCCACTCAACCTACCTCCTCCTCCTGCACCTCCACCACCAAGTGGATGAGGATGTGGTCTAACGTCTAGGGCGGTAGACCTCAAATCTGGGGAACTGGGTTCGAGTCTCAGCAGCTACGCTCAACATCCTGTGATTCTGGGCAAATCACTTACTCTACCCGTGCCTAACAAAAAAATTAATATGTCCTTGTGTAACGCAACTGGTGCTCATGTAAAGCGCTCTGAAACTGATACCTTCTGGTCAAATTTGCGCTATATAAAACTCCGAAAAAGAAAAAAGAAATGCCCATACTCAACACCCACTTTTCCTCCCCATCATAATCTCCTTACATATCCGTGTAGTCCGATTCTAACCAAGGTATCCTTTATAAGGAGAGAGACCCTTATGACCAGCCTGCTTGGGCAGGGGATGGGGACAACCCCAGCGATGGCTACAATAATGGAGCCATTCCCAGTTAAATCATTCCAGTTGGATGATAACAGTGCATATCATGCCACCCTTCAGAGGGAGGTCTGTTATGACAAGTCACAACTCTTTCCAAGAAAGAACGTACCATTCAGTTTTGCAGCGTGAATCTTTCTGGATTCACTATGCTGTGCATTATTCCGCCATCTCGTGGTTGGGTCCGGATTCGTAGTCTTTTCTTTGTTTTTGTCTTTTTTTTTTTTTTTTTTTTTTGGCCCAGGTGGGCGGCGACGCCCCACCATTTGGTGTCTTCGGTGACGTCGTCGCGCTTCCGGCGGAAGCTCCCACCTTTGGTAGCCATCTTCAGATTCTTTTTTCCGCCGTGGGGTCTGGATCGTTGCCGAGAAGTTCCAGAAAGTTGGACGAAGAATCTCGAAAAGTCGAAATTTCATCACAGAAGATATACTACTGAGACACCGGACGACGACACTAGTACCGGAGAAGAAGGACGACGAGGTAGAAGGTCCACGACCGAAATCTCGACGCCTACAGAGAATGCGCTCACAGGGGGCTCCTAAGCGCGGTTATGGACAAGACTCCGTTCAAGTTCTGCAGAAATTGCCACCACAAATACGCCCAAAAGACCAGCACCCAGTCTGCAACCTCTGCTTGCCGCTCGACCACGCCAGCGAAGACTGCAACGCGTGCTCGGCGTTCACCCGAAGACCCTCCGGGTGAGAGACAGACAGAGAAGGGCGAATTACAGCATGCAGGGCCAGGGACCAGCACCATCTCTCCGAGACCTGGGTCTCTCGAGCGGAGAGGAGGACAACATCGCAGAGGGACCAGAGGACTGCGCTGTCGTCGAAATCGAAAAGAAAACGTCGAAGGAGGTAAGGGAGTCGTCGACCCCAAAACACCAAAGCGACGCTCGAAAGAGTGAAGCCAGAATCCCTAGCGACACTGCCAGAAGTGTAGCAAAGTCCACCAAGGGAGCGTTGCCGCCGAAACACTCGGCGAAAGCAACAGCACCAAGGGACAAACAGCCGAGCGGATCCTTGGACAAGGACTCTCAATCGGCGAAAGCCTCCGAAAAACGAAGGCGTCGAAGGTCGTCCCCGAAAAGGAAACCTCGACACCGAGAAAGGAAGGCCCGGCGTCTGTTTCGACGACCGCGACCGCGAAGAGAGGCACTGCACCACTCGACGCCGAAAAGGCCCACGAGATGGCGAAAAAGAAGAGGAGGCTCGAGGCAGAGATGGCGAGCATCCTGCAACGCAAAAAGACTTCGACGAGAAGATGAAACAATACGCTATTCCGTCGAAGCAAGCCCACGAGGCAGTCGAGGAGTTCGAGGTCGAAGTCGGCGAGGCCCCGGGGACACCCGAACAGCTCGAAGACCAGGACGAGGAATACTACTACTTCGAGGCCGAAGGCGAAGAAGAGATGCTGTCTTACAGGGACTCGGCGTCCTCTGAAGTACAAGACCTAGACTGGCAAGACCTCGACACAGAGTCACCAGAAGAAGGGGTAGACACTTACCCCTCGAGACCTTCGCCGCCAGACGACATCGGAGTCTACAATGAGGTCGTGCAGAAGGCTGCAAAGACTTATAGGGTCGAAATGCAGGAGGAAAAAGACAAAAGCAGGTTTCCTCTTCGAAACCCTGCTCCCCCAACAGACAAGGAGTCAATTTCTACCCATGTTACCTGGCGTTCTCGACCAGGGAAGGGAGGCCTTCAGGGAACCAGCAATCTGCAAGGCGGTTACCCCTAGGAGCGAAAAGAAGTATAAGCACTCCACAAAAGATCCTGCATACATACAGGGGTCTGTACCAGCAGACTCCATTATCGCTGCAACAGCCAGGAAGAGGGCCGGTGTGCCCACCAACACAGGCCCACCTCCAGACAAGGAGAGCAAAAGAATAGACCTCACAGGACGTAAGGTGGAGAGGAACGCAGCCATACACTGGCGTATCGCCAACTCCAACGCCCTCATCAGCAGGCATGCATACCAGCATTGGGCAGAAATGAGCCAGCTCATTAAGCACCTGCCAGAAGAACACCAACAAAGGGCCAATTACCTAGCGGAAGAAGGCAAGGCCATCGCGAACACTTGCCTAAAGTCAGCCTTGGACGCAGCAGAGAACTCCAGCAGGCAAATGATGATAGGGATGACTGAGAGGAGACACGCATGGCTCAGGATCTCCGGCTTCAAACCAGAAGTACAGAGCAACATCATCAACACACCGTTCGACGGTGAGAAACTGTTTGGAGCAACAGTTGACAACAAATTAACACAACTAAAGACGGACAACGAAACTGCAAGGTCCATGGGAGCGCTGCAGTTCAGGGGGATGAGAAGAGGGAACCCCTCAAGGCGAGCCAGTGGTAGAGGAGGCAATGCACCTACCACTTCACATCAATCACAACAACAAGGGTACCAAGGGAACAACCAGGGCCAAAACCTGCAGGGACAACAGCAGCAGAATTGGCAGTACCAACCCAGAGGACGGTCCTTTCGAGGGCGCGGGTACGGACGGGGACAGGCCCGAAGAGGGGCCAGCAGCCCGCCTCAAAGTGACTCCACACACATAACAAGCCCCCCACCGTTAACACCAAGGTTGAGGGAAGTCCGCAAAAGGAAAATATAAAGAGCAGAAGCACACAGCAAATAACCACCGAGCATACGACACCAGTGGGAGGAAGAATAAGAAAATTTCTCACACAATGGAGGAAAATTACCACAGACAAATGGATACTAAACACCATACAGCACCGGTACTGCATAGACCTCCAAAAACACCCGCCAGGGAGAAGACCAAGACATCGGTCAATACCCGCAAGAGAACTAGCCCTCCTCCGCCTAGAAGCAGAGGAACTGCTACAAAAAGAGCAATAGAACCAGTTCCAAACAACGAAAGGAACAAGGGAATATACTCAACGTACTTCCTAGTGCCAAAGGTAGACGATACACTAAGACCTATACTGGACCTCAGATTCCTGAACAAGTTCGTAAAAACCCAAAAATTCAAGATGACTTCACTTCAGGAAGTAATACCCCAAATCCAAGAAGGGGATTACATGGCGACCTTAGACCTAAAAGATGCATACCTGCACATACCCGTCAACCGCAAACACAAACGGCTATTAAGATTCGTGATAGGCCACAATCACTACCAGTTCACAGTGCTAGCCTTCGGACTAAAGTCCGCACCAAGAGTGTTCACGAAATGCCTAGCAGCAGCTGCAGCGCACCTTCGGAGGAGGAGCATACATGTATACCCCTACCTCGACGACTGGCTGGTAAAAGCAGGATCATACAGACTCTGCAAAAACACATCAAACAAGTCATAGAAACACTGTCCACATTAGGTTTCTCAATACATTGGGAAAAATCGTCAACAGAACCCCAACAAATCAAGATATTCTTGGGGGCACAAATAGACAGCACACAGTCCAAGGTGTTCCCCAGCGACAAGAAAAGTATAGCGCTCCTGAGGGAAACACGTCATTACCGCAAGGGGCAAGTTCTGACAGTGAGGACGGTGAGCAGGCTAATGGGAATGATGGCATCATGCATCCACCTTGTCCCGCATATCAGACTGCACATGAGACCGTTCCAGGAATGGATACAACAGCAATGGTCACAAGCCACAGGGAGTTGGGAAGATCTAGTGGTTGTCACACACGCAGTGCAGAAAGAAATAGCGTGGTGGAAAGAAGAGAACATATTACAAGGGAAGCCATTCACACAGCCAACTCCAACAGTGACCATCACAACAGACGCCTCACAGCAGGGCTGGGCGCGCACATGACCAGACTCCGCGTCAGGGGCTCTGGTCACAACAAGATGCAGTGAAACACATCAACTACCTAGAACTCAAAACTGTGTTCCTAGCCTTAAAAGCCTTTCAAAAGCAGCTTTACGGCCAGCGAGTGCTGATACAAACAGACAACACAACTGCAATGTTCTACATCAACAAGCAAGGTGGGACACAATCAGCACCGCTGTCAAGTCTGGCACAACAGATCTGGAGATGGGCCATCCCTCTAAGGATAGACCTGCTAGCAATACACCTCCCAGGAATAGACAATGTAGAAGCAGACCGACTCAGCAGGCAGACGTCTGCATCCCACGAATGGGAACTGAACCAACAGGAGGTGCAGCAACTGTTCCAAAAGTGGGGAACACCACGGATAGACCTCTTTGCAACACCCCACAATGCAAAATGCCAACATTACGCATCCAGACAGCCGGACCAAAGGTCCCTAGGGAATGCCCTATGGATAAGTTGGTCGAACGAATTTGCTTACGCTTTTCCCCCGATACCACTGTTACACAAAGTACTCAGCAAATGCAGGAGCAGCAGCATGACACTCATACTGGTGGCACCTCAGTGGGCCAGACAAACATGGTTCTCACAGATTATGGAAATGGCGCAGGAACCAGCACACAGGTTCAGCAGAAGGAAAGACCTCCTCACAATGCAAGACGGAAAAGTGCTCCACCCAGAACCAGACAGCCTCAGCCTAGCAGCATGGCTCCTGAGGACCTAGAATTCGCACACCTCAAACTACCTCCAAGCACCATGGCAGTACTCAGAGAAGCAAGGAGACCCACTACAAGAAAATGCTACATTGCAAAGTGGAAAAGGTTCTCACAATGGTGCATTACAGAGGGACTGCAACGAAAAGTCACAAAAGAATCAACAGTACTGCGATATTTAACACACCTACTACAAAGCGGGCTGAGCTACTCGTCACTAAGGGTTCACCTAGCAGCCATAGTGGCCTACACCAGGAGAAGCGGTGAAAAGCTTCTTCACCTCCCAAGTGGTCAAAAGATTCCTGGAAGGGGCTAAAAGAATAGCCCCCTAAAGGATGCCAGCCCCAAGCTGGAACCTCAACACTGTACTGACACAGTTGATGAAATCACCATTTGAACCCATACACAAGAGCACACTGCACATGCTCACACTAAAAACGGCTTTCTTAGTGGCTATCACGTCACTGCGAAGAGTCAGTGAACTACAGGCTCTCACACTACAAGAGCCCTACTTGCAAATACACAAGGACAGAATTGTCATGAGGACGGACCCACACTTCCTGCCAAAGGTGGTGTCGCGGTTCCATATCAATCAAACAATACAGATACCAAGTTTCTTCCAGAAACCTTCAACACCCTCAGAAAAGGCGCTACACACGCTAGACGCCAGAAGGGCAGTGATGCACTACATAGAAAGGACGAAGGAATGCAGGAAAACAAAACAACTCTTCGTTTCCTTCGCAAGCAGTTTCCTGGGACGACCAGTAACAAAAAATACCATTGCACGGTGGATTGCACAAGCAATACAACTCTGCCACAAGCAGGCAGGACAAGAGTTACAAGGGGCCGCCCAGGCTCACTCAACAAGGAAAAAGGGAGCAACGGTTGCGTTCCTAGCGAACACACCTATACAAGACATTTGCCAAGCGGCAACATGGTCTTCCGTGCACACGTTCACCAAACACTACTGTGTTGATATCCAAATGAACAAAGAGGCACAAGTAGGACAGAAGGTCTTACAGCACATTTTCAGCAACCAATGCTCATCTTCCACCCAACCACCGCAATAACAAAACCGCTACTAAGTCTATGCACAGCATAGTGAATCCAGAAAGATTCACGCTGCAAAACGAATAGTTTCTTACCTGTCGGTGTAGTTTTGCAGCTTGAAGACTTTCTGGATTCACTAGCGATCCCACCCGCCTCCGCCAGGAAAGATAACATAGGAGGTTAAGGGTACAACTAAACTACATACAAGGTTTTAAAGGGATCAAAGAATAATTGAAGGATTAAAGGTTAAAGACATAGACAACAAAAAACTGTAAGAGGAAAAGAAAAAAGAATCCGAAGATGGCTACCAAAGGTGGGAGCTTCCGCCGGAGCGCGACGACGTCACCGAAGACACCAAATGGTGGGCGTCGCCGCCCACCTGGGCCAACAACAAAAAAAAAAACAAAAAAAGACAAAAACAAAGAAAAGACTACGAATCCGGACCCAACCACGAGATGGCGGAATAATGCACAGCATAGTGAATCCAGAAAGTCTTCAAGCTGCAAAACTACACCGACAGGTAAGAAACTATTCGTTCCTGCCCATGCTCGTCAGCTCCAGACAATTTCAAAGACCCTGTCAGGACAGCAATTGTCACGCCATAGGTCGAGGTGAAATTTAAATCTTCTCCCAACTCCTCACTTTGCCTCCGCTGCCAGGTCCTCCCAGATATCCTGGTGGTTGCCACATAAAGAACATGGGCCTTGGCTCGCACAATGGGGACGCCCCTGCCTAATAAGGAGAGCAAGCACATCAATGCACCTGGCAAGTGCTTGGTAGTTGGCACAACCACCCAATGGCGTATTGCCGTTCAGTTGGCTTACTGTTGAGGTATGACAGATTTCCCTGAGTCGAATAGGCGGTGCTGGTACAGCACCTCCCAGAGAACTAGAGGAGAAAATTAGTTCCAATGTGAACATCTGCTGCACTCTTGACGCTGCAGCTACTGCCCCCCACAACATAAACACTAGTAATAGTGGCATAGGAAGGGGGTAGAGGAGGCTGTGCTAAAGGAACCTCAACTCCCAAGAACTGATTCGCCCACCCCCCTCCTCCGATCACACAATATCTGTCAGAGGGAGATGAAAGGATTTCCACTCTTGCTAGGAGCAATTCACCCCAGATCATTCTGTGTTAGTGATAGTTCAGCAAGACTACTGCTTAAAATTCCACACCACCCGTCACAAGATACCACCACATTGACACATGCTCAGTCAACAACACCTCACTCTCCTAGAGGAAGAGGTCCAAGCGCTCCTCCAAAAGGGAACACTCCAGCTTATGCCCCCACACTGATGGGCCAAAGGCATCAACTCACTGTACTTCCTTTTTCTGAAGAAAGGTGGTTTCCTCCAGCCTATCTTAGACCTGAGGCCAGCGAAATGTCAACCTGCTGACCTGCCAAGGGGACTTCATGATGGCACTAGACCTCAAGGACATATACTTCCACATACTCATCCACCATACCTATCATCAGTACCTTCTGTTTGTGGTACATGGACAACACTACCAATTCACAGTGCTACCCTTCGGAGTCACTATGGCTCCCAGGGCACCCACGTCTTCCCATACCTTGACGTTTGGCTGATTAAGAGCAGGCAACAATGCCTAGCACATGTTTAGGGGGCTCTAACCCTGCTCCACAGCCCAGGGTTCACAGTAAAGAAGTCCCACCTCCAATGCCAACAGATCCAGCCCTTCCTGGGCTGAATCTTAAACACTGTGACAGGGAAAACATATCTCAACCAGTAGAGAGTGTTGGCATTACAACAGCTCCTGCTTCTTTTTCAGTTCACTTGTCCGCTTACTGTAAGAACTGTAATGAGGTTCTAGGGTATAATGGAATCCTGCATAAGACTGTGCTGCATGCCTGATTACATGTGCGCCCACTCCAACAGTGTCTGATGAGGCAATGGTCACAAGCTGAGAGACAGTGGAAAGATCTACTGTTGATAAAAACCAACACTCAGCTCTCTCTGCAAGGGTGGCATCAACCTGTTACCCACAGGCCTCTCTTAGACCCTTTCACATTTTCACCATTAGCACTGGCAAATTGCTCACTGAGTAAGGCACACATATTAGTGACATGACTGTGCAAGGTACTCGGAACCCCTGCCAGGGTCGACACATCAACTACTTAGAGCTGCTGGCCACCCACCTAGCCATCCATGCCTTTTACAAGCTTGTCATAGCAAAGTGGTCCTCATAAACAAAGACAACATGACAGCCATTTATTACATACAGAAACAGGGGTGCCTTGTGGTGAGTCAAACTCCACCTCAGGGGAGGTATCTATCCCACTGGCGTTTTGTAAATTTAAGTACAGTGAATCATCAGTTATGGGGTCGAGGATTAAACCATCACCCTCTTCCTCACCATCATTGTTTGCATCATCAAGCAATCATTCTCCAGCATAATGACACAGGCTTCATTTTCTTTTTTGTTTATGAATCCAAGATGGTGGATGACATGTAAATTAGTAGAATGAAAAATTGTTAGCATGAAAGTGCTCTCTTTATTATGGAGCAGCCTGGCAGGAAATGGCAGATGTCATGTCTCTCTCCCTCCCTGTCCCCCCCACCCCAAAAAAAATAATATATTTTTTTAATGTTTGGGGGGGGCAACAGGGGTGTTGATGGGATGGGAAAACATTGGGGAGTGGGGCAGATAGAAACTAAATAGAAGCAAAAACAGGAGAGGAGAAGGAAAAAGCAGCACAAGCAGGAGAGAGCAACAAGCAACGCTTGCGGTCGGTGGAGAGAATATACAATAGAGAGAAAGAGAGAGAGAGAGTGAGACAGCAGCATTCGAGGGAGAGAGCAACAAGGGGCACATGGGTTTTTTGGCAGGGGGAGAAGCACACGATGGTAAATCTGAAATATACATGCACTACCATGGAGTATTTAACTAAAAAGAAAATGTAGTTCCATAAAAATGAGCAGTGGAAGGATACAAGTCAACCGATCAAACACCAAATGATGATAGAAATTGTAAATTCAACCAATGGTAAAGAATAGGTGGGATCTAAACCCACTGTAAGGTTTTGGTAAGCCCACAAGAGACAATGTGTGCTGTCTGTTAGGCAAGATTTAAAAAGCAGAACTACTGAAAGAGGAGAAAGGAGGCTTTGAAGGAAAAGGGATAGCAAGAGGTGAGCGAGAAATGGAGAGGAAAAAGGAGAGACAGCAGAAAATCATAAGGCAAGGCATAAAAAAGTGGTTAAGGCTGTCAGATGAAAATAAAAAGTAGAAATTTGTGAGTAGAGACAGGAACAGAAAAGTGAAAGGGGAGATTCCAAAACCTGCCTAGGGCAGAGAAACGGGGAAAGTATGTATGGGGCACTAGGTAGAAAGGAAGCAATGCTGAGGAGTGAGGAAGGAGATAGAAAGATTGGGGGAGGATATAAAGCACTGCAGGAGAAGCATGGGGGTGAGAAGGGAAATGGGGAGAATCAAGAAATACTGAGAGAGAAAAGCATAAAGAAGTGAATGAGAGACAGCAAGAACTGCAGAGGAGAGAGAAAGAATAGACTGCAAGAACATCTGAGGGGAAATAGGAGGATCAAATCAGGGAAATGAGGGACAATAAGATCTCTTGAGGGTAGAGAGGGGCAGCGGCGGAATGGTAAAAGCAGAGATATGAGAGCGCCGGAGAATACCAGAAAGACAAGAACTGAGAGGGACAAAATATGAGGAATGGCAAGAACTGCTGAAAGATGGAATGAGCAGAGGCCAGGATACAGGAGAGACAGCAGGCAGAGAGCTGAGGGAAGGCTGAGGAGAGAGTGCCAGGGATATGAAGGATAAATACCAAAAACTGCTGGGGAGAGAGTAGGACAGGGGTGAAGGGGAGGGACAGACGTTGGCGGGGAACCAGGGAAAGCATGCACTGCTAAGCCGAGGGAGGCTAAGAGTGGAAAGGGGAAGAAGAGAAACTGCTGAAGAAGCGAGACGAGAATGTAAGAAGAGCAGTAACTTCCGAGAAAGAAAAGCATGGAGTGGTAATGGGCGAGATCAGGAACTACAGAGAAGAATGTGGCCTGCCGACCACAGCTGCCGACTTTGGAGCTGGGAAACCAGGATCGTGTCTGGCGTCCGCTCAACATCCTGTGATTTTGGACAAATCACTTAATCTCCCTGTGCCTAGCAAAAAAAAAAATAATGTGTCCTTGTGTAATGCAACTGGTGCTCATGTAAAGCGCTCCAATACCTTCGGGTCAAGTTCGCGCTATATAAAAATGCAAAAAAAAACAAAACGTGTAAATGTTATGTCAATTTGTATAGCGCGCTATCACCCGTGAGGGTATCCAACCGCTTAATGGGTGGGTAGGTGGCTCTCTCCCATGTGAGATTATTCCATGAGCTACACACAGCAGAATGGGATGAAATTCAGGACTGAAAGAGACACTCACACCAGACATTGCTGTAAGAATATTAGTTCATAGGCGATATAGAGAGAGCAGGTAGCACTACACTAAAATCGTATATGTTGCCAACAACATCCCCATATCCATGAAGTTAGTGACCCAAGTATTTTTCTCAGATTACCTGGTGAAATCTCCTCCAACCCCTGCCCAAATGTCTTCATTCCGTTGCTGTTTTATTTTTAGAACAAACCTCTGTTCATTGCTGGTTTCACTCGAGACCAGAGGTTGCACCATAGCAAATGCGCGAGGCACCGTGGGATTGGCATGTCAGCATTCCAAGCCCGACCACAAGATGGCGGGACGATGTGCGTCAACTGAATCTATAAACATTTTCATCAAGACGGAGGGTCTCTTAATCTATAACATTGTCTTTTTCTAAGAACTGGACTGGAGCACTGTGTCCACAATGACGTTCTCAACGTTTTTTTGTCTCAAAAGAAGACGGGGCCTGGGCGGACGAGATTGCTTTTACTCAGCTGTTAGTCTGCATTTCTTTCTCCTACCCTCGGGCTTAGAGCGATGCGATTGAAAGTGAAGTGGTTACCAGCGTCGAGGTCTGTGGGGCTGTTTTTGTTTAGTCGAGGAAAGCACGGTTGACTGCAGACAATTCTGTCATGATAAGCATCGCTTGTAAAAAGCTTGCTTCCCGTACATTCGATCAAAGCGTCCCATGTTTTGAGGCAGAGAATGAGGTATGTTCTGGGAGGATTGCGCAAACTTTGTAATTGACTACAAACGTATTTGGAAACTTGGACTGCGTTGCGTGCAACAGATAAGCGGTGCACATGTGTTTTATATAGGGTGACCAGAATTTTAAAGCAAAAAACCGGGACATTTCCCAAAAATGAAGGACTACAATTTTACTTCAACACAGTGCACAGAATGACAGCGCTCCTTAGCAGAAAATTACAGAAAAGGCAGTAAGAAAATACATAAAATGCCATTTTTAAAGCCAGTGGCATGCCTGTTAATTAAATTGCTTTCCTATAACAGCTGCTAACTATCCCTGCTTTGCGAAACATAAAAAAAAATACCTCCCACCCTTTTCAGCCGACCCTCTCAAAAAACCGGGACATGAGCTTAATTTCCTGAAATCCGCAGCGACAGCTGCCGAAAACCCGGGACTGTCCGGGCAAATCCGGGACGCCTGGTCACCCTAGTTTTATACCACCCCTCTGTCTTCGCCCACAACCACCACGTTCACCGGCGCGACAAGGCAGGACCAGGGTAAAGTAAAATAGTCACAACATATGTGCTTGAATTTTGAAATCTCTGATACAGAGATAGTTTATATCGCAAAATCTGGGCGTCCTCAATTATTCTACCTATGTGTTTGGGGTTTTCACAGGTGCGATGCAGGCCCCAAACGTCATCGGACCACTGTAAAGCTGTATAAGTATTGCCATGGGTCAGTTTAAAGAATAGTACATCATTGACAGAATTCGTCATTCACCTTGCTGAGGGCGTTGCGTGGGAAACAATAAGTTTTTTGGCGGGAATGTATTTAAAAATAATTAAATTCTATATCGGTGAGCGGACTTGAGAGTTCACCAGAGAACACGACGGAGACATTTTTAGTAGTGCTGTTGAGGATACCACACACATTACAATCAAAGTAGGAAGTATATTAAGGAGGTGGGTTCAAGTCGGGGTGTGTTTTTTACCAGCAACATTTTCTGAGGTTTCCAACTTTTGCTCTTGGCAAAGGTTGCGAAGTTTCATCATTTATTTATCTTTGCTTGAAAATATTTTTTCACATTCTGATATAATTTTTCATAGTACCTCAAATAATCGAAACCCACTCGAGCTTGAAAGGGATTTCAGACTTTCTCTACAAGTTTACCTTTTGCAGTGCTTTTCTACATACAATAGCAAAGGTTTGCACATTTTTTCTCTGCAGAATAATATTTTGCATACTTTTCCTTTGCAAAGTGGCGCTGCATGGGAAGAGAATACTAACTGTTTTCTGTAAAGTACATCATATTCAGAACCATTTTGTTAATGGTAAATAATGATATATAGCAGAGATGAAACGTTGTAATATTTGCACATTTTTCCTTAGAACTTGAGAAGTTTGCAAAAAAATCTTTGCTTTGGACACATTTATTTTTAAAAGTAACATACTGGGCATGTGCGAGTTGTACACATTCTCTCTCGGAATTGAGGCAGTGAACTAAAGGCCAGAAGTTACATAAGGAGAGAGGGAGATTTTGTGGGAAGTGGGAACAGTACAGTAATGAGTCTAATCCATTCACAAATCTTTGATCATGAGTATCAGTAACTGACTGCTAGATATTCATGACTTTTTGTGACTTAAGGTCAAATTGCTTTTATTGTATGTGAACAAGAATACAATTATGAAATATGCATTCTGGTGGCATCTATTGCAATCCTGTGGACTGTTTGGGCACATATGATCCGCCTTTCACAGTAAACCTACGGAATGGCTAAAACTTGGTGGCTGATGTGATGGGTGGGCAGGCTGGCTGTGTGCAGTTGTTAAAGGTAAGTAGGCGTCACACGCATGTACAGTCTACCATACATTCCAAGTCTGCCTCCGGTGGGCAATGAAGGGAGTTGCGTGGGGTTGAACTGTAGGACAATGGAGGGGAAAAAAAGTGTTAATGAACCATAAATGTCCCTCAAAAATGTAATTGAAATGGGCAGTAAACACCTGATCCGCCTTACACTCTAGACCTGCCAAATAGCTATAGACATGTAGCAGGGAAGGGAGGGAGAAGGGGCAAGAGAACAGACATTCTGCAGATTAAACAGATCTTGATATCAGTAGGCAAATACAACTGTGACATGGGTCCATCCAAGAAAGGGGTGTTACACCTTAACCATATTCCGAGAGGCACTTCTACAATTGCAACATCACAATTTGGGGAGGAGATAAGGCCTAGTAGTTAAAGCAGTGAATGGTTCATCTAGAAGACCTAACTTCTAATCTTGGCTTCCACACTTGTCCGTGCTGTATAATATGAGGCACGTATACACAGGTCCCTGTGTCACAGTTCCCATGCCAGTAAAATAAAAGTGTTCAGAAAAGCAAGGCAGGCTGGTAGAAAACTCAATAAAAACTTGGAGGCTTACGTAGAATTTCATTGAAAACCACAAATCACTCAAAAAAGCAAAAAAAAATAGTAGTGGTTTATAGTATCAGAAAATTTATCAATCATTTCGGTGCTTTACTTCAGAAAATGTAAGGCTCTGAAACACCCACTGCTTTAAAATAACCACGGAATACAAAGTGGACTGGGGTCCCGTGCATACTGGAGGGTATTCAAGCTTAAGGTTGAAGGTGTGACCTGAGCAAGGCAGATGAGGAAGAACCAACAGCGCCTTGTAAAAAAAGGTGTGGGTGCACCTTTGTCAAATTCAGTCCTAACGATTATGAGGCTAACAGCAGTACAGTGCCAGATTCGTCACACCTAACAGAGCCTCAAAATAAGCAGCTTGTAACATTCAGTATTTCCTCCTAGAGCTGGAGTGGGGCTTTTCTCGGTACTACTGAATGAAGAACAGCACGTCCCACGCTTTATCTTTTACAGATTCCGGGAAGATCATATGTACCTTATAAAGAGCAGTGTAGAGGCTGGGTTCACAATGCGGTAAAATACCGAACCCTCGTGGACTTCCTCCTTATAATCTGCAGCCAATGGTGCAAAAAGACCTCTGAACATCAGGTTAATCTAATCTTCATTCATACCTGAAGTACTGCTGCAATTTACTTAAAAGTGTCGCAATTGGAGGTAATTTATCCATCCAATATAAATATTGCATTTTTTTGTAAAAACTTCCCGTAAGAAACACATAACACTAGAATTGACCACTTTTCGGAACATGCCAGTACAAACATCAGTTTTTAAGTCTGGGTTTTGACAGCGAAGAGTTACAACAGACCTTTTGCTTCAAATACACATAGATTGGGTTTTGGGTCTGATCCTTTCAACCACTGTCATTTTTCAGCCTCTTTCAGCTATAGGCTTGAGACATTGTCATTCGCCTCTTGGCGTAGCCCAGTGAAGTAATGAACTCTCACCAAATGCTTTTGGATGTTTGGGTGTTTTCTTCTGCCTCCTCCCCAGGGCATGCATTATACTGCTGATGGACTACTTTACATCTTTGGACCCTTCAATAAAGTCTGCCTTTCATTTTTTTTGTACGTGTTTATTGGAATTTTTGGTTACATATCATACATGAAAAGTATGCAGTCAACTGAAAACAAAGTGGTTCGACCACTCACAACAATTATTGTAGATAGAAGGAAGGGGCGAAAGTCTTGCGATATATAAAAAACGCAGTTGATCCAATATTCCCAATTTCTCAATGCCTTTAATTTCTTGTCTGGTTTTTAAGTGTGTTTGTCTTTCGTAGCCTTTAGGAAAAAGTTACTTACCTTTATCAATACGTTTGCTGCTTTACCATACTTTTTTTCTTTTCCCACTATGCATTTGTTTCCAAATTCAATGGCAGGAATAGAATCTGAAAATGGCGGCTACGTTGTTGTGCATTGTGGACTTTGGATTTAGGTCTTAAGTCATACTGACTGAGTCGATATCCTAAAAGTTTTAGTCCATTTTAACAATATGCTATTCTGAGCCTGATGACTAGACAACGCAGTGTGTTACTCTTAGGCAGGTTTGTGCTGCAAAAATAATATAATTTTACATAATGCGTTGCATTACGTGCACAGATTCAGAAAATGTATGTGAATGTGCATAATGAGGCAGTGTAGAACTCTAATCAAGAAAATCAGATGCAAGTTTTGATGAAAATATCAATGCTTGACAAATTATCACAATTTGACGATTTAAAATAGTTGATGGAGACTACGCTAATGCAAACTTGCATGAGGTCAGAGGTGCTCAGGGTGCATAAGCTAAAAGAACTGCAGCAATACTAAAAGGTATACAGTTAAAATGAACTTCATTCATAAGAATTTGGAAGAAAAAGCAGAGGGGATACAGACTAAGGTTAAACATTGAACAACAAAGTGTACACCTTGAAAATTGTGTGTTGGCCTTCATTTTGCTTAGGGCAGGCCCTGCTTTTAATTACTAAACCACTAATTTCAAATCCTCTTTCATTTTGAAGCTTTGTCCTCTGCCATGTGACCTGTTTCTTTGCCTTTCCTCGACAACAGGTCCTTGGAAAGACTGTGCAGAAGCCCTCGAAGGCGGCCACGCCACCAGTGGCATCTTCATCCTGAAGCCTCTGAATGTCAATCAAATGATGCAGGTCTGGTGTGATCAGCAGTATGACAAGGGTGGATGGACGGTGGTCCAGCGGCGGCAAGATGGCTCAGTCAACTTTTTCACCACATGGCAGAACTACAAGGTGAGGTATGGAGCAAGACTGTGGCATGAAAGTGACATCCTCATGTCATGTCTGCCAAACTATAGAGATCTCTACCAATAGAGGGTACCCCTGATGGTACAAGAAAAAGCTCCCAGTGGCAGCAGTTGATTAATCATCGGTCCTATGCCAGAGACCCTCCTAATAAAAGACTAGTCATATAGCTCCATGCTGATATATCCTGTCACTGAGTCCATGCCACCGAACCTTCACTCCCAGTTATGTTATATTTCTGCTCCCATGCCACAAACCCCCCTGCTAAAATAGCATTATAACATGCTGCCAGTTGTTAACGGCTCTGAACCAGAGTTATAGGTGAGGAAGAGGGCCTTTAACAACTGGTGTAGCAGGATTATAGTGCCAATAGAACATTCCACCCACTGAGGGTAGAATGTTCTAAATATGGAAGAAACAAACAAAAACATGATGTTAGAGCAGAAGGCTTATACCAACAATAATTGGTCCTGAGCCACTCCAATTTCTTCAATGGCGCTCTCAATATTCCAATGTTCTAATTAATCATTCAGTGGCGGCCGGTAATTTTAGCAGGGAGGTGGGCGGGCAGGCCAAGGAAGCACACATATACACTCACACCCATGCATTCTCACACGGGCACACACATACCCATTCAAAACACTCACAAATTCATGCATTCCACATGTGCACACCCACGCACCAAACATTCAAAAACATAAAACTTAAATGTGCTTCAGCTCGGGAGGTAAGTCTCGGAGGTCTCAGGAGGGTTAGGACTGCTGCTGCCTTCTCTCATTGGCTGAGGGAAGGCAGCAGTCCCTCACTCGTCACAGAGTAGGATGGGGTCAGTGAGGCTGCTGACCCCACCCCACTCTGTGACGAGGTGTCACTGATTGACCCTAGGCACTTCAGGGCTTAAAACTGAAGTGCCCAGGTTCGAGGCAGTCAGTGACACCTCCTCATCACAAGGAGGATGGCCTTTAGACCACTTTCGCCAGGCTGAGAAGGTCATGCCCACAGGGCTGCGACATCCTCAGCCTGGCAAAGTTCAGCTCAGGCAACCAGCCACCTGCGCATTTAGCGCATGTCTAGCTCCTGGCTACCTGTCCTGAACAAGAAGAGTGTCTGTCAGACTGACCTTTTCTCAGCCTGGCAGACCCTCTTCTTGTTGGGGGAAAAAGACCCCTCTTCCCATATGGCCGGGCTGCGGCTGTAATCATTATAGCCCACTGCATAGGGCAATAACAATTTTTAAAGGCCCCAAGCCCACAGCTCGGGCCTAGATTGAGGGTGATGGCTATAAGAACATTCCACAAACTGGAGGTAGAATCTTCTAAATTAAAAAAGGGAGAATCAGAAAGACAAACATTCGAATGTTGGAGCAGAACGTCTGTATCAGTGATTATGGGCTCCGAGCCACATTGTCTTCAAAAGGGCTCTCACTATTCCAATGTTCTAATATATGTTCTATTGTTGATTTCACATTACTTCCTGCTGATGTGTGATGTATTTTTAGAAGTCCCTGTATTTATTCATTTTAAGTATAAACAAACAAAAACACATCATTGGCTCATGACTGAGGTACTACAGCTGCCAATGCTACTGTCAAGGTTAGAATCTATCTTATATCATAACATTGCTTTTTTTCTCATAAATATGACATGTAGTATCCCATTTACTATAACCATTAATCTGGTAAACACATAGGGCCTGATTACGATGTTGGTCGGGGTTGCCTCCGACTGACATTGCCGCTAATACGGAACCGACCGACCGTGGGTCGGAGGTCCCGATGCCACAATTATGATGCGACCGCACATGGTGCGGTCGCAAGCTCCTATTTCTCTATGGGAGCTTCTGCTGCAGTCAGAAACCGGCTGCAGCACAAACTCCCATACAGAAATGGGAGTTTTTGTTAATCCCTGCCATGCGGTGCAGGGATAAACAGGGGGCACCTATGGTGGCCCCCAACCGGAGGCTGCTGAGGCAAGGGGGCCCTGCTAGGGGCCCCCTAAGTCGCTTTCCTACACGCTTTTCATGTTGGAAAGCCAGACATGAAAAGCCTATCGGAAACCAATATCATAATCCTGATGGCGGAAACGCCATTCTTAAGGCTTAAGGGATTACGTGGCAGTTCCGACTGGCTGACGGGCTCCTTGAGCCCTTCAGAATCCAGCAGGAATGACCGGCCAGTTTGACTTAAGACCGCCTACAGTGTAATTAGGTGGTCGAAATTCAAACCAGGGATGTCGGTCGGTAAGCCTCAGACGAGCGGTCGGAGGCTTACAGACCGACATCCTAATTAGGCCCAAAGTCACTGACATGCATGGATTCTTGCAACAAATATTCAGTTTCATGTCACTGGCATTCAGGGTGGTACTCACGCCTGGTGAAAACAGAAGTGCTTGTACAAATAGCTTCCAATCAAAGCAGTCATCATATAATGTAATCAATTCTCGTTTTACACATGTGTACAGCTTCGAACTTTGACAGCCATTTCTCCATTAGTCGTACCCTTTCTCTCCCCTTCCATGCAATGGCAAGCCCCCATTGTGCCAGCAATAACATCAGCAGTGCAAATTGTATCACTTATTTTACTATTTTGATTCGAGACCAGCATCAATCACATGACATTTTTAGGATGCAGAAACCAGTGCTGTCATTTAATCTGTCAAGCACTTCCATCCAGTATTTTGCAATCCTAGGGTAGTTCATTAACTGATGGAAAGTACTGGCTTATTCAAGTTAGCAGTTAAGACACCTATCTCACATAGTCATTAATGTTTTACAGCTAGACTAGTCTCTATGTATGTTCAATACAAAACATTAAATTGTAAGAATGAATCTTGACTTTGAGGATATTTTTATGAGGACATATATTGTCCCATTCTCTAGCACAAAATTCCAAATCAAAGTCACAGAGTACCTTTATGCTTAGCTTTAATCCTCAGTTTGGTCTTCATTGTGTCTGTCATTAATGTTTTGTGGAGGAAGGAATTATATTTTCCACCAGTCGCTAATCTCAGCACGCTCTTCAAAATATTAGTCTCCATCGGTCTATCCCAGAAAGAACCTGATGTATATCGAGCTGCCTTCCATAACCTCAGGCAGCGTAGGCACTATACATCTAAAATAGCAAACAATCCCTTGGTGTCAACAAAGTTTTGTAGTGTTCAATTAAAAATAAGTTGCCTGCCGACATCGAGTTTCCTCATTGCAATTTTGTCACATCCGTATCGCAGATTGAGTTCCAGAAATAAGGCAAATCCTACAACAGTGATTGTTCAGCGAATTGCTCAGCACACTTTTTCTTTGTTTGTAACCCTTCCAGAGATTTCTAGTTAATTATCTCAAGGAAGGTAGTCTGTCAACACATACGACATAATTTTAAAATCTTTCTCTCAGAGGCCTATTGCCATGCATTCCCTCCAAAAGTAACTTGAAGTGTTCATGTACTCCTCAATCTGCCACGCACTGGAGTTGAAATGCCAAGCGATAAGAATCTAAGTTAGGCAGACCCAAATCACCTTAATCCAGCACCTCCTATTTCTTCCTTTTAAGAGCTGGCTGATGTGGACTATTGCTGATCTCATGCCAAAGACCTCCGTGCTAATGAATGTTCTATTGCTGATCCCGTGCCATATAAATTCCTGGTGGTCTCTGTTCTATTGGTGAACCTGTGCCACAGAATTCCCTGCTAATATATGTTCCATCTCTGAATTCATCAGAAAGAACTCCCTGATAATCTACAATCTATCACCAAGTGCATTCCACAGAACAGAAAGCTCCTAGTCAATCATGGGTTCTACATCTGCTCTCATATCATACCCTGTTGCTATATGTTCTATTGCTGAGCCCACAGCATTGAACTTATCCTGCAAAATTTCTGCAGATCTACTTCTGCCACAGAACGTATGGTGCCTGCATACATTATAATAAAGAGGGATTCACATTACCTGCTGGTCATGAGGTGGAGAAGAAGAGACTGTGGCAGCAACAAAAACTATTTTAGTGATTGGAGTGGATGGTATTAAATAGTGAAGCAAAGTAGCACAAAAGGCCCTGCTTCTACCCAACAAAAAAGCAGAATGATGAAGATCAAGTGACTGGAAAGGTATCTACCTCCCTACTAGACGCCTTTTTAAATGTATTGCTTTGCACATCCCATGGAGATTGCTAGATATTCTTGTACATTTCATGTTATCATTACTTTTATATCAATGTTACCCTTGTAATTAATTAATCACAAGCTGCCACTGAATATAAAATGCAACAAAATTTGTCATCTTCAGGTGGATAGTCAAAATACACTTTTTTCTACAGTCGTTTGCCTACTCAGTGCCCCATCAACAAATATTAGGCGGCATCGGCACTCAGGCACCTTAAAGGGTCAAAGGGCTCTGTAGGAGGAGGACACAATAGTATTCCAAAGAGCATCTCAAGCTACGGACCCAATAAATATGTGTTATCGAAGAAGCAAAGACACTGCTGTATATTTGTCCCTACGTTCCTCATTTCCATTTTAGTTCAACAGTTTGATTACCACTTAGCAAATATTTGATATGCATTTGTAAAATGAAAATTTCACAATTCAAGGTTTTTAATAAAATTTGGCATCTGCACAACACCATCATTAATCATGTCCATATAGTTAAATATGGTAATATTTGTCCAAATGTATACATTTTTTCAACAATTTAGAAGAATATTTGAAGCCAAGTTACTGTACACCACTAGCATGTCCCTAAATGCAAACATACTCACGCCTTATAGCAATGTAACAAATTTGATTAAATCCACATTAGAGCCATGTGACATACTCTGGAACCCATACATCTAAACTCAGTGCTACTAGGCCAAAGAATGGTAGATGTGTGCTATACAATACCCAGTGGACTGCACAGTGATCCCAGGCAGGCTCAGATTCCAAAGAGTTTGTATATGTGAACAAGATCTCGCAAAGCCAATAGGTCTCACTTTTTTAAACATTCATTGGCAAAGCCAATAGGTTTTGATTTTTGTTAGGTGAAGTGTTTGGTAATCGTCGGTGGCTTTGTGAGTTTTGCTTCGAGTTGGTCTTCAAAGAAAATACCAAGATAAAGCAACCTCTTGAGCTACAACAATATAAAAGCTGAAGGCAGGGTACCTTTATTGAACAGACTGAATCAGCAGAGTTAAGAGGTACTCTTAAAGAAAAGTGATTGAAGTTTGCTTTCTAAAGGGTGAACAGGAAACTACTGCATAGTACATAGTTCTGACAATGGGCTAGTATTTTTGGTGCATTTGTTAGAAAAGCCAATTTGTCTACTTGTCTTTTTTTGGTAAACTAGAAACCTGTATGTCCAACAACGTTATCACGACACCAAAATAAATCAAATGAACATGCGATTATGATTAGTGAACAGGTTTAGCCTTTCTATTTCAAATACTTTTATTGGTTTTATAATAGTACAATATAACTATGTAAGAGAAGCAATCCTGGATTGTGATAGTATAAAAGTTTGGTATATTGATAGTAGGAGGTAAGTAATTAGTATTTGCGTAATTCCAATAGGCTTGATGAGTATTTGTGATAACAATGTCATTATAAAGTGCGACTTTTCCTGAGGAAAGAAAAACAAGGCAGTAGGAAGGGGGAGGGGGCATTGAGACTGGCAGAGAACTGAGAGGCAGAGGAGAGGTGATCACAAGAAGGGGGTAGGTAGTCTGCTCAGTTAATATGTTACATCATATATTATCGATCGATGTAAATACAGGGATCTGTATCTCCAAATGCTTATTGTATGAAAGCTGTCTGTGTTTTGGCCTGGTGTGGTTGTAATCGTAAAGTATCACTGCAGGTTTTTTTCTAAGTATAAGTTTAATTTGGACCACAGATGTCGAGAGTTTGTGCTTGGAAGTTTTGGTTACATAATAGTGTCAGAACTTCTTAAGACGTAGGCCCAAGTCCACCATATGTGATACGATATGTTGTAATAATGTTTCCATTCACGGAGGATTATTTTAACCACTAGTGTTAATAAAATATCCAAGAGGAGGAATTCTGAGATGGTGAGAGGAGGAGATGGTAGTGATCACCCAGGGGCCTAGTGCAAATATAGTTTGGTTAGGTTGTATACAAGTTTGGAATATCTTGTTAACAGTTTGTCCAATGTCAAACCAGAAAGAAAGAGTTACTGATTTATAGCAGATCATATGTTCTAGGTATCCTTTAACTTCATTGCAATTTACAGCAAATATCTGATTGTAAAAGACTGGATTTCAATAATTTGTCAGGAATCCAAAACGACCTAGGGATAGTCTAGAATTTGCACTGGATTACTACAGGTAATATTTATTTGGGTATGCATTTCCATGGGCCACTGAGGGGTGGTTGTGGGTTGAAGATTTAGTCTGATACAGGCATCCTCACACTTTTTCTGAGTGTTACTATTTGTGTTATTGGTGTTTAAAAGTTTTTATATTTTGAGGCCATCTGCCCAGTGGGATATGTTCTCTATTTATATTTATTGAGTCAGGTGATTTGAGGTAACCTGCCAGAGTTTTGCTGTTCTGAATTCCCACAATTTCTTTGCTTTTAAACTGTCAGCGAGCTCTCTCAGTAATAATTTTGGTGTAGTTGTATTCGAGAGTCTTTAATTTGTCTAGGATGTTTTTACTGTTGCTATGTGTTAGTTGTTGTTTGAGTGTCTTAATCTCTTTCTCTATGTCATCTAGATTGTTATTTATGGCTTTTTTTTTCTTATTTCCCATGCTGCTTATCATGTCACTCTTAATTGTAGCTTTCATAGCAGTCCACAGGGTTTCAGAGCTATGTTCGGTGACATGTTTTCTTTGAAGAAATTGGGAATGCTGCTTATTACATATGCCTCAGAGTTCTGATCTTGTAGATTCTCCTCATTCATTCTCCAGGTTTTTTTTTTTTTGCCACAGGTGGATTTAGATATATTAACATCTATTGATGTACAGGCATGGTCAGAGATTGGTATAGGTTCTGTTTGGGGGTTGGAACAGTTAGGGGTGAGAATGTTGTTGGCTAACAGGTAGTCTGTTCTTGGGAATGTATTGTGAGAGTGAGAATAGAAGTAAATTCTCTTTTGTCGGGTAATAAAGTGTCGAGATGTCATTAATTTTATTTAGGTTGCAGAGGTCATTCATCTGCTTAAGAGATTTATATAGTCTACAAAATAGGATCACTTCCGAAACAAATCCAGAAACCAGTGGGGGGGGCGTGGCTGACCAGCACCCAAGATGGCCGCAAGGGAGTGAAGTTCCGAGCTTCCTTCAAGTAATTTCCCCCATAATCCGCTAAAATATCCGTCGTGCCCGCCGCAAACAGAAACCCGGGAGCCCCATGAGCTCAGGTGTCACCCGGTCTGCTGCTGGTAGAATTCCGTGCACCCTGCCCAGAGATATCTCAGCTGCGACTCTGGGCCGGGACTGAGAGGAGGCTCCGGCCGGGAAGACGTCCGGCACTTCCCTACGCGACATCCGCTGCTGGCGTAGGGGCCTGTAAACCCCGAGCGGTGTCTTTCCTTGGACGCCCCTGTCGCTCCTCTGCAGACGACATACCTTGGCCCCTGGAGTGTCCCCGGCCGCTCGTCGCCTGTGGTCTTGGTGCGGGCGCTGCGCTGTACCTGGTGGGCTCTGGTGCACGTGAGAACAGCAGGAGTGCGTTCGGGGCCATCGGCCTGCCTCCGGAGCTGCGGATTGAAGCGGGGGAGGCGTGTGTAGATTCCTCCCCCAACGTTGACTTTTCTGGAGGGCCGATTGTGTGCCATTTGGAACTTTTGGCAGTTTTCTATCGCCGGGGCCCGTTACTGCGTGTCTGCGCGGTGCCCCTCCCCCATCCTGGTCGACGGGCCTGTGTGAGGCCTCCTCGTTGCAGAGCTCAGAGGGCATGCACAGATCATCGTTTCTCACAATGATCCCGGCCTTTTAAAGTCAGCTAGCATTACTTCGTTGTTGGGGACAGGACTTGGGCGATGAGGTCAAATGCTCCTACGACCCTAAGTACATGACGGACTGCGAGGGATCGGGCTGCCGAGCGTGGGCCTGGCGGACCTGACCCATGACTGCTGGAGAGAGATGGTGGCCCCGACGACCTGTGCTACATTGGTACGACATTGGTGGAGGCTCCCGGCCGCTTGTGATCGGACCGGTGGACGGGGACGCCTCTTGGGAGGTGTGACTGCAGTGTGTTTCGCCCCGCGTTCATCGGAGCACATTGATGTGGAGGTCAGTGACAGGGGCGGCGGTTGGGTCCCCGCTCCCCCCGCATATTGACTTGTTTTGCATTGCGGGAGCCCCCCCCTTCCTCCCCCTTGGGGAGGAAAGTGTCATTGACATTGTCCCCGCCGGTTTGCCGCCCTCTGCCACCGGGTTGCTGGCAAGCCCGGGTGGGCCGTTTCTTGAGCAGCAAGGCCTAGAAGGGAATCCGTTACTGCTTATCCTGCGATTTCCTGAGGGACCAATTTATAAGCACAACAATCGGCGTGGGGGTTCTTGAAGGCGTGGCCCCCCGCGGCTCTGGCGGCTCTACTTTGGGTGAGCCCGATAGCACGTGTCACACACAGGCTGCACTGGGACCCTTGGAAGGGTCGGCCCATAAACAGTAAAACTGATACTGAGTGTCGAGTTGGTCCATTGGGTTGACGGGGTCAGGCGTAAAATCTCCCCCAAGCCACAATAACGCGCCTCCAGCAGTCTTCATAGTCCAGGTACGGACTGTTTCTTGGGTCAGAGACCATCATTTCGTAGCCCATCCTGCCACGATGGCCACTGCAAGGGGTTCGAAACAGACCCATGTCACAAAATTAGCAAAGTGTGCGCACAGCAAGTCGGAAGAGGCGGAGGAGCGACAGGACTCCTTGGAACCCAAACAACACTCTGAAGACGGGGCCTCGACCCTGACCTTGGTGGATGTAATGGAGGTGATCCAGGGGGTCCGAACCGCATTGGAAAATAAGATTGACACAGTGTCCACCGAAATTACTTTGATACGTGCAGACCTGAGGAACATGGGTGACAGGGTCAAGGCGACTGAGGATTCTGTTACTACCCTTCAGCACTCTACCAAAACGCTGGAGACTACGGTTAAACGCCTACAGACCCAGACTTCAGACCGTGAAGCTAAGCTAGAGGATTATGAGGGGCGGGCTCGAAGAAACAACGTTCGAATTTTGGGAGTGCCCGAAAAAGCGGAGGGTCAAGCTGCAGACCTTTTTGTTGAGGACCTGATCCAAAAACATTTGCAACCTCGCTCCCTCTCAAACTAATTTTCTGTAGAGTTCCTGGAGGTCCACCTAAACCTCGGGCCCTACCACGTCCAATACTCGCAAGAATTTTCAACTTCCGAGATAGGGACAATATTTTACAGGCAGCTAGGGCCGCTCGGCCACTTAAATTTGAGAACTCCACCATCACCTTCTTTCCCGACTTCACTTATAAAGTGCAATTGAAGCATGAGTCCTTCTTGGAAGTCAAACGGGCTCTCAGAAGCCATAACCTAAAATATGCAATGCTTTTCCCGGAGAAACTTCGTGTACAGGCGGATGGAAAGTCGTGGTTCTTCCATACTCCAGACGACGCTTGGAACTGGAGAGGTGGCGAGCTACCAACGTACAGAAATACTCTCTGCAACCTGGTGAACATGGAACAGAGGATAGTTCGGACTGAAACATTCACACCAAGAGAGACTGCATCATGGCTGTCATCGGTTTTACAGTAAGAAGTCGGCCACGCACGTGAAAGTCAGTAAGGTCTTTTGTGTAGTTCTGGGACATATGGGCGGACAAAACTACAAAGAAATGTTGAGTGATTATTTTTGATTAAAGACTTTGTTCGCCTCTGCAGTTTTCCAAGTTTTGCATGCTTGGGCCTTGATTCATAGTGATCCTAGACTCAGTCCTGACAATTGGACAGTCGTAGGGGGGAGGGGGAGTGTTTAATGTAACCAGGGTGCACTTGAATACGCATAGAGGTAGAATTTTATTATGTTTGCGCTTGGGCAAAAAACACTGCCTTTTTGGGGGGGATAGAGGCCACTCTCTTGGACTGTTTAGGCTGAGTAGCGTTCCCCTATACATGGTTTTCTTATTTTTGGGTATACAGGCGCTCTGCAAAAGTGGGGGTGGGCAGTTCTAGAGTCCACGTTGCAGGGAGGCAGGGTGGAGGGGGCTCCAGGGAGTTACAGGGGTTTTGTTTGTATTTTACTTTTTAGTTCAGTATGCAGTCATCAATTGGGTCATCAAGATGGCGCTTCTGTACTTTCTCATGTCCAAATGTGTGTTATTTTCATCATGGAGCTAGATGGGCCAGGGCCGATTATACCTACAGGGGTTCCTTGTTTTTCCTTACAGTTTAATATGCAGTACGTCAATTGGGTCGTCAATATGGTGCTTCTGTGCTTTCTCAGGTCCAGATGTGCATTGCCTTTATTATGGAGCTAGATGGGCCAGAGTCGATTATACCTACAGTTGTTCCTTGTTTGCTGGGGAGGGAACTTCCGATTCACAGAGTTTAAATGAGTGTTGATAGTATTTCGAGTCCACTAAAGGGTTGCCTTAAATTACTCTCATGGAACGTGAATGGGTTAGGCGATCGCATCAAGAGGGCATAGTGTTGCAATATTTAAACGACACTCCCCGACATCGTTTTGCTCCAAGAGACACACATACATGGCAATTCCTACTGTGCACTTAATAGATGGGGTTATAAACTGATTGCTCATGCAGGATACACTCGAGGTTCCAGAGGGGTGGGAATTCTAGTGCGTACCTCCCTCCCACTTCAGGTGCACAAAGTTACGGGAGACCCTCTTGGTAGATTCGTTTCAATTTCGGGGCAATGGGAGGGAAGGTCCCTAAACGTTACTTCTATCTATGTGCCCCCAAACTTCATTCCTCTACCTTGACCGACCTTGGTCCACATATGCTTAACCTGCCCGAGGGCGACATACTGGTGGGAGGGGTTTGTAATGGTGCACTTAACGGTGACCTTGATCGACTGCCGTCCAGACATGGGGAGTCACCTGGTAAGCTTCTGACAGATTTTCTAGAGGCCATGGGACTGATCGATGTATGGCGTATTTGCCATCCTACAGCTAGACAATACACCTTTCATTCCGGGGTGCACGGGAGTATGTCCTGTATTGACTATCTTTTCTGCAAAGCCACCCAACTTCCTAAATTTGGTGAGATTAGTTTTCTCCCCAGGGGAATTTCCGATCATTCCCCGATTGTGACCTACTACGGGGGTATATCGCCCCCCCCGGTCGTGAGATGGTGCTCAATCCATGGTATCTTCGCATACCAGCAATACGCGATAAATTGACCGTGGCTACTCAATCTTATTTTACTGAAAACGAGGGCTCAGTAGACTCTGACGTAACATTGTGGGAGGCATACAAGGCTGTGATTCGAGGTTGCGGAGTGGCGGCAGTTGCAGAACACAAGAAAGAGAAGCGTAGACAGCTTGAAGATATAGAGAGAGAGGTGGAATTGCTTGAGGCAGAGATGGCTACAACTGCTTCCTCCAACGCCTCACATAAATTGGCCATTAAACAAAAAGAATATAGAGATATTGCGGAGGATGCCGCTAGAACTCAATATCGTGCCACTCAACATCGCATATATGATATCGGTGATAAAGCCAGCAAGTTGTTAGCATGGTTGGATAAGAGAGAGTTAGCCAATAGGTGGGTAGCTGAAATTTCGGACTTGCAGGGCACCTGTCATCACGACAGAGTCAGCATTGCGGAAACATTTGCCAGACAATTCAAAATGGTCTATGCCCCCTCGCTCGTGTCTACCCAGGATGCAGCAGCGGAATTTCTTTCCACGATGCCTTTGCCACAATTGGACCCCCAAAAGGTGACGGATCTCGACGCTGATCTGACTACTACAGAGGTGTCTAATGCGATAGGCACGTTGCAGTCCGGGAAAGCTATGGGCCCGAGTGGCCTCCCAATCGAGCTCTATAAATCTACTGCCTCGGTTATCGCACCATTTTTAGTGCGAATGTATGACGAAAGTGTGACCCGGGGTATTTTGCCTGAAACACAGAGGTTAGCTAATATTGTTGTCATACATAAAAAGGGCAAACCCCGGATCATTGCTCCTCGTACAGGCCTATCTCTCTCGTAGACCCAGAGGTCAAGATACTAGCCAAAATTCTGGCCCTTCGTCTCTCTCCCTGTCTCCATAGATTGTTTCATCCAGATCAATCTGGCTTTATGCTAGCCAGAAACACGGCACTTAATCTTCGTCGCCTGTTCGGAGTGCTGGGTCGGGCCTCCACTATTCAGGAGGACTCGGTGATCATGTCCTTAGACGCAAAGATGGCATTTGATATGATTGAGTGGCCTTTCCTGTTTGCTGCTTTGGAGAGATATGGATTTGGCAAACGATTCTTATCCTGGGTACGTTTACTTTAATCACGCCCCTTGGCCCAGATTACGGTGAATGGTGGTAGATCGGCAACTTTTGAGCTGGGTAAGGGTACTAGGCAGGGGTAGCCCTTGAACCTCTGGCCATATGGATTAGGGGTGATCCCTTGATTCGTGGACTTAACTGGTCATTAGATTGGTCGGATAAAATCTCCCTCTATGCTGACGACATTTTACTTTATCTGGCCCGACCCCGATTTTCGATCCATAGGGTGCTTCATACCTTTGCTCTTTTTTGAAAATATTCTGGTTATACTATCAACTGGGACAAATCCCTGGTCTGTGTCCTGAGTGGAGAGCACCCGATTCTTCCCTTAGGTTGTGAGGCCCAGATAGTCACTGAAGGCTTTCGATACCTCGGCATATATATTACTAAAGATGCAGGAGTCTTCCACCTGCAAAACCTCGTTTCTCCCCGTCACCGTTTCCGGGCTGACGTTCAACATTCGAAGTCACTACCTCTAGCACTCCTGGGACAAGCCGCCCTTTATAAAATGATGGCACTTTCCCGCTTCCTTCATGCCCTACAAAACACACCATTTTTGGTCCCGTCTCAATATTTTCTAGCTATTGATTCCGAGGTACGCTCCCTCTTGTGGAATAATGGTACACCCCGTATCGCCCTGGTCAAACTCACCAAAAGCTTGTATGACGGTGGAATCGCTCTACCAGCCATTAGATCTTATTACTGGGCTTCACAGCTGACGGTTCTCAACCATTGGATGCATCGACCCATCACTGACCCGTCATATAGAATGGATAGGTACAATATGACTTCTGGTAACTATCTCAGGGCACTGTATGGGGGGACGAAATACACACCCAGGCACACCCCGACTTCATCTACAGTTTCTATTTGGCACATTGCAACTGCTGCGCTGGGCTGGAAAGGGAAGATTATGCAGGCCACTCCGTTGCTTGAGTCCAGTCAACTAGGCATGCTCTCACAACAACCAGGGTTTGATAAGTGGGATTTAATAGGCCTTTCGAAAGTCTGAGACTTGTGGATGAGGGGGGGTTGTTCCGTTTGGGGACCTACAAACTCAATATCAACTTCAAGTAGGGGAAACTTTTCGATACCTTCAGGTACGAAATGCACTACACAAAGCAATACCCAAAGGCTCTGACTTACCAACTTCCTCCCCTTTAGAAGATAGACTACTGGATGATTATCTCCCAGAAAAAGCGATTTCACTAACATACCGGAAAATTCTTAATAACTTACCCGAGACCCACGATAAAATACGAATAAAATGGGCTGAGAAGGTCGGCGATTTTGATGATGAGGACTGGAGGGAGGCTCTGGCATCACCACGGGAAGTGGCTATCCGCTCCCGCTTCAAACATATACAACTTAAAATACTCCATAGAGCATATTATACCAGCTCTGTGCTCGTTAAGATGGGTCTTTTGGTCTCCCCTGCCTGTCCTCGTGGTTGTGGACACACGGGCAGTTTTTTATACCAGTGGTGGGAGTGTCCCATCCTTCAGAGGTACTGGAGAAGGGTGGTTTCAGCCATGTCTCAGATCTGTCACACAACAATTGAGACCTCCCCACGCCAATGCCTATTAAATATCTGGGAGGCCACGGATTTAACAAGATTTGAGAAACTTTGGGTCACACTAGGATGCATGGTGGCGAAACGTAATATTGCTAGGACGTGGAAGGGCGGGATTGATTTGCGACACACTGATTGGGAATCCGATATGGATTGGTGTATGCAAGCGGAGAAAGCGGTGTATGAAAGCAGGCGATGCCCTGGTAAATGGACTAAAATATGGGGCCCCTGGAATGAGAGTAGAGATTTTATTTGTATTCCATTTAGTGAAGCGCCTTCTGATACAGTGGAGAGCGAGACACTGTAGGGCTTTCTCTATCACATGGGAAGATGATACAATTGCCCTGTTTTTGACCCAATGTAATGCGTTATTTTGAATGTAATTTTTTATTTTTCAGTGATTATTTTACGATTTGTGACTGCATCTGTTTTGTTTGATATTGATTTGTGATTATTTATTTTCAATAAAAAGATTTCTAAAACAAAAAATCCAGAAACCAGTAACGAAACTGTAATTTTGTCATTGAGGTATATAATTTCCTAAACACAAAAGCCAGAACCCAGCAACTAAAATGTCATTATGTCAGCGAGGTAAATACATCAAATATAATTTACCCTGACTCTGAGGTACAAGCTACACTTTATATTCCTTGCAAAGTCTAACAAAATGACTACTTCAGTCCATAACCAAAACCCAGTGGGAACACAAATAGGATAATGTAGCCATCCACAAAAAGTCATAGCCTGGATGGACAAAAGACCTGGCAAACCATGAAAATGCATGAAAAGCTATGGCTGAAGTGTGTAGACTTAATTTTCCCTCTCTCTGTATTACTTCTTGGGTGTATCTTTTTTAAGGGATTGGCACATAAAGTCTCCCAAAAAACTAAGCTGTCTGCAGCAAGACCTACAAATGCAGAGAAGAGCTTTGCTCTCAAATGTGTACTGTGTACTTTTGAGGAACTGGCAACCGGGCTGAACCTCGAACATCTATGCACTCTGAACCTTGAACATCTATGCACTGTTTGTTCATTGCAAGGGCAAATGTTACTGAACCATCTGTCTTGATGTTTGTATCCATTAACCAGCCATTTAGAGATTTAGTTAAGAAAGGTTCTTGAACGAAGGTGCAGGGCTGGAAAAAGACTATTGGGCATAAAAATAATAAAAGGAGTTGGTATGTTAGGATAGTTTTCACGGTACCGAATGCTATCCTATTACACCATGACTAAGTATTAAAGCTCATTTAATAAATGACATAAGCAAATGTATGGAACCATACTAGAGTTGGTGATGCCGAGGAAAAACTTTAGATTGCATTGGAATAGATTACTGGAGGAGGAGGTGAGTGTACCCAGGACACCAACCCAAAACGCTTTCATATGCAGGTATATTTAGATACACAAGACAACCTTGTTAATGATTGTGTTGGAAAAAGAAATTGAGAAATAAGTTAAAGAAATACATGGGGCATCTTATACAAAGCAATGTTACCTTCGGAAAGGCTACAATTCATAAAATCTAGCATATTCCATTTTAGAAATCGTAAATTGTGATTCGTTATATGGTACAGTTTTCTTAAATGGAATGTTTGTACATGACGGCCTAAATTATTCAACCTATATCTCTTTCTGGCAGCAAGGTTTTGGTAACATGGATGGCGAGTACTGGCTGGGGCTGGAAAACTTGTACTGGCTAACCAACCAAGAGAGCTACAAGCTGCTGATTTTGATGGAGGACTGGCAGGGACGGCAGGTCTTTGCAGAATACGACAACTTCTCAGTGGAACCAGAAAGCGACTTCTACAGACTGCGGCTGGGCAACTACCGAGGCAATGCTGGTGACTCCCTTTCCTGGCACAACGACAAACAGTTCAGCACACTGGACAAAGACAGAGATGCATATACAGGTAAGTGTATAAAAGAGCTGCATAGCATGATTTGGGTCTATCACACCAGTACAGGTGATGTAAGAGCATAGAGAAGGGAACGAGAAAATAACTAACAATAGTATTAGCAAGTGACAGGATAGTAAGGTGGAAGAGTAGGGGTGGAAATCAGAGGCAGGCAGAATAGCGGAGATGGGATTGAAAAAGGTGTGTTTAACGGGGTTCTCCAGGCGAGGCATAACCTCCTGTTTAAAGAGTGTTTGCAGAGGTCTCAATACACTACATAAGGCACATTTAACACCTTCAGCACCTAAAGTCTTGAATGAGATCCGATACACATGATGAGACAAACAAAAACAGTCTATTGCCTACTTTAATGACAATAGCTCAGTTTCCATATTGGCTATGTTATGTTATGTTAATTTGGATTTATAGCGCGCTTAATACCGGAAGGTCTCTAAGCGCTATACGAGGAATGTCGTCAGACCCAGGCGAGTGAAGTCAGTGAGCCCAAGCTTCTGTAAAGAGAAAAGTTTTCAGCTTTTTCTGAAAGGAAGAAGACTACTTTTCTGCGCGGAGCTGACTAGGCAGCTTATTCCAAAGAGTGGGTAGGATAACGGAGAAGGATCGACCTCCCTTGGTAGCATAATTGAAGCGTGGGCAATTTAGTAGGTCCATCGAGGATGATCTTAGCGAGCGGCATGGGGCGTATTTCTCAATGCGTTGCTTAATGTAGGCGGGAGCTTGTCCATAAATAGCTTTATGCACAATACAGAGGCCCTTGAATTTGGTCCTCTGTTTTAAGGGCAACCAGTGGAGGCTTTGCAGAAGGGGGACGCCCGTGTGTGTCTGGGAACTTTAAAAATAAGCCTTGCCGCGTCGTTCATGACTATCTGTAGTCTGCCAACTAGAGAGTCTGGCAGTCCGATGTAGAGCGAGTTGCCATAGTCGAGGCGGGACAGGATCATGGCAGTCACTACTGTTCTCATGGTCGAGAAGGAGAGAATCGGGGAGAGTTTCCTAAGAAGCCTATAGGTCACAATGTAAGTCATAGACCAGTTAAAAATACTATTTGAACAGTCCTCATATGTGCTCAAGCAGAACCTAAATGACAATTTTACAACCAAAGTTGAATCACAACTCTGTGTTACCCTTCTGTTTCCCCGAGAAGCCAAGAATACTGGAACTTTCTTTTCAATTACATGTTTTGGAACAAACCCAAATAACTTCGGTAGCTATGGGATTATGGAGGCCAGACAAAAACAAAACACTTTCTGCTGCAGCTGACTGGTGGCTCACTGGAGGACATGACTTACTCGGCAAACTGCTTTTTGTGTTGCTGGTCAAGAAAGGTCAGTGCAAGCAGCTCATAAGCAACCCCAGATGACCGAACCTGAATTGAACTGCTTGCATCATTGTGCTAGGTTTCAGAGAAAGTCTGCAGTTTAATCTAGGTTATATCTGCGCTTTGTACAGAGAGGCCTGCATTCACACTCATAGAATGTCTGCACTGCTACAAAGGTGCCTCCTTTTCTATTCAGAGACTTTCAGCATCTCATTGGATAAGGGGCAGAAAGCCAACTGGTCACCTGAGCATTTTTATTTAAACAAAATAATGGGTGGGGTCAGCTTGCCCTGACATTGGGCTATTCTCCTAAACCCTAAAGGCCAAACAGTCATTGGAAGATTAATGGATTACCCACAGTCTGCCCTCTCTTGAGGGTTGAATGCCCAATAGGTACCAAGGAATTTAGATACATAATGGAGTAGGGTAAGTCCACACTGACATCGGGCTTTACCTCAACCATCTAAAGACCCAGGCAGTCTCTCTGCCCCTAGGATGGTGAATTGTGGGGGTCAACCCCCAATCTTCCCGAAGGCCTGGAGAGCAGAAGTCCAATGGATGCTGGGGGTGATTTCTATAATTAATGTATTTTCATTTATTTACTGGAATCAGGCCGCAAATCATGCCCTAAAATCCACAACAGCCTTTCTGCCCCTAGGGCCTGTAGCATCTTCATGCCAAGCGAGAGAAAATCTGTATACTTTTTACCATAGTTTTAAAACATGGGCTGGCAGAGAGTGGGTTAAACCCCACCCATTCAGCCTCCCTCAGGTGGCAGAAATCCTCTGGTGCTTGGGGTGGGGGTGCTGTGCAGTGCCCGGCTGAAAACCCCCACTCATTATTCTATTTCTCACTTTTTCCCCTGATGGTCTGGTGGGCTTTCTGTCTCCCCTTAAAAAATCAGAAGAGTGGTAAACATCCCAATCTTCTACCCAAGGGGGCTGAAAGCCCACCAGTTTACCTGGGGGGAAAAAGTGAGAAAAGGAATGGGGTGGGGTCATCTTGGCATTGGTACACCTGGCACAAGGCAACATTTCTGTCCCCAGAGGGATGCAGGTGAGAGAGAGATTACCTCCTTCTATGGGTCCGAATGTCAAAACTGTGCCCAAAGAAATCCAAATTTCCTATCACTTACCATTGTCAATGGCTGCATTATTCAGGCTCTGGGTCAGCCATTAACCAGAGGGGTCTACCAACCTTGGGCATTTCCAAAACCTTGAGACCCAGGAGAACTAGGGTGGTGTAGTTGATATGGATCCCAGCATGTTTTTTTTTTAACCCAAACGCCTGATTAACATCAACATATGGAACAAAATGTCTATTTTACACACATTTATGTGAAGGGAAACTCTGGCAGTTCCAGCTAATGGCAAACGTCTTACCACCAGGCATTCCCACAACCCTCTCAATTAAAATGCTTACTCCTATGAATCAGGTACCTAAGGCATGATACTGGAATTGACCAGACCTATAGCGATGGGAAGACCTCAGTGACACTACAATGACATCACACAGTCTAAGTTTTGACAGGTTCCTGTCATGGGCGATAGGCCCAGCCCACACAAGTGGGGTACCGTTCCAATATGGTAAAATCACACTGAAGAGACCTTATGACTATTAGGAGAGTTGTTTCCCTGGATAAAGTAATTGTTAGATGCAGTCTGCAAGGCAGTAAAAACTGTTTATCCTATTCAATGTCAATTGTGCTATACTGTACTAATAAACTCAAATTTGATATTTGCACTAAATTATGTGTGAACATGCATCTATTAGCACAGTTGCTCTAAATCTCTAAATATCCTGTTATTGGGCTACAATTGTTTACAATGCCATGGCGTTTGTGTATGTGTATGTATATATATATATATATATATATATATATATATATATATATATATATATATATACACACACACATATATACATATATTTTCAATGAAAAAAACAAAGGGTACAGGAACGTTATAGTTAAGTTCAGATTTTCCACACGCAAAACCATAGAAATTCAGCAGTTATAGTCAGAATTATCTCAAGTAACTATAACTCATGCCCTAAAGTAACCATAACTCAGGCCCCTGCCATGCGCAGTTTTCTTCTAATAATTTCACAGAAATGTTGCAGTGATATTATCAATGATGTCATAGAAGATGTCATGAGTGATGTAATAAGTGGGGTAATTAGCAGTGCATGGCGAGGGCACAAGTTATAGTTACACAAGTTATAGTTACCTTAGGGCACAAATTATATTTACTTTATAGAACTCTAACTTGTGAATTTCTGTGGTTTTGCAGCGTGAATCTTTCTGGATTCACTATGCTGTGCATTATTCCGCCATCTAGTGGTTGGGTCCGGAATTGTTGTATTTCTTCTCTTTTTTTTTTTTTTTTCGTGGCCCAGGTGGGTGTCGACATACCACCATTTGGTGCCTTTTCGTGACGTTGACGCGCTTCCTCCGGAAGCTCCCACCTTTGGTTGCCATCTTCAGATTCTTTTTTTCCGCCGTTGGGTCTGGATCGTCAGTGAAGGAGCTCCACAACTTTGGAGAGAAGAATCCACGGAAAACAGCAGGAAAAAGAAAAATCACCTCACAACATACCGGACTACGAGTCAGGTCGCGGGGATGACGAAAGAGGAAGGAAACATCGAGAACTTCGACGTTTCTACGGAGAATGCGCACACAGGGGGCTCCCTGGGCGCGGTGATGGACAAAACACCCTTTAAATTCTGCGCCAACTGCCACCACAAGTACGCGCAGAAGGACCAACATCCAGTTTGCAATCTCTGCCTGCCGCTCGACCATCGAAGCGAGGACTGCAACGCCTGCGCGGCATTCACACCTAAGACCCTCAGAGTAAGAGCGAAGCTAAGAAGAGCAAACTACAGCATGCAGGGGCAGGGGACACCTCCATCGCTCCGAGATTTGGGCCTCTCCAGTGGAGAAGAGGACAACATCGCCGAAGGACCGGAGGACGCCGCAGTCATCGAGGTCGAAAAGAAAACGCCGAAGGAGGTAAGCGAGTCGTCGAACCCCAGAGACTCCACTGATACTCGAAAGAGTGAGTCCAAGTCCTCGAAAGGAGCTTTGCCGTCGAAACACTCAACGTCCGCAACTGCATCCAAGGACAAACAGCCCGTCGGTTCCTTTGACAAGGACTCCCAGACGGCAAAAACCCAAGATAAGGCAAAGGCGTCGAAGAGCGGTCACCAAAGGGACTCTTCGACGTCGAAAAATGAAGGGTTGAAAGCGGCTACAACTTCGACGTCCACAACCGCGAAGAGAAAGGCCGAAACTCTCTACGCCGAACACGCGTCCGAGATGGAGAAGAAGAAGAAAAGGCTCGAGGCCGAAATGGCAAGCATCTTGCAACGCAAGAGGGACTTCGATGAAAAGATGGCGCAGTTCACTATTCCACCGAAGCCCACGGCCGAAGACCAAAGGTGCGTCGAGGACCTTCAACCACTGACGACACCATAACCAGTCGAGGAACAGGAGGAGGAAGACATGTATTACGACGATGCCGAAGGTGAGGAGGACGTACAAACTTACCAAGGCTCGACATCCTCGGAGGCGCAAGACTTGCAGTGGCAGGATCTCGACGCCGAATCCCCGGAAGAGGGAGTAGAATCCTATCCTTCGAGGCCTTCGCCGCCGGACGACATAGGAATCTATAACCAGGTCATTAAGAGGGCTGCAGACAAGTAGGGAGTGCAGCTAGAGGAGGAGAAACCTCAATCTTGCTTCCTGTTGGAGACATTGTTACCAACCCAGACAAGAAGCCAGTTCCTCCCCATGCTCCCAAGTGTGCTGGACCAGGGGAAGGAGGCCTTCAAGGAACCTGCTATGTGTAAAGCAGTAACTCCAAGGACTGAGAAGAAATACAAACACTCATCTAAGGACCCTATGTATATTAGGGGATCAGTACCAGCGGATTCAATCATAACATCCACGGCTAGGAAAAGGGCCAATATACCCACAAATACAGGACCACCTCCAGACAAGGAGAGCAGGAGAATGGACCTAACGGGGAGGAAAATGGAAAGGAGTGCGGCGATCCAATGACGCATCGCAAATTCTAATGCGCTCATCAACAGGCACGCATACCAGCACTGGGAGGAAGTGGGCGAACTCCTAAAACATCTACCAGAGCAATACCAGAGAAGGGCGAGCCACCTGGTGGAGGAAGGAAAGAACATGGCTAATACATGTCTGAAGTCGGCCCTGGATGCAGCGGAAACATCCAGCAGGCAGATGGTGCTGGGGGTAACTGAGAGAAGGCATGCCCGGCTAAGAATTTCAGGCTTCAAGACAGAAGTGCAAAACAACATCCTCAACACACCCTTCAACGGGGAACAGCTTTTCGGTGCTCCAGTTGACGAGAACCTCAATCAGCTCAAGAAGGACAATGAGACAGCTAGGTCCATGGGGGCACTACAGTTCAGAGGAATGAGAAGAGGAACACCTTCAAGAAGACCAGCGGGTAGGGGGAGCCACCAACCTGTGGCACCACACCAAACCTTCCAACAGGGTTATCAAGGAGGTAACCAGGGCCAACAGCAGGGACAGCAGCAGCAAAACTGGCAGTACCAGCCCGAGGACAATCCTTTCGAGGGCGCGCACGAGGAAGAGGAAACGGACAGAGAGGGGGTCAACAACCCACATCCAAGTGACTCCGCTGTAAGACCAACGCACACCCAGTCAACATCTCTAGGGGTGCAGCAAAGGGTAAGACAAAAACAAGAACTAATTCAAGACCAACAACAGTTCCTCCAGCATATAACACCAGTAGGAGGCAGGATAAAACACATCTTCCAGGAGTGGAGGAAGATCACATCAGACAAATGGATACTAAACCTCATACAACACGGTTACTGTATAGAGCTAGAAAAACAACCTCCAAACAAGAGACCGAACAGCAGAGTACACTCCGCAAAGGAGCGTTCTCATTTGCTACAAGAAGCACAAGAACTTCTAAACAAAGGGCCATAGAAATAGTACCATACAAGGAACGGAACAAGGGTGTCTACTCCACCTACTTCCTCATACCAAGGTGGACGAAACCTTACGACCAATTCTGGATATAAGGTTCTTAAACAAGTTCATAAAAACTCAAAGATTCAAAATGACATCTCTTCAAGAAGTAATACCCCAGATACAGGAAGGGGATTACATGGCAACTATCGACTTGAAAGACGCTTACTTACACATCCCCATCAACAACAAACACAAACATCTATTACTATTAAGATTTATGATCAACAAAACTCACTACCAGTTCACAGTGCTGCATTCGGACTCAAATCCGCACCAAGGGTTTTCACAAAATGCCTTGCAGCAGTAGCAGCACACTTAAGGAGGCAAGGAATACATGTATACCCGTACCTCGACGGCTGGCTGGTAAAAGCAAGCTCATACAACCAATGCAAGCGGAACATGCAAGAGGTCATACAAACACTAGTCCAACTAGGGTTTTCAATCCATTGGGGAAAGTCATCAATAGAGCCAGAACAGGTGAAGATATTCTTAGGGGCGGAGATCAACACCATACAGGGCAAGGTGTTTCCGAGCACAAAAAGAACCTTGGCAATATTGAAGGAGACACATCTTTACCACAACAAGGGGCAAGCTCTGACAGTGAGGACAGTGGGCAAACTGATGGGAATGATGGCGTCATGCATACATCTGGTCCCAAATATCCGCCTCCACATGAGACCATTCCAAGAATGAATCCAACAACAATGGTCACAGGCAACAGGGAGTTGGGAAGATCTAGTGGTTGTCACGTAAGCAGTACAGCAAGAAATAGCGTGGTGGAACAAGAAGAACATAACACAAGGGAAACCATTCACACAACCAACTCCTACAGTGACCATCACAACAGATGCCTCCCAGCGAGTGGTAGGAGCACACACAAACACCCTCAAGGTAAGGGGATTGTGGTCACAACAGGATGCGATAAAACACATCAACTACCTAGAACTGAAGACAGTGTTCCTAGCCTTAAAAGCCTTTCAGAAACAACTGTACGGACACAGGGTACTAATCCAAACAGACAATACAACCACCATGTTCTACATCAACAAACAAGGAGGAACACAATCGGTGACACTATCAGTGCTAGCACAGGAGATATGGAGATGGGCAATTCCATGACAAATAGACTTGCTAGCAATACATCTACCAGGAAAGGACAATGTGGAAGCAGACAGGCTCAGCAGACATACGTCAGCATCCCACGAATGGGAAATCAGTCAACAAGAAATCCAGAAGATATTCGACAAATGGGGAACTCCGCAAATAGACCTATTTGCAACACACCAAAATGTAAAATGCCAAAACTTCGCATCCAGACAACTGTGCAAACGGTCCCTAGGGAATGCGCTATGGATAAGCTGGTCAGGGACATTTGCCTACGCTTTTCCACCGATACCACTGCTACACAGGGTACTAAACAAATGCAGAATCAGCAACATGACGCTAATACTGATAGCACCTCAGTGGGCCAGACAAACCTGATTCTCACAGATTATGGAAATGGCACAAGCAGCTGCACACAGGTTTCCCACAAGAAAGGACCTGTTAACGATGCAAAACGGAAGGGTGCTACACCCAGAGCCAGAGAGCCTCAGCCTAGCAGCATGGCTCCTGAAGACTTAGAGTTTGCACACCTCAAACTACCAGCAAGCACAATGGCGGTGCTAAGAGAGGCAAAAGGCCTACCACAAGGAAGTGCTACGTAGCAAAGTGGAAAAGATTCTCCGAATGGTGCATTAAGGAGAAACTACAGAGAAGGATTACCAAGGAATCAACAGTACTGAAGTACTTGACACATCTACTACAAAATAAACTAAGCTACACATCACTAAGAGTGCACTTAGCGGCAATAGTGGCTTACACAAGAGGAGAAACAGGGAAGAGTTTCTTTACTTCCCAAGTAGTAAAGAGGTTTCTAGAAGGGGCAAAAAGTATCTCACCGCCAAACAGAATGCCACCTCCAGCATGGAACCTCAATGTAGTGCTGACTCAATTGATGAAAACACCATTTGAGCCTATTCATAAAGCAACACTGCATATGCTCATGCTAAAGACAGCCTTCCTAGTGGCTATCACATCACTACGAACAGTAAGCGAATTACAAGCGCTAACACTACAAGAGCCCTACCTACAAATACACAATGACAGGATCGTAATGAGAACTGACCCACATTTCATGCCAAAGGTGGTGTCAAGGTTCCACATAAACCAGACAATACAAATACCAAGTTTTTTCCAAAAACCAACCACAAGCACAGAAAAGGCGTTACACACACTGGACGCCAGGAGGGCAGTAATGCACTATATAGAAAGGACAAAAGAATGCTGGAAAACAAAACAATTCTTTTGGTCTTTTGCCAGCAGTTCTCTGGGACGACCAGTTACCAAAAATACCATTGCACGATGGATTGCGCAAACCATACAATTCTGCCACAAACAGGCAGGGCAAGAATTACAAGGAGCAACACATGCTCACTCAACAAGGAAGAAAGGAGCAACAATTGCGTTTCTAGCAAATACGCCTATTCAAGACATTTGCCAAGCAGCAACATGGTCCTCAGTGCACACGTTCACTAAGCACTACTGCGTAGATATTCAGATAAACAAGGAAGCACAAGTGGGACAGAAGGTCTTACAACACATGTTCAGTAACCAATGCTCTTCTTCCACCCAGCCACCACAAACCTAGCAAACCGCTACAAAGTCTATGCACAGCATAGTGAATCCAGAAAGATTCACGCTGCAAAACGTATAGTTTCTTACCTGTCGGTGTAGTTTTGCAGCTTGAAGACTTTCTGCATTCACTAGCGATCCCACCCTCCTCCGCCAGAAAGATGAGAGAGGAGGAAAACTATCAAAACAGGAGGAAGACTATTAAAGGACAAGAAAAAAAAAAAAAAAGAATCCGAAGATGGCGATCAAAGGTGGGAGCTTCCGGAGGAAGCGCGTCGACGTCACGAAAAGGCACCAAATGGTGGTATGTCGACGCCCGCAAACTACTCGAGAAGAGGAATTCTCTACCTATATTGAATAATAATGTGCATTGCGTCACGGTTGTGCAAACATCTGACTTTCTGGCCAACTGACAAGGACACACCAATATAGAATTATCAAGTCATATCAAAATTATTTTATTATTTACAATTCATTAATAGATGAAAAAAAATTATTCAAGGTGAAACCATGATAAAAATAAGGCACATCCCACACCAAACACACTCAATCATCCCAACATCCAGTTACAAACCCACACATACTCATACGTCCTGGAGCTCAAGGATCCAATAATACATAATTAACAATTGAGACAAGCAGGTGAACCAATTCCCCTCATAGGCATAAATAACATCAATATTTGTTACATATAGGGGTACAGAATATGTTTTGTGAAAACAACATGTACAAAATAAGTAATGGATAGAATGTCCACACTATATCATCAAACTAGGCATATGCTTCAAATCATTGTTACAGAAGTAAATCTTGGAAGTAATAGGGGGGAAAAAGATGGACAGAAGGGGTTCACAGTTATTTCTAAACGCCTGCTTGTCTCAATTGTCAGAAATTCAGATGTTTGCACAACCGTAATGCAATGCACATTATTATTCAATATAGGTAGAGAATTCTTCTTCTCGAGTAGTTTGCTGATTTCCCCTGTTTTTCTCTACCTCTATCCTTTGTCCAGGGGCCCCCTCTTCTTTGAGTGGTTTTTAGGTATGTCGATGCCCACCTGGGCCACGGAAAAAAAAAAAAAAGAGAAGAAATACAACAATTCCGGACCCAACCAATAGATGGCGGAATAATGCACAGCATAGTGAATCCAGAAAGTCTTCAAGCTGCAAAACTACACCAACAGGTAAGAAACTATACGTTTTGTGTGTGTAAAGTCTGAGCCTAACTGTATCGTCCCTGTAACCTTTGTTTTTTTCAGTGGATTTCTAAGTTTTTTTAATTCTATTTCCTAACTATAATGTCCTAGTAACCTTTGTTTTTTTAGTGAATTTCTAGTTTTTTTTTTAACGTACAGTAATATTTAATTACCATACGTTAATCCAACTACGGGTGCAAACAGCGAACAGGCCCTGTGGCCAACCCCCTGCCGTGCATTGCCGACGGCAGTGTGAGGTGGGGGGGGGTTGGCTGCAAGGTCTGGCCTGCAGCCAAGCCCGGTGGCCAACCCCCAAAAGGCAGCCAACCCAGGAAGGAGGCATGCAGCCCATCTCCCTGCACCGATTTCAGCCCCAGGGACCCCATCCCCAGGGCCTGGTACATTTTGTGGGTGAGGGGGCATGTGTTCCTCTCCCCGGGGACCCCATTCCCCAGGGCCCACCAGTGTAATTATTGGGGGGGCACATAGCCCCCCTCCCTGAGCTAATTTCAGGCCGGGGGACCCCGTCTCCCGACCATATTGTAAACAGGGAGGTGGGTACACAGCCCCCCTCCCTAGGCTGATATCGGCCCTAGGGATTTCCCATCTCCCGGGGCCTGGCCATTCAGTAGAGGTAGAGGGGGGCTGCACAGCCCCCTCTCGGGGCTGAGTTCCACCCCATGGGACCCCATCCCTGGTGGCACAGCCAATAATTTATTGCAGAGGGGGTAGCATGTAGCTCCCCTTCTTGGGTTGATTTCGCCCCTGTGCCCCCATCCCCCGGGCCCAGCCAATAAAGGGTGGGTGCCTTGGTGACCACCCAAAGCTCCCACCATCTCCTTGTGGGTCGCAGGGGGAGCCCCTAGTCCCCCGAGGCCCCTGCTTGCTCCCAGCTGGCTCCCACCCTCTAGCGGGAGCTGACATTGCTCCTGCGCACAGGGAGCAGCTAAAAAAACTGCTCCCTGTGGGCGGGAGCAATATTTTCATCTGTTATGGCAAACAGATGAAAAGTCTTCTCCCAGCAGGCAGGAGCATTTTAATGTTTGCTCTCGCTTGGCGGGAGCTTTGAAATTGTTCCCGCCAAGCGACAGCAAACACGTTTCCCTGCCCGTGCCAGAGTGGGCAGGAAAATCGCTATGTCCCGGGGTGGGTACCCTAGGACATTGCAGGAGCCGGCCCTGGGAGATGGGGTCCCCAGGGTCATTAATGGCTCGAGGAGGGGGGCCCCTCTCACCATTTAATGCACAACTGGGCCCTGGGGAATCGGGTCCCCGGGGCCGAAATTGGCCCGGGGGGGTGTGCCCCCTCCCAATATATTTTTGAAGGCTCGGTCGTAGGGGATGGGGTCCCTGGGGCCGAAATCGGCCCGGTAAGGGGGCCGTGCGCCCATCTCCCAATGTATTTTAAAGGCTGGGCCATGGGCGATGGCTCCAAAGGCAGTGTGGTGTTGGTTGCTTGTGGGGAGGTGGGCCACAGGGCCTGGCACAGGCCAGGCCTTGTGACCAACCCCCCACACTGCGCTCGGCCAAAGAACATGCACAGCCTGGGGTTTGCTGCATGCAGGGGGTTGATCAGGCCCTGTGGCCAACCCCTCGCAGTGCACGGCCTTAATTAAATAATATTTTACGTTAAAAAAACTCCTAGAAATTCACATAAATAACCAAAGATTACAGGGACGTTATAGTTGAGAAATAGCATTAAAAAAGTAGAAATTCACTGAAAAAACCAAGGATGCAGGGACGTTATATTTCCGAAACAGGATTTTTAAAAAACCTTAGAAATTCACTTAAAAACCAAAGGTTACAGGGACATTATAGTTAGGTGAATATTTCAGTGACAACATTAATGTTTTGAACTAAAAAAAACACAGAAATTCACCAGTTATAGTTAGCACACCTAACTATCACTTGCTCCCCCACCATGCACTATTTATGACCGCACACATTACATCACTCATGACATGCTCTATGACATCACTGTTGACATCTCAAATGACATCATTGATGACAGCGTCCGGAGGGAGCAGTTGTATTCTGCCTCTGGAGTGGGGAGGGCTCGTGGCAACCCTCCCTTTTTTTGAAAAATCAGAACCAGGGAATGGGGTCACTTAGGCCTTCACAGGCCCTTCCTCCCCGTTTTATGATTTTGGTCCTGGAAATGTGGTCCCCTGGGCCACCAGTGGCTCAAGGAGGGGGCCGCACCCCCTCCCCCTAATTAAATATAACTGGCCCCGGGGATGGAGTCCCCAGGCCCAAAATGGGCTGGGGGTCTTACTCATGCCCCCCTCCCCATATGTTCAATAACAAATAGACTTGCTAGGGCCGGACTGGGAGTCTTCGCGGCCCACCGGGGAAACGCCTGGTGCCCGCTACGGCCAGTCTGGCCCTGGTCCCGCGGGATTGCAACAAAAATTGACTATTCTTTAAAAGTTTTGGCCCAAGGGGATTCCCTCTGGGTCTCCCAGTAAAGCCTAAGAGTGCAGGGTAGGCCTACCCCCTTTTGTTATTTTTTTCACACTTCAGGACAGGGCACTAAGTCCCTGAGTCCTGTAATGGCTGCCAGAAACATTTTTCTCATGTTGCTGGCAGCAAATCAGAGCACTCACAGGAGCGACATAGCCCACAGGAAAAAAATCACCCTGGCCAATCCGAATGTTCTATTTTTGAACTGGCACTCCGGCGAGGGTGAGAATCTCGCAGAAGTCCCATGGACTCAAACATCCAGATATAAAAAAAATTCTAAACTCAATTTTTCAAAAAATACTGAACAGATTTACACTAAATCACAAAAAACAGAATCTGTGAACCAAGATCTAGCTTCCCACTAAATTTGGTGTAATTCCGTTCAGGTGTTTTTGCAGTAGCACTGCCCCCTCCCTCTTTTTTCTCAGCCCCCTTGACGAATCACCCCGAATCTTTCCAGAAAGGAGCTTAGGTGAATTTGCTTTTTTTGGAAAGTTTCATGAAGATTCTTCAAACAGCGTAAAAGTTATTAGCAAAATAAAAAATACAGTGTTGTTAACTCGCTAGCCACACTACATGAACTATATCTCTTCCCTCTACTATGCACACTGTTCTCATAAATTATGCCATTTCAGATGCCATGAGTGTCGTCATAAAGGCTATGATTTAACATGCTATAAGTGATATATGAAAGGTTATAAGCAATGCATGGGGACGGCATGAGTTTTAGTTCATGTAGTGTGGCTAGCGGGTTGACAACACTGTGTATAGAGGTGCGCGTGTTATAGTACATTTCGACGGGGGCACAAATTATAACTGCAAGTTACAACCATAACTGTAGAATTTCTAATGTTTGTGTAGTTTAAGTTGGATTTGTACACAAAAAATGAATGAAGTTTTAGTAACTATAACTTCTCGTTAGCCTTTGTTTTTTTGATTGAATTTCAATTTTTTAAAAGTGCCTCTAATCATAGTGTGGAGTGTCGTCATGTGGAGTATTGTAGAGTGTCAGAATGTAGTGTTGTACATTGGAGTGTTGTAGAGTGGAGTGTATAGTGGAATAGAGAGGCATAGATTGAATAGGCATGAAGCGAGGAGAGGCACCTCGAGCTGCCATTAAGAGTCTGCAAGCCACAAAAAAAATCATGAACAACACGAGCGGAGAATGGAATTTACAACTTGCACGGCATGAGGAGGGAGGGGCTAAAGGCAACACAACATGGACATCGGATACCGATTGAATGAAAAGCGGGCTGTGGTATATGTAAAGAGTAGTGTGCTTGGAGCAGGCAATTAACATTTGAAGCCGAGGCAAAAGAAAAAGTAGCGCCCAACAGTAAGTATAGGGCTCACCGCAAACTAATGAATGTAACAGGGGCAGTCTCCATGGCGTGAACAAAAGGAGGGACAAATGTAAGCTTTTGACAAATTAAAAGCAAGGATTTTTCACAAGTACATTAAGGAACCAAACACAAGCAATGGGCATTCTGAATGCACATACACCAGATACAACATGTCTCGAAAGACAGCGCATGCGCTGCCTAGGCGAGACCTAAAAAGGAGTTGTGTTAAACAATATAACAATAATTTTTTATTGTTGCTTATTATTGTTTTATTATTTGTAATAAATCCTTTGTTTATTTTAATTTCTAAAGATATTGCAGTACTTCCTAGATAGTACTGCAGTACTCTGTTACCTTTTTAAAAAATATATATAAAACAATAAAAATACTTTTCCTCAACTACTCACACTAATGTAAAGTGCTTCATGTCTTCCTAACAACACATAAAAACATAAAAAAATAGCAATAATATATATCTGATGTAGAAGCCCAGAAGACAGCCAAAGTGTGGCAGACAGACGTAGTGGCAAAATGGCTGAGATCTTCGTTTCTACGTGAGATATACCTTATTACTATGCTTTTTAACCTATAGGAAAAAATAAGGCACTTTATCAAAGTGAGAATAGTTAGGAAAAAGTATTTTTATTGTTGTATATATTTTTTAAAAGGTTAACAGAGTACCATGGAACTCTATCTTGAAAGTACTGCAGTACATTTTGAAATTATAAAAAAACAAAGATTTCTCACAAACAATAAAACAATATTTTTTATTGTTGTTTAATATGGTGTTATTGACTATTATATATATTTTTTAATTTCAAAAGGTACCACAGCACTTCCTAGGTACTACCACAGTACTCAGTTTCATTTTATAAAAATACATAGAACAATATAAATACTTTTCCCTAACAATTACCAGTTTTATTAAGTGACTTAAATCTTTCTATATATATAAAACATATTACAAATGTATATTTCAGGTCTAACCCAGAACTCAGCCAAAGTGTAGTCTAAACAATATGGCTGCCTTTTTCTTTTTTAGAGGCAGTCATTAGCCAATAATATTGAATTTTGTAATTTGTGTCCTCGCTATGTTCTGCATATAGTGCGAAAGAACGGAGGTATACCGCAGCCCAGTACATCACTGCGTTTTAGTCCCTTGTTCTACGAAACTATTGAACAGATTTCCATACAATACAAAAAGGATCCTTTCCAGACCATAATCTATATTCCTTCCAAATGTCATGAAAATCCAATCAAAGTTTGAAATCTATTGGTGGAAAAATGTGTTTTGGGGCCGCCTTTTTTTTTTTACACTCTCATAACTAATCACCACGAAACTTTGCATCATCAGTTAATGTAGAAAAAAGGAATAGGTCTGCAAAGTTTCATGGGGATTCGTTGAATGGTGGCAAAGTTATATATATACATTTATAAGAGAAGTAAAAGAAGTAAAGGGGACAGAACCGTTGAGGGAGTTAAAGTCCCATAATCCACACTTCCTGCCAGAGGAGGAGGATGATGGAGACGGGCCAAGCAGCGACATCACCGCTTTGCGGGGGACACCACAGCACCAATGAGGGGACTTAAAGTCCACTGCCAGAGAAGCAGAGGTGGTGGAGGCGAGTGCAGCAGTGACATCACCACTTTGCACTAGATAGTGCTTCAACATTTTTGTTGGACACGCGTGGGGCCTAGGGCGGGCCTGACTTCGCCCAGTTCAGGCTGAACTGGGCCTATACTCTTAGTTTGCTCCAAGGGTAGGGGACTTACCGCAACCACTTTCTTATTATAATGCCAGGCTACTGCTTAGTTTAACCCTTTACTTACCTGGTCTGAAATGTGGCTATATCTGGGCCTTTTTATTACCTTTACGAACGTTCACACATTTAAATCTATTGCCGATGTAACATTGTCTGGGGAACAGTTTAGTCTATTCCACTATTATGGGTAAAAGGAAGGCTGCATTTATCCCAAATGGAACACAAAATAAGAAGAAAGGAACTAAACACACCGAAAATTGTGTGATAAAGGAAATTGAAAATTGGATTTAAGTGGTGGAGTCTATATTGGGCGAAAGACGCCCAGTGGAAAATTCACCACAAGATCAAAAAAACTCACAAAAAATGTTGCCTGCAAGAAAAAAGGTCGACAAATGCTACCTAATCAATCACCTGCTCCCACTGAGACATTCTGTGTTGCTTTTCAACCAGAAATCTTTAAGAGTAATGAAGAATGTTTTTCTGATATTTTATCAAATGTTGCCTGCTCAAACAGATACGAGGTGTTGCAATCTCAGGAGGTTGGGGAACAGGGTGGGTAAGATGGGTGTGTGGTAAATGTTACTAAAGTGGGAACACAACTAAAGCCATCGGTTAGAGGTCACCATTGATGTTTTCCCAGACTTGAAGAGGTTACTGACCTTGTTAGTTCATGGAAATCCATTATCAGATTTAAAACAGTTGCTGGTAAATCTGATTGACCAAGTTTGCCATCCTAACTTGTACTCCCCATTGCTTTACAACAACTCCAACCTAAGGGCGCTTAAAATAGTGATCCAAATTGCAATTGCTCTTCCTTGCATTCCCCCAAACAAGCAAGGTGGGTTATTGTGCATGAGGGATCACCCAACAGCTTTAAGAATTTCAACTGATGGGAAAAGATTTAGGGGCCCAAGACCGGACCCATCTTATGCTGATTTTGAAAACCAACATGACAGTGAGGGAAAGGAAGGGTAGGGGTCAGAACCTAAACCCAGGCTCTTTACAAGCAAAAGCCCAGCACTTAGTGAAAATGTGAATTCTATGATCAGGAGTACCTTTACCTGGGATAGTTGTAGCTATTCTACTAGTATATGTTCACATCCCAGAGCTGGTTATAATTCTTTAAAAGAAGCCACATTTTATATGACTAAGGTACCTAAATTATGAATAGGTGAGCATGAGAACATTTCTTCATTGGAAAATGAGATTGTGAACTCGATTATGTTAGTGCAGCAGTGTTACTTGGTAAACTATAGTGACATGGTGGAGGTTTCTCGCTTTCCTGACCCTACAGGTCATTGGGACCAAGATAAGGTCACCCTCAAAGATGCTGAGCTAGCACGGGGTCTTGTTATGTTGGGCTTAAGGACAGACACCCCCTAAGGTTCTGATATTCAGCTTAAACCATTTCCCCACCATGGCCAACAAGAAACAAATCTGAGTCATAAAGACGACAGTGAGAGACTGAACCATATGAGTTGAAATGAAATGAATGAAAGTACATTTATAAAGTAGTCAAATACCAGTTGGTGTCAAGGCACTCTGAGCCATGTAAACAACCTAGAGGCTGGGAATTAGAAGAAGCTTTCAGAGGGAAATAAGATTAGTCTACAGAGAAAATAGCCAAGTTTTTAAAGTCTTTCTAAAGTTCAGATGATTTTCAATAACATTTAGATAACGTGGAAGGGTATTCCAAAGTTTGGCCGTGGCTATAGATAAGGATCTTCCTCCCCATCTCGCCGCCCGAAATTTAGGTGTAACCACCAGTTTGTTCTAAGTAGAGTGTAGTGGTCTTGCTGGTGGGTACCACTGAAACTTGGCTCCAATAGCCCTGAGGTCCCGAGCTATGTAATGCCTTGTGTGCAATACACAAGGCTTTAAAGGTGACTCGCCTACTAATGGGCAACCAGTGGAGCTTGAGAAGTTCAACAGCCAACGACTGATGCTTGGGTAGGTCTAAAATGAGCCTTGCTGCTGCATTCTGTACAGTTTGCAGTTTCTTAATGGAGAACTTGTTGATATTCAGATTCAGGGTGTTGCAATAATCGATCCTGGACAGAATTAGCACCACTGCTACTGTTTAGCACTCAGATTGTGGAATATAGGGAAAGACTTTCCACAATATTCTGACCAAGTTGAAGCAGGAGGATACTGTTCAGTTGAACTGTAAGTCATCCACTATGACCCCAAGATTTTTAGCAGCTTTCACTGGTAAGGGCAAACTTTCCCATGATTCAGGCCACCAATTTCTGTTCCAAATCGAAGGCTGACTTCCAAAGATGATCACCTTTATCTTCTCAGCATTCAGCTTAAGGCAATTTTCTCTTATCCAGGGGAAAATTGCTTTCATACAGTTATTAAAGTTGATGTCCCTTGCAGATCCATCCTCTGTCATAGATGCAATGATCTGTGTATTGTCAGCATAGGAAAAAACCTGGAGGCCAGAGGATCACAGACGTTTGGCTAATGGGAAAACACAAAGATTGAATAACATGGGGCTTAGCGAGGAGCCCTGAGGGACCCCACAAGAAAGAGAAGGATTTGGATATGAGCTGACCAATATTCACTATCTGGGTCATGTCCATTAGGACAGATCTTAAGATATTTAAGGATGTGTCCTTAAATCCGACCAGAGCTAAGCAACAAGTATGAGTTGAGCAAGGACAATTCCATACCTAGAATACATGGAAATTCAATGACTCAATAGCATAGTGGCAAGGGCCTCTAAAATCAATGAGCATGATGATTTGGCTTTACAGCCAGTGGTTTATAGTACATGTGAAGATCATCATAATTCATTAGAGCTTAGCATAGAGCATGTTAGGTCTCTAAAGAGGCAAGTAGGCACTACTCTAACTGGCATAATCAACACTATTTGCAACACTAGTTTTGAGTCAGTGTAATTATATCATTGCACCTAGTGACATTTATTTACCTTCCGCTCTCCTGTTGGAGGTCGGAACATCTCAAACCAGAGATTTCTATTGGTCATTTACATTAATTCCAGAGCAAAATAAAAACATGTTGTAGGAGCTCAAGGCTCTGATCTAACAAAAGATGTCACTCTGTTAAGTTTGAATATTGAAGGCTTAAAAGTGAAACTGGGGGATAGCGACTGGGTATGTTTATGGATAAGGTTGACTTTTTGTCTGATGCAAGAGACCTGGGCTACCAGGGATTACCATAGGCAGGGCTATTCACATTTTCAATTATTGTCTGCAATGCTGGTAGCCCAATGGGTAGCCTATGCATTTGGGTAAAAATAGCTTTATACTGCACTGTAAACCAAATTGAAAGACACTCATTAGATAACTTGAGTTTAAATAAATCGATGGGAAAAAGGAGACCACTTTTACTACTTAATGTATGCAGTAGAAGTGTAAATAAGTTCTCTGAATCCCCTACCCTACGCCATCTAGATATAATTTTAAATACCTATGGGAAAGATTTTGCAATAATTATTGGGGGATTACCATATCACTTTTGAACTGTCGGGTCTACCAACAGAGCTAGCGATAGATGAGGATGCCGATTGGTGCATCCTTGGCTTAATAGCCCAAAACGCTTCAAGCTTTATAGACCATCCCTGCAGTTAGTTGACATTTCATAAACATATAGAATAAAGGCGTGCAATGGACCTTCAATTTCAGATGCCCTAGCCGCACCTAAATTTAAAAGAGGCCAATACTGAAGCAGCATTGATTCCATATTACTGGATGTTGGCCAATGGGGTGAGCTCATTGTATGGAGGGGTCTCCCAAACATGAAAGGGATCATGATCCTTTTGTTCTCCATCACAAAGGATCGTACTTCAAAGGGCAACTAGATAGCTCTCTTTCTAAAAGCAGTGGACTAGTCATCACAAACATTAGGAAGAATGTGAAATGGGACAACATTATTAATACTCCCTAAATCATTGAGTCTATCTATAATAAAACAGCTTCAACTCTGGAGTGTTTTACTGAAAGTTTAGCCAACCCCTTGTTATTATTGAAAGTACATAACCAACATTTTGACCTACTTAGGAATTTGTTTTGTTATAAATTCCTTTTTGATCCAAGATTTGCAAAAATGAAATTAATGGTTCAATAAGGAGTGTATTACAATTAAATCAAAGCTTGTAGTGGTAATAAAATAGGGGGGCAGTTTGGCAACAAAAGCCTCTAGGGCAGATTATAGGCAGTGTATCAAACTAGCTAAATTAGACTGGGATCATAGAACATGGGAAGAGCTTCTTGACGACACTAGGTGCAATGATGAAATAACTTTTTGTTTAGTATCCCACGATGCCCGGTGTCCACTATAAAACCAGAGGTACATGTCTAGCCAACGCAAAGGGTTAAGCATTTTACTTCCCTCTATAATGACCAGTAGCAACTGAGGCTTCTAACCCTCTACTTAAACCATGCATGGAGAGGCGTACCTTTGAATCAGTGATTCCACCTTTTGTTCACTGCAGAAAGCAGAAAATAAGGCCAAACTTCTTGGTTTGAATAAAATACTTTCTGATCTTTATCTTTTTGAACTGGACATCTGGGCCCCCATTATAAACACAGTTTCTAATGCAATTGTTTCTGGGGCCCCACTTACCAATGCTTTAAACGGAGCTGACATAGTGCCAATTTTCTAGAAGGGCGGCCGCACTGATCCCAGTAACTATTGACCGATTAGTCTTCTTGTTAACTTGCAGAAAATATTCTGCAAACAGGTGTTGGACAAACTTATAGCCTAGATGACTGATAATAACCTCTTGAGTGAGTTTCAAGCTGGTTTCAGGCCTAAGACAAGTACTATTGACCAGGTGTTTAGTTTTCTTTTGTTAAGGTGGAAGGTCATTGACATAGCAAGAGGTAGCCTATACACCACTTTTCTCACCTATGAGTTGCTTTTGATAAGGTCCCAAGAGAGAAGCTATGGGAGGTGTTGGCTTAACTGGAAATTTCCTGTGATCTACTAGATGTAGTTAGACACTTACATACAGACAATTGTGCCTAAATGGAGAGCTGACTGAAAGGATGAAGGTCAAAAAGGGTGTACGTCAAGATTGTGTCTTGGCACCCACCCTCTTCCTACTTTTTTTGTAAACAGTTACACTGATTATCCAGCCAAATGTGAGAATTACTTGCCTATCTTTGCAGGCAAGTAGCAGACTGCCCTATTATTCATGGATGATACTGTACTCCTCTCCAAAACTCAAAAAGGCCTAGAAACCTTACTACAAGCGTTTGTTACTTTTTGTAGATTACAGGGCTTGGAAATAAACACAAAAAACAAAATTTATGACATCTAGCCCGCATACAGATTTTAGGGGGAAAATAACAAAACTCTTGATAAAGTAACTGAGTATGATTATTTGGGTGTTAAGTTGTCAGATTCTCTCGCGTGGCGTCGACAGATTGCAAAAAGTACATTATTTTTAAAACATAGATCAAATGCTTTGATCAAATTCCATAATTGTGGCAAATCTTACCCTGTATAGTCAACCCTTGATATATATATAGAGCACAGAATAGTAGCAGAGCCCTTTATGGATCTAACCATATGTACATTTTAATATGGATAGCCTTGAGAAAGGAGATGTTCTCATATGGTCTTTGTTGAAGCTCTTGAAGAGTGCCCCTCTAGTCCCCATTAGATTAGACCTGGGCCTGAAATTAATTTTTGGCCATGCTGAATTGCGTCCTGTCCTATTTTGGATAAGAATATGATCAATGGATGAGCTTAGAGCCTATAGAGAAGGCTTATCTGATGTAATTTCATACCCGCTAGTGATAAAGATCCCATGAGGGAAATTTATAAAGGGGTCATTAACTAGTTTATGAGTTGGGTAAGGTTTGGAAAGTACTGATATAATAGCTCATGTATTACCCAGTGCACTTATCATGCAGTAAAGGAAAGTATTGGTATCCCACAATTGAGAAATTATTAACCACACACATAAGGTGGGTCATGTTAAAATTAAATTCCTAATGATGAAATGGGAATATAGATTTGAAGAATACATAGATTTTATATTATCTCCAGAGGAGCGAAGTTTATACATTAAGATTAGGATGGGGTCCTTTTGTTAGTTGGTTTTAAGAGCACGTGGTCAAAGACTGACCCTGAAAGCAAGATATGTCCATAGTGCAAATCTGCAGATGAAACTGAGGAACATGTTCTCTTTTTTTGCATTGCATATAAGAAAGCAAGACAGAAATGGATTGAGCTGCTCTGCTTACAAATGGTGATAATACAATACCATCTTGCCTTGAGACAATTTAAGTCTGACACCAGCATTCGGGCCATGTATGTAATTTCTAATTACGTTCTGTCACTTTGGCACATAAGGTCGAAAGAGCGAAAATTGTGATTGCAAAAAGTTAATTCCTCTAATACACCTTATGGATTGGTTTTTATGTTCTTTAAATTGAAATGTAAACAGTAATTTTAATTGTTTAGCAATATTGTGATTTTATGTGATTGTGTCGATGGATGTTTTGCATCTGAACTGACAAAGTAAAATAGAGAACCAAGGTAGTTCCCAAGTTCTAAGTGGAGAACAGCTTTATATGGAGCACTCTACAACACCACCTGGGCTCTAAATTGAAGAAGCACAGCTCTGGATCTGCATGGAAGGATGTGGCAAGAAGGAAATTAAATCAGCCCATAGGTGTTCAATGGCGTCATCTACTGGCACTCAGTAGCTATGGAAGCCTCTTTCCAGATCTAGTCTGGCACCTAGGAAGATGCATAAGGTGAGGAATATGCAGATGAACTATCCATCAGAACCCCTGAATACAGATTCTTCTGCCACAATTATTAATCTCTCATAGCCTGGGTCGAGAGGGTCTGGCCTAGGTATAAGCAAGTCCTCCTGTAGACACTTTTGCTCTGCACGATATGGTAGCATGGAGAAGCGCAGTACCTGCAACAAGGAATACCAAATGGGAGGATGAAAACAGGGGAAAAGAACACCTGGAGTAGGCTAATGGAGCATGGACAAAGGACAGCAATCAATGCTGAAAGTGTGCACGTAGATAGTACAGGATGGCCTAGAGAAAATAGCAAACAGGATTACAAGCTGAGCACAGGAACAAGGTGAGAAAACTGTTGAGTATGGAACTTCGACTGCTTGGCTATGCAAGGACAAGCAGATCATAAGGTCTTATATAGAGCTGAAACAGGATGCAGGATGCTGTCACCAGGAAGTTCTGCCATCTTAAACTGAAAGCTATAGGAAGCTTCCAGTACTTTCTGGAAGGTTAAAGAAGGTTCCAGAAATTTCTGAATGGTGTTTAAGAATTGTATTGCACAGATTATAAATACCCCATAGCTATTTAAATACAGGTCTTTCTTCAATATGTAGACTTCTGGTCTTCTTCACAGATTTCCTAGTATTTGACTGGCTGGTACATAACACAACATGGTTAAGGGAGCAATACCAGAGTAGCATGAGAATAGCCCAGGGAATAGAGCCTCAAGGTAGAACTAACTGTGGCCGGTCTCTCTGCTGTTTTCGCTCCAAGCAACACACCAGCACACCCTTCCCATCCGACCCACCTTTAGAGCTCCTGGTTTCCTGGGAAAGGTACACATAAATCTACAGATTAGTGTGGGGGCATTATCAGAGAAAGCCAGAATCCAAGATCTTTCACTAGGGGGATAGCCTCGGCACTGAATTAGAAATAGGAGTTGACCTCATAATATATGATATGAAGTCACAAATCTTTTCAACTTCATATTCTAGATGATCCTCAACCAGGATTGAAGGAGCAGGGATAGATCTATTGAAAGCACCTGGAAATATGAAAAGTTGGAAGAACTTTCCAATAAGAGGATGGTTAGTGACTGGAATTATCTTTTGATCAATACAAAACAGACCAAAGAAACAAGGTCTCAGATGGATTGGAATATAGCGAGAACGCAAAAAACAGGAGACAACCATACTTTATCACCAGGTTGAACTTGATGCAGGTTTTCATGTTGATCTGCTAGACTCTTCATTGTCAGTCTGGCTTGTGTTAGATTCTTGGAAATCTCATTTCTCTGTTCTTGAAGATATCTTAAAAAATCAGAGGCTGCTGAGACCGAGGGATTTATTTATGGAGAAGAACTAAAACAGTGATACTTTGAAGACAGAAAAAAGTGATTTTGCTAGCTGAGTAAGTAAGTGCATTATTATAGCCAAGGATAACATTTCAGATCACTTAGCATGTGTGGCACTAATGTAGGATTGGAGATACTTTCAGTCTGTCTGTAGTTCTGAGGATGAAGCCATGAAGAATATTATTGTTGAATTCCTACTGCTGAGGATGTCTCAAAAATCAGAAATGTACTGTGATGCAGTATCTGATATGATAGTACTGGGAAGGCCCAATAGACGAAAAATATCCTGGATAAAGTGTTTAGTCATATGGGTTGCCGACTGAATGGATTGGAAAAATGGGAATTGAGCCATCTTAGAAAAACAATGGCTGTAACTATTATTACACAATATCCTTTGAATGGCACTAGATTGATGGTAAAGTCTGCAAATACGGTATGCCATGGCTGTGGAGGGACTGGAAGGTGTTGTAGACATTCGAATGTCTTGTCATGAATAGCTCTTCCTTGGGCACGTACTGGAAGCGGCACAGTTATAATTTTAACATCTTGAGATATTGAGGACTGTCACAAGATCGAAGAACAAGATCTAAAGTGGACTTCTCTGCTCGATGACCAGAAAGGGAATTATGACAGATTCTTGAAACTTTCTTCTGTAAGTCTTGGGTGGGTATGAACAAAGTCTATTGATGAACATACCAATCCAGTGTGGACATTGAAAATGTTTACGTAAATTTACCTCATAAAAATGTAGAAACATGCCTTAATGTTAATGCTGAAAATGCGTGTCTATATAGTGGTTAGGGAAAATGTGCCTTTATTAAACGAGCAAAAAGAAAAATGCTGTTTATTTCTGCAGAAAGCTCCCATTTCTATAGTTCTTTCACTGCTGGGCCTCAATTTGTTTCTTTATTCTTTCCTTTCCCTTTAATAAAATAAATGCCTTTTTGTAAATGTTGATTTAACGTTATTGAACTGCAGAATTTAACATCTTCGTAAATTGTGATGTTTGCTGCTGAATTTCTTTCTTTCCTCACACCATTTGACTTCATCATATTTCAGATAGTTTCCTCAGCCATATGCTTATAAAGAACAAGTAAATTGAAGCAAGGAAATGCTTGCTATGGATCTGAATTTCATGATCTAACTAGGAAATGCAAGATATTAATGTTTCATTTCATAGAGCAGTCCATTGCTGCATGACGGGACACTGAACAGCTAACAGAGTAGGTTTACAAAGGTTCTCATGAGAACCTTCCTAGATGTATCATTTTGTAATACGCTGTAGCCGTTTTCAAATAACATCATGTCAACATGGACGTTTACAGTGGGAATTGAGAGAGAAGATGACGGCTTCATTGTCTCAAAATGATTTAAGCACCTGTTTTTGCAACATATGTTTTGTGTTTTCTATATAGTACGAGTTCCTTGTTAGAGAATTACGGCATTCAATGAATTCTATACACATCTTCCCTTGCCATGCCCTCTAGCACTTGACTGTGCTACTCTTGCCTGAAATTGCTGTGAGCCACTGCTAACGCTGAATTTCTGTTATTCTTATGCCTTTTTGGAGACTTTCTCCATGCTGATTAAAGCTACTGTTGTGAATATTTCCTTCTACCTGTATTAACGGTTGCTACTGCACATGTCAGGAAACTCGACTGAGTTTCCAGAACTTCTCTTTATGGGGAGTTTGACCTTTTATAGCTATTAGCCTAATGCTCCAAATTTTCACATGCTCTTTGTGGATTCTGGCTAGGATAGGTTAGGTCCGTTTGATTAAAATAGGGAGTAATTCCTTTATGGAACACACTGTTATTTTGTATGCTTTTGGATTTGAACGCACCTTTGATACTGTGTCTCACTCTATCCTCCGGCACAGGATAGAGGCACTAGGTATCACAGTCAATATGCTAAATTAGCAGACTTCTTTTTTGGTAAACAGAAGTTTTCAGGTCAGAGAAGGCCCTTGTCTGTCGGAAGTCAATCAGCTTAAATGTGGTGTTCCTCCGGACTCGTCCTTGAGCCCTACTCCTTTCAATATGTATGTGCGCCCCTTAGCAGATATTATTTGCTCAGCTGGTTTTGAAAATGGGGTCATACGCTGATGACACACAGATCTTCGTGTCCCTGGCATCTAACATCCGCCAAACTGTGGCCAATTTATCTACTTGCATGGAGCAAGTGAACAAATGGATGTCTATCAGTCGCCTTAAATTGAACGGCAAAAAAATGGAGGTCATGGTGGTTGGCAACCACCCCTCCCTTTAGGACCATCTCTCCAGGCCTCTATGTTTGGGTAATCGTCCCTTTCTGAAAAAGGAAATTAAGAGTCTGGGAGTTTACCTGGACAAAGATCTTACCATGGCCTCACAGACTAAGAAACAGACAGGACAATGCTTCGGTCTCCTAAAAGCTCTCAGGAAGACAATCAAGTGGCTTCCTGTGGAAACCCGCAGAACAGTGATACAGGGTCTCATCCTGTCATATCTAGATTACGGCAAGTCACTCTATTTTGGTATCCCATTGTATCTCACCAGAAAGCTGCAGGTTATTCAAAATGCTTCAGCCAGAATTCTGCAAAAAATTCCAAAAACACAAACGGCGCGTTCTGCTCTGACCAGTCTTCACTGGTTACCTGTTAGGAAAAGAGTTGAATTCAAAACTCTCTGTATCGTACATAAAATAAAACATGCCCAGAGACAGCATACATGAGTCAATGTATTGTTCCACATAATAAAAAACGTGCCCTTGGGTCCAATAACTACTTCCTTTAGGCCACTCCTAGAATAAACGGGGCTAGAAGTGGAGGATGAACGTTTGCCTACTTGGCATCCAAGCTTTGGAACTCCCTTCGAGTTGATCTAAGAGCAAACAGAAATTTGCTCAGCTTTAGAAAACAACTGAAGACTCATTTGTATAGATAAGCAATACGTTATCCTTTCATGATTCCTGTCAGCACTGGGAAACCAGCTCTGGGTAGCCATGCGCTACATAAACTGGAAATTATAATAATGCTCATTCTAACCAAATGTTTTCTCAATATTTCTGTAAACGGATTTCTCTGACTAAACTCAATAAAAAGACAAAAATATAAACTAATCTCTTAATGAGAAAATAAAACTTTTAAAACTTCATCAAACCTCTCATCATTGACTGAACATCAAATACTGTAAGTTGATGATTATTTTAGAAATGTATTTGGGTTGTGCTCCATTCTAAAATGGTGGCAGAGATTCTTCTACCTGAAGATGCATGTATATTGGAGATTCTCCTAGTACGTTTCATGGTGGAGTGGTCTATAAAAATGTTATGAGATTTCTGCGCTCCAAATCTGGTAGCAGAGGATAGGTTGCACCCTGAATATAAGACACTACCCAAAAATCTTATTTGAAATTCCCAGTTCCTGAATCCAATGTCCAGAACTTGAAGATCTGACAAAGCGATATTCGGAGATGTTTGAGGTTTTGAAAGTGTGAGTATTAATAGGGCAAATGCATTGTGGTTGCGATTGTGCCTTTCTTCTGGTTTGAATGTTTGATTATAATGAGTGGATAAGAAGAAATGATCGATAAATGGTGGAAAAGGTGTTCAAAGATTTCAGACTTGTTGTAGTCGAAAGATCCCGGGATAACATAATAATTGAAAACTTGTTTGCAGGATTGAGGTGTGGTGTGAGGTACCATCACCTACTCCAGTGACATAGGCTTATTAGGTTGTTGTGATTGATTAACATTGATCTTTGTTAGTTGAACCTAATTGCGCAAACAGGGGAAAATACATTGGTTTGGGTGATTTCACAGTGATCGAGATTTCACTTGCGATTGTGAAGTGTATTCTTGGATGATTGTAATACTTATTTTCTTAGTAGAGCAAAAAAAAAGGTGTTTTCAAAAATCGATAATACAGTTGTGCGAGTATGAAGAAAAATGTAAAGGAGGGTGAGTTGCTGCAAGGAGTGAGGTTGTGCGTCATAGTGTTTTGCACTGGGATTGGTCGGTTGGTGTGTTTTCGCGCTTTGTTTGGTTGGTGACGTTGCAGTGCCGCGCTGGGATTGGATCCCTAAAAGTGTATACTGTATTTTTATCAAAAACTGTGAACATAGTAACTGGAATTCAATTGGTTCAACAGGAAATTGACGTGTACGGAACAAAATCATAACATTCGGTTCAATTGTGTATTGCTTCAAATTAATCTGTCATTATGAAATGTTTCAGAGAAATTAAGAATTTGGTGAGAGGGAATGTTACAATTCCAGTACTCAAAGAGGAAGCGGGACCTCCTGAGGGTACACCTGCATATATTATTACTACAGAGCATGGATTAAATACACATGCTTGGCTTTGCCAGTGGAGTGTAATCGAAGAGAAGGAGGGTGCATTGAGCTTTCCTAGATATGAGGCATTTAATACTAGAATTTTTGACCATTTGAAGGGAAAATTGTACGAAATGAAGTCACCACCTAGACCCCTTCAGAATGAAGCACTTAATGCTTTGGAAAGCATTGCCAGGGAGAAAGAGAGGGAAAAATACCAGAAAAGGACTAATAGGGCAGTGAAAAAAGTATACAAATGCCTGCTGGGATGAAGAGAAATGTAGATGGAGAAAGGGTATTATAGAAGGAACTAGATTATATCCAGTACTTACCTCAAAGGCTGTTAAGAAAGGAAAGGACAAAGATTCGCTCAAGAGAGAAGGGGATGAGTCAAATACCAATTCAGGGGATAAAATATTGGAACAAATGTTGACATCGAGACCCCCCACCACATGCAATCCCTGCAGAGCCAATTATTTTCAGGCACTAGTACCGGTTCAACAGTGATGTTCGCTCCCACCAGGTTAGAACAGGTTCTGTCTGTTTTCCAGTCAAGAGGAGTTGTTCTTAAAAAAGAGAAATGTGAATTCTTGAGAAAATAGGTAGAGTACCTGGGATATGCAGTCTCGAAGGATGGTATTTTCCCATGTCCTAGTTAGGTTCAGGCCATCAAACATGTCACTCCTCCCACTCACAAGACAAGTTTGAAATCATTCCTGGGCTTATGCGAGTTCTTCTACCTTTGTGCATGTGATGTCTTTCCAACATGCTGCAGAAAGATGTTCATGCAATTGCAGCCAAGATTGTGAGAATTCATTTGAGTGGGTAAAAGAGGAGTTTGTACGCGTCATGGCTCTTAAACCCTATGATCTGTTGTTACACTGTGTTCTCCCCATTGATACTACCAGTGCTCGATTTGGGTCTGTTTTGTCTCATGTGTTAGGGAAGGATGAGTTCACAGCTGGTTACGAGTCTCGAAGCTTCAAAAAGACTGAAACATTTCTTTTGGTAATTGAGAAACAACTTTTGAGTTGTTTATGGGCTGTGGAAAAGTTTTAAATGTATTTGTGGGGAAAGAGGTTTACCACTTTAACTGATCACATGACACTCATTTTTATTCTCAAGGGTGAGCATATTAAACGTTACACTCCCTGCATTACATATTTGTCCTCAAAGCTTCTACAATACCAGTTTGATATTCATCATATTCCTGGTGACTAGAATTGCAGGGTGGATTATGGTTCCAGAATTCCTCTCCAGACTGATAGTGAAGTAGAGGATGAAGAAGAGTTTGAAAATTGTTTGATGTTGAAAAGCATAGTGCCATAGCTGAAGGTGAGTGGCAGGGTGCTTCTGAGGGCAATTCACTATTGGAAGAAGTCACTTGTGTCATGCAGAGACATTGGCCAGTGTACTATGTATTCATAGTCATATATAGCTTTATTCGGAGCCATGACAGAACATCCATAAAAGCATTTACACACTTAAAAAAAAAAAAAACAGCAATCTTCAAATTCATGTAACTACATTTTCAAGAGGAGTTAAAAGGCAATTTCATCATAAAAGCAAATGTTTAAAATACAATTCATTTGTTTCAATCAGTTACATATAAAAAGGTATAAACAGAAAGAGAAATTGCTAAAAAGCCACCACTATACAGAGTTGGATGATACAATCCTAAAAAATGTAAAGTGCATTTACCCCGCATTCATCATTTCCCACTTCCCATTGTTATTGATCCCGATTGCCTTATTGATCACGGCTCTTGGTATATGTTCCAATTAGTATACTCTATCCGGCGCCTATTATCAGCTTCTTTCTAGCATAAAACACTGCCCTGAGAAAAGATGACATGCTGCAGCAAATCTCTAATGATGGCAGTGGCTAAGTACAAGTAAGCTGGGCGACATTGTTTGAAATTTAGGTGCCTTATAATTGGAAAAATGTACCGCTTCCTATACTTAGATAAAATTTACACATTAAAACCACATGCATCGTATTCTGGCACAGTCTGCCATCACAGGGGCAATTTACCAGGTTTCGTGACCAATCATCCATTTTGGGAAAGGTACATAATCTGTGAAATATATCCAACCTTAGGCGTGTGAGCACAAACCTGTGACGTGTGTTTAGAACAGTTTTAAGATAGGGCTGCATATTAAAGGTGGTTAATATCATTTGATTAGGTAGAACGGTAGGTTTCGGGATTTCAATTATCAGACTCATTTTTTCCAAATGAGCCCCTGCCTCTGTTTTCAGTGTCTTTCTGCTAATGGGAACTAGTGTCTCTGGGTTGTCAAAATACTCTGGATGGGCCATATCTCCAAAGAACTGCTGGACATACGTTAACCATTGAATAGATTTATACGCACTCAATTTCATTGATTTCATTGATTATCGCTCGGTTGAAATCAGTGTGGTCTGACGTCCAAATTTTGTGCCACAGCAGAATTGGTTGTAGTTTGATTAAATCACTGAGATATGGGGCACCTAGTTCGGAATGTGTTACATAAGCTGAGGTGCTTTTTGGAATAGCTAAAAGGTATCTAAAAAAGTTATTTTCCGTTACTTGCAATTCAGCACATCTCTTGTGACCCCATATACCCGCCCCATAAAGTGCAATACTAGTGCATTTTACTTTTTATATTTTTACCATCATTTCTGGGGGGTTCATACCTAGTCTACTTGCGAAGCCTCTAATGGCCCAGCATGCCCTACTGAACAGGTTATTTCTATTTTCAATTGCCTTATTCCATGTCCCGTCCTTGTCAAACAGTACTCCAAGGTAAGAGAAGGTGTTCGTGAAATCAATCTTTATCCCTTTTATCTGTACGTTTCTACATTTTACATTGTTCTTTCCACTATGTAGTCTTTTATCAAGGTGTCTGATGAACACTGGAAGCTGGATTGTTGATGCATGCCAACAAGCTGGTTTCTCCTGGGAAAAAGAGGTCAACCATTGTCTCTAAAGCCCATGAGGGTCAAATCAGTGGCAAATTGACAAAATGCAGGGTCCCTGATACCTTTTTGGTGGCCGGGAATGCACAAAGATGTTGAGGATGCGATTAAACATTCTAATCTGCACTGATGTGATAAAAAATGGAATCTTCATACTTCTACTCGTCAACCTACTGAGTTGCCCTTTGGTCCTTGCGGATAAGTTAGGGATAGAGTTGATAGGGTCTCTGAACTTGATATCATCATGTCATTGAAATGCAGTATTCTAAGTTGACTCCTATTCTAAGTTACAGGAGGTCAGATTTTTATTGGATCCAAACTTTTTGAATGTTGTTGAATGTTGTTGATTTCATAAATATGTGTTTTTACAGCAAGGTTTTCTCAGAATTCTTAGTGTAAGAAAATGGTGACAGTTTATGATTAAGGAAATAGAGTGTTTTCTTAGATCTGCAAGTGTCAAGCATTCAAGGAGTTTGCTTTATTACTCCCAAACTAATGGTTTAGTTGAATGGATGAATTAGGGGTGGAAGAGTGCTTACAATAGCTACTTTTCAACAAGAGCATTGTAACGAGAGCAACTTGGACCATTTTATAGTTCTATCGGACCACACTACACACCATACGGATGTGTCACTTTTTCAACATTTGAGAGGAAGGAAAATCGAATCAAAACTTTGCCAAGCATGGATGCCGAAGGTATTGGCTAAAGGTGGTGAGATCTCAGATTTGGATCATGTGGTGAGGACTAATGTTGATATGGCTCAGGCCAAGGTGAAATGGGATTCTGACAGGAGGAAGAGTACCAAAGTTAAAAGTTTAAATGTCAGAAAAACTGGTCGCATTGCTAGGGGATGTTCCAAATTTGGGGATCTAGTTGCGGTTGTCAATGTCTCTAGTAATGCTGTGAAAGTCAGTGGTAGTTACTGGTGGATCATGGAGAGGTTGGTAAAGGTGGAAGGATGTTCTGACAAGCGGTTTGTGAGGATGAGAGTTTGCATCTGGCCTCCACAGCTGATATCATTCCAAGCCATGAGAGCACACATTTACGTAGCTCTCATTCTGGTTCAGGTGTTGAAGTTATTTTTCATATGTGCTATTTACTATTTTACCTATTGAAAGGTTGACAAATGATGAGACTGATGGGGTGTTCCAAGCCATTATCAGGATTAACTTCACCGGTCCTACTGTCTTCGCTAAGCATCAGACTAGACAATACATTGTCTGATAGCATCTGGATATCGTAAGATGGCGGCTTGAGTGAAAGGCTTTTCACGGTATTGAAATGCTTCTCCTGTCTCTTCAATCCAATGAAATCCACTGGATAGACTTTGAACTGTCTGAAAAAATTTGCTAAACTCTAAACGCATTAAACCTCCTTAAAAGTTGTAGATGGCCATTCGTAAATAGCAGAGCCTTTACTGGGATTCATTTTTTTTATTTTTTTATTGAGAGTTCATAGTTCTGACACACATACAATAATCTTATGTACAGATACATATTCCAAAATGTTGAGGATCAAAAAGAATTAACTTAGAACTGAAGTGCAAAGTGCAATGTGCAGAGTATTAAAAAAAATGTTTTTTTTTTTTTACAGATATTCACTTCAACCAATACTTAGGTATACAATCAAATTGTTCCTAAAATACCCCCCAAAAAAAAAAAGATCCTGTTAAATTCATGTACCAGGTAATAATTTTAACATTAAGACACAGTACAGTGGTACTAAAACCGGATAGGTACATACATATCTTTTCTATCCATTTTACACAAAGTATCACCTCTTCCCTTATGCTTTAAACACACTCCAATACTTCTCATACTTTCTCAATGCTCCTGATCTTATTGCATATTTCCTTTCCAGTTCTTGTATTTTGGATAATTTTACCCTCCAAGCATTGAAAGTGGGCACCTTCTCTGTTCTCCAGAGTTGCAGGATTAATGATCTTGCTATTAATGCTACTATAAACAGGCATTCTTCATACTCGATGATGTCAGGAGAGCATCCCAAAACTGCAATAAATTCATCGAGTGAAATGTGGGGGTCTATTGTGAATCTAAGATATTTCTCGATCTCCTCCTAAAAACTCTTAATTTTTGGGCACTTCCAAATAATATGCGTCCAAGTACCTTTCTCTGCGCAACAAAAGCATTTATCTTCTGTTTGCGGATATATTTTATGAAGAAAGGAGGGTGTTCTATATATCAGCCATTTCAAGTAATATTGCATGCGTCTAAAATTCGCCCCTCTAAATAGATATACATTAAACTTGTTTAACTTATTCCACATTGATTTAAGGATCTGTATATCTTCCACTTTCTTCCATCTATCTCTCACTTTTTCATATAATAAGGAAGATTTGTTCTGGTCGAATATCTTAACCCAATCACTGATCCTCCTTTGTATAGGACAATTAAGAGCTTCACTAATCCTAATTTTATCGCACAGATTTTCTATATTTAACTTTTCCAATATAGATTTTAATCTAATAAATGACCATTTTAGAATTGTGTTGGAATGTTGGAGGCCCAATTCAATTTCCGTCCAAGTTTTCCAACAATTTCCCTTGATGAAATCTTGAATTTGGACATATCCACTTTCTTCCCACAGCCTTATTATATTATTTTCTAAGATGCCTATTTCCCCCGTCTACATGTTCGAAAGTCTGGTTGAGTTATTAATTCTTAAAATATCGTAATGTGCTAAAAGCTGGGTTTTTTGTTTGAATAACCACTGTAAAGTCTTATACCGAACCTTCTTAGGGTACTTAGTAACTCTTGTAGGATAGATGATATTATATTCCTTTAGGATTTTTTCATAAAGAAATTATCTGCCTCTTGAGGATCTGAAAAAAAAATCTAAAACTATAATGTGCAAATGTCGCATAATAATAATTTCTAATATTCGGAAGAGATAAACCTCCTTCCAAAACAGAATAGTTTAATGTGCTAAGTGCTAATCTTGGTACCTTATTTGCCCATAAAAAGAGGAGATCATACTATCTAACTCTTTAAAGAAAGAAGTCTGTATTGCACAGGGAGCTGCACTAAAAAGAAAATTAAACAGTGGTAAAATAGACATTCGAATTAATGCAACTCGTCCTATTATTGATAATGGGAGCTGATTCCACCGTATTAACTGAGAGCTCACCTTTTTCAATAAAGGAGTATAATTTAAGGAAAAAAGATCTTCTACTCTCTCCGTGACAACAATCCCTAAATATCTCTTTGGGCGAGTATTGTATGTCTGTCTAAATTCTGATAATAAAGAATTCACACCCCAGTTGCACAATATAATTTCTGTTTTGGTCTTATAAATTTTGTAGCCACCCATTTCTTGGAAGTCTGCAAAAACTTTCATCACTTCCAACTGGGTGTCTATATTTGAGTCCAAAAAAGCACGATGTTGTCAGCGTAAAGTTTTATGTTCGTCATTCCTTGCACCGGAACTGTGTGTGCTTTTTTTCCCCTGATTGCAATTGCTAATGGCTCTATAAAAAGTGCAAATAAAATCGGAGAAAGGGGGCAACCTTGTCTAGTACCTCTATTTATTTGGCATATTCCTATCTTAACAGAGTTAATTAAAATTTGCGCCTGGGAGTTTGTATAAAGTTGTTTTAATAAAAATATAAACTCCCTTGGGAAGCCAAACTTTGCCAAGATTGTAAAAAGACAATTCCAAGAAACAAGGTCAAATGCCTTTTCGGCATCTAAAAACCATATCTGTGCCTGAACTTTATTAATATTTAAAAAATCCAAAGCCTCTAGTAGAAAATGTGTATTAGTATGGAGGTGTCTCCCTGCTATAAAACCGCATTGATCTATCCCGATGAGTGACCCCACCATCTTATTTAATCTATTGGCAAAAAGTTTTGTAAAAATTTTATAGTCAGTGTTTAAAAGACTTATTGGTCTGTACGAGTTCACATTTTCACTATCTTTATCTTTCTTTAAAATACTGACCACTACTGCAATGCAGAAGGATGCGGGCGGGTCCCCTCCTTTTAGTAAAAAATTTGCAAGCCTTAAAAATTCAGGACATAGTATTGTAGAAAATGTCTTAAAAAATTCCGCAGGGATGCCATCCTCCCCGGTGGCTTTACAGTTGGGCAAAGAGCGGATAACCACATCTAGTTCATCCTTCGTAAATTCGGCTAACAGCAGCTCTTTAAAATTATTTCCCAAAGTTGGAATAGGCAATTCCTGCAAGAATTCAACAATTGTTTCTACAGAGATCTGATGAGGTGTCTGATATATATCTTTATAATGTTTAAGAAAAGCCTCACCTATTAAGGACGTGGTATTTACACGGGTTTTAGTTACTTTATCCTTGCCAAGCTAGTAATCTTCCAGTATACTCACTATGTTCATAACTAGCCTGAAGGTATAGCCTACTTGTCATATCCCCTAGTTCATAATAGAATTCCCTCATTCTCCTTTTTGCATTCAGTACTTCTTGTCTAGTAACTGGGGTCCTATTTCTAAAATATTCTTGATTTGCCTGGGCCAGACTATTTTCTATCGCCATTCTCTCCTCCTTCTTAGCCTTCTGTTTTGGAATCTCTTTTGAGGTAATAATACCTCTCAGAGTGGCTTTAAACGCGTCCCATATTATGTTAATTGGTGCAGAATCCTTATTTATATAAAAAAAGAAGCTAATCTCCTTTTCTATTTCTGCACACCATTGTTTCTCAGCTAAGTTGAGTCTATTAAAATACCATCTTCTTGGTAATTCATCCTCTAGCTTATCTAGGATAATTTCCAGCTTAATGAGGGCATGATCTGAGAAGGGATTTACTATATGTTCATATTTATTAACTTCAAGGTTATGGGAAGTAAGAAAAAAGTCTAGCCTGGATGATGAGTCATATTTTGCCGAGTAACAAGAATATTCACGTTTAGCCGGATTATTAAAACGCCAATTATCCAAAATATCTAAATCCGACTTACAACTCAACAAAGGGGTGGCAACTTGTGGTTTATTTTGTCTTCGATCTTTTTTAGTTGAATCCACCGCAGGATTTTGTAAAAAATTAAAATCCCCACCCCATATAATCTGACCCGGTATGCCAAATAAGGCTTGCTTTAACTGTAAGATAGGAAGTGGGTCATCCATAACTGGTGCATAAATTGTAGCAAGAATAAGATTTGTCTGATTAATTTTCCCATGTACAAATGTCCATCTACCACTCGTGTCTGAATGTGAGGCTTCAACATGGAATTGAACATGCTTACCTATGAAAATACTCACACCTCTCTGAGCTACCCCAGATACAGATGAACAATAAAACCCTGCCCAATTTTTTAACATTTTACTCGCGCTTGTTAGAGCACGAAAATGTGTCTCTTGCATAAAGATCACATCTGGGTAATAACCTTTTAGCCAACTTTCTATCGCACTAGTTTTACGTCTATTATTTAAACCATTAGCATTTAAAGACAAAATCAACAATTTCTTCCTATTCATACGGGGAATTCCTATCTAAGGTGAAATTATACAGGGTATACCAAATGCGCATATGCGCCATATCTTTCAATACGGCTTTTCTTTTTCCCAATAAGGGAATATTTTACTCTTTCTATACACCACCATACATGTTTTATCAATTGTACAGAATATGCATAAAACATAGCCACTAGGCAAAGATACTATAATGCCGAATATATAAAATATATATAAAATATATATAAAATATAATAAAATGCAATCATACACACATTGGACTAAAACACTACAGTACAGATGAAGTGACCAAGAGTGCAAATAAGCATTAAAGTGCAAATCACGCAACTGATAAAAACAATACAATACAACTGTACAATATAGTGCAAATAGCAAATATTGTGCAAAATATGCATTAAAGTGCATTACGTTGCAATAAAGTGCAATAAAGTGCAGCCTTCCCTGTGCAATATATAGTTTCTGTTGTATAGTACCACAACTTACTTCTAAACCTATCAAATGATTACTGTACACATTGCTTAATCTCCTCTTAATAAAAATATTCAAACAGATTTTTCCATCTATGAGCTCTCTTTTTTTTAACTGCTTCACCCCCACCACCACCGATCCAACCCACCCTCTCCAGGAGAAGGAAAAACCCAACCTTCCCCACTAGCTTCCCCTCCTTTTCCCTCCTTGTAATGGATGCCATCTTGTTGCATCCTATTACGACTCCTGATTCACCTTGCAACTGCCTCGAAAAAATAAGCTGAATTTAAAAAAATATATTTCATAGCGGAGCTTGAATATAGCTGATTAAATATTCAACAATTTTATAAATACATAATCCCCTTTTCCTTATATAGTATTGAGGCCATCCAGGAGGTTTTGGGCTTCTACAGTATCTGTGAGAATAAAGAATTTTCCTTTAACTAGGACCTTTAATTTAGATTGTTGCACAATCATTGCCTGTGCCCCTTTTGCTTTGAATGGGTCAATCATTTTAACAAAGTTCTTACGTCTAAGGGCAGATGCTGCTGACATATCAGAGAAGATTTTAAATTTTTTAATTTCATCAGTTGTAAATGTTCTCCTTGATATTGCTGTGTTTAGGATTCGCTCCTTGATTCTGTAGTCTGAAAAATGTATTAAAATTGTTCGTGGGTATTTAGCATTTACAGACTTGTGCGCAGGTACCCTGTGGGCTCTAGGGATTGTGAGATCCCCTTGTAGTTCAGGTATTGCTTTTTTCAACAGGGAGTCTGTCCATTTTACCATTTCCGCCCCCTCCAGCCCCTCGGATACTCCCACCAGACGTAGATTAGATCTCCTGTTGTAATTCTCAAGGTCTTGTAGCTTCGAATCCATCTGATATTTGTTTTTACTCAACACCTGCAATTCCTCTTGCATAACAACGATTTTATCCTCAAGTCCTGAAACACGAATCTCCAATTCCGCAACCCTTACTGGTAGATTGCCCAGTTTTTCCTCCATCTTTGATAACCTATCATGCAGCTGTGATATTTCATATACTTGCGACGCCTTCAGATCTCTTACCTCTTGTAGGATGGTTAGAAACATTTCTTGTACTGAGATATTATGTTCAGCGTTTTTATCCCCCTTTTCTTGTCCCAGATTTTCGGAGATTCTCTTAAACTTAGGGACTATTCCTTTTTCCTTATTCTTACCCTTTTCCCTCCTTTTCCCCTGTTCCGTTTCCAGTTCTGACTCTACTTCTGAATCAGATATGGACGTCGAATCCAGCTCATCTGGGTTATCTACCAATCTCTGACTCCCGTTCTCTTTTTGTACAATCTGAGAGGGCACTTGCCCCTCTAGGGACAGTGGCTGGCTGGTCAAAGATGTCTCCTCATGGCTTACTGTATTTATTTCTGCAAGGACTGGGACAACATGCAGTTTGAGCTGCGGCTGTGGATGCGCTGTATATACTGTAGAGGAGTGCGCAGGGGTATGGGTATGTGGCATTTCCTGACCCATTGGATGTACCACACTTTGCTCCTCCCTATTTAGAACAGGAGTACTGGTGGGTAGAACCCATGAGGCAAGGGTATTGCCAAAAAGAGGATACTGTTTAGCTCTCACCACTTTCTGGTCTACCTTCAATCTATCCCCTGCTGCTTCACCCCCCTTTCCTACCTCCTCTTCACCTCCCACAGCCGACATGCTCACATCAGCTGAGAGGTCAAACAAACTCTGCTCTCCTTCGAAGGTTTTATCAGTAGCGTCCTGATCGATCTGAATACTCTTCTCTGCCAGAGCCAGGTTTTTAGCTTTAAAGTCCAATCTCTGCTGAGCATTTCTTCTCCCTCTTCTAACTTCCTTGGGTGGTATCACAGGTGTTGCTGGTGACTGACCAGATCTTAGAAACTCTTTCCCAGCCGCTGCTTTAGATTGTTTATTTCGCTTTTTTTTTTTTTATGTGGCTATAGATCAACAAGTTATGCTCTAAGAGGTCTCGCAGCAAGGCAGTATGGCGCCCTTTCTCCACCTCTATCTCTGCACTCCCCTTCAGGAATCCAGGGGGCCAGGATTCGATTTTTTTCTAACCAGCTCTGTATAATGGCTATCGAGCTCTTACCGAGCACTACGGGGCTGGAGTGGGAAACTACTGTCCGTAACTAGCACACTACACCAAAATCCCAAACGTTTACCGCCGTGCAGCCCCAAGGTCTACTGAGATCTACCACCTTCTACCGCTCCAGCGATATTGGTCTCTCCTGTGCTTCACGTCTCATTGCGTCGCGTTGGTCGGTCCTGCTCCTGCACGGAATCGAGCAGAACCAGCCTCCAGTGAAGAAAACCCGCCAGCGAGGAAAACCCACCAAGGCAAAGAGCCGCCGGCCGCCAGCCTCCACAAACGTCCGCAATTATTCCTCCAAAAACGGGTGAGACAACGGCAACGAGCACGGCGGGGCAGCAGTCACTCCATCACAGCTCCTCTCGTGGGCGTGGCATCGGCAAATCAGGAGATGTAGCGGCAACGTGCGTGGGTCACGTCTGCCGAAGCACTCCGTTTCCCCTTTACTGGGATTCATGACCAGACCTTAAGCACACAGAATGCAGCCCAGATACTTGATGTTAGTTCTTTTGAATTCACATTTTTCAGGTGTACAGTGCAGATGGTGTAAGCATAGTGTGTTTAAGATGGAAGTGACATGTTCCCTGAAGGATTTTAAGCCTTGAGAGAAAATGTGAATATCTAAATACACCTCTACATAATGGTTGAAAATATCTTAGAAGATATGATCCATGAATAGCTGGAAAAATGCCAGGGTGTTACATAGTCGAAGTAGCATTATACAATATTCATAATGGCCAAATGGGGTTTTCAAAATGCCATTTTATAGGAGTTGGTAGACTCTGCAAAAGTCTAATTTCATAAAGTTGGTTGCTCCTCGAACTGATTCTAAAATATCTTTAATAAGTTGTAAATTATGTTAGCCCATCATGGTGAACTTATTAAGACCTCTATATTCAATAAAATGATGCAGCCCTTTCAGTTTATTAGGGAACGAAGATCGTGAGAGCTCTAGTGGTACATGAGGATCGAGCAATGAGACCATTTTGAAGATTCACTTCATAGTATTGTTTGAGCATCTGTTTGCCTCACTCTAGCAAGGAGTTGATTCTGCCAAGAAGTACTGGCTGGCTGAATAGTTGGTATAGCACAGTCCAATTTCCAATGGGGAAGAGCAGTATACTCCATGGGTTTCTGAAAAACTTCCAAAATATGACAATAGGATTTTGGAACCGATTCCACAGTTGTGATAACTGATAGAAAAGTCTCTTCTTCTTCAGTGATTTCCTATGAGAGAGACCAATACCCTTCCACAGAAAAACAGTTTTCATGGCAGAATTGAGATAAAAGTTAAACTGTCATAAGTCCCTCCCCCGTCTTTTCTTCTCCCTTCCCCCTCTTCTTCCCTTCCCACTTCCTCATAGAATGATTTTTAATAATTTTTTCTTTCATACGTATTGTACTTTAAGGTACATGTTGTACTTTCTTATATTTTATTGATCTTTGATGAATAAACTTAAACTTAAAAAAAAAAAAATAAGTCTCCTTGAGTGGACCCGATGAAAGGAGAGAACCATGAAAATCAGAACCTGTTTTGTAATTTCCTTTGATTGAAGAGGAATTTGATAAGTCTAAGCCCAATCTTTGTACAGGTACAGTCCACAAACTCTGGAATCTAGTAAAACAGTAGTTGATATCTTTGGCTTGCCACAGAATTGGAACTGGAGTGGAATAAAATATAGACATAAAGCAGCCTCAGCAGAGCAATAGGATTGGTGGAGGGAATTTGCTCTAATCCTGTCCCGCTCTACATCAGTTTATCAAGGTTTCGAATTGCGCTATACATGCACAGTCCAACCTTTTTTCTTCTCCCCTTCTCGACATCAGAAAGAAGACCACTAATATTATCAATATGCATAGTCTCCTCAGTGCAACTAGGGACTGGAGAACTCACTGGGGCAGAATGTCTAGAAAAAATAGTTTGAGGATGTATTCTGGGAGCAAACCCTTTAGCCTTTCTTCTTTCACAATACTTTTCACTCAGACAGTGCTCAGTCTTCATGACCAGCTTGATTAGTTTCCATAAGTTCCTAGGCCATGAAGATCTCACCAATTCATCTTTTATTTCATCTTTCAATTCCCTGTGAAACAGGGTCATAAATGGTCATAAGTTGTGTCTCAACTCTGGCCATTTCAGCCCAAGTGGCCAAATTAAGACAACACGTCCATACCTTCTAGCACAATATCAAATTCATGCCCGACAAGAAGCAGAAATAGGGCAAACTGTCTGTATAACAGTGTCCCAAACATCAAGCTACCAAGTCAGAGAGAAGGGCACTGCTTTTCAGTCTTTGAAAAGCATGTACTACAGGAGTACATGCTGCAAACAGAAAATGTTACTTACCTATAACAATCAGTCTGCAGCTTGTCATGCTGTAGATTCACATGCACCCTCCCATTTACCCGGATGAGAGTTCACTGTACAGTATTTGAAACTATTGTTACCTTTCAAATACGTATCCACAGTACACCAATAGACATATTGGTGTACTGTGCAAAGTAAATAGGAAGAAGACTGACATAACAGTACTGTATAAGGGGGATTCAGTAATAGGTCCTCCTGAAGGTGCCAAGTAGGGAACAATCTACTTAAGATGAAAAGTCCTGCTCACATCACCACGCTTGCTTTCACTCACCCTTATGGGGGCACAATCTAAGGTGCATTGTGGGTTTCGGGAGAGGGATCACGTCACCTCAAAATCGGAACCTCTACTTCTGGGAAAAACAACTTAAACGTCGCTGCCCAATGGCAGAAGCATGCAATTCTTGTGAAATGTTGCAGCACATGATGTAAATACGAGATTTATTAATGAATACTCACATAAAGTAATGCCTGTGCTGTGTAGTGCTTGGATGAGGATGATGATGATGTACATGCTCAGAGGCACAGGTACAAGCTCAGAAACACCAATTCACAAAGAAATTATAATATGCTCGTTCACAGGTCTGTACTAATTGTTGTAGAGCATAACTCCCATTTAGACTAAGACTAATTGGCATCCATAAATTAATAAACTATTCTCTAAACAAAAAGGCCTTGCATAAGTATAACTGCACACTCACTTGTTTCTTTTTTTCCCTTCATCCACAGGGATAAAAGGAGAAACCCCTTCTCTTACACCATCACCATTTTGGGGAATTTTCTTCCCATTCCCATCCTGGAAACAAATTTACTCCTGCACTTGACAGGTGTAATCCATCTCCAACTAGTTCCAGGATTGGTAATGACAGAGAATACATTTCTGTATAACCCAAAACATAACTGTAAATGTGGGCACACTTTCCATGGCACTCCGGCCCTGAAAATGTAATTCCTCGTCCCATGGGAGAATATCTACTCCCACTGTAATAATATTACTCATTAGAACTTGAGGAAGGGGAATGTGGCTTGTTGATGGCTGGGATGGGCATGCCAAAGAAGAGGTCCCATCAGCTTGAAGTTTGGGAATATGAAGGAGTTACAGAGGGGTCTAGATGTGGCATAACTTGTCAAACGATAGAGAGAGGTGATGTGCCATGAATGGCTTGGTACAGAAATGCAGTAAGGTTGCACTACATCCCTTACCTGCTGGACATATGTTCTATTTGGTGTCAATAAAATTCGGTGTTGGGTTGCCTGGGCAGGTTGTGTATTGTGCAAAGTAAATAGGAAGAAAAAAGACATAACAGTACTGTATAAGGGGGATTCAGTAATTGCTCCTCCTGAAGGTGCGATGTGGGGAAATATCTACTTAAGATGAAAAGTAAGAACACCTGGAAGCAGCTCTCTTGATAAGGTGATAAAAACTGCCATTTTTGTACACAGCACATTCTTTTTTACAGGTGGAAATAGACATAAATTAGAAGACGACTCTCTTCTTAAAGCACCTAGTCAGATCAGGCAAAAACTGTGGTGCATCATTTGTGAGGTCACTGATCTGGACAAACTATTTGGGCAGCCTGGGTGGAGCTTGGGTGGAGCTTGGACAAAGTTGTGTCTATTTGTTACTTTCTATTTGTTCTGCTGGGAGTATTTGCCTTAGTATGGGTTGTAAACCTGACGTGTACACAAATTATTTTTGTAGAATGCATCTGTCACTATGAAGATCATAATGTCCAATTAGCAGAGCTTGTGAAAACTATATGAAAACCTTTCCATATTTTTCTCTTGTGCTTAAGAAGTTTTTGTACTTTTTTTACAACACAATTAAGACAGTTTAACTTTTACAATTAGAGACACTACTGTAATAATATATGATTCATACATACATAACATTTTCCCAATTTCCATTACCAGGACAGTGAATTTTGAATATTCTGTGTCAAGAATGTCAACCAATGCGCTTTTTTGTGTGTGTTTTAGGAAACTGTGCCCATTACCAGAAAGGTGGCTGGTGGTACAACATGTGTGCTCACTCTAATCTCAACGGTGTATGGTACAAAGGAGGGCACTACAGAAGCCGATACCAAGATGGCGTCTACTGGGCAGAGTTTAGGGGAGGGGCCTACTCCCTGAAGAAGGTTGCAATGATGATCAAACCGAGCAAATAGTCTGGCACATCATGCCGCTAAACCAGGTAGCAGTCAATACTGCAAACATATGAACAATAGTATGAATACACTGGTTGGACAAAGAAGGGATGCAAACGTGGTCGACTGGCAAGTGAAATCTATAATATTTCCAGTGATATGTCATTTACACTCAAGATGGATCAAGAGCTGTGATAAATACAGAATCATGATAGTTCAGTTAAACTAGCATTATGTAGCTTTAAGGTTTTTTAATAAAGTGATCAACTTCCAAAGTGTCAAAGTCAACACCATAAGACAACATGTTTAGCTTACATGGGCTAGTAGACGAATTTTCAGGTTTAATTGAAAAGAGAGTAGAATGAACACTGTTCCGAGTACTAGTGGGAGTCAAACTAGAGCAAGTTCCCCTATTTAGTGGGCAAACTACTAAGATCTAAAGATGTCAGAGTATCATTTTCATGTTTATTCAGAAGTTACTCTTAGTAACAACATAGATCTCTAGCATTGAGCTAACAATAGTGTCCAATAGTTTTTTTTTTTACCCCTATCTTGGCTTTCACAAGACCCAGTTGGATAATTACACAGCTATACCTTCAGAAAACTGGCCTTCATGTCAGGTGCACATATTACTTGCTTGCTTATGTAAATCAAAAATATCCTATCCATAAAAAGTGTAAATAAGGGCCACTTAATGGCTGCAAAACTACTGCAAGATTTGTGGGAAGAATTAGAGGTTGCTGAAGCCCTTCAACAGCATTCCATGACATCTTTTTCTCAAAATCTTTAAGTTACTCAATTCGGGAAGGGACAAAACCCTTAACGCTATGGCCCAGGATTACAAAGAGTTCACGCAATGCAGGGCAGCAAGCAAAGTTGTTGCGCTGCCTGATCTAGAGAGAGCAGAACTCCGCTATATCTACAAAGAAGGGGCACATCTCTGCTCTCACCCTATGCAGGTGTACTTTCAGCAGCCATGCACCAATGCAGGAACCTTCCGCCATAGTGCAAGGGTATCTGTGTTTTGATCAGCATATTTTTTGTCCCTTTCTGCACTAACAAATTTATTTTTGAGGCAATTACCTCTTGCATGTGTTCTGCAGAAGGAAGCACATATTCAAAGAGGGAAAGATAAGGAGAAATGAAAATATTTCACCTTGTTACGCTAGCCTCAGGGAAATGCAGAATTTTGGTGCAAATCCATGTCTACAATTCTTTGTAGATATGGATTTGGGTTAAAACCCGTGGGTGGAGGCATGAGAACGCCCATGTACCACCCCTGGATTGCCCCCTTGATGCAAATTAATGCAAGGCAAGGCTGCACACTGCCCTTTGAGGTTTTACTTTTCATTATAAACCAACACAAATCAGCATTTATGTTGGTTTGTAAATATCAACTTGGATTTTGGTAAGGGTCTGTGTTAAAAAAGTAACGCAAATCCACACAAAATCTTTGTACATCTAGACCTATGGTTTTACCCCACATCTCCAATTAGCCTATCCATCAAAAAAGGAAAAAATTTTCATATCTACATCACCATTTATCTTCATCTTTTATCATAACCTTATTCAACATAGATATGTTCTGTCTTCTTTAGGAAAATGAAAATAATTGAATGGAACAATTACAGCTGAATGTGTCTGAGTGACTGGATATGATGACCAGACAGTGGATATTAATGTGTACCGACCTTCGACCGAACCTGATAACCCCAAAATCCTAGATGAATAATATCTAAAACAGCCCACATGCCCTCTTCAGGCATCCTTCCTTTCAGCTGCTAGTGTGGAACACATATAGCATCTTGCGGTCCCATCATATGGATCTTCAGAGAGTCCTGTTAAATCCCAAAAAGTGAGGAGAGATAAACACCTTAGATACCAAGGAGACCTGTGAGTCCTACCAGTAATAACCAGTAGAGTTATAAAGATTAACTAGAATTATAATGGCTGAAGTATTGGTAAGAAGGTGCGTTATTAATACAGTACCCCCGGCTACATTAAAGATGCGTAAACTGTACAGGATGCTACAGATGAGTTGCATGAGAAATAGTAGGTCTCTTGAAAGTTCTTTCTAGTCTATTCTAAATATTGTATAGATGCATTCCAAATCTTTTTTCAAATATTTGTACTACACATGTAGAATATTAACAGAAGTCATTGGCATATATCATGTCCACAATTAAAGTGAAGAGAATAACGACACCAACAAGAGTGAAGGAGCATGTATAAATCACCAATTTCTCCTAAAGCATCAAACCTGCTAAAAACTGTTTCTAATTTTTGTAAAAGGACTGTATTTTGAATTTGACATATTTGAGAAATGTATATGCAGAATTTACAACTTACCACAGAACATATTTCAAAAGCACAAAACAGGTTTTGAGGAAGAGGCACATGTAAAATTACATGGTCCCCGTATGAATATTAGAATAGATATTTTCACACTTGCTTCACCATGGGTTCTGGTCCCAAGCATCAAACACAATACAACATTTTCTAATTGTTATAAAAGCAATAAACGTTCCCGGAGCTCCTCTTCACAGAACTGAGATAGGCATAATTTTTGTGTATTGATATGTACCTATGTGATATTTTACTTGAACATGCACGATGAAATGAAAACCTGCAGTGTGCAAACACAGTATTTTCCACCTCAATTTCAGTTTCCTAATAAAATCTGATTACACATTTTAGAGATTCAAGTGTATTATTTTAGCCCTTCCCTTACCTCACAGTCTATCAGTCAATATGACAATGGTTCGGCTGCTGGACAGAGGGGGCTGTGGCCTGTAATTCATGAAAAGGCTCTAGGTCAGAGGCTGAATCAATGACCACAAAACCATGTTTAGCTACCTCACAGATATCCATCCTAAAAAGCACAGTGGTATTTGCCGGAGTCTCATTAACTGGCAGATTTAATATACTGCGATTTCAATAAGGTTTCACCGCCACTACATTAAAACCCCAGGGGCCGTATTACAGTAAAGGCGCCTTTTCATTGTTTGCGCGGGGCACCTTTTAAAAGGTGTGCTAGTTGCAAACAATGAAAATGCACCCTATTACCGTGAATGCGCTGCCCCCAGGGCAGCCGCAAACTCGCGCTGCCCTTAGGGGCGGTGCATTCAGGAGAAAAACGGAGCACCTGCTTTAAAGCCGTTTCATGTTTTCACAGTGCAGGCGGCAATCGGCCTGCACTTTATAAAGCGATTAGAGATCCCCTTGCAGGCAGGTGCAGTTAGTGACTGCACCCACCTGCAAGGGGATGTCTGGGGGGTCCATAGGACCCCCTTTAACCTCTGCAGAGGTCTGCTCTCAGGGGGCCTCCTGAAAGCTTCTTTGCCTCTGCGCCCGCATCTGTAACATGGCGAGGGTGCAGAGGCAAAGGGATTGCCTCATTTGCATGGGGTACGCCCCCATGCAACTGAGGGAACGCCTCCCTGCAGATAGCGCTGGTGATTTATGTGCACCCGCGTTACTGGTATTACAGAAGGGGCCGCACAAGCGTCTGCAGCCCCTTCTGTAATACCAAAGTGCCCCAGGGGCGCAGAAACGCCCATTGCGCCCCCGGGGCACTCTGTAATACGGCCCTCGATGATTAAGTCAATATTGAATTAACTTGTTGAAACAGGACCCATTGGAGTTAAAAGTCTTTGTAAGCGCATAAAGGGGCAATCAGTTGGAGCACCTGTTTGAGATAAAATGATTGAAAGAAAAATCACTGACTTGCAGTTCTGCAAGTGGGATTTTTCACTATTTTCAAGAACACTGTACATCTCACGAATATTCAGGATCTTGCAACACAAAAAAATTGTTATAAAGGTACACAAATGTCCCTGAAGCATCAGATATTGCCAGCTTCAAGGTGACCTTTGGTATGAACTTTAATAATTAATTCCTCAACCAATTGCTCAAAAGGGCATTCTTCTTCAAAAGCATTCTTGAATGAGTATCTGCAGATAGCCCAACTCTTAAAAAATGTTGACAGACCTCAACTTTTATAATCCTTTCATGATTTTCTTAGATAATTCTGCTCTAAGTGTCAAACTCCTCCCTTTGTACACCTTCCAAGTGGACTGCTGATATTAAACTTTCTCATGCAAGGGATCAGTCCCCCTCTTCTTGTTCAGGTAGGACATAGTCATTCTAATAATGTTTCTGATCAGGATTAAATTCGTTGTGAAGGAGGGTTAGAAAGACTTCAGAGCTTGATGGAGCACCCTGATGTCCAGAATATTGATCCATTGTCACATTCTGGGACCAGTTACCATGGACTCTGAGCTGACCCTTGTGAGCACCAACCCATGAGTGAAGCATTCGTCTCTTCCGTCTGAGAAGAAAGTTCCATGTGAATAATGCACCTTCCTGCATGTGTTTCTGATGGCATTATCGATCAAGTCACATGAACACAATCTCTACCAATGCCAGATCAGGGACGTTTAGGTACATGGGCGATCTCGCCCTTCTCTTTTTCATCAATTTATTAGCTTTTTTCAGCTCCAGAATGGGTTTTTCTCCTTTTCTAGCAACTGCAAAGAGGCGTGAAAATCCCTACTCCTTTCTGGTGTGAAGCAAAGGCTTCCAAAGCAAGTCAATGCAGTGAAGTCTGACCTTCTTGGTGGAGCTTGGTTCAATGAAAAAAGACAGATATCATTGCTGTGGAATTGCTGATGCAATGGACAAGAACAGCTATTCTGCACAAGATTTAATAGCCATTCGCCTTTTGCAATTTTGTGCCATTTTTCAGACTGTTCAAAATCTGTCTCTCCCAGTTGAGCAGGTGACAAGCGAGGGGGTTGGGGGTGGGGGGAGTGTTGAATAATTGAGTACAGAAAGGAGGCTTCCCTGCTTCCGAAGGATGTTCATGATCTCATTTCTTTATGGAAGCCTCCTATGATGATAGTGTGAGCCTGGTGGCCTCCTTTTCTCTATGGTCGCCTCATATGCTGTAAGTATTAGTTTGGCGGTTGTGGCTGGTACTGCTACAAAAAATGGGTAGGATCCATCTGCTGCTGATGAAGGTCTCCCTAAGACTGGCAATGGAGTTTGTGACACTCCCTTCTCCTTTGCGTTTAGACAATTTCAGACTCAGGATGTGGGTCTAATATCTGAAACACTTGATCTGTTCTGGAGGCTTCTACTTTTTTGGTAAGTGAGGTGCATTGGTTTTGGGTGGGTGCGAAACATCTTACTTGCTGGTTCAATAAGCCTTAGTGCAAGATGATGGAACATGTCAACAAATACTGAGGCTCTAAATTCGAAGTAGCCAACTAGATATCTCGTTTTGCTTCTTCACCAATGTAATGCCACTTTTTGACGTTGTTGAGGTGCCCTCTCCTTCAAAATATGAAAATGACTTCTCTGATTGAGTCACGATGCTAGGTTGTGTTTGGACATGCTGGTATAAGTTCCCTGAGGAGTAAGGCAATTTGCCTTAAGCCCATTATGGCAGGTTTTTTTACAAGGATGAAAAAGTTCCTTACCTTTGATAAAGAACTTTCTGGTAGATTTGTCACCTATTTAAGATCCCCAGGCACCAGACTTGATCTAGAAACATTTCACAACTCTACTATGCTGGTAGGTGGCTCTGGCGCCACCTCAGTGCTGGAAGAGGTGTAGGTGTGACATCACTGGAGCCATATATCGCTTCCCTGATCCACTGACATCAGTTTCCTGCATTCACTTTTTCCATGCTCTTAGAGGCAAAGATGAGGATACTTTCATATTGATTTTTGAAGTGCAGTGCCACAAACGATGTTGTAACCTAATTAAATGGAAGTCCTATCCTTCAAAACGGGGAGGTGGGAAGATCGGCAAGAAATCTGCTACCACAGAGCATCCACCAGAAAGAACTTTACCAAAGGTAAGTAAATTTGTCCTCTGATGCATACTTTTTCCTTCAGATTCCTCACCGCTTGAACAGACTTCAAAGCAGTAGCCCATAACAAGTAATGGATCTGAGGTAATGGTCAGACATGTAAATTCTGAAGCAAGCAGATGTGAAATGGCCATCCTTTCTTACTGCTGAGTCAAATGCTTGATGAAAATATGGAGGTATGTCCATGCCGCTGCACTACAAATTTCAGCCATGGGACACCTCTAGCAAATACTGAAGTTGAAGACCTCGTCCCATTGGAATGAACACAGATCCCCTCAGGTTGTTTCTTTTCAGGAAAGGCACAACACATTTTGATGCACAAAATGATCTAACATGATGAAGAGCTCTTCTGGACCACTTTGCCCTTTTTAGGTCGAAGCCTACCAGACAGCACAGCTGTCTGGTTGAAAAGACATAGCTAGAAGCTGACCTTGAAATGCATTCCACAAATTACTTACAATTGGCTTTGCCTTTTGTCATTCACATTTGCATGCTTTCTGTTCACTGGCTATATTTGTTTTAGGCTGTCCAGGTTGAGTTACTTCCTCCCGTGGAGCATAACCTGTTATCAGTTCCTTGTGTGGCTCCTTGTATTCTTCCATTACTCCTCGCTTTTTGGTAACTCTTTTTTTTGTGTGAAGCACTTCTTGAGAATGCATGTTTTAAAGCTGTCTGTCCTTGCATGCTTCTCCTCCCCACTGCTCTCTGAATGGCTTCTGTAAGGTGTTTTGTGGATTCTGCATACATTTTCACCAGAAGGTGTTTTGGTATTTGCCTCAGTTTTTGAGGCACATCTTTATTCATGAAAGTGTATGTTTTGTTGAGATGTCACTTTTCACAGAGCGTGCTTCACCAGCAGGCATAGCATGCCTTCCACTGGGATGCCAGAAGCTTTCATTTTATTTTTACAACTGCTAAGATTTGTAGGTCAATTAGCCAGTGAAGAGAACATGGTGTTATCTTCCTAGCATGTAAGGAAACATCCCCGGCCCATTTGCTGCTTGACCAGGGGCCTGAACAGAGAGTGTTTTCGGGTTCCACTTTTGTCTGCTTTTAAAGTTCTTAACACTGGAAATGAAATTTCTTCCTCTAACATGAAAGAAAGCATGTCAGCACACATGTTCTTGTCTCTTTGGGAACTCTACTGATACTTTGCAGTAGTTAACAGTTCCATTTAGTTTTTTATTGGGATGCCTTTCTGCCTTATCTCTTGGAATGTGCTTTCCACTATGTACAACACTTTGGCAAAAGTTGGATAACTCAGTTACTTTCATTTATTGTTTAGCAATAGAATATGAGTGTTAACCTGCTGCATTTATTACAATCGTATGCAGTAAACAGCAGCTCAAGGGTCACATTTGCCTCTTGTTTCTATGCCTTTTTTTATTAGTTTGTATGACTTTTTTTCAGGCTTGATAAATTGCATTTACGTCTTCTTGTCTCTTTTTCATTAGGGTACTAAAAAATGTCTTCCTATTTATTCCCAGGAAATTGCAAAAAATGATGGTGGTAGCTTTGATTCTCTCAAAGATAGACTATTGCAATGCCCTTTTTTAGGGATAAACAATAGGCTTCAGTCGAAATTTCAATCCCTGCAGAACTCGGCAGCTCAGCTACTACTGAAGCTGCCTAAAATCAGTTCTGTTTCCACAAAAATCCAGGATCTTCATTGGCTGCCGGTTGTGGAAAGACTCAAATTCAAGGCGCTCTGCATGGTCCATAAAGCCTTGCATGGATCGGGCCCTTTATACATTCAAAATCTGTTTACATGGTATTTCCCGCGGATGAATTTAAGATCTGCTACGGCCAAACTGGTGGTCATTCTGAAAATCAAAAGGGCCACATGGGGTGGCAGGAGAGTCTCCTATTTGGCAAGCAAACTGTGGAATTTGTTGCCCCTATCTCTAAGATCCCAACCCAGCCATCTTCTCTTTAGAAAATCGCTATAGATATGGTTCTTTGCCGCCTCTTCCAAATAAAATCATAGCTTTTGGGCAGTTGTTTTTGAGGTTTCTGCCAGCACCAAGATACGTTGGTAATCGCGCGCTTTATACACTACTTACTTACTTCACCACACAGATGACTTTACCATGCAAGCTAAGTATATTTAAGTATACACAATACATTATCCTTGTCCTGAGTCACACCCATGCAAGAGCCTTAGCACTTCCCATCAGAGAAGGTGAGACCCTAGTCCTCCCTGCTTGTTCATATACGACATTTAAGTCATATTGTCCTTCACGATCTGGACATATCAGCTGGGAAAGGATGGGAGTAAGGCTTTCAGGGCCAGGACAAAAGCTACCCGCTCAAGCAGGTTGATGTGAAGAACCTGATGATCCGAAGAAAAAAAGGCACCTGATCTCCATATCATCCAGATGTGCACTGCATCCTGAATGTGTCCTTTACTACTATGGTCACTGCTGGAGAAGGATAACAAGGCATTTCTTTTAACAGGTGCTCGTCTACCAACCAAAAGCTCAGATCCATCGCAGTGTTCGAAAAGATCGTGATGGTGTCCAACATATCTCCCTGGTGCCTGAACCACTGTGGACAAAGGCATCACTGGAAAGCCCTCATATGCCTGTGTGCGTACTTGCTAGGTAGGATGAAGTAAGCTAGCAAACCTAGTAGACAAAGTATCTGAACTGGAAATTGATCCACCTCTTTAAACATCAGATTCCTATCCCTAATGTCCTGGGGGTTCTGAAGGAGATTGTGTCCAGTACTGCTCTTATGAAATGGAAGTGCTGAGAGGGGGGAGGGAAGACTTGGAAATGGTGATGGAATAGCCTAGTCGAAGAGCAGGGATACTGTAACCTGTAGGTGGTCCAAAACCATCTGTAGAGAGTTTGGATTGAGCAGTCAATCAGCTAGAAAGAGATTGTGTAGAAAGAGGTAGATTGGGGATCACCAACTTTACTTCTATGACCTTAGTGAAGACTCAAGTTGCCGATTTTAGCCCAAACGGCAGCACTGAGAACAGGTAATGGGTGGAACCTACCACAAACCACAGATACCTCCTATGAGACTGCCAGATCAGTGTGTTAAAATACACATCCTACAAGTTGAGGGACACCATTGAGTCTTGTGTTTCGAACACTAGTAGAATTGAACCAGGGTCAGCATCTTGAACTTTTCCTTGCACAGGGAAAAATTCAAGATCCTGCGCTCTAGTCTCAGACTAAGGTGCTCCAGGGTGGTCGGCTCACCCCAAGATGAGGTGCATAGCCTCATAGAATTCTTTCAATTGGGCGGATGTTGTTCTATGAAACTGTGGGAGGGAGAGAGGGGACCCAGACTCAGGCTCCGCGAGGTAAGTGCGGTAGCAGGGCCGAGATTTGTGGTTCCTGTGCCTCGACTGGTGACTTGAACCGGTGCGGTGAATTCAAAGAATGCTTCAACTTCTTGGCCTTCTTCTTCTTCTGGGACTTACGCAACGAAGACTTTGACCTGTATGATGACCGACGGGAGTGACTGCAAGAGTGGGCCTGGGATCTTCCACACGACCAGGACCTGGAGTGGTGCGGAGTTGTCTGGTGTCGTGTGACCAAGAGCTTCAACGCATGCTCCCAGACCACCTTGAGGTTCATCGCGCCCAGCTCCAGGCACTGTAAGCAAAACAGGTAGGGGTCAGTCACAGACCCTGTGACAGGCTCCACAGCATTAAAAACCCACAGGTTTCTTAGGGAACAGCCATAAGACACACTGGGAGCTAAAGCTCAGAAAAGTGTCGACAAAAAGTAGCCCGAAAATGCCTGAGATAACTTCTGGATCTGCGCGGATGGTGTGGAAATAAACGAACTGATGTGAGCGCGCTGGGATGGTGCCTATATCCGCACAGTGCATTTCACAGACGACGCCTACGCAGAGCCGATCGGCACCACCTACCGGCATGCAGATGTACTGCTCAAGATTTTTCGGATTCAGTCTGACAACTGGGTAATCTTCTATGGTAAGGAATCTGTGGCTAGAAGTCTCTTTCAGATCAGTCTGCTTGCTCAGGCAATGCCAAGGATTCAAAATTCCAACATAGGATTCATGAATCCCATGATAAAAAAGCATTCTTCAAAAATTGTTTTATTGTAATGCAAGGGTTCCCTTTGGGGCGCCCACACATGGGTCTGAGGTCAATGCAGGATCACACTGCCCCATTACGCCCTTGTAATTTTTTTACTTCCCACATGGTTCTGGGTGCACCATGTTGGGTGATGGCAGCGGCAACATAAATGTTTCTGTGACGGCCAGCCAATCAGATGCAGCAGATCTGTGAACCTGCAATGCATAAAGGAAGAAAAAGGTCTCTAGTTGATTGATGCATTCTAGTTCATTGGGAGTTCATTGTGGATTCATGAATCTGCAGCAGATCCACAAATTTATAATATCTCTAAATATTTAACATCTTCAAGTCCATACCAAGCACGTTTTTTGGTGCTAATATCATAAGACACCTAACTATCCTTGTTTTTCCCCCAGCCCAAATAAAACCATCTATTACCCTTTTCAGTTAATGTTGATGGTATTGGCACTGGTAGTGTCTGCAAATGGAATAATAGTTTTGGCTAGGTTGTCATTTTCAGGGTAGCCAACCTTTCCAGTAATGACAAGCCTCCTACATGCCAAGCTTGTATTTTCATCTGTGTATCTTTTACTAGGGATGCATACTTTGCCTGTGTCACTTTTATGACAGTGGAATTCACTATATGTTCTGGTATATTAGGCAGTTTGTAGCTCATTGAAAAGGGTATTAGGCCTGTTAGCCTGGGAGCAATTGTGATGTTTCATGGAATATGTTCACTAATTTATTCCTTCTTGCTAATCGATCTGTGACTCCAGACTGGTTTTCTGCTCAGAGTGTATTGAATCTGGAGGAGAATAAACTCTTTGGGCATAAGAGAATTCTTTTAGTACTTTCCATATAGTGTTCATCTGTACCTCTCCTGTGTCATTTGCCTGCATCAAGCTTTTAATAGTGTTCCCAACATCTTCAATTGTAGGTTTAACCCTAACATCTCTAGCATCTACCAGAAGGCCAGCTGGTGTAGATATAAATAATGAACCCTACATGGGGTGAGAATGCAAGATTACCAATACCTCTGTGACTTATTCTGGGGAGCAGCGATGTCTCAAGTAGGTAGTCAGTCTTGCATAACTTTTTGTGCTTTTGTAAAGAAATAGTAGTCAGCAGAAGTGGGATGTTGAACCTGCCAGGCATCACTCAAGCCCATACACTGAAGTCTCTTCTTCCCTGGAGAAGGAGCCCCATTGTGTTGATCTTAAAGTGGACCTATCCTTCAATCCGTCCACAACTGAAGAGGATTCCAGTCAGTCAATCCATCAGCATTTGTAGAGCGCAGCACTGTCACCACTAGGGGTATCTGGGCGCTAGGCAGTGGGTCCTGTCAATAGGGCCTTACCCATTCCAGGTTTCTGAATGTATCCCCACTATGGGAATCATGTAAGGGTGTCATAGTAGTACAGGATCTCACCCTTAATTTCACCTTTAGCACATGAGATACAGTCCTGTTGAACTGGCATTCTGTAGTCTGCCCCGCATGCCTCATAGCTGACTTTTCAGGCTCAGATCACCACGCTTTTAGCAACTATTTCTAGTGTCAGAGCCCTTATTCTGCTTTTCGGGCACTTGGCTTCTGTTTTTCATGAAGGGTCTTTAGGAAAAGTAGGTATGTAGTAGAAGTACTGCACCTTTCACGCATCTTCCCCCTTGCACATCTGAGCTTATCAAAAAATCTTCCAATGAAAATGACTGTGCTATCACATTGGAAAAAGTAAGATCTTTCCCTCTCTCACTAGTATGTACAACCTTGTAATCCGATGGCTATGGAATGGCTCTCCAATGTTCTTGTAGACTATGAGGTCATATGGGGGCTCCCTGCTACCCTACTTGTTGGACAGACTCCCAACTCTTTGCTATACTGTGTGCTGAGAACTTGTTTGCACTAGACTATGAGTTGGGGGGGGGGACTTAGAAGAACCCATGTAGGACAAATGGGATGATTTCTCAATATCGCCATCAAGCCCATTTGTCACATTACCCATGTTACACCCTTGGTTCATGAAGATAATTAATCACATCATGCTGGCTTGTGTTGTTATTAGGGTAATTGGGAAAGTGGGATTGGTGGCTTTAGGTTTACTTCTATGTCATGGGGTAAACTCACCCCCATCTTCTCCACAGGAAGAGGCTGGGGGTTCCCAAATGAAACCCACATGCCTCCATCACTGTGCTTCACATATACCTACAATGCATATACCACACTGGACACGAACATATACAAAATACACTTCGGATGTTCATGCTAGGTACCTTTCTATCAGCATTTACTGTGATGTGCCGTAGAAACAACATAGAATGGGATTAGGTAACAAAACAAGGTATAAATCTGACTGTACATTGGCGAGATGCTTTTAGCCAATGTCTAATAAGTCATTTATAATGAATGAGTGAAACAAACTTTAACACAGAATTGTGTGAGATCATTAAATGAGACTTTTCCTAAAGAAGGTGTCTGCACCAGCTTCCCTTGTGCAGTGTGAAGACCCTGTACTAAACTTGGGATACCCTGGACAATGTTTAAAAGGGTTGCACATGGCAGGCTCGGGCTCTTAATGTGTTAAATGATCTGTACACACAGACAAGCATCTGTAAGCTGTTTGACCCAGATGTGGAGCACTATGGATAATGTTGTTTCTTTCTACAGCTTAATTTCTCTGTTTGCTTGCCATGTCGGAAAGCCTTCTCCCACCATACTCCCAAAACCCTGCATGAGAAATTGACCTTGACTTACTTCCGTTTGATTCCTCTCCTTTCTTTATTCAGAGACCCCTCTCCTTTCTTTATTCAGTGACCATCTCCTTACCTTCCATCGCCCACACATTTTCTATTTCTCATGCCAGTCTGTCTTAATCACATTTGATGTAATTCTGTAAATGTCTGTCAACTCACTTCATACATCACCTCTCCTTCTTTAAAACCCTATTCCTGCACCATACAACTACCTAATCTGTGCCAGTCTATCCCAACAACCATTCACCTGAAACCACATAGCCCCAACTTTTGATCACACTTAACTGGTATTAATATAATCTATCACAAAGTAACTGGATTAAATGCATGCAATCTTATCTTGAAAGCACATGACTATTCGCAATAACCAACAGTACCCACTGGAATAAACACTAACCTTGGGTTCCAGAGAAGTGTGCTACATACTGAAAAGTGTTGAAACGGCTTGCCAGGGGCAATAAGAGCTAATAAACACAACTACAATGCTTAAAAGCTAATTTTAGGAAACCTACTGAACTGATTTGCATCAAACTAAGAAAAGCGTAATCCTTGATTACTACCTTTGGTCAAATTAGGTGTAATTCTTTCAGTTGTCTTTTTCTGTATCAAAGCGCAGAGAATGGTACAGGAATACAGGAATGTCACGAAGGGGCCGTAGACAAGAAGGTTATAGAAGACAAGATGGACGTGTTCCCTCCTTATATTTCTCCATTCCCCTCCTTACAGCCCACATCTGGCTCCGATGATCCTGAGCTTGAACGCAGTCCCAAGTCAACTGGCCTCCTACAGAATGACGATAAGAACGGAATAGAAACATCACAGGAAGATACCGTGGATGACAAGGGCCCTTTAAGAAAAGACTGGGAAGCGGGCGTAACCACGCACGTAGCCGCAAACGCTGGAAGAGAATTAAGCCTCAAACGCAGTCAGGAGAAGAGTTTGGAAACCGAACCCACGCCGAGTGAAGAAGCGATGACAGTCTACCTCATCAAGAGAGCTGAAGGCGAGAGATCTGAGAAAGAACAAGAAGTGTCCCGCCGCGTCCCAGGAGGGACGTGGCTCTCGTAGGTGCGTGGCCGCTTACGGGGTATATTTAAATAAGAGAAGGGAAGCCAGATGCTAGAAAATGGTCTGCGCTGTGGAGAAATGGGAGGAGGGAACTAAAGGGATTCACTGGTGGTGGTTTTGGGTGAAAGAGAAGGGTGTTACCTCTTCACTCCCTATCCTGCTGATTAAGTCGACTTGAAAAAGAGAATACACTACTGATTCGAGCCACGTTTTCTTCTCGGAGGGGCAGTGGCAGTGATGCGGGTACTGAAGCAGTCCTAAAGACCGGAAAGAAAGAAAAGGAGAAAAATAAAACCTATAACTGACTTGATGATTAAATAAGACAAATAAAAGGAGAAGGCTATAAGGAGATACCTAGTCTCTATTATTTCCTTTATCACCAAGTATAAGTTGTAGTGTCACAGAGAACCAAAATGGGATACGGCACTTGTGGGATCTCTCTTTTTCATTGGCCCCACTGAATAGATCAGCATGAAACTTGCCAGGAAGAACCCAAATTGGATGTACAGTTTTTGGAAAGTTTCAGATGCGTCAAACAGCACCATCCTTATTAAGAAAACAAAAACTGCTTTTCCTATGGAAACTCTAATCTAACCATAACTACACTGTCACTATTGACGCCAGTGTAATATATACACATAAACATATGTATGTGTGTTTGTGTGTATATATATATATATATATATATTCACTGAAAAAACCATAGGTTTTAGGGACAGTTATAGTTAGTTGGACATTTCACTTGTACAAAACCATAGAAATTCCCCCGTTATAGTTAGTTCAGCTAACTATAACTCGCGCCCGCAATGCACTGCTGATGACGTCACATATTACATCACTCATGACATGGTCAGTGACATCACTGATGACATCACTGATGACATCTCAAATGACATCACTGATGGCATCACTGATGACATCATCCATGTGATAATTTCATGCATCTTCTCACACCCTAATATAACTTTTGATACACCCACTCTAAATTACAGACTGCCATTCTCAAAACCATAGACACTCCAACACCAATAACTACATACCCACTCACTGATTCTTAGGTCTACACACACATCCACTCACTCACCTGTACAGTCACTCATACTTACGGTCACTCAGTACAGGACTATCATATGCACTCATACACCTACATAGACACTCACACACCGCCACTCATCCATAGAGGTACTCACACACCTAGTCAGTCATGCAAATAATTAATCACACTGCCATTTACTCACCTATACAGTTATACACACACCAGCTCACTTACTCATACAAATACTAGCACATTCTTACGCTCTTATACAATCACTAATACAAGTACACACTCATCCATACAGCCACTCTCACAATCACACACTCTCACTTATACCCATTTATATACTCCAACACACATATATACTGCCTTTCACATATGTAGTTACTCACACATGTACCACTGAGATATACATTCACTCACTAACACACCCATACACACACTCACCCACCCATACAGTCCATCACAGATGCACTCTTGAAACCATGCACCCAGTGAATCACCCACTGATACATCTATGTGCAGTCACACACACCCCATCCACACAAACACTCAGGCACCCATACAGATACTCAGACAACCAATCAATAACTCATATAGACACTCATGTAGCTATTTACAAACCCATGCAGCCACTTACACACCAACAGACAGACGGATAAAGACATTCACACAGTTTAGTCACTAACCCATGCATTTAGTAAGATACGTTTAATCACTCACTTATAGAGTCAGTCACGCACCTACTAAATCATCCATCCAGACACTTATACACCCACTCATTATTCAATACACCTTGGCATATATATTAAACATATTTAAACTTTATAGAAACACACAGTCACTGCATGATGTCATCAGTGATGTCATTTGAGATGTCATCAGTGATGTCATCAGTGATGTCACTGACCATGTCATGAGTGATGTAATATGTGACGTCATCAGCAGTGCATTGCGGGCGCGAGTTATAGTTAGCTGAACTAACTATAACGGGGGAATTTCACGGGTTTTGTATGAGTGCAATGTCCAACTAACTATAACTGTCCCTAAAACCTATGGTTTTTTCAGTGAATTTCAAAGGTTTTTTAAATGCAAATTTCTAACTATAACGTGTCTGAAACCTATAGTTTTTCAGTGAATTTCAAAGGTTTTTTAAATGCTAATTTCTAACTATAACGTGCCTGAAACCTATGGTTTTTTCAGTGAATTTCAAAGGTTTTATATATATATATATATATTACCTACTGGCGGTCGCCAGTAGGTAGCTATAGTTAGGACCTTGTTTCTATTCAAAAAGCGTTTTTTTCTTTTGCCAATTCTCACCCAGCTACGCATGTCTTCATGTTGGTTGGTGGGAGGAGCGGGCCCTCATGGTCAATCACTCGGTTGCATTGAATAACAACATCGTCACATGGCTTAGATACATTGACGATGTGTTCGTAATATGGAAAGGTAACACTGACAGTGCAAGAGCCTTCATTGCCGAGATTAATACCAATAATCTCAACTTGGAATTTAATGCCAACATTAGTAACACCTCAATTGAGTTTCTGGATGTCATGCTCTACATCTCTAATGCGATACAAAAGGGGATGATGGACGGAACGTTTGAGCCAATCAAACACTCACCCCCAGTCAACTGATCTGGGTTTAATCCATCATCATTCTTTAGCTCACTCCACCACCCCAGTTCAGACATGGCCATATGCAAATCAGTCTGACCCTGTGCCTCATGGGAACAGTCCAGCCCGAACTGCCAAGCCATGTCTTCCCTGGACCGGAAACAAGCATCCTAGGACCGGTTTCTGGCATTCCAGCCGTCATCAGCCAGGCTTGCTTGAATCCAGTGGCAAAGTGAGCAAGGGACCCACGTCTGGGCATACCCCCGCCAACTTAGGGCGACAAAAGCGATACAAAAGGGGATGATGGACCGGAACGTTTGAGCCAATCAAACACTCACCCCCAGTCAACTGATCTGGGTTTAATCCATCATCATTCTTTAGCTCACTCCACCACCCCAGTTCAGACATGGCCATATGCAAATCAGTCTGACCCTGTGCCTCATGGGAACAGTCCAGCCCGAACTGCCAAGCCATGTCTTCCCTGGACCGGAAACAAGCATCCTAGGACCGGTTTCTGGCATTTCAGCCGTCATCAGCCAGGCTTGCTTGAATCCAGTGGCAAAGTGAGCAAGGGACCCACGTCTGGGCATACCCCCGCCAACTTAGGGCGACAAAAGCGATACAAAAGGGGATGATGGACGGAACGTTTGAGCCAATCATGTCTTCCCTGGACCGGAAACAAGCATCCTAGGACCGGTTTCTGGCAGTTCCGTCCATCATCCCCTTTTGTATCGCTTTGTTCGCCCGGAGTTGAAATGAAGGAGCCATGTTATGCTGCAAACCTGCAATAAAAAGAAGGAACTTACCTCTCAGTGTGTGGCGTGATCTTCTGGGCAAAGTTGTTGTTGGATATTTAGCGGGACGCCTTAACCGCGATCACGCCCCGCTGCTTGAAGGCGGCCCTGCGGTGCTGGAGTTCTGGTGCCGAGAGGATTGAGAGTTTCCCGTATTGCAGGATGATGTATTGGCAGCACACATGGTGTTCCGAGTTTCACTACCCACTGGGGCAAGAAACTTTTTATTTTCTTAACCACATGTCGGCACCCACTGGGGAAAACTGGGGAACTTCAAGATCCAAGATGCAATGGCACACGCCCACAGGGGCGGGACCCTGTCAGACATTTAAGTTCCCTGAATGCTGCGGTATTTAAGACTTTGCCAGTGACCAAGGACTCGTGTACGTCCGAAACGCGTATGGCAGATTATTGAGTTGAAATGAAGGAGCCATGTTATGCTGCAAACCTGCAATAAAAAGAAGGAACTTACCTCTCAGTGTGTGGCGTGATCTTCTGGGCAAAGTTGTTGTTGGATATTTAGCGGGACGCCTTAACCGCGATCACGCCCCGCTGCTTGAAGGCGGGCCCTGCGGTGCTGGAGTTCTGGTGCCGAGAGGATTGAGAGTTTCCCGTATTGCAGGATGATGTATTGGCAGCACACATGGTGTTCCGAGTTTCACTACCCACTGGGGCAAGAAACTTTTTATTTTCTTAACCACATGTCGGCACCCACTGGGGAAAACTGGGGAACTTCAAGATCCAAGATGCAATGGCACACGCCCACAGGGGCGGGACCCTGTCAGACATTTAAGTTCCCTGAATGCTGCGGTATTTAAGACTTTGCCAGTGACCAAGGACTCGTGTACGTCCGAAACGCGTATGGCAGATTATTGAGTTGAAATGAAGGAGCCATGTTATGCTGCAAACCTGCAATAAAAAGAAGGAACTTACCTCTCAGTGTGTGGCGTGATCTTCTGGGCAAAGTTGTTGTTGGATATTTAGCGGGACGCCTTAACCGCGATCACGCCCGCTGCTTGAAGGCGGCCCTGCGGTGCTGGAGTTCTGGTGCCGAGAGGATTGAGAGTTTCCCGTATTGCAGGATGATGTATTGGCAGCACACATGGTGTTCCGAGTTTCACTACCCACTGGGGCAAGAAACTTTTTATTTTCTTAACCACATGTCGGCACCCACTGGGGAAAACTGGGGAACTTCAAGATCCAAGATGCAATGGCACACGCCCACAGGGCCGGGACCCTGTCAGACATTTAAGTTCCCTGAATGCTGCGGTATTTAAGACTTTGCCAGTGACCAAGGACTCGTGTACGTCCGAAACGCGTATGGCAGATTATTGAGTTGAAATGAAGGAGCCATGTTATGCTGCAAACCTGCAATAAAAAGAAGGAACTTACCTCTCAGTGTGTGGCGTGATCTTCTGGGCAAAGTTGTTGTTGGATATATATATATATATATATATATATATATATATATATATATATATATTCCAACTTCCTTTGCCCTGGTCGGACGGACAGGCGCTCTGTTTTTCGGTAGTGCGATTATCTCCCCCGGCAGGGCGTTGCCGGTAATATCCTTCGATCTCTGGCTGGCAGGCACAGAACAAAGGAAGTGCACTCTCAAGCAAGTTCCATTTCACTTTTTATTAGCATGTGAGTACAATTTGTGACCCTTATTAGCATGTGAGTACAATTCGTGACCCAACGCGTTTCGGTCTGCCTTCAGACCTTGATCACGGGTTGTTCTGCCACAATCTCCACCAGTACTTTATTTCCTGTCACTGACAACTTTTGCTCATTTCCTGTTACAGCAAGGTGTTCTGGTTATGGTAGTCTACTTTGATAAAACACTTATATGAAGCAAAGTGCAAATTGTGCTAACATGCAAACCATACAATATTAAAGTGCCTTTGTTGTGAGTTATGCAAAGAAGCTTATAATTTAATTTGAAAGTGCAAAATTGCTTAAAAAATGGGAGGAATAAATGTATAATGATTCAACACATTGGTGTAATAAAATTGAAACCAATTTTGATTTGCAGGTTGATGTTGCATGTTAATTGCGTCATTGATCAATGCATGTTCATTTTTGCCCTCAAGTGGGCAAATTTCTCCAATTCAAGTTCGTCATATGTTGGTGTGAATTTGTCGATTTTTTTCACATTAATCACACCTATTCAAATACCTTTACTTTTTCTTATTCGTATTTCCTTATTTTCCTTTTATTCCTTGCTTTTTAAATTTTTAATACACATATGTTCCCTCCGGTGGGTTTTCATGTGATGCCTTCATAATCCCTTGATGCTCTGATTGTTTTATAATTATATGTTCTATAACATTAGTCTTTACCATCAACCTGCTCAACATTGATTTGTTAAGCATTTATTGATTATCGTTCGCAGATTCTTTGCTGTCCAGACTTTTACTTACAATAGTTAGTTTCACTATCCTTTGAGATGCACATAAAGTTCTTCATTTTGATTCAGACTTAGCAGATTTAAAGTTTTTAATGATAAAATATGCTTCGATTCCTTTTGTCGTAGCAATTTCTCCCAGTCACACCTCTCAACTTTTATCTAGGATTCGCACTTCACTATATGACACGGCACTCCACTCTATGACACTCTCCTCTACTGTACTCTACGACAGTCTACTTGACAATACTCCACTCGATGACATTCTACTTCACTCTAAAACACTCTACTCCACTCTATGTAGTCTATGACACCCTACTCTGCTATTCGACATGCCATTCCACTGTACATTTGCTGCTCCGATCTACAATACTAGACTCCACTATAGGAGACACAATGCCAATACACTATATAACACTTTACCAAACAGTATGATACACTACCACACTCTACTCGATTCCAATCTACAATACTCCAGTCTATGACAATAGACTTTACAACACTCTCCTCCACTGTACTGTACGATACTCCACATAACAATTCTTCACTTGCGACACTGAACTCTACGATTTAAAACACATTTTTATTAAAAATGTAAAAAATTGAAATTCAATGAAAAAACCATAGGTTAAACCTTAGTTATAGTTAGGAGAACTTATTTTTCCTATGTAAACAAAGTTTAATCTACACAAACTTTAAAAAATCTAAAGTTATCATTATATTTTTACTTTACAATTTATCCACCACCTTCAAATCATTATAAGTAGTTGACCTTGAAACACACTCTTTTCAGCTTGCAAACAGATAACTCGTGACTCTACCATGCCCTGTGTTCTCACAAATAATGATACTCCACTGTACAAAACTACACTGTACGGGACTCTCTGCAACTCTACTGCACTCAATAACACTGAACTATACAACACTCTACTCCACCGAACTTTACTCTATGCCACAACACTTTACTACAGTCTATGCCGCTCTACGACACTCTACTCTATGACACTCCACCACACTCCATTTCATGACACTCCAGTAGACAACACTCCACTGCACAACACTCAGCTCTACTGTTCGATACGCCACTACACTGTACAACACTCCGCTCCACTCTAGGATGCTCCAGTCCACGATAGGACACACCACGGCACTCACTGTATAACACTTTACTCTGGTCCACTCTACGACACTAGACTCTATGACACATGCCTTCACTGTACTGTACTACACTCTACTTTACAACACTCCATTCTATAACACTCCACAATGCAATCTGAAACACATTTTTATTAAACAATAAAAACCATTAACATTCGATGAAAAAACCAAAGCTTAAGGATAATTTATAGTTAGAAATACCTTATGTATTCTTTCTGTACTAAGCCAACTTAAAATACACAAACACAAAAAATTGTAAAGTTATAATTATAACTTCAATTTATAATGTATGCACCACCTTCAAATTGCTATGTCACACACCTCAAAACACAGTCTTGTCACCTCACTTGCCACACAACATTAACTATTAACCATGCCTTTTCCAAGTACTGTTTATAGCCCTTGCTTACTACATCACTTATATCATATGAAATCATAGCATTCATAACAAAACTTACAACTTCTCACATTACATTATTTGTCACATCACAGTGCATAGTAAAGTGGCGAGCTATAGTTAGTGGTGTCTGATTAGCGAGCTGAAAATAGTGTGTAACAAGGTCCACTACTTATAATAATTTGAAGGTGGTGGATAAATTGTAGTGTTATAACTATAGCTTTTGAATTTTTAGAGTTTTTGGGTTTAAACTTGGTTTGTATAGGAGAAATAAGGTTTCCCAACTAAGCGTTAACCTTTTTAAATATATATATATATATATATATTTTTTTTTTTAACAGGACATGGGGTCATAACAGGATGGCTGTGTCCTTTGTTTTCCATTTAAGGCATAGCGCTTTTTGCAAATTATTGTGTACTATAATCGCAGCTCGTTTTTATTTACTGTATTTGCGCAGTTTTTTATTATCTATGAATTACAAGTAGGGCAGCACGCATTGAGAGGAGTGGCACCATATTAGGTTATTACATTAGCGCACCTTTGCTGTCATTAGGACAGGCCTCCACCTTGGGTAGATGTCATTTCCAGTTTCTGTGTCATTATACTGCAGGAGACTGATCCTTTTTTAATCATGTAGCAAAGTATGTTGATTGCGCATTATGCCGATATTTTTACACATTAACTATTTGCTTATACATGGATTATTTGTGCTGGGTTAATTTTAGTTGTGATTTACCAGCGAAGTTTCTTGCTCAATCTTTTTTCTATGTCTACCTATGTTTGAAGGAGGGGGAGGGCTATTTATACCTTTTAATTGTTGGTGTCATTCAGATTGATAAAGCCTGCTGCGCAGGCGAAACGCGTTTCTCTCTTTACTGCGGGGTCGTGGGTGACCTGAAACAACATTAAATCAGCCCCATACTTACAGACCGGAGTGCGTGCCTCTTCTTTGTGGAAGTTGGATTGTTTTTGTGGATATATATATATATAAAAATATATATATAGTTTGGACCACGTTTCCATAGGAAATTGAATTTTTGGTTTGCTAATAAATTCGGCGCCACTGACAAATCGTTACGAAACTTAAAAAAGGATATCCATCTCAACTCCTTTTTGGAAATTTCGGGGTGATTTGTCAAGCAGGGGCCAAGAAGCAGGGGGTCCTAAAACACTTTTTTGGCTTGCAATTTTACATAGGAAAATAGGACAAAGCTACAGCCAAATCAGCTGAACGACATTACACCAAATTTGGCAGAAAGCTAGGCCTTTACCCTGAAAGTGTACTTTGGTTTAAATCTGTTCAGTAGTTTTGTAGAAATTACGGTTTAAAATTGATGTATATTTCAAGCTGTGGTCGATTCGCGGACCTGATAGATCAAAAATAATGATCTTATTGGCTGCTACAACATCGAGAAATATGTTGCGGTAGCCATTTTAGGACCAAATCCTGAAAAAAAGAATTTTTTAAAATAAAAATAGTGATACCCTGACCCTCTAGGACTAGTGCGAGGGGGTCCCATACATTTGTATACCTTGCCCGCACTCTCCATGGCAGGGGAGATAGCTTTGTTCCTACCCGGGCAGGAACAGGTAATAGAGCTAGCTCCCACTGGCATCATTTGTTCTTTTTCCATTTGTCACCCCGAGTGAGACGGGTATTCCCAGACGGGGGTCCCGTGCTCTCCAGGCCACTGGAGTCAAGCTAGCCTGGCAATGAGGGATGATACCCCAAAACCGGTCCCAGGATGCTTGTTTCTGGTCTAGTGAGGACATGGCATGGCAGTTCGGCTGGACTGTTCCAATGAGCATGGTCAAGACTGATTTGCATATGGCTGGGTCTAAACTGGAGTGGCATGGTGAGCAAAAGAACGATGGATTTAACCCAGATCTCTTGACTGGGGGTGAATGTTTGATTTGTTCTGCATTCCATCCATCATTTGTGTGTCTTTTGCTTTCTCGCTCTAAGTGAGCTGGATATGCCCACACGTGGGTCACAGGCTCACTGTGCCACTGGATTCAAGTTAGCCTGGCTGATGAGGGGTGATACTCCGAAACTGGTCCCAGGATGCTTGTTTCTGGTCCAGTGAGGACCTGGCTTGGCAGTTCGGGCTGGACTTTTCCCATGAGGAGCAGGGGCAAGACTGATTTGCATATTGCTGGGTCTAATCTGGGTTGGCATGGTGAGCAAAAGAACGTTGGCTTTAACCCAGATCTCTTGACTGGGGTGAATGTTTGATTTGTTCCGCATTCCGTCCATCATTTGTGTGTCTTTTACTGAAGATAATACAACAGGTCGTATTTTTACATTCAGCAGACAATATGAATAATTACAGAGACCACAAACAGAAACTATTCCAAAGACAATATGAGGATACCATCTCGGAAAAATGTTCAGACACCATGGGAGACAGCAATACACTGGAAACAAGTGATGTGATAACTTCTGAAGGAGTTTCTAAGAGTCTGACTATTTTAGATGAATTGCGCCTCTTGCAGAAGGGGTAGCAGCAGGGTTCAACATAAGAGTAAGAGAAAAAAGTGGTTGAAGCGCAGGATCGAATAGAAGAGGAAGCAGTGTCAATACAGAAAATGCAGAAAGACCAGCAAGAAAGGACCCCATGGCAACAAAAAAGGGTCAGAAGAATGGACAATAATAGCAGAGTAAATCAAAATATGGCTAACCTAAGTTCTGAATTATGGTTTGTCTTTTTGTCCCAGCAGTGATTTTGATTATGTACATCTAGAATTGATCTATTTCAATGATTAGGAAACTCAAACTTAATAAAATGTTTATAGAAAAAATTGAAATTGTCCTTACTGGAGACGAGAGGCATATTTCCAATTTATATAACAATCTGAACATTAGTGATGTAGATACATTCATTACTCTTCATGAGTTTGAATAAGGAGAAGGTAACCATATTGCTGACACTGAAGCCTTTGTGGAAAACTTAGTTTTAATGTATGACAAGAGTCCACAACAGAATTCAAACCCCAAATCCGCTTTATGCCTGCTATCTCTTATGACTGCATAGACTCTTTTGATGGTGTAGTTATCTGCGATTTGAAGAAGCTCAGGACAGAGAAACAGAAAGGCAAAAACAACTTAACATGGTCACATATAAAAGCCCTGATGACTTTATCCAAAGACATCAGAAGTAACACTGTGATTATGCCCAAGAGCATGTATATTGATGAAGTGAAGTCCTTAGACAGCTCTCCCTGAAAGAAAATTATAAATGGAGAGATAAGGACAGCTATACTAAAACTATAGCAACAAACTAGCACCTGCTAGAGAAATGGAAAAATCAGGGGATCATTGAACATGAGGAGTATGGGTATGTTAGTGTTCAACACCCTCACATACCAATACTCTATTTATTACCTAAAATTCACAAAATTCAAAACAATCCTCTGGGAAGCCCGATTGTGTCATTCGCTGGGAGCCTTCTTGAAAATACTTCCAAATATGTTGATTTTTCTGTGACCGTTTGTTGCCTCTCTTCCATCTTATGTACAGGACACCAATGATTTTCCCAAAGGAATAGATGGGATAACTTGAAAGGAAGGATTTCTCTTGATGACATTAGGTGTTGCCTCCATCTACATTAGCATACAGCATCAAACATAAATAGAAGCCTGCAAATATTTTCTTTGGGCCAGCCCAATATCCTACTATGCACATACTAAGATGATCATAAAAATTTCAAGATTACGCCTGGAAAATGCCTGACATTGTACTCTACAAACAGGTATGTGGGACAACTACTGAGAAGCGCATGCAGTTTAAAGTCTTAAGTACAGCACATAAGATCATGAATGAATCAGAAGCCCTCATTCTCTTTGGACTTATGCAACCCTATTCACCCACAAGAGCTCTTTGCTCAGCCGACTTAAACCTGGTGGTGATTCTATAGTTCAACAGAAAGATATTAGGAGGCTGCTCCCTTCAGGTTTTGGCCCAGCCCTTTGGAATAGTTTGTCCCTTGACTTAAGGAATACGCAGAATCATCTTTGCTTTAGGAAACAGCTCAAAACTTTTTGCAACTTAGTTCCTTTTGTGGCTCTTATTTCGTACCTCTCTTTCTCTGTATACTTCTGTTGTGTGATACCTTATTTCAATGGCAAGCCCCACTGCTGGGGCTACCATGCTCTCTATAAATCTTGTTAACATAACATAACATGGGAACCTGTTTACCCCCAGCTATGCCAATTTGGTTATAGGCTAGTGGGAGGAACAGGTGTCCATGTCTCCAGATCTGACAAGACGTGGAGAAAGTAGTGCTATGTCCTAGGTACATAGACAACCTCATTCTGTTATGGCAGGGCCAAAATCTGCGGCACTAAATTTTGTGAAAAAATGTAATAAACATTTTTGGAATGTGAAATTTACTTGTGAAACAAGGAATACAAGTGTAGTGTTTTTGGATGTGAAGAGTAAATGGGAATTAACTAGAGACCAGTCTATAACATTAACCCACTGCAGGTAATAGCTTATTACATGCACAGATAAGTCATCCGGCCCCCCCGAAATGGAGCATCCCCTATGGGGAAATATTAAGGGCTAGGAGGATTTGCAGCTATACTATGGATTATGGATAAAAGGAACTGGAGATTATGGTTGAAAGATTTAGTGAAAAAGGCTATGCCCTAATGGTATCAGAGAGACCTAACAGCAGGGTGACAGAAAAGAAGAGAGAAAACATCCTATTTGAGAGATAGGAAAGCAATATCAGTCACCCAATAGAGAATGAGACCTGTTTGATCACTGCTTTTCACATGAAATATGTACTATTCCTTGAACTGGAAGATTTTGAGAGGCGATAACACAATTGGCAGTCTACTGAGAAACCGAAAATTAGATATCTTAAGTGTAGTAGATCTATCCTTGATTGGCTGGTACACAGAGACAACAAAGTAAAAAAAAAAAAGAAAAAGGCCTTACAATTTGGGCCATAAGGGATTCTTTGTCTTTGGGAAATGTAAGGCATGTACAAATAGTAGACACATGAAAACATTCCCTACACATTACGGGCAGGACAGAGAATAGAGACATGTATCACTTATAGTCATGTAATCTATATACTAGTATGTCCCTGTGACAAATTATATGTTTGTAGCATCATTCGCCCAATCAAGTGGAGGATACTAGAACATATGATGGCCATAGATAAGACGGACAATGATTATCCTGTGGTGAGGCAGTTTGCTGAGTTTCACATTCTAATCAGGATTTTCAGAGATATTAAGCAATAGAGAGAATTGATCCCAATGTGAGAGGGAGCAAAAGCTTCCTACAGATGAGACAGAAAGAGTCTAATTATATTATGGTTCTTGAAACCAAAGCCCACTACGGTCTGCAAATTTCATAACACCAAAATAAAGTAAATGAATTAAACCAATAGAAAGCACATATTATAATCCAATTATTATGAATGCCGTCTCTAGGAAAAGAACCAATGCATCCAAGTGTCTCATAGAAATTTGTATCAACGTCTTCAGAGTATTCAATTGCAACTGAAATGCTATGGGTAAAATAATTCAAAGTATTTAATTAGTCCATCAGGGAATAAAATTACATTGCAACTGAGATGTCATGTGTACAGAAGTTCAAAAGGATTGACATAGTCCATCAGGGAAATAAAATTACGCCATCCTCTGTGGTGTTAAGTCCGACCTGATTGAGTCACACTTATCAATCCACTTGCATTCCATGCATTATAAAGTACAGTACATGTCTTCACCCCTAGGTGATGGTAGGGCCTTTTCAATCCCTTGCCTCTGATGTCGTAGGAGTATGACCTTGTTCCAAGAAGTGTGCCACCAACTGTGCCTTTTTAACTTTACACCAAATGCAGCTCCTATGTTGTCCAATCCTAACCTTTTCTTGTTGTGACGTTTGACCAATATAGATCAGGCCACAAGGGCACAATATGCAGTAAACCACATTGTTAGATAGGCAATTTATATGGTGCTGTAAAACTGTCTTAATGTTGCCCTGTTTAAATGTGCGGGTGTTGAAAGTGAACTGACAAGCTACACAATTGCTGCATTTGGCCGAGACCCCGGGATCAAGACCCCAGCATCAAAGAATATTGGACTGTGATTTCCTGTTATTGGTGTTGGCATGTACTAAATGATCTCTAATATTATCTACTGGCGGTCGCCAGTAGATAGTTATAGTTAGGACCTATTTTCCATAGGAAATCCGCGACATTCTATTTGAAATAACTCTTGCGTCGGTTGGCGAATCTTCGCGACATTTTCATACTTTATGGCCCGCTCCGGTCCGCTCCTACCCTGAAAGTCTCAGGGTGATTCGTCAAGCGGGGGCCGAGAAAAAGGGGGTCCCAAAACGTGTTTTCCCCATTCATTTTCCCATAGGAAACTTTCGACACGGCTTACAGCCTCGAACTGCTGAACGGAATTACACCAAATTTGGCAAAGAGGTAGTTCTTGGTTCAGAAAGAACCCTTTTTGTTAAATGGTGTAAATCCGTTCAGTAGTTCCTGTGAAAATCAAAATGAAAATCACCTATATATCTATGGCCGCGTCGGATTCGCGCACCCTGAGCGCACCCTGCGCGCACCGTCCCGATCACGAGCTGCATGTTAATTGGCTTTCAAGTGGCTGTCAACACTCCAAATCAGGAAGTGTTGGCAGCCATTTTGTCCCTCGGTAGAACCGAGGGACAGAAACAAGTGTGCAAAGCGCAAAAAGGGGGCAGGGTAGAAACACCCTGACCCCCTAGGTCTGCTCAGGGGGTCCCACAAGGACCCCCTGGGCAGAAAAAAGCATATATATTTTTTTTTTAAATCGGCAGGATGCGCTCAGGGTGCGCGGATCCTGCCGATTAGAAAAAAAACCCAGAAGAAACAAGTGCGCAAAACACCCTGACCCCCTAGGTCTGCTCAGGGGGTCCCACAAGGACCCCCTGGGCAGAAAAAAGCATTTTTTTTTTTTTTAAATCGGTGGGATGCGCTCAGGGTGCGCGGATCCCGCCGAGAAAAAAAAAAAACGAAGCGCGGTCTCCTGCGCTTCGTTGTTAATTGGCCCCCGGGTGGGCCAAGTCCCGGGGGCATGCAGGGGTTTCTTTTTAATATGTAGGGGGGCCTCTAAGGCCCCCCAAAGCCCCGGGGACCGTCACCCCCCCAGGGCTTAAAAAAAAATGGTGCGGGAGGGCTCTTTGCCCTCCCGCTGCCCCGGGGACCGCCACCTCCCCGGGGCTTCTTTTTTTAATGTTTTAACCTGTGTGGGGGGCTCCAGCCCCCCCACACACCCCGGGGACCGCCACCTCCCCGGGGCACTAAGAAATTTAAAATGGGGGTCCGTTTTGGACCCCCGAAGCCCCGGGGACCACCACCTCCCCGGGGCTTTCTAGATGTGGGAGGGGGCCGCGCGGCCCCCTCTTGGAGCCTGTGGTGGCCCTGGGGACCGCCACCCCCAGGGCCAGCTCCTGCAGTGTCCCGGGGTGCCTACCCCCGGGACACTGCTGTTTGCAATGACAGGACGGGAGCCTCGCGGCTCCCGTCCTGTCATTGCAAGCTTGCTTTGGATATTGGAGCGAGAGCAGGAAACCTGCTCTCGCTTCCAATATCCAAGCAAAGCTGCTTTCCACATGGGGAGCAGCATCTTATCTGCTCCCCATGTGGAAAGCAATGCCGGCTCCCGTAGGACACGGGGAGCCGGCGGGACTGTGGGGGTTTGGGGACCCCCACAGTCCCCAACGAGAGGCCAGGCCCCGGGGATGGGGTCCCCGGGGCCATAGTGGCCAGGGAGGGGGGCCACGCAGCCCCCCCTCCCCTAAAAAAAAAAAATATATTTAAAGGCCGGCCCCGGGGGATGGGGTCCCCGGGGCCTTAAATGGCCTGAGGAGGGGGGCCACGCAGCCCCCCTCCAAATTTTTAATTTAAGAAAAAGAGGGCTTGCCCCGGGGGATGGGGTCCCCGGGGCCAATACAGGCCCAGGGAAGGGGGGCCACGCGGCCCCCTTCCCGTTTTTTTAAATTTTATTAAAAAAAAAAAACTCCTCAGGCCCCGGGGGATGGGGTCCCCGGGGCAAAAAGTGGCTGAGGGAAGGGGGGCCACGCAGCCCCCCTCCCAATCAAAAAAAAAAAAAGACCGGCATCGTGCCGGATGCCTTGCCCCCCTCCCTGCAGCAGTCTGCGCGTTTTGAGAAGGGGAAGTAATTCCCCTTGAATACTGGGGGTCCCTGGGGGCAAACTAGCCCACCAGGAACCTCCAGTATGCGCCAGGGCTGCGTTGCAGAGAGGTGTACAGAGGCCACGCCCCTTTTACACCTCTCTGCAACGCAGCTCTGTGGCGCTTTTGGAAGTACATGGTGGGCTAGTTGGACTCCAGGGACCCTCAGGATTCAAGGGGACTTAATCCCCCAACTTAAAACGCGCCACGGGCGCGTTTGCACAGTGGTGAAGGGAGGGGCGGGGCTTCAGGTGACATGTGTGCAAACAGGCCCCGTGGCGTGTTTTAAGATGGGGAATTAAATCCCCTTCAATCCTGAGGGTCCCTGGGGGCCAACTAGCCCAACAGGTACGTCCAGAAAGCGCCACAGAGCTGCGTTGCAGAGAGGTGTAAAAGGGATGTGGCCTCTGTACACGTCTCTGCAACGCAGCCCCCTGGCGCATACTGGAGGTTCCTGGTGGGCTAGTTGGCCCCCAGGGACCCTCATGATTCAAGGGGACTTAATCCCCAACTTAAAACGCGCCACGGGGCGCGTTTGCACAGATGTCACCTCAGGCCCCGCCCTCCCTTCACCATTGTGCAAATATTCCTCTAAAATCAGCCGAAATACGAATTCCGATTTACTCACCTGTTATCAGGAGAGACCTCAGTGCTGCATCTTTCAGCCCAGTACTGGTCCTGAAAAGTAATTCTAACCGTACTTACCAGTAACTTGAATTTCCTTCCATAGGCTAACATTGACTGGTTTCACTTGGAAATTCTTCTAAGTGTGCAGATTTGGAACTTTATAATATTCCTCTAAAATCAGCCGAAATACGGATTCCGATTTACTCACCTGTTATCAGGAGAGACCTCAGTGCTGCATCTTTCAGCCCAGTACTGATCCTGAAAAGTAATTTTAACCGTACTTACCAGCAACTTGAATTTCCTTCCATAGGCTAACATTGACTGGTTTCACTTGGAAATTCTTCTAAGTGTGGAGTTTTGGAACTTTATAATATTCCTCTAAAATCAACCGAACTACGAATTCCGATTTACTCACCTGTTATCAGGAGAGAACCCAGTGCTGCATCTTTTAGCCCAGCACTGACCCTGAAAAGTAATTCTAACCGTACTTACCAGTAACTTATATTTCCTTCCATAGGAATCCATTGTCTGGTTTTCAGCAGAAAAGTTTCAAAGTGTCGATTTTCACAAATTACAAATATTCCTTAAAAATCGCCTGTATGACTTAAACACATTCTTTCAACTGTTTACAGGAGATGCACCAGTGCTGGATCCAGGATCCAACACTGAGTAAGAAAAAGTAACGATAACACTACTTACCTGCTAAGTGAATTTCCTCCCATAGGATAACATTGGTGATTCTATGTGAAAAAGTTTCTAAGTGTCAACTTTTAAAATACAATAATATTCCTTAAAAATCACTACTGTAACCAAAACGCTTTTACTCAACTGTTTACAGGAGATGTCCCAGGACCGAATCTAGGATCCAGTCCTGTGGTTAGAAAAGTAATCCATAAAGTAACTAATTGCATTTAACTAGAAATTCACATTGAGGTCAATGTTGCATTGTGTTTGAAATTGTGTTGCCCATTGCAACAACTGTAACTACTGTACTTAAAACTCTATTGCCTATTTGCAAACTATTTAAACTAAAGTAATTAATTCTGAGAAAGTATATTTTGAAATGTAATGTATAATGTAATTACAATGTAATTTAGTAAATAAAATATCTAAAAATAAATAGTTTTAAAAAATGTAGTAAATCAGTATCAAAAAAATAAATCTAACAATTAATACATTTAAAAATTATCATTTACAAAACCTTTGAAATTCACTGAAAAAACCATAGGTTTTAGGGGCGTTATAGTTAGAAATTAGCATTTAAAAAACCTTTGAAATTCACTGAAAAAACCATAGGTTTCAGGCACGTTATAGTTAGAAATTAGCATTTAAAAAACCTTTGAAATTCACTGAAAAAACCATAGGTTTCAGACACGTTATAGTTAGAAATTAGCATTTAAAAAACCTTTGAAATTCACTGAAAAAACCATAGGTTTTAGGGACAGTTATAGTTAGTTGGACATTTCACTCGTACAAAACCCGTGAAATTCCCCCGTTATAGTTAGTTCAGCTAACTATAACTCGCGCCACGCAATGCACTGCTGATGACGTCACATATTACATCACTCATGACATGGTCAGTGACATCACTGATGACATCACTGATGACATCTCAAATGACATCACTGATGACATCATCCACGTGATAATCTGATGCACCTCCTCACACCCTAATATAACCTTTGATACACCCACTCTAAATTACAGACTGCCATTCGCAAAACCATAGACACTCCAACACCAATAACTACATACCCACTCACTGATTCTTAGGTCTACACACACACATCCACTCACTCACCCGTACAGTCACTCATACTTATGGTCACTCAGTACAGGACTATCATATGCACTCTTACTCCTATATAGACACTCAAACACCGCCACTCATCCATAGAGGAACTCACACACCTAGTCAGTCATGCAAATAATTAAACACACTGCCATTTACTCACCTATACAGTTATACACACACCAGCTCACTTAATCAAACAAATACTAGCACATTGTTACGCTCTTATACAATCACTGATACAAGCACACACTCATCCATACAGCCACTATCACAATCACTCACTCTCGCTTATAGCTATTTATATACTCCAACACACATATATACTGCCTTTCACATATGTAGTTACTCACACATGTACCACTGGGACATACATTCACTCACTAACACACTCTTACACACACTTACCCACCCATACAGTCTATCACAGATGCACTCTTGAAACCATCCACCCAGTGAATCACCCACTCAAACATCTATACACAGAGTCGCACACACCCCTCCCACACAAACACTCAGGCACCCATACAGATACTCAGACAACCATTCAATAACTCATATACACACTCATGTAGCTATTCACAAACACATGCAGCCACTTACACAGCAACAGACAGACGGATACAGACATTCACCCAGTTTAGTCACTAACCCATGCATTCAGTAAGATACGTTAAATCACTCACTTATAGAGTCAGTCACGCACCTACTAAATCATCCATACAGACACTTATACACCCACTCATTCTTCAATACGTCTTTTCCGATATATATTAAAAATATTTAAACTTTAGAGAAACACAGTCACTGCATGATGTAATCAGTGATGTCATTTGAGATGTCATCAGTGATGTCATCAGTGATGTCACTGACCATGTCATGAGTGATGTAATATGTGACGTCATCAGCAGTGCATTGCGGGGCGCGAGTTATAGTTAGCTGAACTAACTATAACGGGGGAATTTCACGGGTTTTGTACGAGTGAAATGTCCAACTAACTATAACTGTCCCTAAAACCTATGGTTTTTTCAGTGAATATATATATATATATATATATATAAATAAAGGTCTCTTTCTGAAACAAGGGCTACCTTTTTGCCAAATTTGGTGTAATTCCGTTCGAGCTGTAGCCGTGTCTAAAGTTTCCTATGGAAAATAACATGTAGAAAACACGTTTTGGGACCCCCCTTTTTTCTCGGCCCCCGCTTGGCGAATCAACCCGAAACTTTTAGGATAGGAGCTGACCGGAGCGGGCCGTAAGTTTTGAAAATTTCGCGAAGATTTGTCAACTGGCGCCAAAGTTATTGGGAAAAGAAAAACGCTTTTCCTATGGAAACTAGGTCCTAACTATAACTATCTACTGGCGACCGCCAGTAGATAATATATATATATATATATATATGTAGGAGGGAAGAGGGAATTTTTAAATTTTTTGCATAATTACTTAAAATCATTGCAAAATTGCAGTACATTATCCAAAATTACACTAAAATACGTATCTCACGACATTGTAAAACATTTATCTAAACGTGTATAAAAAATTAGGACTGTCATTTGGTCAATAATACCAGACCGTATCTAAAATGTGACCTTGTTCTTGAATTCATTGATTTTTAAATTCAATATTAGCAAGGTCCCTGTTCCCTGTGTTTTCATGGGAAGTTAATTCTTAGTTCTTTGTGGGGCTTATGGGTGGCGTGCAATTCTTTCCTGGGAGGGGCTGTTCACCGTTCTGCTCCTTCTATTACTACCTGGGGCTCAACAGTTGCCACCACACGTTTTTCCTCTGTGTTGTTTTCGATTAGAGCCCTTCGTGTCATGTTCATATATTTGCCAAATTTGGCCAGGTCTGAAGACTCTATACTTGACTGAAGTAATGCCACTGCATCGGCGCATCTTCTACTCCCATGCCTTAGGAACATTGGTTTTAACAGTATACGTCGATGCTGTAGTAATGCAGGGCAGCAGCATAGTAGATGTACCAATGATTCTGCCCTATAATTACACAGCCTGCAACTGACTATATTGTTCAACGATATGTATATATATAAAAAGGGAAAAATTGCGGTGATGCGGGCGTGCTTCCAAACCCCTGGTGGTGCACAGTGCTTAGTGCCACCACTGGCACTACAATGTCAAAATATATCCCTCTGCTCATTATGAGAAAAGAGAACGGCACTCGAAGTCATGAAAAAATAGCCTGTTTAATGGATCAGATCTCCCCAGGCACAAGGACACATCAGAGACGCGTTTCGGCAGTTGTAACTGCCTTTTTCAATCTGACTTGCGCCATAAGGGTGCTTCATATAAGTTTACATTTTTTTTAATAGACATAGAAAGTGTACTCCCCATTTGCAGCAATATAAATCAATCATCCAACATGAAACACAGAAGGAGATGTAAACTATTACACATCTGAAAATTAAAATGATGATTTTTCAGCAGTATTTGACATATAACTCTTAAATGAGTAATTAAACATTACGCCCGACCAGTGCCCTTGAGCGTCCGTTCCTAAATACACTGATTCTGAAAAGACACATCTCCCATCACAATGGCAATTAAAAAACCCGGACTGGAGTGTAGTTTCAAGTCCTTTGCTGCCGGGAGGAAAAATGTCAATGAAAGCATGCAAACTCGTAATTATAAAATCAGTTTTTGGAGAAAGCACTCAAACAACTGTTTACACTGCCTAAGTGTCGCCTTTCATAATCATCCCGAGACTCCTTTTGGAATTGCATAATTGTATCACTGTCCTCGAGGGAATGTTCAACCTCGTAATTCCAATAGATAATAAATATCAAACATTGTTCACAGAGTCTCATACTTTGCCTTACAGTTTGGGTACTCACAGGGAAGGCGGCAAACAACTTGGCTAATGTCCACTTGTCTTGGTTAGATAAAATCCTCCAATCAGTGTTCAAGTCCCATGACCTCACCACTCGGCAAGTGCCTTCATCGTGGTGCCCAGCTCCAGGAATGGGAAGCAATCCTAGGGTGGGGTTTGTAACTGGTTTAAGGTGCAGGATCCTCAGTCCCCGCCAAGGGAGTCTCAGCTCCCAGCGCCGAACTGTCGCCTCCACGTCCGCCATTTACCCCGTCTCCATTTGTCTTACGGCATTCGTGGGGGCACGCCGGTGTAAAGTTCTCTTTTCCTCAATAAAGGCGCTGCACACTCAGACTTGTGTGATATGTATTTATTCAGCTAATTACACCTTTTCAGGAGAGTGCCGGGAAACGCGTCCGTACCGCTCTAATCTCGGCACCGAATCGGCCTCCAAAATGGCGGCCACGCTCCACGTCATCGCGCGGACGCGTGACCACTAGAGCGCGACACTACATATCTCCCTTCTTTACGGGACACAACAACAACAACAACAATAACATGTGGATAGAGTCTAAGAGTCTCTCGGCCTGAAGTTACTTCACTTCCCCCAGATCATAGTCTCTGTATTTGGCAGGCCTTACCACTGTTCTCCCTGCCCGTGTACGTCTTACCGGAGTGGAGGTGGAACTTTCCGCCCTTCCCTCTGCTCGGCTTGCCTGTGTCTCTCCAAGTCCTTTAGGGCTCTCTCTCTCGGGAGTCTTGCTTTTGTCCTCCTGCCATTCATCTGCGATGAGATTTTCGTCCTCTTCCTGCTCCGCTCTATTTCCTTCTATCCCAAGGTCCCTCTCTCCTTCTCCTGGGGCTGCGTTACCTGCAGGTGAACTTGGGTTTTCTTGTGTCCTTGATCTTTCCTCTCTGTCCCACTGCAGTATCTTATTGCACTTGGACATGCGATCTTGCGACCAGACGTTCCCATCACTTAGCAAGGCTGCTCTGTTATACACTTGTTCAACTTGCATTGGCAAGCTGTATTTGCTGTCTCCTTTCCTCCTTAATTGGGCAAGTTTGACTCTGACCCACTCCCCTCTTTCCAGGGACGTCCCCTTCACATTGTGTCTCTTATTGTACTGCTCAGTGTATGTTCTCTGGGCTCTCTCCAAGTTGTGGTGAACTACTGCCGGGGACCATTTACTTGTGACAGTCTTTTCCTTCCATGCTAGATTGTCTTAAGTGAACGGATCACGTCCCCTTAGGATTTGGAACGGGCTGTATTCTGTGCCAGTCGGTGTGATTCGGTAGGCCCACAGCATACTCCTCACTTCCTTCTCCCAGTCCTTCCCCACTCCTATGGCTGCTTGAATGGAACCCATTATTACTCTGTTAAACCTTTCGGCAAGGCCATTTCCCGCCGGATGGTAGACAGATGTGTGTTTGATTTGGACGCTATTTCGTTCCATGTAATTGTTCCACTTATCCGATGTGAATTGAGGTCCATTGTCACTCAAAATGGAATGGGGGATGCCTTCTCTGAGGAAGGTTGCTGTGAGAAACCTAAGAACTGTCTCTGTGTCCATCACCTCCTGTATGTCCAATTCGGGCCACTTTGAATACCGATCTATGAGAACTACTACATACTTCGGGGTTCCCTCTGCGTCCAACACTGGACCAAGAATGTCTATTGACAGTTCCTCCCAAGGGTTGGCAGGGTTGTCGAACTTCCCTAGTGACGGGCGTAGTAACGTTTGTGATTTATCCGCTCTTTGGCACTGTTCACATTCCCAAACATGCCTCTCAATATGACTGTCCATTGCGGGCCACCAGTACATCTGCTTGGTTCTCAACTTCGTTTTCACGATGCCCAAGTGCCCTTCATGCAACACTGCTAGTAGGTATGGTATCAACGACGCGGGGGGAACTACTCTCTCTCCTCTAAACAGGAATGTTCCCTGATCTCCTATGGATAACTCCTCCCGCACTTCAAAGAATTTCCTTTGTTCCGCCTTCAGGTGCCTTTTTTCTGGCCACCCTTGTAGTATGAATTCCTTGATGTCCTTGACGTCCTTGTCAATTTCATAGGCTTGTTTCCATTCCTGACCGCTTATCACTATCTCGTGATCTTCCGTGAATGCCACCCTGACTTCGTCCTCGTCCGTACCTGCAGGAGCTTCCTCCATGGCTGAAGCTCGGCTGAGGTAATCTGCCACCTTATTCTTGGCTCCCGGGATGTATTCCACATCATACCTGTAGTCTAACAATTTCAGGGTTATTTTGGCGGGGCGGGGCGCTCGCGTGCCCGCAGGACGTTAGTACTTTTACTAGGGGTTTGTGGTCCGTTTTGAGTTGGAATCTTGTGCCCCATATAAATTGGCGGAATTTCGCCATGGCCCATACCACGGCCAGCATCTCTTTTTCTAGCACGCTGAACTTCTGTTCTGTTGGCGATAATGCTCTTGATGCAAAGCTGATGGTCGCCAGCTCTCCGTTCATCCTTTCATGCATAAGAACTGCCCCTAGGCCTTTGTCGCTCGCGTCTGTGGTCAAAATGGATTCGCCTTGCGGATCATATCCTTGTAGGGGAACCGCTTTGCTGATATCCTCCTTGATTTTCTGAAACTCCCCTTGCGCCTCCTCTGTCCACCTGAAGGCCGTTTTGTCTCGTATGAGTAGTCGCAGGTGGTCTGTCTTGGTGGAGAAGTGTTGCACGAATTTGCTGTAATATTCGGCCATCCCTAAGAATGATCTCACTTCTTCCTTGCTCGTTGGTGCCGGTGCTTCACATATCGCTTTGACATTGGCGTGTTTCGGTGTGATGCCTTGGTCACTGATCTCATGACCCAAGTATGTGACCGACGCCATTCCAAATCTGCACTTTTCCCATTCTGCCGTCAGGCCGTTCCTTTCCAAGATTTGTAACACCGTTGCTAGCTTTTTGTTGTGGTCGGCTTGGTCTTTGCCCATTACCAAGATGTCGTCTTGGAAGTATTGTACTCCCTCTATATCCTTGAACAGTTTGTGCATCAACTTCTGGAATACCGTCGCTGCTGATGCCAGGCCAAAAGGCATCCAGCGGAATTGGTAGCATCCAAATGGTGTTATGAAGGATGTAAGTTTACGGCTCGTGTGATGCAGGGCTATTTGATGATATGCCGAGGCGAGATCCACGGTAGAAAACCATTTTATACCCTTTGTCCTTGCCAGCATTTCGTCTATTCTGGGTAATGGGAATTTTTCCACTATTATGCACTTGTTCAATTCGCGCAGGTCCACGCACAAACAAACTTTGCCGTTGGGTTTCCTCGCTACCACCAACGGGGCCAGCCATTCCGAACTGTTTATTGGTTCGATGATCCCTTCGTCTTCCAACCTTTGTAGCTCTTGTTGTACTGCTTCCCTGATTGCTAGCGGTATGTTCCTCACCTTTTGGGATACTGGTTTGGCGTTTTCCTTAAGATCAATTCTGTGTGTGAATTTCGTTAGTTTTCCCACTCTGCCTCCGAACACTGTGGGGAATTCGCCTTTCATCTTTTCGAAGTTTGATTGGTTGTCTGCGCTGGTCATCAGGACTTGTGTGTCCCCTCCTGGGTTCAATTGTATGCCCAACTCGCCTTGGTCCATCCATCCAAGAACAGAGGGCCCCTTTTCAGCCACGTATAATTTGCACTCTGCGCTGCGATTCTTGAACTCGAATTTCAGGACTCGATATCCCACCATTGGGATGGGTTTCCCTCTGAATGTGACCGGACGTATGTCTGGGGGTTCGAGGTGTGATCCCAGACTGGGTTTGAAGTTCTCGCTCCACACCATCCGTTGAATGATGGTATACGGAGATCCGGAGTCCGCCACCATTTTGATCCGAACTCCTCCCACTACCATGTCGCATTGTGGTTTCTTGGAGCGACTACCTACTAGGCCTAGCACCTGTCCTTCAATGCACAGCACATTGTCTTCTTCTTCTTCTCCTTCTTCTTCACCTCCCCCATCTTGTGCTACGTACTTGACCGTTGGCCTCTTCACCTTGCAGCGACATACCTTTTCATAGTGTCCTACGATTCCGCAGTACATACATTTGGCTCGGAAGGCCGGACATCGTTTATCATATGCCGCGTGGGATGGACTGCCGCACCTGTAGCACGTGGTTTTGCCCTCCTTGTTCGGTCTCTGTGCCTGTGTGGATCGTGGAGTCCATCTGTTCTGTGCTCTCCCTTCTGCCGCCATCTTTTTTCCTCTCTCTGGCGGTTCTGTTTCCGTGACTCTGTTGACCATGGGCCGCTCTGTATTTTCTTTCTTCGCTGCCTCAGCACATCTCTTCGATAGCTCCGCCTTTTTCACCATGGCTATGACTTCCTTCAGGGTAGTGTCCCCATTCACCCACAGTTTGTCTTGGATCGCTGTGTTCTTCGTGTGCATGACAATTTGGTCTTTGATAAATTCGTCGTGCAAGGCGCCAAATTTGCATGTGATCGCTAACTTCTTTAACGCCGCAACGTAGTCGTCTATGGACTCATCCCTGCTTGTTTCCTCTGTTGGAAGTTATATCTGTCAATGGACGTGCACACTGCCGGTCTATAATGGTTGTTTAGGTCTTCGATCGCGTGTTGGAATACGTCGTCGTCTGCGTCCGGCCGTTGTGTGGGGACCAGGTTCTGAAAGACTCTGATTCCTTCCGGGCCTAAGTTGTGGAGTAATATTCTTTTCTTCCTCTTGCTGGGGAATGCTTCTCCACTTTCATCTTCTATGGCCTCTAGGTAGTTCATGAAGTATTCTCTCCAATCTTCCCATTTCATCAATGGTTCGCCTGGTTTTGGTAGGAATGGTATTGGTGTCGTGAGTGAAGACGCCTGCGCACACATTGCGATACCAAAGGGGATGATGGACGGAGCGTTAGAGCAAATCAAACACTCACCCCCAGTCAAATGATCTGGGTTTAATCCATCATCATTCTTTAGCTCACTCCACCACCCCAGTTCAGACATGGCCATATGCAAATCAGTCTGACCCTGTGCCTCATGGGAACAGTCCAGCCCGAACTGCCAAGCCATGTCTTCCCTGGACCGGAAACAAGCATCCTGGGACCGGTTTCGGGTTCAAAACCCTCATCACCCAGGCTATCTTGAATCCAGTGGCAAAGTGAGCAAGGGACCCACGTCTGGGCATACCCTGCCAACTTAGGGCGAACAAAGCGATACCAAAGGGGATGATGGACGGAGCGTTAGAGCAAATCAAACACTCACCCCCAGTCAAATGATCTGGGTTTAATCCATCATCATTCTTTAGCTCACTCCACCACCCCAGTTCAGACATGGCCATATGCAAATCAGTCTGACCATGTGCCTCATGGGAACAGTCCAGCCCGAACTGCCAAGCCATGTCTTCCCTGGACCGGAAACAAGCATCCTGGGACCGGTTTCGGGTTCAAAACCCTCATCACCCAGGCTATCTTGAATCCAGTGGCAAAGTGAGCAAGGGACCCACGTCTGGGCATACCCTGCCAACTTAGGGCGAACAAAGCGATACCAAAGGGGATGATGGACGGAGCGTTAGAGGAAGGCCGGACATCGTTTATCATATGCCGCGTGGGATGGACTGCCGCACCTGTAGCACGTGGTTGTGCCCTCCTTGTTCGGTCTCTGTGCCTGTGTGGATCGTGGAGTCCATCTGTTCTGTGCTCTCCCTTCTGCCGCCATCTTTTTTCCTCTCTCTGGCGGTTCTGTTTCCGTGACTCTGTTGACCATGGGCCGCTCTGTATTTTCTTTCTTCGCTGCCTCAGCACATCTCTTCGATAGCTCCGCCTTTTTCACCATGGCTATGACTTCCTTCAGGGTAGCGTCCCCATTCACCCACAGTTTGTCTTGGATCGCTGTGTTCTTCGTGTGCATGACAATTTGGTCTTTGATAAATTCGTCGTGCAAGGCGCCAAATTTGCATGTGATCGCTAACTTCTTTAACGCCGCAACGTAGTCGTCTATGGACTCATACCCTGCTTGTTTCCTCTGTTGGAAGTTATATCTGTCAATGGACGTGCACACTGCCGGTCTATAATGGTTGTTTAGGTCTTCGATCGCGTGTTGGAATACGTCGTCGTCTGCGTCCGGCCGTTGTGTGGGGACCAGGTTCTGAAAGACTCTGATTCCTTCCGGGCCTAAGTTGTGGAGTAATATTCTTTTCTTCCTCTTGCTGGGGAATGCTTCTCCACTTTCATCTTCTATGGCCTCTAGGTAGTTCATGAAGTATTCTCTCCAATCTTCCCATTTCATCAATGGTTTGCCTGGTTTTGGTAGGAATGGTATTGGTGTCGTGAGTGAAGACGCCTGCGCACACATTGCGATACCAAAGGGGATGATGGACGGAGCGTTAGAGCAAATCAAACACTCACCCCCAGTCAAATGATCTGGGTTTAATCCATCATCATTCTTTAGCTCACTCCACCACCCCAGTTCAGACATGGCCATATGCAAATCAGTCTGACCCTGTGCCTCATGGGAACAGTCCAGCCCGAACTGCCAAGCCATGTCTTCCCTGGACCGGAAACAAGCATCCTGGGACCGGTTTCGGGTTCAAAACCCTCATCAGCCAGGCTATCTTGAATCCAGTGGCAAAGTGAGCAAGGGACCCACGTCTGGGCATACCCTGCCAACTTAGGGCGAACAAAGCGATACCAAAGGGGATGATGGACGGAGCGTTAGAGCAAATCAAACACTCACCCCCAGTCAAATGATCTGGGTTTAATCCATCATCATTCTTTAGCTCACTCCACCACCCCAGTTCAGACATGGCCATATGCAAATCAGTCTGACCCTGTGCCTCATGGGAACAGTCCAGCCCGAACTGCCAAGCCATGTCTTCCCTGGACCGGAAACAAGCATCCTGGGACCGGTTTCGTGTTCAAAACCCTCATCAGCCAGGCTATCTTGAATCCAGTGGCAAAGTGAGCAAGGGACCCACGTCTGGGCATACCCTGCCAACTTAGGGCGAACAAAGCGATACCAAAGAGGATGATGGACGGAGCGTTAGAGCAAATCAAACACTCACCCCCAGTCAAATGATCTGGGTTTAATCCATCATCATTCTTTAGCTCACTCCACCACCCCAGTTCAGACATGGCCATATGCAAATCAGTCTGACCCTGTGCCTCATGGGAACAGTCCAGCCCGAACTGCCAAGCCATGTCTTCCCTGGACCGGAAACAAGCATCCTGGGACCGGTTTCGGGTTCAAAACCCTCATCAGCCAGGCTATCTTGAATCCAGTGGCAAAGTGAGCAAGGGACCCACGTCTGGGCATACCCTGCCAACTTAGGGCGAACAAAGCGATACCAAAGGGGATGATGGACGGAGCGTTAGAGCAAATCAAACACTCACCCCCAGTCAAATGATCTGGGTTTAATCCATCATCATTCTTTAGCTCAATCCACCACCCCAGTTCAGACATGGCCATATGCAAATCAGTCTGACCCTGTGCCTCATGGGAACAGTCCAGCCCGAACTGCCAAGCCATGTCTTCCCTGGACCGGAAACAAGCATCCTGGGACCGGTTTCGGGTTCAAAACCCTCATCAGCCAGGCTATCTTCAATCCAGTGGCAAAGTGAGCAAGGGACCCACGTCTGGGCATACCCTGCCAACTTAGGGCGAACAAAGCGATACCAAAGGGGATGATGGACGGAGCGTTAGAGCAAATCAAACACTCACCCCCAGTCAAATGATCTGGGTTTAATCCATCATCATTCTTTAGCTCACTCCACCACCCCAGTTCAGACATGGCCATATGCAAATCAGTCTGACCCTGTGCCTCATGGGAACAGTCCAGCCCGAACTGCCAAGCCATGTCTTCCCTGGACCGGAAACAAGCATCCTGGGACCGGTTTCGGGTTCAAAACCCTCATCAGCCAGGCTATCTTGAATCCAGTGGCAAAGTGAGCAAGGGACCCACGTCTGGGCATACCCTGCCAACTTAGGGCGAACAAAGCGATACCAAAGGGGATGATGGACGGAGCGTTAGAGCAAATCAAACACTCACCCCCAGTCAAATGATCTGGGTTTAATCCATCATCATTCTTTAGCTCACTCCACCACCCCAGTTCAGACATGGCCATATGCAAATCAGTCTGACCCTGTGCCTCATGGGAACAGTCCAGCCCGAACTGCCAAGCCATGTCTTCCCTGGACCGGAAACAAGCATCCTGGGACCGGTTTCGGGTTCAAAACCCTCATCAGCCAGGCTATCTTGAATCCAGTGGCAAAGTGAGCAAGGGACCCACGTCTGGGCATACCCTGCCAACTTAGGGCGAACAAAGCGATACCAAAGGGGATGATGGACGGAGCGTTAGAGCAAATCAAACACTCACCCCCAGTCAAATGATCTGGGTTTAATCCATCATCATTCTTTAGCTCACTCCACCACCCCAGTTCAGACATGGCCATATGCAAATCAGTCTGACCCTGTGCCTCATGGGAACAGTCCAGCCCGAACTGCCAAGCCATGTCTTCCCTGGACCGGAAACAAGCATCCTGGGACCGGTTTCGGGTTCAAAACCCTCAGCAGCCAGGCTATCTTGAATCCAGTGGCAAAGTGAGCAAGGGACCCACGTCTGGGCATACCCTGCCAACTTAGGGCGAACAAAGCGATACCAAAGGGGATGATGGACGGAGCGTTAGAGCAAATCAAACACTCACCCCCAGTCAAATGATCTGGGTTTAATCCATCATCATTCTTTAGCTCACTCCACCACCCCAGTTCAGACATGGCCATATGCAAATCAGTCTGACCCTGTGCCTCATGGGAACAGTCCAGCCCGAACTGCCAAGCCAAGTCTTCCCTGGACCGGAAACAAGCATCCTGGGACCGGTTTCGGGTTCAAAACCCTCATCAGCCAGGCTATCTCGAATCCAGTGGCAAAGTGAGCAAGGGACCCACGTCTGGGCATACCCTGCCAACTTAGGGCGAACAAAGCGATACCAAAGGGGATGATGGACGGAGCGTTAGAGCAAATCAAACACTCACCCCCAGTCAAATGATCTGGGTTTAATCCATCATCATTCTTTAGCTCACTCCACCACCCCAGTTCAGACATGGCCATATGCAAATCAGTCTGACCCTGTGCCTCATGGGAACAGTCCAGCCCAAACTGCCAAGCCATGTCTTCCCTGGACCGGAAACAAGCATCCTGGGACCGGTTTCGGGTTCAAAACCCTCATCAGCCAGGCTATCTTGAATCCAGTGGCAAAGTGAGCAAGGGACCCACGTCTGGGCATACCCTGCCAACTTAGGGCGAACAAAGCGATACCAAAGGGGATGATGGACGGAGCGTTAGAGTAAATCAAACACTCACCCCCAGTCAAATGATCTGGGTTTAATCCATCATCATTCTTTAGCTCACTCCACCACCCCAGTTCAGACATGGCCATATGCAAATCAGTCTGACCCTGTGCCTCATGGGAACAGTCCAGCCCGAACTGCCAAGCCATGTCTTCCCTGGACCGGAAACAAGCATCCTGGGACCGGTTTCGGGTTCAAAACCCTCATCAGCCAGGCTATCTTGAATCCAGTGGCAAAGTGAGCAAGGGACCCACGTCTGGGCATACCCTGCCAACTTAGGGCGAACAAAGCGATACCAAAGGGGATGATGGACGGAGCGTTAGAGCAAATCAAACACTCACCCCCAGTCAAATGATCTGGGTTTAATCCATCATCATTCTTTAACTCACTCCACCACCCCAGTTCAGACATGGCCATATGCAAATCAGTCTGACCCTGTGCCTCATGGGAACAGTCCAGCCCGAACTGCCAAGCCATGTCTTCCCTGGACCGGAAACAAGCATCCTGGGACCGGTTTCGGGTTCAAAACCCTCATCAGCCAGGCTATCTTGAATCCAGTGGCAAAGTGAGCAAGGGACCCACGTCTGGGCATACCCTGCCAACTTAGGGCGAACAAAGCGATACCAAAGGGGATGATGGACGGAGCGTTAGAGCAAATCAAACACTCACCCCCAGTCAAATGATCTGGGTTTAATCCATCATCATTCTTTAGCTCACTCCACCACCCCAGTTCAGACATGGCCATATGCAAATCAGTCTGACCCTGTGCCTCATGGGAACAGTCCAGCCCAAACTGCCAAGCCATGTCTTCCCTGGACCGGAAACAAGCATCCTGGGACCGGTTTCGGGTTCAAAACCCTCATCAGCCAGGCTATCTTGAATCCAGTGGCAAAGTGAGCAAGGGACCCACGTCTGGGCATACCCTGCCAACTTAGGGCGAACAAAACGATACCAAAGGGGATGATGGACGGAGCGTTAGAGCAAATCAAACACTCACCCCCAGTCAAATGATCTGGGTTTAATCCATCATCATTCTTTAGCTCACTCCACCACCCCAGTTCAGACATGGCCATATGCAAATCAGTCTGACCCTGTGCCTCATGGGAACAGTCCAGCCCGAACTGCCAAGCCATGTCTTCCCTGGACCGGAAACAAGCATCCTGGGACCGGTTTCGGGTTCAAAACCCTCATCAGCCAGGCTATCTTGAATCCAGTGGCAAAGTGAGCAAGGGACCCACGTCTGGGCATACCCTGCCAACTTAGGGCGAACAAAGCGATACCAAAGGGGATGATGGACGGAGCGTTAGAGCAAATCAAACACTCACCCCCAGTCAAATGATCTGGGTTTAATCCATCATCATTCTTTAGCTCACTCCACCACCCCAGTTCAGACATGGCCATATGCAAATCAGTCTGACCCTGTGCCTCATGGGAACAGTCCAGCCCGAACTGCCAAGCCATGTCTTCCCTGGACCGGAAACAAGCATCCTGATACCGGTTTCGGGTTCAAAACCCTCATCAGCCAGGCTATCTTGAATCCAGTGGCAAAGTGAGCAAGGGACCCACGTCTGGGCATACCCTGCCAACTTAGGGCGAACAAAGCGATACCAAAGGGGATGATGGACGGAGCGTTAGAGCAAATCAAACACTCACCCCCAGTCAAATGATCTGGGTTTAATCCATCATCATTCTTTAGCTCACTCCACCACCCCAGTTCAGACATGGCCATATGCAAATCAGTCTGACCCTGTGCCTCATGGGAACAGTCCAGCCCGAACTGCCAAGCCATGTCTTCCCTGGACCGGAAACAAGCATCCTGGGACCGGTTTCGGGTTCAAAACCCTCATCAGCCAGGCTATCTTGAATCCAGTGGCAAAGTGAGCAAGGGACCCACGTCTGGGCATACCCTGCCAACTTAGGGCGAACAAAGCGATACCAAAGGGGATGATGGACGGAGCGTTAGAGCAAATCAAACACTCACCCCCAGTCAAATGATCTGGGTTTAATCCATCATCATTCTTTAGCTCACTCCACCACCCCAGTTCAGACATGGCCATATGCAAATCAGTCTGACCCTGTGCCTCATGGGAACAGTCCAGCCCGAACTGCCAAGCCATGTCTTCCCTGGACCGGAAACAAGCATCCTGGGACCGGTTTCGGGTTCAAAACCCTCATCACCCAGGCTATCTTGAATCCAGTGGCAAAGTGAGCAAGGGACCCACGTCTGGGCATACCCTGCCAACTTAGGGCGAACAAAGCGATACCAAAGGGGATGATGGACGGAGCGTTAGAGCAAATCAAACACTCACCCCCAGTCAAATGATCTGGGTTTAATCCATCATCATTCTTTAGCTCACTCCACCACCCCAGTTCAGACATGGCCATATGCAAATCAGTCTGACCCTGTGCCTCATGGGAACAGTCCAGCCCGAACTGCCAAGCCATGTCTTCCCTGGACCGGAAACAAGCATCCTGGGACCGGTTTCGGGTTCAAAACCCTCATCAGCCAGGCTATCTTGAATCCAGTGGCAAAGTGAGCAAGGGACCCACGTCTGGGCATACCCTGCCAACTTAGGGCGAACAAAGCGATACCAAAGGGGATGATGGACGGAGCGTTAGAGCAAATCAAACACTCACCCCCAGTCAAATGATCTGGGTTTAATCCATCATCATTCTTTAGCTCACTCCACCACCCCAGTTCAGACATGGCCATATGCAAATCAGTCTGACCCTGTGCCTCATGGGAACAGTCCAGCCCGAACTTCCAAGCCATGTCTTCCCTGGACCGGAAACAAGCATCCTGGGACCGGTTTCGGGTTCAAAACCCTCATCAGCCAGGCTATCTTGAATCCAGTGGCAAAGTGAGCAAGGGACCCACGTCTGGGCATACCCTGCCAACTTAGGGCGAACAAAGCGATACCAAAGGGGATGATGGACGGAGCGTTAGAGCAAATCAAACACTCACCCCCAGTCAAATGATCTGGGTTTAATCCATCATCATTCTTTAGCTCACTCCACCACCCCAGTTCAGACATGGCCATATGCAAATCAGTCTGACCCTGTGCCTCATGGGAACAGTCCAGCCCGAACTGCCAAGCCATGTCTTCCCTGGACCGGAAACAAGCATCCTGGGACCGGTTTCGGGTTCAAAACCCTCATCAGCCAGGCTATCTTGAATCCAGTGGCAAAGTGAGCAAGGGACCCACGTCTGGGCATACCCTGCCAACTTAGGGCGAACAAAGCGATACCAAAGGGGATGATGGACGGAGCGTTAGAGCAAATCAAACACTCACCCCCAGTCAAATGATCTGGGTTTAATCCATCATCATTCTTTAGCTCACTCCACCACCCCAGTTCAGACATGGCCATATGCAAATCAGTCTGACCCTGTGCCTCATGGGAACAGTCCAGCCTGAACTGCCAAGCCATGTCTTCCCTGGACCGGAAACAAGCATCCTGGGACCGGTTTCGGGTTCAAAACCCTCATCAGCCAGGCTATCTTGAATCCAGTGGCAAAGTGAGCAAGGGACCCACGTCTGGGCATACCCTGCCAACTTAGGGCGAACAAAGCGATACCAAAGGGGATGATGGACGGAGCGTTAGAGCAAATCAAACACTCACCCCCAGTCAAATGATCTGGGTTTAATCCATCATCATTCTTTAGCTCACTCCACCACCCCAGTTCAGCGGCGCTTCTTTCTGGTATGTCTTCATCTCCCCTTGGACTGCCCGGTGCACTTGTGCTTCTGGGGTGTGTGTGGTCTTGATGGGGCCCTGAGGCTCCCCCGTCGCTGTGCTGCACCGCTTTCGCCAGGGCCCTGGATGTCCTATGGGAGGATCTGGAGGGGTGACGTTCTGCTTTCCCGTGTGTTCTACCCTCCTATGTTGTAGGCTGTGTACACTCCCTTGATTGCGATTACCTGCACTGTGGGTGCTGGCTTGCGGTAGTGCTGTCCTCTGCCACGCTCTCCTGCTGTGACACGTCCTTTAGCCAGTGCTCCTCATGGCCTGCCTTGCTGAGTACTTTGGTGGGTCCTTGTGTTGCTCCTCTGGTTGTTTATTTTATTTTTTTCTTCAGTCCCAGTCTCGTCGCCACTGTAAAGTTCTCTTTTCCTCAATAAAGGCGCTGCACACTCAGACTTGTGTGATATGTATTTATTCAGCTAATTACACCTTTGCAGGAGAGCGCCGGGAAACGCGTCCGTACCGCTCTAATCTCGGCCTCCAAAATGGCGGCCGCGCTCCACGTCATCGCGCGGACGCATGACCACTAGAGCGCGACACTACAGCCGGCCTTATGTTATAAAAAAACAAAAGTGAAAAATTGCGGTGATGCGGGCGTGCTTCCAAACCGCTGGTGGTGCACAGCGCTTAGTGCCACAGCTGGCACTACAATGTCAAAATATATCCCTCTGCTCATTATGAAAAAAGAGAACGGCACTCGAAGTCATGAAAAAATAGCCGGTTTAATGGATCAGATCTCCCCAGGCACGAGGACACATCAGAGACATGTTTCGGCAGTTGTAACTGCCTTTTTCAATCTGACTTGCGCCATAAGGGTGCTTCATTTAAGTTTAAAATTTTTTTAATAGACATAGAAAGTGTACTCCCCGTTTGCAGCAATATAAATCAATCATCCAACATGAAACACAGAAGGAGATGTAAACTATTACACATCTGAAAATTCAAATGATGATTTTTCAGCAGTATTTGACATATAACTCTTAAATGAGTAATTAAACATTACGTCCGACCAGTGCCCTTGAGCGTCCGTTCCTAAATACACTGATTCTGAAAAGACACATCTCCCATCACGATGGCAATTAAAAAACCCGGACTGGAGTGTAGTTTCAAGTCCTTTGCTGCCCGGAGGAAAAATGTCAATGAAAGCATGCAAACTCGTAATTATAAAATCGGTTTTTGGAGAAAGCACTCAAACAACTGTTTACACTGCCTAAGTGTCGCCTTTCATAATCATCCTGAGACTCCTTTTGGAATTACATAATTGTATCACTGTCCTCGAGGGAATGTTCAACCTCATAATTCCAATAGATATTAAATATCAAACACTGTTCACAGAGTCTTATACTTTGCCTTACAGTTTGGGTACTCACAGGGAAGGCAGCAAACAACTTGGCTAATGTCCACTTGTCCTGGTTAGATAAAATCCTCCAATCAGTGTTCAAGTCCCATGACCCCACCACGTCGTGATGGGAGATGTGTCTTTTCAAAATCAGTGTATTTAGGAACGGACGCTCAAGGGCACTGGTTGGGCGTAATGTTTAATTACTCATTTAAGAGTTATATGTCAAATACTGCTGAAAAATCATCATTTTAATTTTCAGATGTGTAATAGTTTACATCTCCTTCTGTGTTTCATGTTGGATGATTGATTTATATTGCTGCAAACGGGGAGTACACTTTCTATGTCTATTAAAAAATGTTTAAACTTAAATGAAGCACCCTTATGTCGCAAGTCAGATTGAAAAAGGCAGTTGCAACTGCCGAAACGCGTCTCTGATGTGTCCTCGTGCCTGGGGAGATCTGATCCATTAAACAGGCTATTTTTTCATGACTTCGAGTGCCGTTCTCTTTTCTCATAATGAGCAGAGGGATATATTTTGATATATATATATATATACACATACACATATATATATATATTTATTTTTATATTGTTGTTTTTAAAAAGAAAACAGGGCATATTCAGAAAAGTCCCCCATGTGTAGAAGGATAAGCCAATGTTTTAAAATTATTTTGACATTCTTATTCGTGTCTGGGCAAAATATGGTGACACAAAATGTTCTATTTAAGTTTTTTCCTTAGTTTGGAGAATTAAATGTCTTGGGCTATACCAGGCCCGTTTCATCGCTGATTTCACTAAGCGTTTGAGGCAGCCTCGCTCAATCATTGCAGACATTCCCGTAGGCCCCTCAGCTATGTGTTTTGTCCTCTTTGCAGGCCCTCCCTCAGGTCTGGACTGTGTCCATAATAAGCCACACCCTTCGACGAGAACGTGCCATGGTCCTAGCCTCGTTCTCAGAAGATGCCGTAGCTGGCACATTTGCTTTGTGACTCTTCTCTGACACTGGCGGTCCATTTGGCTTGCTTTGTTCTACGAGCACTCCCATCATGGAGACTTCTCATACATCGGCATTCTGAATAAATACACAGGTAAGTGGCCCCCTCTCTCCCTTTTATTAGTATAAGTTTTCATTTAAGGATTTTACTAACGGAAGTAATAGTATCTGTTTTTCTTACCTCGTATAGGCATTGACCCCTGAGTTTATCTGGATTGGTGCTCTAATTGGTGGCACGCTTAACTCACATGTTAAGCACTTCATTACTTTTCCTGGTTCAAGTAGGTCATATTCCTTTCCTTCATTAATTCAACATACCTGATTAGTTGTTCAGTCCTAATTGTTCCTCTCACTTATAGGTTCCCACAGGTCTTCTCTAGTCATGATGAGACTCTCCTTTCCTGCAAAGGGTCGAAACGCAGTCAACAACAATCGCAAACAAACCGTTGCTCGTTCACAACCCTGTGTTATCCGATAACAGTGGTCATTGTGATAAGAAAGATTATATGAAATGACTGTTTGCATTACCAATATTATTATAGTATTGCTCATGCACTGCTGCACTTCTTTTGTTTTGGTTATGGTTTTCACTCACTTGGGGGTCACTATGCACCTATATTGAACAGATTGTAACTTACAAGGTGAAATAAACTCACTTGTTTACATGACTGAAACTCTGCAGGTATATTTTTTGTTGCATTTGGTGTGTACAGTTATTGAACTGTACTATTGACAACTATTTCAAATGAGTTCCATGTGAGCCACTGTATATGTTTTGTCTAAATACCTAATTTCGCATGGACATTTTGGTTGCTCTGTTTGACAGATTTCTTTTTTAGTACAGCACACTTAATTTCAGCAAGCTTTATTTCGAAAAAGCATGTCATAAAAGCAGAACGATACATAGGGTAAAATAAAAAAAACGCTTAAAACTTAATAGTTGTCATAGGACTTCATTACATTGGTCAGTGTCAGTCCAATACAGGTGAATCTTTATGTAACATAAAATCACAGCAAAGATATGATAAAAAAATATATTTATATATTAAATTTAGTTAAAACCAAATACCATGTACAATCATGTGAATAAAGTGCAATAAACGAAGTGCAGCAGAAAGGTACTAGTTAGTAGATTCATACTCTAACAAGAGGATGGCTACGGTTCGATGGGATACCTTTGAAAAGAATTTGATAGCTTTTTACGCCTTATGGCCCACATCCAAGCTAGGAACTTAGCATTTGCACAAGCAAAAAGGGGCATGAGTCAATCATTAAGATCCTTAGTGCAGTAGAACTGCTTCTGGTACCCAAAAGCTGACAAGTGTTTCAACCACATCTTACGAGGGTTGGCATATGCAGGACAGACAATCAGAACATGAGGAATGGTTTCACTAGCAAAGCGGAAGGGACAACAGTCATTAAAATGTACATTGGGGGCCTGATTCACAGAACTAACTTACGTCAAAAACGTAAAGTTAGTACTTTTCGGTATTCACAGAATACACTTACCACAACTAACTTTATGTCCGCTCTCGGGCCGGAGATTCCGGCCCGGTGGCGGAGATTCCGGCCCTGAAGCGGAAATTCCGTGAATCAGGCCCTCTATTTTTTGGTAAATGAATTTAAAGGAAGTGATCCAGTCCTAAATTGGAAATAAAGTTTCCTATCTGATGCTATAATATCCCAATATTGTTCCAAGAGAGGATAGAATTTAAATTCTAGGAACCTTCCAGCCAGGGATGCACCCTCTACCACTAGGTACTCTTCCAATAAAACAGATGCCCAATAAAGCTCTTTTAGTTTTTCAACTGAAGGAATAGAAGTTCCCGTAGGATTGTCCCAAAATGACTTCAGGCCCATGTCCGTCAGCGTGTTTTTTTGACATAACTGAGCCAAGCAATCTTATTGGAGTGGTCTGTGTCGATGACATCCTTTAAACCTGTGGCACAGTGGCCCAACTCAGGAGTAGACCAAAGTCTTCTCCAGAATAAAATAGGACAAAGTCGGGCCTTATTTGTCACTGAATTCTTTCCAAGGTCTAGCATCAACAGTTTTGCGGGAGACGCGTCACACTCCTCAAGAACTTATTCTCAGAGTCTGCTAGAGTGGATATATTGGAAAAAAAACATATTTCAGAGCCGTAAAGGACCGACCCCAAAACGTTAGTGTCATAGATTTGAAGGACTGGGCTAATGGGCTTGGAAAAAGAGCAGTTGAATTATTTTAATAACACTGGCTAAACTTCAAAGCCATCATTTCCACCTGGTGTAGGAAGTTGGCTCTGTATATACTATACCAAAGTGAGGTATAGTGTGCACAGAGTCCAGTGGATCCCCAAAGGTAGGCAGAGGTAAAGTTAGATAGCACCTCACTCTCTATTTGTGGTAGTGTGGTCGAGCAGTAAGGCAGTATCAGAGGACAGTGTTAAGCATTTGTTGTACCCACTCAATCAGCAAATGATTTCACACACTCAAAGACTGAACTTCAGACCAATTGGTTTTGTATAAAAATATTCTTTTAGTTATTTTATTTTCTAGAACCAAGCAAGCCTGGCACAGGTAAGTTGATAAATACTTTGCAGTAAATATACAGTTTGAAATACAATTGTAAATGTACTTTGAAATGGTTACAGTTTGAATTACTGGTAATGCAATACTGTGAAAAGCTGTACATATACTTTGTATCGGCTTTGCAATGAAAATTACAGGTCAGTTACTTTTACGTTACTTTTGAGATTACTTTTTAGATTACTTTTTCTACTCAGTGTGATATGCCTAGATATCACACTGTGACATTTCCTAGAGAAAAGGTAAGTAAAATCAGTTTTGCACAATTGTTATTTTTCAGGTTTCCATACAAATCAACTCCACACTTAGAAAAGTTTTCAGAGAAAAACAGTCAATGGATTCCTATGGAGAGAAATGAAGATGACGGTTACCAGGTAAGTAATCGGTCTTTGGAGGTGAGTTTCTGGGGTTAGAACAGGGGTTCCCCCAAGGTCAAGGATGCACTCTCGTTACACCCTCAGCGGCACTAGGGCGGCCGGGTGCAGAGTGCTGAGGCCCAATGTTATCCAATGGGGGATAGGGGGCCTCCGGTTGGTGGCTGCTGGCAAGCAGGCCACTGAGTTGTGGGAGCAAAGCTCCTGGACTTTAGCTCAGGGCAAATGGGGAAACAAAGTAGCACCAAAGGTGCACAATCAGCGGCACTAGGGAGGCCGGGTGCAGGGTGCTGTTTCGACATCGGGCGCCCTGTTGGTTTTAATGAGGAACCTCCAGTTTGCAAAGGCACTGCAGGCTCGGGGACAAAGGTCTTCTGGGTGCGACCACCACTTCGAGAGGTAAGTTGGGAAGTTAGGGGTTGGTTAGGCACCGTCGGGCGTCGGGTGCAGGGGTGCCTTTTGGGGTCGGATCTTCTTACCAGCTCCTGGTCGCGGTTAGGGGGGCCTTCTGGATTTAGGCTGCAGGCGTTGGCTGGAGGCTTGAGGCAGGTCAGGGGTCGCCGGATCTCGGGTCAGGAATGCCAGGGGGACCTCCTCGTGGTGTTTGCCCACTCGAGCTCGGGCTGTGGACGGCGGGTGCAGAGTGGGGCGGATCCGCGGTGTCCAGCCGGAGCCAGAGGTTGCAGATGAACAAATCCGGTGTTCACAGGAGACAAAGTCTTTGTGCTTGAAGGCAGGCAGGTCCTCCGGGCTTTTTGAGGTTGCTGGCTGCAGGACACATCGGGATTTCGCAGGAGCAGGTTCGAGGTGGAGACAGGCCGGTAGGGCTGGGGCCAAGTCAGTGGGCGTCTTCCTCTTGTTAGCTGCTGCACGGCTGTTCGGTCCTTCTTCTTCTTGTTGCAGGTTCTTGTCTGAGGAAGCAAGGTTCAGGGGTGCCCCTAAATACTAGATTTAGGGGCGTTACAAGTAGGTAAAGGTAGGGACCAATGGGTCCCTTCCCTGGGGTGGGTACACCCCCTATTATGCCACCCTCCAGTGGGAGAGGGGCATGAGCCTGTCCCTGGTTGGCTGAGTCCCCCCATCTTCAAGATGGGGTGGACTGAGAGTTGTGCTTCACCTCGCCTCCCCCACCTGAGGGGTGGCGTTGGCAGAGGTGGGCACACCTCTCTTCCTCACTTGTTTTTCCCGCTGGTTCTCCTGCCCAAAGTGGGGGTCAGAACCAGTGGGGACCAGTTGTTGAGAGCAGAAAGTGGCCTGGGGAAGCTCACAAAGGCGGCAAGCCTTTGAAGCTTCCCCTTCGTGAACCCTGCCCATCCTGGGGGAGGAGGCTTGGCACCTCGTCCCAGGATGTGCATTGTTTCAGGCCCCAGAGAGCAGCAGTCTCTCGACCGAGGTGTCCAGAAACATGTCTGGTGGTGGCAGCTGAAAGCAGCCGCTCAGCCTGGACACTAGAGGTGGGTTAGTTTTGCAGGGGGCATCTCTAAGATGCCCTCTGTGTGCATTTTTCATTAAATCCCACACTGGCATCAGTGTGGGTTTAATGTGCGGAGAAGTTTGATACCAAACTTCTCAGTTTTCAGTGTAGCCATTATGGTGCTGTGGAGTTCGTACTGACAAACTCCCAGCACCATATACTCTTAATGGCAGCACTGCACTTACAATGTCTAAGAATGGACATAGACACTGTACCCTCAGCACTGGTATAGTGCACCCAGCTAGAGGAGTGACTGATCTATGCCAGGGCAGTGGGTTGTAGGCATGGCATACAGAGATGTGTGCCATGTCGACTCTTCACTTTGTTCTGCACCAAAACACGCAGCCTGCAAAGGCAGTGTGTGTGTGTAAGGGTACAGGACCTCTAAGGGTGGCACAGTAAGTGCTGCAGCCCTTAGAGGCCTTCTCTGGTCACATTGCCCTGGGTACCTGTGGCCAGAGATGCCAATTGGGTTTAGGCTTCAATGCAGTTTTAGGGAAAGAACATAGGCCCTGGGTACCTGATTAGCAGGAGCCCAGGGCGCACACAGTCAAAGCACATCAGCAACTCAGCAAAAAGTGGGGGCAACCATGCAGAAAGAGGGCACTTTCTCACACCTGGTGTTTCCAATGCATATTTAAAGCTAGTGTTATGCCCAGATAACTAAAGACTTTTGTTTTCTTCTAGGGGCTTATCCCCCAGTCTTACTATTCCCCTATAAGATTTGTGCTGATTAAATGTCATGTATTTGGTCTTGTTAAGAGTTGATGACCAAGCTCAGCATTTTGCAAAATTCTTCAAAATGAAGCAGGGCATGCTGTAAGCCACTAGGGGTTTTTTAAATTAAAAACGTATCATCTGGAAACATTAAAATAGGGATTTTAAAACCTGTCAGAGAAAGAGCGTTGGTGGGAAAACAATTAAGAAACTGGACAATGCCATTAAGATACAGAGAAAGAAGAGTGGGGGCGGATATAAACCCTTGGCGCACCCCTTTAACAATAGGGAATCGATCTGTATGTTCACCCTGAACACCCCAGCGAACCTGGTTGAAATTGTTGTCATGTAACCGGATCAAGATAGATAACAGTACCCGAGGCACACCTAATTCGTCTAAAACTGTCCATCACGTGGGACCAGGTCGAATTCAGATTTAAGGTCGACAAAGGCAGCATAAATGCTGTCCTTGCCGATCACAACTGTTCGCCAATAGAGAAGGACAAAACGAAAGACCTGGTCAATCATGCTGACCCGCTCGCGAAAACCTGCCTGGAAGGGTGAAAGAATATCATTTTCCGTGGGCCACTTCTGTATTTTGGATAAAACCATTCGAGCTAAGATCTTTTGGACAGAATCAATAAGGCTTATAGGCCTATAAGTGCCTGGCGTAGATTTGTCGGCCTTTTTTAAAAATCGGAACTAATTACGCGCCCTGCCATGAATCCAGTATTAGAGCCCCATGTGCTATGGCGTTAGCCAGAATGAGAATATATCTAGATCAATTTCCTCTATCATGCAGGAATAGGTCACAAGGGACACTATCTGGACCAGGTGCTCTACCAATCGTTACTGCGTCTAAGGCTGCTGATACGTCTGCTTGATCAAAAAATTGGTCTACTATGATCAATGGGCGGGTGAAGAGCAGGGTATTCGATTCAGTCTCATCAGAATATAGTAGTGAGAAATGGGCAATCCAAGCTTCAGGGGCAATAAAATTGGATGAGGAAGGTGGCTTCCCACCGTTACCCCCTTGACCAGAGACCAACATTTTACAGAATCTTTGGTCAAGCAAGCTTTTTTGAGTTCTAACCACCTCTCGTTGTCCTAGTTTTTTTGGCCCTGTCCTGGCAGGATTTGTAATGCTTCCTGGCTGCTTGAATACTGAATAGATCTTTAGTTCTTATGCCTGCTACTAAAGAGTTACTTGCTAGCCTGCACTCTTTGTTAAACCAGCGACACTTTACAGGAGGCGCCTACGATTCCCTACAATTGGAATGTAGAAGTGTGATTTGATTTGCTTAAACAATTTTAATATGAGTCTACATAACTTTGCTATTTGTAAGGGCATCCATCACAGCTATTCTGGATGTAACCTCTTCTTTAATGGCAAGCATAATATCTGGGTTGTCAATAACTCGGGACCACCTGACGTGCCGCTTGTCGTTAGTAGGATACACATCGCTAGTCGGTGTGGTAGGGGGTGCAGTGGGCAGCCTTTTAGAGTCAAACGGCTCCAAAGGGAGACACAGCGGATTGTGGTCAATTTCTAGTCTTTCTGGAATATACATGTCAACAAAGAGCGGCCACAGCTTAAGGTCTAATAAGACATAATTAAAACGACTGGCATGAAGGAAATTATTATAAGTGTTATCTCTAACTCGATTGGATTTAGACCTACTGTTTACCGCCCTAAGACCTCACTCAAGCGTGAATGCCTTAAGTTGTAGTGCTACTTCTGACCATTTTCTAATAACGGGTAGATCTATATGAGGGATACCCCTCTGCTGGTCCTCCTCTAGGGCCAAATCAATATCTTCAGTGTTCAGGGGCTGAAAAGTTGAATTGAAATCCCCAGCAACTATTAGAGGGAAGTAATTATCTTGCAAGCTCAGGACGTTGTCTGAAAGAATTATAGTGTTTGACTTTAGACCACCCCTTGTCCCTCTAGCTTAGATGTTATAAATGTCTATGTTGGTAGCATTGCTTGCTGCCAAACGGATCGGCATGATATTATGATCTTTGATATGTAGTTCTCTAATTCTAAGGTTCATTCCTTGTTTTAGCCATATGGTCAGGCCCACGGCTAGACGGTCCTTGCAGCGCAGGCACAAAAAAGTTTAAATATCCAAGTTTGTGCAAGGGTTCTGTTGACCAAGTTTCCTGGAACAAACAAACATCGAAAGATTCAATAAAGATGTTCCAGTCTTGAGAGCCTAGTTTTGATCTTACGCCGCCTATGTTCCAGGAGCCCAAAGACAACAGTGATTTATCATGATTGATGTTAGGAATCTGGGAAGACAGTAAATTCTGGCCTGTCCAATTAACGACCGGCCTGCCAGAGCCAGGCTGGGCCTTTCCTGTGTCAGATAGAGTATAGTTAAAAAGAGGGGGAACAAAAGTTCACAACTGACAAAAGGTGGTAACCTAGATGGAAAGGACAACAGTGGTTGTCAGTCGATCTCTCGAGGGGATGACTCCAAGTTGTTTACAGCCTGGGACCCTTGTGAGCTGGACACTGGACTATTATATTTAAAGTGGATATCTGATTTAGACAGATGGAGAGTCCGAGCGTCAAAAGCTACTAAGTTGTTGACTAGGTTCCTTGTACCAACTGTAAGTTTGATACTGTTAAATTGAGAGCCACGGAGAAAGTGTCTTCAGGCAGACAATATTTCTTCTCTATTTGAGAGACAGCCCTTCACCCTTCTTATCCAGTGGATGCTTTTGTTGATTAGAGACTCTTCTTCTTTGAGTGAGGCCCGAGCGCTTTATTCAAGAATATGGAATGGCTGTGACTAGGAGCCACTGGAATAGACCGACTTAGAGGATGGCATCTAGTGTTAGACAAGGGCCCAGATAGATGCTCGCCCCTGGGGCACACCAGAACAACCAAGTTTGGAAATGGATGAAGTACAGTTTTGTGTAAGCCCAAGGGGGATGGTGGGGCCCGGCCTCCCCATCCTCCTTAATTTATGTGCCTGAGTAAGCTCATGTGAGTGGGCAGAGAGAAGCCCCTGGCTAGAGGCACCTGTGGATTAAGGTTGAGGACCTGCAGTTGCCAAGGGTTTTATACATGGGGAATTTAGACTTCTTATTTATTTAGTAGGGCTTTCAAGCACAGGCTGTAGAAGGGTGGATAAACTAAGTACGATAGCTTTCAGATCATCTCTCTGAGAACGCCAATGTGATGGCATAATAAAGCTAGTGAGGGCTCCGTAGCTGGGAAATCAGGTGTATGTTCAGTAACTGACTTTACAGGTTACATAGGTTGTGGAAGTTCTACAAGAGGAGAAAAGCGGTTACTTACAAGGGATTTAAAAGGAAGAGGGAGGGGTATCGGGAGTCAAATTACTCTTTTTTATGACCATGATTAGGGCAAGAAGGGGCTTAATTTTGGCCCAGCCTGGTCTCCTCCGGTCACTGATGGGCCCGCCCTTGGCACGACCCGGGTGCATCCCACGCTGCAGGAGTGCAACGCACTTCAAATAGCACTGATGATCAGATGCAGGTGGGTAGCAGCAGGGGATTGTTCCCTGAGTTAGTGCGTTTTCCTTGGCTGGCTCAAGGTGATTTGACTACTATTTTAATGGACTCTGCTCACAGTTTACAAAGTACACCGTCAGAAGTGCCAGACATTCGGTGTAGCAGCTGGCTGTGAAATATATATTTTCATATATGCCTAAATGTGGCTAACCCCAATGCCCATTTTTTCACCTATGTGTCTTGTTTTTTCCTGTGTCTTCTCCACATTTTTTTTTATTTAATAGGAGTGTTTACTTCAAATCTAGACCTTTAATTATAACATTTCATTTAATAGTGTTAATTATTACTAAATCTATTTTAAATTATTTAATAAGCATTTTTTTTCAAACAATAGTTTAAATGGTCCTATTGTTTTATGTCTTTCATACACACACACATATATATATATATATATATATATATATATATATATATATGTACATATATATATACACCTGTGTAAGTGTAAAGGTTAAGATTTTAAAAATGTTCATATTCAACCTGCAAAGTAAATTCACATGCAGTTTAGTGACTCCCAATGTTAATGTAGCAATACTTGCCCGATATAGGACTCCTGATGTACTGTTTACGATTCAATGGAGAAACAGTATTAGAACATTCTGAAAATAGTCAAAATGTCCTGTGAGAGAGGTATGAAAAGGGGCTGAGGCCAGTGCCAGCAATCCTGCTGGCAATAGCTAGAAATGACTGTGTTTTTAACACTCAGGGCTGCACAATGTTATGCAGCTGGTCTGCTGACTACCTTAAAGAAGCAGTAATACCTTTCACCTATCTGGTCCAATTCTCTTCCATTTATAAAAAATGTTACTTTTAAAAATTCATAGCATGGGCAATATCAGCCATGACTTTCCACTCCACTAATTTTGACTGGCTTAATTTAAAACAAAATAAAAAAATAAGACCACTTAATGTTGCCTGCGTATAAGCTGTAAAAATATTTGAATAACATTTCTCTAGGTGAATATGCTCTGGGATCTTGCTCATGGGCGGAGCTAATTAGTGTTAAGGATTTCAATCAAGATCATGTGCTGTGGAAAAAGGAAGTCTTGCCCTAGCAAGGATAAACATCTTAGCTATCAACACACCCATGTACAGGATGGAGGTTCATAGGAATCTGTTCTGTAAGTGGAGTTTGAATAAACTCTCACTATTGCATCTTCTGCTTTGTAAACTATCAAACATATTAAGGCTCTCCATATACATTTTTTGGTACACCAGATGTAGTAACACAACTCTGAGGAATCCCAATACTGTTGTGTGTCATAATTTTGTGGGAGCAGTACTACAGCACCATTGCTAGACTGCCACTTAGGAAAGGGAAATTGCTTTGAATGTCAGTGTTTCTGCGCCAATTACCTTTTGTGTTTCTACCATTCTGGGCGTTCTTCTGCAGACATATTGGGACCTATTCACATAGGTAAACTTTCACATGAGTAAATCTGCATGTTTACACTTTTGGGTATTTACTATTTCCAAGTATATATATTTTATGGTAAGTGTAGACTTGCATGTCCACACACGCCGAAACAACGGCAGGAATCTGTAAAAATGTCATATAAGACCGTAAAGTTACGACTAATAGTGACTTTATGACTGTATTTGGCATTCAACACACTTGGCAGAGACCTCGGCAATCAGGGCAGAGATCTCCTTATGGCATGGGAACATTTTGAAAAGTTAATGAAAGTTTAAAAATGTAGATTCATAAAAAAAAAATGTGACAGTGCTATTTACTAAATTTAAATTTAACAAGTAATATATTGTTTAAATTATTTTTTTATAGATTTAAAAAAATAACAGCCCCACAGTAAAATATTTATATTCAAACATAATGTATTAAAAATTGCTAAAAGTTAGGTATAGAATCATTTAAAATATTTTTTGTTAAGTTACATTCATTATCAATCAAGTTAAAAATGGTTGTTAAATATTGCTCAATAAAATATGTATTTATAATTTACATTTTATTTTTTGACACTAAGGGGCCGATTCCGATTCGGGCCGGAAATCTCTCCGACCGAGCCGGACCCGGAGAGATTTCCGACTGAATCGGACCCGTGCAGCCCGACCGAACGAGTACGATGCGTCCGTATGCTATCGGACTCGATTCGGTCGGACTCCCATTGAAGTCAATGGGAGCCTGTTGTACGACGCGTGCACGGGCTCCCATTGACTCAATGGGTGCGATGCGGACAAGGGCGCCCCCCACAGCGTGTACGCGGCGAAGCGATTCGCCCCGTACACGCACAGGTAGGGGGGACCCATGGGTCCCCCCCTGTGTGCGACTCGCGCGGCTACGCGTTCAGGGGGTCCGACACGGACCCCCGAAGTACGGCTCCGACAGCTCTTCTGAGCCGGAGTGTGCGGCTCGGTCGGACTGCTCGCGGCGCGCATCGTACTCACCCGGCCGGGAAACGTCTCCATTGCGCGGTGCGAGTCGAGTCCGAGCGAGTCGGTCGGTGCGGTTCGAGCCGGGAACGAGTCGGTCGGAGCGGTCGGGATGCCCGGACGAGTCGGTCGGCGATTTCGCATCGTACTCGCTCGTCCGGACGCGCGTACGGATCGGTCGGGAAACAGGGCTCCGAATCGGATCCGGTAAAGCCTGAATAGATGATTTAGTAGGTGCGTGACTGACTGTATAAGTGAGTGATTAAACGTGTCTTACTGAATGCATGGGTTAGTGACTAAACTGTGTAAATGTCGGTATCAGTCGGTCAGTTGGTGTGTAAGTGGCTGCATGGGTTGGTGAGTAGCTACATGAGTATGTATATGGGTTATTGATTGGTTATCTGAGTATCTGTATGCGTGCCTGAGTGTCCGTGTGGATGGGTGGGAGGTGTGTGACTGTGCATAGATATAGGAGTGGTTGATTCACTGAATGTATGGGTTCAAGAGTGCATGTGGAAACAGCTGTATGGGTGGTTGAGTGTGTGTATGGGTGTGTTGGTGAGTTGGTGAGTGAATGGATGTCTCAGTGGTACATGCCCATGTAACTACATATGTAAAAGGCAGTGTATGTGAGAGTTGGAGTATATAAATGACAATACGTGAGAGGGAGTGATTGTGAGAGTGGCTGTATGGATGAGTGTGTACTTGTATCAGTGATTGTATAAGAGAATAAGTATGTGTTAGTATCTGTATGAATAGGTCAGGTGGTGTGTGTGTGTATAACTGTATAGGTGAGTAAATGGGAGTGTGAATGATTCTTTGCATGACTGACTAGGTGTGTGAGTAACTATGTATGAGTGGCAATGTGTGAGTGTCTGTATAGGTGTATGAGTGCAAATGATACTGCTGTATTGATAAGTGACTGCATGTATGAGTGACTATATGGGTGAATGAGTGGACGTGTGTGTAGACCTAGGAATCAGTGAGTGGGTATGTAGTAACTGGTATTGGTGTGTCTATGGTTTCGAAAATGGTAGTCTGTATTTTAGAGTGGGTGTATCAAAGGTTACATTAGGGTGTGAGGAAGTGCATCACATTATCACGTGGATGATGTCATCAGTGATGTCATTTGAGATGTCATCAGTGATGTCACTGACCATGTCATGAATGATGTAATATGTGACGTCATCAGCAGTGCATTGCGGGGACGCAAGTTATAGTTAGCTGAACTAACTATAACAGCGGAATTTCTTTGGTTTTGTACGAGTGAAATGTCCAACTAAATATAACGTCCCTGAAACCTGTGGTTTTTTCAGTGAATTTCTAAGGTTTTTTAAATGCTAATTTCTAACTATAACGTGCCTGAAACCTATGGTTTTTTCAGTGAATTTCTAAGGTTTTTTAAATGCTAATTTCTAACTATAACGTCCCTGAAACCTATGGTTTTTTCAGTGAATATATATAGAACTCACGCCCCCGCAATGCACTGCTGATGACGTCACATATTACATCACTCATGACATGATCAGTGACATCATTGATGACATCACTGATGACATCTCAAATGCGAAATGCGATCCACGCGTTTCGGCTCGTCCGAACCTTGATAACGATACAAGACGTCATTGTAGCTTCCTTATTTAAATGTATAAATGCCTCCAGTTGCCAACATTAACAAAGGACTAAATATTACTTTAATCCAAAAAGCTGGCGGCCATATTGGCCTGGTCACGATGTGAAAATTCAGGAATTGATACAATAAAGAAAAGAAAACAAGTGTTAATATGCACACAATGTCATTTCAGCATATCTTGCCCCGTGACCGTCGTACCTGTATGTTCGTCAACGTGACTTGTTCATAATAAACATACTTAGGATTGCAAACATCAACATAAACAATGGACTACACATTACTTTAAAGTGAAAGGCTATCGGCCATATTGATGTGGGCACGTTGCGTATTATAATGGTTCTTAGACGAAAGAAAAGAAAAAAAAGGGGTGTTAATATACACACACTATCCATAAATAAAGTTCTAGCGATTATAGTTCCATTCCATTCACAGCTCATTTGAGATGTCATGAGTGATGTCATGAGTGATGTCACTGACCATGTCATGAATGATGTAATGTCGGAGGTCATAAGCAGTGCATTGTGGGGGTGTAAGTTATAGTTAGCTCAGGCAACTATAACTGCTGAATTTCACTAGTTTTGTACGAGTGAAATTTGAGTCTAACTATAACGTCCCTGTAATCTTTGTTTTTTTCAGCGAATTTCTAGGTTTTTTTAACGTTAAGTAAGATGCCTATCACAATGGATGGTGGGGGTTGGAAGCAGGGCCTGGCCTGGCATTGTGCTGCCTCCACCCAAGCTTGCTGCTCCTGCCTCCCCTCCTCCTTGCCATCCATTGTCCAAGTCCATGCCTCTGCTTCCTCATTACAGCCCTGTGTGGCCGTTGTTCTGCCACTGGCCTTCCCGCCTTCTCTGAACAGTTACCTTGCTGCCCCATCCACCTCCTCCCTATCCTCTGTTGTCTGAATCCATGCACTAGCCTTCTACTTCCTGCCATGCATGGTCTGATGTGCTGCCACTGCCCTCCATTTAGCATGATGTCCCAGTCCACTCTTCCTGCCCTCCATTGCCCAATTCTATGCCCCATCATTGACCTCCTGCTTAGCCTCTGTGCTTAGCTTGCTGCCCCTACTCTCCTTCCCCCTGCCCTCCGATGTCTGTGTGCATGCCCCTGCTCCATCCTTTTTGACCACCATGTTCCATGGACCTGCCCCTCCTATCTACTCTGAGTGTTCTGTTGAGCTGCCACTCCCCTCCCACCTGCCTAGCATTGTCAGATGACTGTAACCTGTACCTGCCACCTCCACCCTGCCTGTCCACGTTCCATGCCCCTATCCCCTTCCTCCTGTCCTCCATGGTCCATTTTACTGCCACACCCTTCTGCCCTCCCTAGTCTGTTGTGCTGCAACTGCTCCTCCTGCCTGCCCCACATGGTCTGTTGTGAGGCCCCTTCCCCTGAACTCTCTTGTCTGTGCCCAGCTCCTACCCCTCCCTTCTATCCTCCATGGTCATTTCTGCATGCACCTGCCCTCTCCTTCTCGCCCATCATGGCCATTGTGCTGCCACCAACCCTCCCGCTTGTCATGCATGGTCTTCTCTGCTGCCACGGCCCCTCCCACCTTCCCTGTGTGGTCAGCTAGCTGCCCCTGACCCCCTCCCACCTTCCCTCCATGGTCTGTGTGTATGCCATTATAGTCTCACTGTTGCTCTCCATGGTGTCTTGCTTCTAGTGCCCATCCTGCCTGACCTCCATTGTCCGCTTGCTGCTCCTGCCCTGCCCCCTCGCTCCCTGCCCTCTGTTTTCCATGTACAGACCCCTATTCCCTCCCTCCTGGCTTGTCTGTTCCATTGTAATGCCCCTGATCCCTACCTCCTGCCCTTTATGGTCCGTTACGCTGCAGCTTTCTCTCCTGTCTGTCCATTATGGTCAGCTAGCTGCCATTGCCTCTTTCCCCTCTGTTGTCCATGTGCATGGTCCTGTCCCCTCCCTATTGCTTTCCATGGATTGTTGTGCTGCACTCCCGTCCCGCATGCCCTGTGTTGTGTATTGTGCTGCTGCAAACCCTGATGCCTGCCCTGTAAGGTCAGTTTGGAGCACCTGTCCATGTCCCATCCTGTTCTCTGTTATCTGAGTCCATGGCCCTACCCCCAATTCCTCCTGCCTTCCATGATCCAATGTACCATACTTGCTATCATTTTGAACTTGGTAAGAGGGAGATTTTGGAGAAAAAAAACTGGGGTATTGATTTTCCCCATTGACTTACATTGAAAAAGAGGAGATTGTAGACAGGAGACAGATCAAATAAAGCCCATTTGGGCTTAAAAACATTGGGCGTTTCCTGGCTGAATCGGGTCTGTTGGCATGTATGGTTGTACTACCACTGCCTCTTCCTTCTGCCCACAATGGTCTATTATATTGCCACAGCCTCTCTTGCCTGTCCTGCATTGTTTTTTGTTGCCCCTGCCCCCCTTTCCACTGCCCTCCATAGTCTGTTGTGCTGCCACTGCCCTTCCTGCCTACCCAGTGTGGTCAAATTGTTGCCTCTGCCCCCTCCTACCTGCCTTCAATTTTCTGAGTCCGTGCCCCTGGCCTCTGCCTCTCAACAGTATCCTAATGAACAACTAGATTGCTAACATTCTATATTTATTACAAAAGTGTGGCAAGCCTGACGTCATCTTGATGTAATCAAAACTGTAATACCTAGAGCATTTCCTTTAGAAATTAGAGGGTCTTATTTGCATCGAAATTATGGTTAGTGCTCTAAAAAACTAAAATGAGGAAATATTTTCTGAGTTTTCAAATAGCGACAAAGCACTTTTAAATTATTTGTTATCTTTATGTTTTTTTATCCAGTTGACCACTTGATTAAATGTTGCACTTAGGGGAGAGGATGTGGTATTACTTCCAGAGCTGCAGACTTTGCAACTGGGGAACCAGGTTGGAGTTTCTGCTTCAGCTCGACATTCTGTGATTCTGGTCAAATCACTTAATCTCCCCATGTCTACAACCACAATGAATTTGTCCTTGTGGGATGTAACCAATGCTCATGTAAAGCACTCCAATACCTGACCAGTCTGCACTATATAAAACTCAAAAAAAACTAAAAATAAAAAGTGTTTTGCACACTTCTGTTATTGGGCTATACGTGGGCTACATCTGGGTGATATTTGTGCTACATTCTTTTGTCTCTGGTGGCCATCTTGGGAGATTTATTTGTTATGAAATTTCCTCATTTACTGCAGTCTCCTCAGTAGGAAATGCTTTCTATTTTTTACTTTGATTCCATCAAGAAGGCATTCAGATGTGTCACACATTCGCTATAAATTCTGAATGTTAGCACTCTAGTTGCTCATTAGATCACTGTAGTAAAGCTACTGCTCACTAGGGAAGTCTGCTGCTGGTATTGAAAGTGCATGTTTCAGTCTGCATGTCAGAATTTTTTAATGAAATAGAAGAGGATTTGAGAAGTCACTCAAAATGTGCCCTAATTTTTTTCTTTCTTCCGCACTAATCATAATTTCTATGGCAAAATAAACCCCCTCAGTTTGTTCCTTTTTAAATTAAATGTTTTAAGTGTTACCAGTTTATTCCAATCAAGATGGCTTCAGGTGTGCCATACTTTTGTCATAAGTAAGACTGTTAGCGCTCTAGTTGTTCTTTAAAACACTCTGGGACATTCTGTCATTGGGCTATACGTGGGCTACATTTGGGCTCTTTTGTCTCTGGTGGCCATCTTGGGAGACTTATTTGTTATGAAGTTTCCTAATTTCCTCATTTACTACAGACTCCTCAGTAGGAAATACTTTCAGTTTTTTACTTTGATTCCAACAAGAAGGCATTCAGATGTGTCACACATTCGCTATAAATTCAGAATGTTAGCACTCTAGTTGCTCATTAGATCACTGCAGTAAAGCTACTGCTCACCAGGGAAGTCTGCTGCTGGTATTGAAAGTGCATGTTTCAGTCTGCATGTCAGAATTTTTTAATGAAATAGAAGAGGATTTGAGAACTCACTCAAAATGTGCCCTAATTTTTCTTTCTGCAGCGCTAATCATAATTTCTATGGCAAAATGAACCCCCTCATTTTGCTTCTTTTTAAATTAAATGTTTTAAGTGTTACCACTTTATTCCAATCAAGATGGCTTCAGGTGTGCCATACTTTTGTCATATGTAAAGACTGTTAGCGCTCTAGTTGTTCTTTAGAACACTCTGGGAAGCTGCAGTAGAACACAAAGGAATCAACTGACAGTCTCTGCCCTTATTGGATGTACATGTTTTACTGAGAATGTCAGACTTCATTCTCACATGACTGAGAAAGATAATGTGAATTTACAGAAAATATGCTCTCATTTTAGCTTCTAGATCACCTTCCAAACCTCTATGGGAAAAGTATGAGAAAATAGTTTTCTCTCAAACATGATTCATGATATCCCAGCAGCTGGCTTTTTCACTGGGTAAAATCACCTTAGAACACACCACAATTCCTAAAATTAGTATGGTACCATCAACAAATGATTTATAATGTAACTAAAGTCTTATCACCCTTTATACGTTCTCCTTTTGGTGACCCTCAAAACCTTCCATTCACTACAATGCATTTTAATGGGGTGCTATCATGTATATTGGTCCAAAGATGGCTGCCAACACTTCTTGGATGAAGTGCTGACAGCCAATCAGATTTCACGATGAGATGTGTGGTTAGGCTCCGCCCAGATATATACATTTCTTTTTCCTTTAATATTTAAAAAACTACTGAACGGATTTACACCATTTAAAAGAAAGGTCGCTTTCTGAACCAAGAGCTACCTTTTTGCCAGATTTGGTGTAATTCCGTTCAGCAGTTCGGGCTGTAGCCTTGTCTAAAGTTTCCTATGGAAATTAACATGTGGAAAACGTGTTTTGGGACCCCCATTTTTTCTTGGCCCCCGCTTGACGAATCACCCCGAAACTTTCAAGACAGGAGCTGACCGGAGCGCCCCATTAGTTTTGAACATTTCGCGAAGATTCGTCAAACGGCACCAAAGATATTGGCAAAAGAAAAAACGCTTTTTGAATAGAAACAAGTTCCTAACTATAACTACCTACTGGCGACCGCCAGTAGGTAATATATATATATATATATATTATCTACTGGCGGTCGCCAGTAGATAGTTATAGTTAGGACCTATTATCCATAGGAAATCCGCAACATTCTATTTGAAATAACGTTGGCGCCGGTTGACGAATCTTCGCGAAAGCTTCCAACTTGTTGGGGCTCTCCGGTCGGCTCCTATCCTGAAAGTCTCGGGGTGATTCGTCGAGCGGGGGCCAAGAAAAAAGGGGGGTCCCAAAACGCGTTTTCCCCATTCATTTTTCCATAGGAACCTTTAGTCGCAGCTACAGCCCGAACTGCTGAACGGAATTACACCAAATTTGGCAAAGAGGTAGCCCTTGTTTCAGTGTCGTGCCTTTTGCTTAAATGGTGTAAATCCGTTCAGTAGTTCCTGAGAAAATCAAAAGTAAAGTCACATATATATCTATGGCCGAGTAGGGTCCGCGTACCCTCCCGATCACGAGCTGCATGCTAATTGGCTGTCAAGTGGCTGCCAACACTACAAATCAGGAAGTGTTGGCAGCCATTTTGTCCTCGGTAGAACCGAGGGACAGAAACAAGTGCGCAAGCGCAAAAAGGGAGCAGGGTAGAAACACCCTGACCCCCTAGGTCTGCTCAGGGGATCCCACAAGGACCCCTGGGCAGAAAAAGCATTTTTTTTTTTTTTTAAATCGGCGGGATGCGCTTAGGGTGCGCGAATCCCGCCGAGAAAAAAAAAAGCACAGAAACACGTCGCCAAACGCAACAAGGGGGCAGGGTAGAAACACCCTGACCCCCTAGGTCTGCTCAGGGGGTCCCACAAGGACCCCCTGGGCAGAAAAAAAGCATTTTTTTTTTTTTTTTTTAAATCGACGGGATGCGCTTAGGGTGCGCGGATCCCGCCGATAAAAAAAAAAATCAAAGCGCGGTCTTCCGTGCTTCGATGCAATTTTGCCCCCGGGTGGCCCAAGTCCCGGGGGTATGAGGGGGGTGGGTTTAAATTTTATGTGGGGGGCCTCTAAGGCCCCCCAAGCCCCGGGGACCGCCACCCCCCGGGGCTTTAAATATAAAATGGCGCGGGAGGGCTCTCCGCCCTCCAGCAGCCCCGGGGACCGCCACCTCCCCGGGGCTTCTTTTTTTTAATCTTAATAACCTGTGTGGGGGGGCTCCAGCCCCCCCACACGCCCCGGGGACCGCCACCTCCCCGGGGCACTTAGAAAACAAATGTGGGGGTCTGTTTCGGACCCCCGAAGCCCCGGGACCACCACCTCCCCGGGGCTTGTCACAGGATGGGAGGGGGGCCGCGCGGCCCCCCTCCTGGAGCCTGTGGTGGCCCTGGGGACCGCCACCCCCTAGGGCCGGCTCCTGCAGTGTCCCGGGGTGCCTTGCAAGTAATTCATTTTGAGAAAGTATATTTTGTAATGTAATGTATAATGTAATTACAATGTAATTTAAAAAATAAAATATCTAAAAATAAATAGTTTAAAAAAATGTAGTAAATCAGTATCAAAAAAATAAATATAACAATTAATACATTTAAAAATTGTCATTTACAAAACCTTTGAAATTCACTGAAAAAAACCATAGGTTTCAGACATGTTATAGTTAGGAATTAGCATTTAAAAAACCTTTGAAATTCACTGAAAAAACCATAGGTTTCAGGCACGTTATAGTTAGAAATTAGCATTTAAAAAACCTTACAAATTCACTGAAAAAACCATAGGTTTTAGGGACAGTTATAGTTAGTTGGACATTGCACTCGTACAAAACCCGTGAAATTCCCCCGTTATAGTTAGTTCGGCGAACTATAACTCGCGCCCCCGCAATGCACTGCTGATGACGTCACATATTACATCACTCATGACATGGTCAGTGACATCACTGATGACATCTCAAATGACAACACTGATGACATCATCCATGTGATAATTTGATGCATCTTCTCACACCCTAATATAACTTTTGATACACCCACTGTAAATTACAGACTGCCATTGTCAAAACCATAGACACTCCAACCCCAATTACTATATACACACTCACTGATTCTTAGGTCTACACACACACATCTACTCACTCACCCATACAGTCACTCTTACTTATAGTCACTCAGTACAGGACTATTATATGCACTCATACACCTATATAAACACTCACACACTGCCACTCATTCATAGAGGTACTCACACACCTAGTCAGTCATGCAAAAATTAAGCACACACCCATTTACTCACCTATACAGTTATACACACACCAGCTCACTTACTCATACAAATACTAGCACATTCTTACGCTCTTATACAATCTCTGATACAAGCACACACTCATCCATACAGTCACTCTCACAATCACACACTCTAAGCTTATAGCTATTTATATACTCCAACACACATATATACTGCCTTTCACATATGTAGTTACTCACACATGTACCACTGGGACATACATTCACTCACTAACACACTCTTACACACACTTACCCACCCATACAGTCTATCACAGATGCACTCTTGAAACCATCCACCCAGTGAATCACCCACTCACACATCTATGCACAGAGTCGCACACACCCCACCCACACAAACACTCAGGCACCCATACAGATACTCAGACAACCAATCAATAACTCATATAGACACTCATGTAGCTATTCACAAACCCATGCAGCCACTTACACAGCAACAGACAGACGGATACAGACATTCACCCAGTTTAGTCACTAACCCATGCAATCAGTAAGATACGTTTAATCACTCACTATTAGAGTTAGTCACGCACCTACTAAATCATCCATACAGACACTTATACACCCACTCATTCTTCAATACGCCTTTCCCTATATATATTAAAAATATTTAAACTTTACAGAAACACACAGTCACTGGATGATGTCATCAGTGATGTCATCAGTGATGTCACTGACCATGTCATGAGTGATGTAATATGTGACGTCATCAGCAGTGCATTGCGGGGCGCGAGTTATAGTTCGCCGAACTAACTATAACGGGGAATTTCACGGGTGTTGTACGAGTGCAATGTCCAACTAACTATAACTGTCCCTAAAACCTATGGTTTTTCAGTGAATATATATATATATATATATATATATTACCTACTGGCAGTAGTTCTGGTTAGGACCTAGTTTCCATAGGAAAAGCGTTTTTTCTTTTGCCAATATCTTTGGCGCCGTGTGACGAATCTTTGCGAAATTTTCAAAACTAATGGGGCGCTCAGGTCAGCTCCTGTCTTGAAAGTTTCGGGTGATTCGTGAAGCGAGAAAAAAGGGGGGTCCCAAAACGTGTTTTCTCCATGTTAATTTCAATAGGAAACTTTAGACACGGCTACAGCCCGAACTGCTGAACGGAATTACACCAAATTTGGCAAAAAGGTAGCTTTTGATCCAGAAAGTACTCTTTCCGTTAAATGGTGTAAATCCATTCAGTAGTTTGTGAGAAATTCATATTTAAAAAAATATTAGTATCTGCTGAGCGCGGTGGATCTGCGAACCCTCCCGAGCACGAGGTTGACTCTGATCAGCTGCCAACACTTCAAACCAGAACTTGTTAGCAGCCATCTTGTGATTCGGTTGAACTGAGTCACAAGCAAAAAGGTAAAAAACATTAAAAAACAAGAAAAGGGGGCAGGGTAGAAACACCCTGACCCTCTAGGCCAGGTCAGGGGTCCTACAGGGACCCCCAGGGCTAAAAAAAAAAGATATTTTGGCGGGATTTGCGCACTCGTAGGGTGCGCGAATCCTGCCGAAAATATTTTTTTAAAACGAAGCGCGGTCTACCGCGCTTCGTTTCTTTTAAGCCCCAGGGTGGGCCAGGTCCCGGGGGCAATGTATAATTATTATGGAGGGGCCTCCGCAGCACCGGGGACCGCCACCTCCCCGGGGCTTTTTATAAAAAATGCATGGGGGGCTCCTGCCCACCCCACGGTGCCCCAGGGACCGCCACCTCCCCGGGGCATTCCTTTATTATGGGTGGGTGGCCTCCCGGGCCCCACCAAGCCCCGGGGACCGCCACCTTCCTGGGGCTTCAATTGTTAAAAAGAAGTGTGGGGGGACTCCTGCCCCCCCACACTGACCCGGGGACCACCACCTCCCCGGGGGATACATAAATTAAGGGCGGGGGTCCATTGCGGACCCCCGGCCCCGGGGACCACCACCTCCCCAGGGCTTTAAACTTGATGGGAGGGGGGCCGTGTGGACCCCCTTCAGGAGCCGTTCTTGGCCCTGGGAACCGCCACCCCCCCAGGGCCGGCTCCAGCAATGTCCCAGGGTGCTCACACCCAGGACATTGCAGTTTGCTATGGCAGGCCGGGAGCAGTGCTCCCGCCCTGCCATAGCAAACTTCTGCTTCTCTTTATGGAAGCAAGAGCAGGAAAACTGCTCACGCTTCCATGAAGCGAAGCACATTTGCTTTTGAGCAAAGAGAGCTGCGTGTCAGCAGCTCCCTTTGCCCAAAAGCAATGGCGGCTTCCGCAGGAGGCAGGCAGCCTGCAGGGACCACTGAGGCATTGGGGATCCCCCCGCAGTCTCCACTAAGAGGCCAAGCCCAGGGGGATGGGGTCCCCGGGGCCCAAAATGGCCGGGGTAGGGGGCCGTGCAGGCCCCCCTACCCATTTTCTTTTTTTTTAATGATTGGCCATGCCCTGGGGGGTGGGGTCCCCGGGGCTATATAGGCCTCAGGAGGAGGGCTGCGTAGCCCCCTTCCAAAATGTTTTTTTTTTTTTTTTTTTTTAAAGTAGAGGTCAGGCCCTTGGGGATTGCGTCCCAGGGGCCGAAAATGGCCCTGGTAGGAGGGCCGCTCTGGCCCCCCTATTATTTTTAAAGAATTGGGCAAGCCCCGGGGGATGGGGTCCACAGGGCCCAAAATCGCTCGGGAGGGGGGGGGCAAGTGGCTCCCTCTCCTTTTTTAAATGGCCGGACCCTGGGGGATGGGGTCCCCGGGGCCAATATCGGGCAATGTATCTAGGAGGTATTATTATTTTTTTCTGTTGTGATAGGAGTCGCAACCCCATCGCGGCTCTCAGCGCGGCCCCCTTGTAACGTCGCAGTGGATTTGCGGATCCACCTTAAATAAATAATTTAATAGTATATAATTCAGAAGGTAGTGTTGCATTTATGTAGTTTTTTTAAAGAGCTAGTGAGATTGAAGTTAATAATCACGTCACATTTGATAGAGTTAGACATAATGTAAAAAAATGAAAGTTAAAAGTTAAATTTTAAAAATGTACTGTGTTGTAGTACATTGAATTTCTTTTTTGAAGTCACGACGGGTTCACGAATCTGGAAAATATTTAAAAAGAGTATGTATGCTAAAAAATAAATACGTTTTACTGTTGGGTTATAGGTTGGCTCTAAAACGTTTTTATTATGACTGTTTGAGCTACATGTAAGTGCGGATGCACAGCCTGAGGTTGTTGAGAAAAACTCCATCTGTGAAATGAACTCCATCACTTCTGTAGATGTCATGCATATCAAAACGTAGATTGTTGTTATAGATGGACCCCATTCCATGATCTCTGAGGTAAGCAGAAACAGCTTTATTGACATTCTTCCTAGCTTTCTCAATCTGTGGACAGAATTGATTTGACCACTTCCATTTTTGTCTTTGGCATATATTAGAATATACAAAGACAGTTTGAGGCAAAAGCAACATCAAAGGTATCCTTCATTAGCATTTCCAGCCCAGACCCAGTCAATGTGCCCAAGTCATTGCCACCACAGTGCACAATCATGAGGTCAGGGGTTTGGAGATGCAAAAAGGTTTAAACCAAAGGCATCAAATGGTGCCACTTTAGTCCTCTCTGTGCAAACCATTTATTATCCACATTTTCCAAACCTAGGCCTTTGTCAATACCTGTGTGTTCAGCATACCTTTTGCACCAGAAAACATAGCTGTGCCCTATAATCTATACTGTAAGCATCTTGAAGGGGTGTCTGGAAGGAATGAAAAGATGTCTGTAGCTGAGGTAGTCAGTTGGTAGAATGAGAGGTATCTAAAGTGGTGGAGAAGATGCTGTTTTTGAAAAAGCCGATAAGTGATTGGCTGTTTATTAACATTGTGCACTCAAAAATAGGATGCATGGTTTTTTGCCCAAGAAGCATGTTTCTGATTGGTTATAGAAAAATGTTTGAAAGGTACGGTAGATAGGATAAGCTAATATTTTGCAAAAGTCAACCACACCTGCTATTTGCTTTAGTAAGCTAGTGTGCTGAACTTGAAAATATGGCGAACTTGCGACCTTCTGGTAGAGATCAATGTTAAAAAAAAGTGTTACTATGGAAACTAGGATCAAGCAGAATGGGGGGAAGGGTTGAAACATAACTGTGGTTTTATAATATGAAATACTAACTAATATATAAGTGATATGCTGCTACAGTAAGTTTTCCCAAATAAGTACTATGTTTAGAAGTGGTGTGATGTTAAAAAAATAATATTAGTATTATTGGAAATAGGTTTTTGAACTCCCGTAAGGGTTTGCGGCTCCATCGGGACGCTACACTCCGGCACCGTAACATTTAGAAAGGGTTAATATGTCTAACCAATAGAAATGTGTTTCACAATTTGAAATAATGTAGGAAGCAATTTGATTTGTTACCTACATTTATTTGTGTGGAGAGAGGGAAAGTTTGCCATTACTGGTTTTACCTTGTTGAGATTGCTGCATTACATTTATTGTGTGAGAAAGATTTTTTTTTATGAGTTTCTGATATTTCATATTCTGCAATACTATTACAGAGGTGAGTTACACATATGTAAGGTGTGTTATGTATTATGTAGTAGTGCTTCACTCTTTGTAGTGATATTTTTAGAATTGAAAAGCATTATTTTCAAAGTTTTGAAATTATTAGAGAGGTGTGATGTTTAAAAATATATTACGAAATGTACAGATTTGTATTGTAGTTTGTTTTATTGTACTGAAATGATGATTGAAATAGTTTGTGCATAGTACTATGTGTACATTGGTAGATGGATTATGGTAGTTTCTGTCAGTTTGTGGAAAGCTACAACACTCCGAGTAGTCGCTGAATAGTGAAGCTGCAAGAGAAAAGTGAGGTTTAAGACATGCTGGCAGAGCGATTAGTGATTAGGCTACTTTGTATGAGTCTGTGGAAAGGTACACTTCAAGTACGCCATATAAATTTTGGTATCTGCTTGAAATGGGAAGTGCAGTCTGTGAAGTTGAAAGAATTGCATGGAGTTGTGACTGAGGTATGTGTGTACTTACACATTATTACATATTGAGCAATTAGAACAGTTACCTTTTTCCGTAGCAGAGACTGATTCAGCTGTGTGGTTAATACATGGGTTTATTTCACTGCCCAGCTCACTTTTTCAGTTCACGCCCTGCATGAAACACTACCCAATTGGTAGATCTGAACCCCTTGGCAATAATTATATTCACGAATTATGGTCGCTAACATTCACCTATAGATGTCAGCGGGCGGAAAGGGAAGTTTTTCTTACAGGGGAGGACTGCGATTGTACAGTAGGACATTCCCTAGTATGCAAAGAAGTTAAGTTGCACAGGGCTTGTAACGTTTCGGCTCCTAATCTGGCTTGTTTTTTAAAAGGTATTCCAGTCCCAGCTATTATTCCCGCGCTTACTTTGCTTTGTAATGGAAGTTATCTTATTTTGAATAACCACGACTGCTGTGGCTTACGGGCTGGTGTCCCGTATATAGTAACTGTTTGTCAACGAGTTACATGTTGCAGGAACGTCCTATTTCCGCCCCCACATGGGATTGTAGATAGGTCCATCTGGCCTTCAATTCCAACTTTTAAAACAGATTTCAACAAACTAGGCAGACTCAAAGCGTTATTGTTTCAACAAGAAGTCGCTCTCAGATCGGCTCGAGAGACCTTCGAATTGCAGGTGGGGAGAACAGCAAGTGAGATAAACTCACTGCTAAACACGAATCTCCCACTCCATTTTGGAGAATTAATACATCAAATATTTAATATTTTAGGCCTCACTCACTTTTTTCAACTTGTGGGATCTGGCCTTGTTTCTTCCTTGGAGACTATTTTTGGAGTAATACCAGCCTTTATTCATTCTATTTTTTCCAACTCCTTCGGAGGGTTCCCCCTGTTGGTTCTGTTGATTTGCGGCGTGCAGGTTCTTATACTGTTGCTTCGCAATGGCTGCTCGATTTGTGGAACTGCCAGGCCCGGTCCAGTTGCAGCTGTACCATGATCAGATGTGGCAGCTTTTTGGTTCTATGCCGGTGACGTCCTTTGCCATCGACTATAGGTTGACCTTCCGCTATACCTACTTCACCTGCGTGCAACCTGTGTTCCACTGCCTCCGGTGCCCCTTTCAATGGGCCCTGGATATCTGTCTCTCCAATACCACACGAGCCACCCTGGAATACGATCTGCTAATGGGTCCCTTAAAGGCCCATGACTGGGAATGTGCCATGGGTAGGCGCCTGTTGTGCGATCCTTTGCTTGGACAAAAGGCAGACTTGAGTACCTGCGCCCGTGCGCAGCGCCTCATTATTCAGAGTTTCATCGAAGTTGACGCAGGTTGCCCTGAAATGCTCCTAAGAGCCTCTGGATATGAGGAGCATGTGTGTTCGTTTGATCTCATCAACTGGATGGCAAACATTTTTGCAATGGACGGGACAGACAACATTCTGGAGTTCATGGCATTCCGCTTTTCCCGCAATGTTTTGGTCACTGACGACGACATGTAAATGGATGGGTTTTTGAGCGCCCAATTGGCAAAATGTTGACCTTCCAAACAATATACTCTCGAAATTCCAATTTTTTTTGGGCCTTTTTGCCAATCTCAATTGGACTCCGACTAAGACACTTTGCCTCTGCTTATCTCTGATTTCTAATTCCACATATGGCTCACGGCCTGGCCAAGGGTAGGGTGTCACGTGGCCTATAGGGACATTGTCGTTTTCACTATATTAGCATGGGCACTTCGCAGCTTGCCTGCTGCTTTTGCGCACGTTACTACACATCTTTATTTTTGCAATATTTCAATGACTGCTTTCACGTGGGAACTCATCACTGTGTTCGCTCTATGCAAGTTCCTGGGATTTTGACTGAACATTATGTGCAAGGTCGAACAACAATGCCCCTTGTTATTTTGTTCTGGCCAGACCTTAGCCCTTAGAGAAAACATACTGATGCAGCTGTTGTCTGGACAGCATACTTGGTTTTTTAGTAGGGTACAGGAAGAGGTGAAACACACTTGGAGAGGGACCTTTCTAGGGAGAAGACCTATGACGTAGATATACCATCTATAGGCTTCGGTATGGGGTCTACTGACAATGCCCAGAGATCTTGTATTATATAATAATACTTCTTCTTAGCAAGGGGAGGGAGATTAGGCACCATAGTCTTTTTCTCCCTTGTCTTTTTATGATGACATCTTCCTCCATGATGTATGGACTCGCTGCTATGCTGACTATATTTGTATTATGCATTTTCCTGCTTGTTGTGGCACGTATACTGCTTGTTGTGGCACATATACTGCATGTTAGGGCACGTTAGTTAAAATAAATATTTTATACTGTTTTGTGTCTCTGTCAGATCTTATTGCAGATAAGTAGAACAGTGTGAGCGAAAGGGGGTGCCTTGTTACCACCATTCCTGAGAGATCTGGGAGTGTTGTGTTCTGGGGTGTCTAATGATTTGTTTCTCTGAGAATTGTGTAGGAGAGCAAGTGAGACACTATAGCTAATCGGTCCTGGGTTTGTGAGTACTACGGGGGTAGGAAGACCCAGTCCCTATACACCAAGGTCCCATACTCCTGCCCATAGTTCTGTATTTGTGCAGAATCCCTGCAACAATGCTAGACCTATAAAACACAGGTATACATCTATTTGTATGTTTCTTTTATATATGATGGCACTAGCAAAAGGCACAGACACATGTTTGCATGGTTCCAGGAATATCGTGAGAGTTACAACAGAGGCATGCTAAGGGTTGCTGCTTTATATTTGGTTAGGCCCAACACTCTGAGTAGTCGCTGAATAGTGAAGCTGCAATGAGTCTGTGGAAAGGTACACTTGAAGTACGCCATATAAATTTAGGTATCTGCTTGAAATGGGAAGTGCAGTCTGTCAAGTTGAAAGAATTGCGTGGAGTTGTGACTGAGGTATGTCTGTACTTGTACATGTATTTTCACACGTGTTATGCACCTGAAGATACTAGACCTATAAAATACAGGTATACATCTATTTGTATGTTTCTTTTATGTTTGATGCCACTAGCAAAAGGCACAAACACATGCCTGCATGCTTTCAGGAATATGGTGAGACCAGTGGTGGAAGTGGGCAGGATTGGCAGGGCACGGCGTGCCTCTACTTATTTAAATCAATAGATTCCGTTCCCCTACTTTTTAAATTTAAACATGCGTCCCAGGACAGCAGAAATAGCGGAGGCCTACAGATAAGGCTCAGCGTTTTTAGCCAGGCAGGGCGGGCAGAGAAGGAAAAGGACTCTGTACTTATCTTCTCTAGGCAAGAAGGAAAAGACTGTGTCCACTTCTGCCCTGCCTCTGGCAGATGCCCCCTCCCTCTCTTTCTTCCTCTTATTAACTCTCTTTCTGTCTAGCTCCTCCTCACTTACTGAAAACCGTGACTTCAAGAAACAGTTCTCATCCTCGCTTTCCTCCTTTCGTTTTCGCTCACCTGTGAAATGGGTAAAAAAAAAAAGAAAAACACTTTTGCTGGAAATGTTGTCTATTTTGACATTTTTCTATTCCAAAGTGCAGCCTTGATAATAAATGGTTCAGAATATGAAAATTAAATAAATAACTAAATAAAGCAAGGCAGAGTGGTCGCCAAGTGGCCAGAATGATTTTATTCACACCCAAACACATTAGCGTCACTTTACAGAGTTTACCAGTGAAGCGCTTCTTTTTTATTTTCTTGTCTTTCTTTGAACAGCATTGTTTTCCCCTGGTGGGAAAGCGCACCAATCCTGGAGGTACTGCAATACCTGATTGATGGGTGAATTGGAAAACAAAATGTGTACCGCAGCTCTGTGTTCATGGATGTGGTCTTTTTAAACCATACTTCTTACATTTTGTAAGAATATAAGCAATGGACATTGAAATGGGTCCCTTTCGGACCCTGTAGTCAGGTCATTAACTTTTCAGGCAAAAGCACTCACTGATTTCTGAATAGTGAGTGTAAAAGCGTTAAAGTGACCATGTTGTTCTTGCTTACATTTCACATGCTTTACTTAATCTTGCATTCCCTATCAGGGTTTTCTTTTTCCAGGATGTTGTTACTTTCTGTTTATGCAGCATATTGCTCTTGTCTAGGGCGTAATTTGAATTGAGGCGCATCCAGGTGTTTATAGCGTGGCACAATTGGGTTGCAGTTGAAGGCAGTGTGAGTTTCTCCGAGTTGGACAGTATGGTATTCAGTGGGGGAGAGGTTGTGACACTATGATCAGAGCTGCCAAATTTGGAACTGGGGAACCAGGTTGAGCCTTCATGACCAGTCCCCCAGACCACTCTTCTGAAGGAGCACATTCCCATGCTAGACCTTAGAAGGCCCGCAAGACCTTAGAAGCCCTGGTGTCTTAGCACCAGCAGGTGGACCCTAGCAGTGGCAAGTGTGGGTTAACCACGAAGGCCTGTCCATCACAATCCATACTGAAGTTCACCTCCAGTCTTACGGGCAGGCCAATGAAGCAGCACACCCTGGAGCATGAGGTCACAGAACCCTTGAGAAGGGCCGGCTGTAGGGCGGTGGTGACCCCACCGGGCTCCGACTTTGGGAGGGGGCGTCAGCAACAATAAAAATGTCATGATAACTCAGGTGATTAATGTTCTTCTTAGAGAGAGAGAGAGATCAGAGTTTTGTCTAGTGGAAGCTTTGACTCATAGAAAGGTAGCGCAGAGGGTTAATGTGCCTGCTGCAAAAAACATGTACCATGCAGATCACAAAGTGCACATAATGTAAATAGGTGAGTAGGTTACTGCTTTTGTCAGAGAGATCCTTTTACTTGTAGTTTATAAGTTAAAATCCTAACATAGAACAGTTGTGAGCTATTAACTGTCATATAAGAGCTGCATGCAAACTGCAAGGTATAAATTAGAGCGTTATGGATTTTTCCCCCCAGTCTTCGTTTATCCTAATGTTGCAAAAAGTGTTCATTTAGATAGAAATGAATTCTGATTATTAAAGAAAATCCCCCAACCATGGTATTATGTTTTAAATTCTGAGTTTGTTTTTCTCAAGATCAATCACTATTAAACTATACTGCCTACTAGTATGGTTGTCATGTGACTCCTACACCTTGTAGTCCTTAGTCATATGTAGCCTTTCCTATACAGTGATTTACACATGTATAACTGTGTAATGTGTCTGATGTAAAGTGCTCTGACACCCTACACTGGTATGAGTAGCGCTGTAAATCAAATTAAATGCATGTGAGAGAGAGAGAGTGTGGTTATGGAGACTTGAAGGGCACTGTTAAAGGGTGGTAGTGAGGGAATCCGTGGCAGAGGTGGTCATTGGGGAGCACCAACAAACATTGTTGCACAGGGAGCCACCAGCGCTAAAGCCAGCCCTTCCCTTGAGGCCAGTCCACCTCACCCATATATTACCTCCATTGGCCTGGTTTCAGCAGTAGTAGCTGCAACTCACCAGGGATCGGCAATGCAGGATTTGCACGCACACCAAACTAAGTTAGCAAACTTCACAGTCTCTCTGCTTCATGCACAAGCACTTTTAACATGTGCTGCCTGCATTGGGGCCACTGGAATTATGCAGTAAAGGAGGACAACATGATGCAGCAGCGTTGACTAAATTATGCAGCAAAAGAAAGCTGCAGCGTAATGCAGTATATTTTCTGATACTGATCTCTGGAAAGATTTTGCCTTATTAGTACCAGTGTAACATACACATGAAGCAGTGAGAAAGGTGATCAGTCAACCTTTGCAAAGGGCCTTCCACTTTGCAGCAACACAATTCACATTTCTTAGTAACTTTTGATCTGTTTGAGTTACAAACAATTTATTAGTTGAAATTGTCAGATTATGCAGCAGATTATGTATTATGTAGCAAACATGGCAGAGCCATAATTATATACAAAACATTTGCAAACTTGGATATTTTGCCATTCATGTTTGAACTGATCTTGTGGAAAAAGGGAGGAGAAGTACCGACAGAAACTCCATGGCTCGGAGCAAATTACTTGTGCTTTCACTTTTAAGAGTATTTGGGACATTCTGTTATTGGAAACATATCCCATTTTGTGAATGTATTTTAATGTCAATAACTCATATTAAACCTTAAATAATCACGTGTATCCATTGGTTCAATTAAATAACAAACTGTAACTGGTCAGTAAAATGCCAAACAAATACTTAAAATTTGAATATTTTGTGCATTCTGGCCACACCTCTGACTCCACCCACTGATCCCATCCTCTGGTTGTTCCTGCCCTCCGATTCTCCGCCCACAGTTCCCCTACTTTTTTCCCCCACTTCGACCACTGGGTGAGGCTTACAACAAAGAAATGCGAAGGGTTGCTGCTTTATATTTGGCTAGGCCCAACACTCAGAGTAGTCGCTGAATAGAGAAGCTTCAAGATAAAAGTCAGGTTTAAGACATGGTGGCAGAGGGATTAGTCATAAGGCTATTTTGTATGAGTCTGTGGAAAGGTATCATTGGAGTATGCTGTATAATTTTAGGTGTTTGCTTGGAATGGGAAGTACAGTTTGTCAAGTTTAAAGGTCTGCATGGTCTTGTGACTGAGGTATGTGTCTACTTGCAAACGTATTCTCATATGTGTTATGTATCTGAACATGCTACACGTGTGTAGTACAGGTATACTACTATTTGTATGATGCGTCCGCTAAAAGGTAGAGACGCATGCATGCATGTTTTCAAGAATATGGTGAGACTTACAAGAGTAACATTGCAAAGATTGCGGTGTTGAATTTCTGGAGTTCTCTTGCTTCTTTCTGCACTTCTCTGGATTCTTTCTGCATCCTTCTTGTCTGTTTCTGCACCGCTCTTGCTTCTTTGTGCACTTCTCCTGTTTCTTTGTGCACCTCTTTTACTTCTTTGTGCAGCCCTCTTTCCCCTTTCTGCAGCTGTTTTGCCTCTTTATACACCCCTGTTATGTGTTTCTGCACTTGTCTTCCGTCTTTATGAACCTCACTTTCCTTTCTGTGCATCTCTTCATTCTTTATGCGCTTCTCTTGCCTCTTTGTGCACGTCTGTTGCTTCTTTCTGCACTTGTCTTCTCTTTCTGCACCTTTCTTGGTTCTTTTGGCACTCATCTTGTCTCTTTTTGCATGCATGTTGTCTGTTTCTGCATCCCTCTTCTCTCTTTCTGCACTTCACTTGCCTCTTTGAGCATCTCGTTCCTCTTTCTGCAGCCGTCTTCCTTCTTTTTGCACCACTCTTGCCTTTTTGTGCACCGTGTTCCCTGTTTTGAACTGCTCTTGCCTGTTTCTGCATCTCTCTTGTCTCTTTATGCACTTCTCTTGCATATTTGTGCACCTCTGTTTGTTTCTGCATCCGTTATTGTCTCTTTGTGCACCTGTGATGCCTTTTTCTGTATTTCTCAAATTTTTTAGTAGCTGTGTTCTTTGTGGATTTCTTTTTGGTGTTTCTAAACTTTTTTTTTCTTTCTCTTCCTTTCTCTTTAGCACCCTTCTTTCCTCTTTCTGCTATTCTCTTGCTTGTTTTTTTTATTTGTCATAAAGAGAATAGCAATGTAATTGTAAGTAATTGTTTACTAGTTAATATGAATATTGATATGCAATTAATTTAAAATTGGTAATTCATGTAACAAATTATTGAAACTGTTTTGTTTTTTAGAAAATTATTTTGTCTGGATCACAAATTGAAGATGGCAAGAAAACATGGAGAGAAGACAACAAAAAAACAGATCTACTTAAACAAAAGTAAAAAGAGTGTATTAGAAAAAGACACAAATGTTACCAAGGATAAAGTCTGTTCGGGTAAGAGCACTAAACAGTTTCTTAACACAGTTGCAGAGAGATTAAGGAAAGAGAATAATAATGAAAGAAAAAAGGAAACTTTTACAACAAAGCAGAAGGAAAACAAGATATAATATGGTAAAAAAAAAAAAACATTCGTTTTTGGAAAAACAACATGCTACAACAAGAGAAAAGCAATTCAAAGAGATACGTATACGAATGTTTCGAAGTAGAGTAATTCAAAATTTATTAAAACATTTTAAAAAGTATAAAAAAGATCAGCAGCGTATAAGAAGCAAGACATTGAAAGTGTAGAAGATACTGCTTTTGAATTGAAACTAAATTTATATTAATATTGAAGAGAATGAGAACATTGGATAAAACAATGGTGTTTATGAAGGAGAAAAGCAAAAGAAAAAGACTTGTTTAATAGAAGTAACTTTTGTAGAACATTTACTGGTGAATAGAAGCACACTTCCACTACTGAGCCTTTATTTAATGAAGAAAGCTATTTTCAACAGAACACATTAGTGCATGCAGTTGATACTAGTGGTCGATGCTATGAGATGAAAGATGGTTGTCCTATTCCTAAAGAAAAGATGGTTGTTAGGAGTGTGGAAGAAGTTCAAGGGACGCGTACACAAGGTCCTGTATATAAGTGGGATTGTAGCAGTATTTGCAGTATTCAACAGAATTTGATTCACATATTGCGAATCTTTTTATGAGTATGCAAAAATAGGTCTTAAACAGAAGATTAAGATGTTACAAGGACTAGATCCATGTAAAATAAGAAAATATAGTAAGTTGCAGGGTCAGTCTCTGGCTTGTCTTTCAATAAAAGTGTGTAAAAGTACTTTATCATTTAAGAATGTTAGCAGTACATCACTCAGAAATGCGGAAGTTAGTAAGGAGAGTTTGCTATGTAAAAACTCCTGCATTTTGTTTAACTGAAATGAACATAGCTCTTTTGCACAGTTCAGTTTCAGATGTACAAAAAGTTTGTGATGATATACAGTTTCGTTTTTTGGTTCACAAGAGGAGTGTGGAGAAAGTGCGAGCTTGATAAAGTGTAGGTGTTGAAGAACATGTGAAAGACATTAGTACTGATGAGTTTGCAGCAGAAATTACAAAGTTTAAGACCGATTCATGTGAAAAACCAAACTATGTTTATATTTGTTGTCGATGTACTTATTATAGAAGGCAAACTAGGAATGTAGATTTATATTTAAAAAGTGAAAAGGAAAACAATGATAAGTGGCAGCAATTTGGTGCTTATTTGTTGGTAGAACGTCGGTTTGAGCTGGATACTGATCAAGTTATTTGTAAATATTGTTACAACAAATTAGAAGAGAACACAATGCCAGCTAGAGCAGTACATAATAACTTAGGGTTGGTAGCTATTCCTCCAGAACTGGCACAATTGAATGCATATGAGTCCATTCTTATTCAATCTGTGCACCCATTTCAGGTTATAGTTCGTATGGAGCCTAAAGCAGGTAAGCTGCCTCCAACAGATTTACAAAGAAGTCTGAAAGGAAGAGTTGTGTACTTACCTTTAGATTTTAAGAAAAATATTGAAACTGTTGGTATAGACAGGGAGGAGAATGAGCTGGTAGTTATTCTAGTTAATGGTGTACCAACAAAGATTCGAAAAATATGGCAAGAGTTTGTAGATGTTAATAAACTTCAAAAGGCTACATTATATCTGGTACAGAATAATATTGATTATAAGAATTTAAATGTTGATGAACAGGTAATATGCTTAGAAGATGAAACAGAAATTTCAAGTGGCCAAATAGAAAAAGTGGAGAAGTCTAGGAGTGAAGAGGTTTATGAACATTATACTATACATCCTCTACATTCAAAAGGAGTGATAGGAAACAGTATTGAATTATTTCAAATGAAGGAAGCACAGGGAACTCTCATGATTGTATTGGAAAAAAGTTTAGAAGCTCGTTGTTTTCCACAGTTGTTCCCCACTGGAGAAGGTGGATGATTTGATGAGCGAGCTGTACAGATTCCAGCTTCAGAATACCGCTTGACAAGATTGTACTCTGAAGATCCAAGATTTCGACAGTGCATTCGATCCATATTTCATCTTCTGTTTGGAAGTGATTTGTCTGCACCTTAATATGCAGTGAACCACTTATTAAAAACAGGAGCTCATCTTCCACATGTTTCTGCAAAAGAAGTCATGGACAAAGTTCAACAAAGAGATGAAAATTTAGATTCACAGTTAATTAATTTGATGGCATGTCAATGTGGTACCAATGAATATTGGTTTCATCGTCGCGGTGAACTTAAATGTATATTAAGAAACTTCGGTACACCTACCTGGTCTGTGCTGAATATGGGGGGGAAGATTTACTTGAATTTCTACGAGAAGCAAATTCAAACGTAAAAAATATTGAATTGAAGACACCTGGAGAACTTTGTTCCTTGGATCCTGTAAATGTCTGCAGGTATTTTAACCATAGGTTTCAAAGTATGATGTCATTTATCTGCAATAAAAATATTCCTCGTCTTGGAGAAGTTACTGATTTCTTTTGGCCCAAAGAGTACCAAGCCAGAGGTGCTCCTCATGTACATATGCTATTATGGATAAAGAATGCTCCAAAATTTGGAACCGATACTGATGAAAGTGTTTTGTCTTTCATCGAACAGTATGTTACCTGTGCCATTTTAAGAGAAGGAGGAGAAAAAAGCTTGAGACAACAAGTTTTACGGTTTCAAAGTCATCGATGTGGAAAATACTGTAGACGAAAATACAAGTCTAAAGGGAAATTTTATACAAAATGTCGTTTTGGATTCCCACGTCCAATAATTTCTAAAGGAAGAGTAAATAGTTTTATGTCAGCAGTAAGGCATACAATAACTCGGAAATCTCCGAAGAATATATACAACTTAAAAAGAACCGAAGATTCAAAGTATATTAATGACTACAATCCAGTGATTTTGAAAATGTGGAATGCAAACATGGATATTCAATATGTTGCAGATAATTCAATTGCTGTTGCTCGCTATCTTACATCATATATACCAAATCTGAAAAGACAGAAATGAAAGAAATGTGGGAAGAAATTTCACAAGAGTAGAGTCTTAGCAAGAAATTGTACAGCTTTAGCTTGAAAATGCTTTCCCATCGAGAGATTGGATCCTATGAATGTTCGGATCGCTTGAGCTCTGCTAGTTTGTATCCAAAGTCAAGAGGAATCATTTGGGTAAGTTTAGGTCTTGCCTCCACACGAAATAGAGTATTGAAAACATTACAAGAAATCGAATACTTAGCACTGAATGAACCAGAAAGTACAGATATTGTTAAAACTAATATGTAGGATACATACTATCCCAAAAGGAGTCCACATCTGGAAAACATATGTCTGTATGAAATACTTCAACATTACAGCTTTAAAAGAAAAGTTACAGAAAATATAAAAGAAAAATATGCAGTAATTGGATGTGACGGCTGTTTAGTAAAACATGCCAAAGGAAATCTTATTAACCACAGAAAACTCTGTTGCGAAAGTCAAGATAAGAGGGAATTTTTCTATTTAGCACTTCTGCAACTGTTCAAGCCATGGCGTAGTGAAACAGAATTACTTGGAGATTTCGACTGCTATGAAGATTCTTTTAATGCAAGTAAAGATAGCATTCAATGCACAATTTTCCCTACATATCTACAAATGTTAAATGATGAGATTGAACAAGAAAGTACTATTACAGCTGAAATAGCTAGAGACAGTTCTCAAGATAGTCAACGTTTTGGTCCACTAAGTCAAGATCCACTGGGACAACCAATTATCGAAAATGAAGCAGCAATAACCATGAATGAGGTAGAAACTGCAATGCAACAAGCACAACAGGATATTATTTCGTTGGAAAAGTTAGAACAACTAAATATTGAACAAAAAGAAATATATCTACAAGTGCACAACAGATACAACACGGTTTGCTGCATGAAAAAAAAAGATTGCCAATGTTCATCATTTAAACCTATTCTAATGTACATCAGTGGGCAAGCTGGAACAGGAAAACGTTTCTTAATTAAACTTTTGACCAGTTATCTACAGAAAACTACAGAATCACATTTATCTTGTGTTGTAACAGCTCCAACTGGATTAGCAGCACACAACGTTAAAGGGATTACTTTACATAGACTACTTATGCTACCAGTTGAACATGATAATAAATTGGAATATCAGAAGCTGTCTGAAGAAGCTTGTTATGAAGTGTCAAGAGTACTGAAGAAAATGAAACTTTCAATCATTGATGAGGTGAACATGGTCTCAAACTTAATGCTCGCCTTTGTACACTTGAGAATGCAACAGATTTTAAAAACAGATTACGGTGCTCTGTTTGGAGGAAAACATTTTAATTGTATTCGGAGATCTACTACAACTAACCCCTGTAAAAGGACAACTTATTTTTAACACACTTGTCCATGAAGACACTAGGAAATCTTTGGGAAGTATTGGAAATGTGAACATTTGGTTACATTTTGAATATAAAGAGCTTGTTAAGAATATGCGACAAGCAAGTGATGAAGATTACGGAAATATTCTTCAAGACATAAGAATTGGTGTCTTGACAAAACATGGCAAACAAGCTATAGAAAGTCGGATATTAAGGAACTTGTTTACAACTGGAAACACAGCAGGTGAAGTAATGTACAACATGCTTGGAGAAAAGCAGTCTATAGTTTGCCTAATGCCTACACTGCAAGAGTGTTATACATTTAATCAAGAACTTTTGAAACTGGAAAAACAACAAATAGTGAAAATTGAAGCTATTGATAAAATTGAACACCAGGGAGTGACTATTCTTCTCATAGAGAAACTACAGGCTAAATTGCATTTTTTGGAAAAGTCTGGATCTAAAACTACAGGCTTAGAAAAGACTTTTGATGTATGTATAAACTGCCGGGTAATTTTACGGCATAATTTGAATGAAGAAGAAGGTTTAGTAACTGGAGCAATGGGAAAAGTTGTTGATTTTGTAAAATTTCAGAACAGAGAAGGAATGGATTTTTTGTATAAATTTTGATCAGATTAAAGGAGGATTGTGTGTTGTACGTTTTTTGCTTGTAAAAGATTTGTATGTTCAGAGAAAACAGTTCTCTGTCGTTAGCATATGCAGTTACTATTCATAAATCTCAAGGTTTAAGTATAGACAGTGCTTTTGTAAATATCGGAAGTACAGTGTTCAAAGAGGGAATGGAATACATAGCAATATCTCGAGTGAGAACATTGTCTGGTTTGTATTTGATAGATTTTGATGAGAAAAAGGTTAGTGCTGATGCAAATTGTGTAAGAGAGTATAATCGTTTAAGAAGACTTTGTACACCTGATTTAGGTGAATATCCCATATATGAGAATGTGTAGTGTGTCCAAAACGGAAATATATGACAAACATTCAACTGAGTTTTAAAAAAAGAAAATAATTGAAGAGAAACTTGAAGGTGTAAAGAAAAAGAAAATGGAAACTGTTGATGGCATTGTAGGATACCAGTTGGAAAATAGTTCAGATATCAACTGTTATGCTAATGTAATTTTGAATGTTGTGTTTTATCTACAAGATCTTCATCGTGAAATGATGGGAAATCATGAAAAAAGATTCTGTTCTTTACTACATCATGTATTTCAACAGTTGGTAACTGACAGAAGTAAAATCCATACTACTTCTGGCATTCGGCATCTTTTGGATATATGTACTGGTTCATTGACATGTACTCACAATATACAACAAGATGCACAAGAATTTCTAATGCTTATGCTTGGAGTATTAGAACATGAAGGAATACAGATTGAAAACTTATTTGGACTAAGTTACAGATGGGATCATAAATGTGAAGTGTTTATTTACTTCCACCACTGAGATACAAACAGAATGATTCATATACTTGACGATACCAGACTGCAAATCAGTACCTTTTAACAAATTGATAAAAACAGCAAATCAGGACATGAAATGTTGCATTGTAGCTCAGAGATGTTGTCTACATTACTTATAGAAAGATTTGGAAAATATCTCATTTTAATGCTACAACGATGAAGAGCAAATGGAAGAAAATTGGAAACCAAAATTAAACATTTGAATGGAAGTCAAATATCTATTTTATGAAGAACGTATATAGCAGTGGCTATTATTTTCCATAATGGACCTACTACAACATCTGGACACTATACTGTGTATTTAAAGTGTAATAAAGGATGGACACATTACAATGATGCCCACTTGGAATTCAAACCTAGATTGCCTTATGAATTACCAAATTCATATTTGATATTTTTAAAGCCAAAGTTTTGAATACATTATTCGACCTATTGGGAAGATGTGAACAGAAAGTAGACAGCACTGCAAACAATTAGTATTTATAATTAGTGTTTGGAATAATATTTGCACTAATTTATATTGCATTTGGAAAATTGTGGTAAAAGGAAATAGTTTACATATTTGTTGTGTATATTGTACCAGATGTAACAGAGTCTACATTTTGGCAAATGTATTTGACATAAATAATAGAGTTAATGTAGATGAAGGATGTAATTAACAAAGTGTACATAGAAAAACACATATTAAAAATGATGCTCTACGCTGGGGTTTTTTCTACAATGAATTTGATTGTTTTTTTCCCCGCTGTTCAATGATGATACTACATTGAAATCACTGTGTATGGTGAAGTTAAGTGGAATCTGGGAACTGCAAAAAAGGGAAACTGAAAATGTGACGTATTTATGTTCTCAAAAATATAATGCTATAATTTCTGTAATACATTCCCTTAAATAACAGTTTTTCTTCTTCTTGTTTATAGTAGCTACTGGTGAAGTTTGAAAACAATTTTAATGCTGTTTAGGACAACACTACTCTAAAATACATTTACTGAGTAATGTATGTAAATTACTTAAAAGGTAAGAATACATATAATAATATGGATGATGTGAAAAAATGTTTAAAGTTTATTTATATGTTATTTGTTTCTAATATAAATAATGTTGATCCTTTACATTATTTCGAAACTATCATCATGTTGCTGATGTAATCAGCCAGGCAGTCATCCTTTCACGTAAACACTACCTGTGCTGTCATCTATTCTCTCTAGCATAACTCTTGCACTAATAGGATAACCCAGGCATTATACTTGCATTCTTCCTTTCACACAGGCACAACCCATGCATTCATCCAATCACCCAGACACTAGCCTTTACTCATACAATCACTCAGACACTACTCATGCACTCAACCATTCTCTCAGGTATTACACATGCAATCATGTACTCACCCAGGCAGTACTCTTGCTTTGAATTATTCACTCAGGCACTAGCCATGCACTCATCCATTGTCTCAGGCACTACCCATGCAGTCATCCAATGACCCAGCCATTACTCTTACAGTCATGCTTTTACTCAGGCACTACCCATGCACTCATACAGTTAAGGAGGAACTACCTATATACACATGCAATCAATCAAGCATTACCTACGCAATCGTACAATCACCCAGGCACTAGTCTTGCACTCAACGATTCACTCAGGCACTACCCGTGCACTCAGCCATTCCATCAAGGACTCTCCATGCACTCATCCATTGACTCAGGCACTAGCCATGCACTCATCCAATTACCCAGGCATTACTCTTGCAGTCATCCTTTTACTGAGGCATCACCTATGCACTGATCTAAGCACCCAGTCATTACCCTTCCACTCTTAAAGTCACTCAGGCACCACTGTTGCACTCATCCATTCACCCAGGCAGTACCCCTGCAGTTATGCAATCACCGAGGCACTGCACATGCAGTCATGCAATCACTCAGGCAGTACTGTTGCACTGAAGCATTCAGTCAGGCACTACCCATGCACTCATCCATTCACTCAGGCACTACCTATGCACTCATTCAATGACCCAGGCATTACTCTTGCACATGCACTGATACTTTCACTCAGGTACTTGCCATACACTCATCCAATCACCCAGGCATATCCCTGCACTTATGCAATCAACTCGAACATTGATCATACACACATTCATACAATCAATCACTTTCACTACATGCAATTTTTCTATTTTTAACCAGTTTAGGTGGTTCCATTAGAACCTTTTTTTAATTTTTTTGGAACAATTTTATATATTTTTTGTATTTTCTGAATTATTTTTATTTTTTTGGGTGTTTTTCATTTTTTAAAAACAAAAAATAAAAGTTAGAGTCCAACTCTGCTGTTTCTTTTCAACAAAGAAACACAAGTAACAAGAAAAAAAATTAACATTTGTGAGCTCTGAGAGTTGACAGCGTCTATGGAGAGCTCTCCAACACACAGAGTGGTCAATGATTTTCTGCAGTGGATGCCAGCATCTGCCAACTCCGGAACAATGAGAGGTTGTGGTGTATTTAAAACAACCCCTGCAGATGTTGATGGTTGTGTTCCATCATCATTGGTTGCTTCTTCCCTTCTTCGGCGCTCACCTTCTCGTGCAAGACGAACAGGGTGTATTGTATCAAGATGTTTTTTCATGGAAGAAGAACCACATGAGTACTTCTTTTCTGATCCTCTTGACAGGACTTTGTGACAAATTGTACATGTCACCTCACGTGCGTTCACTTTCTTTTCACCTTCAGACACAGTGAAGAAAGCCCACACAATGCTTTCCCTCCTCTTCTTCACTGGCTCCTCCACCTCTTCCATCTCCTCCTCTTCAGGGAAAGCTAATGCCATTTGTTGGGGGGGAAAAATGAAAAACACCCCAAAAAATACAAAATTAACGGAGCCTACAAAACAGGTAATCTTCAAGCAAGACACACCCAAAATGAAAGGACTATAAGAGGTCTTGGTTCCACCCACCAACATAATGAAAACCTCTTTAAACCAATAAGAAGCTTTCTTTCTAAGTGACATGAAGTCGCATAGGGGTTGCACACCGGTCGCGCGTATGTTGCGCACTCGTCGCGCATACGTTGCATGCCCCTAAAATTTACTAAATGTAATATAAAACTGAAAATTACTATTAGGCTATTGTGTTTCAAAGTATTTCAATGAAAAGTGTTTATGCAAAACAGATATTTAAACTTGAAGCGTCCTGTGCGCGATGGTGCCATGTACATGAAAATGTGCTTCAAACATCTTAAAAATATTGCACAAGAACACTAATACTAATTTTTAGGATTGAATAATAAACCTCTTAGTTAAAGAAATATATTATTTCAGTGGAAGTATGTATTTTAGGGTTACATTCATGTAACGGATTCGCGCACGCAACGCCTAGATCCGCGTCCGGTAAGCGATATCATCGCGTCCACAAAAATCAAATTGATAACTTCTTTATTGCTATTTTTATGTACTCATTAATAAACCTGTAAGTGAAAAGAAATTTAATTTGTTCTAAATATGTTTTTTAGAGTGATATTCGTATAACGGATCTGCGCATCCACTGCATAGGGTAGCGTACGGTACGCGAAGCTTTTAATAATTTAAAAAATATATATATATCCCCGGACTTCGCCACACAACATCCATTCCTGGACAGACGAAAGCAGACCCATATATATATATATATAAGATAGTTATTATAAGAAAAGAACAAAACAAGTTTCATACCATTAAAAGCAATCATACAAAATGTAATTTAGCAAAAAAACTTTAAAAAATATGCTAAACATTTCTTTAAAATTTCTTTTTGAATTCAAAATTCTGTTATATAATATCACACTGTACAAAATTACAAACAAGAAAACAATGTTAATTCAAATAAATAACACTATAAATCTTTGATCAGCTGTTATATATATTTTTAAAAACTGATTATTATTATTATTTTAAAACTTTAAAAGACAAAAAATAACAAAATACTTACACATCTTTTCATAAATAAAATGGTTTAAAAAACCTTAGAAATTCATTGAAAAAACCATAAGTTTCAGGGACGTTATAGTTAGGAATTAGCATTTTAAAAAACCTTAGAAACTCATTAAAAAAACATAGGTTTCAGGGACGTTATAGTTAGGAATTAGCATTTAAAAAACCTTACATATTCACTGAAAAAGACACAGGTTTAAGGGACGTTATAGTTAGGCTGACATTCCACTCGTACAAAACCAGAGAAATTCAGCCGTTATAGTTAGCTGTGCTAAATATAACTCGGGCCCCGCAATGCACTGCTGATGATGTCACATATTTCATCACTCATGACATGGTCAGTTGACGAATCTTCGCAAAATTTTTACAACTAATGGGGTGCTCCGATAAGCTCCTGTCTTGAAAGTTTCGGGGTGATTCATCAAGCGGGGGCCGAGAAAAAAAGGGGGGTCCCAAAACGCATTTCCCCCATGTTAATTTCCATAGGAACTTTAGACACGGCTACAGCCTGAACTGCTGAACGGAATTACACCAAATTTGGCAAAAAGGTAGCTCTTGGTTCAGAAAGCGCCCTTTGTTTTAAATGGTGTAAATCCGTTCAGTAGTTGCTGAGAAATTCAAAAAATAACAATATCGATATCTGAGCACCATGGAGGATTTGCGACTCCTCCCGAGCACGAGCTTCATTTTGATTGGCTGTCAACACTCCAAACCAGGAAGTGTTGGCAGCCATCTTGTGACTCGGTAACCGAGTCACAAGAAAAAGGGTGAAAAAACATTAACAAAACAAGAAAAGGGGGCAGGGTAGACACACCCTGACGACCCCCTAGGCCTCCTCAGGGGGTCCCACAAGGACCCCCAGGGCCAAAAAAAGCATATATATATTTTTTAAATCAGCCGAATTCGCGCTGGGTGCGCGAATCCGGCAGAGATAATTAAAAAAAACGAAGCGTGGGCTCCCGCGCTTCGTTTTCCTTCAGCCCCTGGGTGGGCCAGGTCCCGGGGGCAATGTGTAATTATATAGCAGGGGCCCGCGGGGCCCCCGCAGCCCCGGGGACCACCACCTCCCTGGGGCAGATATTTGCCTGTCAATAGTTGTTCAGTCCATGTTTTTATGTTTGAGACTTGAGCACAATGCACATAAGGAACGAGGGGCATTTTAATACAAAGACCTGCTGCTCCCCGCAGACTTGCCGGCCCGGGCGCTGCCACCAGCACAGGCTTAGTATCGTAACAGTTTACCACTCTGCTGCGACAATGTCTTATCACCGCAGTGCTGCATTGAAATTCCTGCTCGCGGCGCGGCTGATATAACCCGGCCGAGGTAGTGCTGTGCCCCATACCGAGATCATGTGACCTCACGTCCTGGAAGAAAGTGAGGTCAGCCGGGGATTCAGGAAGAGGGGACTGGAAGCGGTCAGTCACTGTGTGTCTGGTGAGTGGTGGCTTCCGCGTCCCGGTGGCCGCATTATACCAGACAATGCGCTGACTGCGCACAAATTACCGTCAGCACTAGCATCAGCATCATGGCACCTGAGAGGCCTCGGCCGGGCTGGGGAGTGCGCCGATGGACCGAAGAATGCTCAGCTTTGGACTGCTGCAGCGGCCTGTGGGAGAATCCGAGTGCTACTGATTGCCACCAGTTTAAGTTGCCGCGCTTGCCTGCCACCCCTGCAGCAAAGAGTAAGTGGAGTGCCACGGTATCTCCGCTTTTGTTTTAAAATTGAATAACATTTGCTTTATAATAAATAGCGATCCGAGCGCTGATTAGTATAATTTCCCCTAAAGCCATTCGTCAGACAGTCACACTCACAATAACAACATAAGATGGATGATGAAAAAAAATGCTTGGGCACTGCTCTCATGCCTCGACAGTGAGTCCGCTGTCCTGTTGACTCTAAATAACACCCACCTTGAAATGCCATACAAATGATGTAACGTTCGCTCATCCGGGTTAACGTGCGGTTTATTCCAGATCGTGACCTCCGTGGTTGCACATGGATGTTAAAGTTATTCATTTCCGGTTAGACCACAGATTTTTTACAGTAAATTGATCCTCGCTAGAGTGAGCACCAATCACTTCAGCAAACCTGCTTCCACGACTGGTCCACTGGCTTTTTACTGTTTCGCCAGATGGCAAAGGCCTTGTAAAACTCTCGGCCCTCGCATTATTTCAGAACCTGGGGTAATAACTTACCCCCTCACACCAGGAAATGGAAATGAAGTGCAAATGTGAAGATTTGAAAAGCTAAAATGAGTTTAGACATCTACGCTACACCTGCCAGGACTGATATTGCTTATGCGAGGCCTAGCCTACCACGCTGGGGGCAGCACTATGCCTGGACTGTTGGGATAAGAATTATAGTGTGTCACCTCAAGGAAAGCCTCTTGGAGGCCCATTAGCCCTCAACGTTTGCACTCTTCCCCTCAGCTGCACGTGTGGGTGCAGCCTTTGGCGCTAATGACCTTGGGCCGGCATGCTGAAATAATGTTATATTTTGAAAGCAGTGTGTACCATATATTGGCAGATACGCATATGCTCATTCCTGCCACAGGACACCATCCGATGTTTGTTAGGCATCATTAAACTAAAACTGACTTTTCACCTGCTCCCATACCATATGCAGCTGCAAATTTTGAAATTAATCTATTAAGCCATGCATAAATTTACATACATTACAGACTACCCTCTCCATTTAACATGCAAATGTACTCCAATGTTTCAGAGCACCTTCTGTCTCTAATTAATTTGCGGAATTATAATTAGACTATTCTTGCATAATTAATAAACACAGACTTTTTTTAATTTGTACGCATGCTGATGCGATCACTCACTTCCTTCTATAAACTGCTAAGTGCTAGAAAAAAACCTGGAAGGAACATATGTGGGAAAGTATGTTTGATGTTGCAGAGAAGAAAGTCAGGTTGGCGTGGAAAATACACAAGGAATGACAGGACTGAGCGAGGTGTGCCTGCTCAAAGACAGATATCCCACAAATTGACTACTCGGGGAAGAAATTACATTGAGTGGTTGGAGTGGTGGGTCTGCCTTTGTTCCAGTGCGGAGCCGGGGTGCTTGCCTGTTCTTTCTGCGCCCCCACCTTCTTGGATCCTAGGAGATCATAGGCAGCGACAGACGGGGATTAAGGGACCGTCTGTTGTATTAGGAGATATGATGATGTTAAAGCTTGTCGGTGTGTGTCAAAAACCTTCTCTCCCTGCCGCCTGCTTAGCCGAGGCATTGATGCCCTTTGGATTTTGCTCTTGTGCTGTTTGCCAAAAACAAGTGAGAGCATCCACTGTGGCAATTAGGTCTGATTAGCACTGTATCCGTGTGGTAATTATTACAATCGGAGACACCCTTTCATGCACAAGGACTTAAGTCTCAAACAAGTTCTTGCCAGTGTTGTCAAAGTCAGGACAAGCTCCCCCCGGATGATTCCTAAAGCAGGCCTTTTGAGTGTGAATATCAGATCCTTCAAATCTCAAGCAGGAATCCCTGCAGGGCTGACTCTGCTTTTCATCCTTCAAGCGAGGCATACATTACACACAGCGCTAAGAAGCCATTCATTAGCTGGCGCGAGTTGCCTAACTGGTCTAATCAATGGTCAACAGGGGAGAGGCAGATACTGTACGTAAAGGAAGTGCTCACACAGTCTGTTTGCAGGGAAAGGAATCGAGGTCCTGCCGCGACATGACATGTTCGAAGTGGAAGTGTGCAGTTATGGTAATACTGAAGTCCACGTTTACTATGCTTCTAGGCATCATGCGTACTGTGAAATTATACCTATATATGTACATAGACAGCCGCCGTACTCTTTTGGGGAGAGATTAGAGAAGAATATTTTTTTAAAACGTTTTCCTATTTTCTCAGCAAATGGAGGGACACTTGAGATGTTGTTTACCTGGTACTGTTTGCACCTCTATTTATTTTTACTGCGGCGCAAGAATGGAGTGCGGAGTGTTAGGAACAAGGGTGCTTGCCAGGTGTGAGGTGGTGTTTTCATAGTGTCTGCCATGATGCGGGGATTCGGTTACTGTGCTAAGTGGCTCAAGGCAGAAATATGGCTTCATTAAGGCAGGGACGGCAGATCTATGTGAAGCGATGTGTGCGCTAATCAAAACGTGCAAACTCGGCGCTGCGGGGAGGCGCAACAAGCAATCTTCACCTCGCGTCGACGTGGGAATTCCGAGGCCTGGATACGATCCCTGCTCATTTCTTTAGTTTGGCAGCTGCTGGAAACTTATCTCTTCAAGGCATCCGCGGCTTCCCTGTAATGAGTTCCAGCTAGAGTGCGTCCTCGTGCAAGTATACGCTGAGGCTGTCTTTAGTGCAACTCTCAAAAACATAATATAGGCCCACCCTCCTGTGGCAAGCGATTTGTGGTGAAATCCTGCCCACTCCCATGATTCGGTGGTCACTCCGGCCGCAGAAGTGGGTGGAAGGAGGTGGGCTGGCTTTTAATGTAGTTGGGGGTTCTCCATCAGGCTGCCACCCCTCAAGGCTGGCAGGTCTGAGGAGGAGTCAGTTGTGTGCCAAGGTGTCTTCTGTCATGCGACTGACTCTATGCTAATCTTTCAGATGCACTGGCCTGGTGGAGCATCCCCCAGTATTGGAGTCCCTAACACGCGCATGACTGTGACCCAGCCCTGCTGGCCTTTCAGAGGAACGGGGTTGGCTTGGAGTGACCTTGAGTGTAGGTCCTGGTCTCCTCTCACCTGTAGACATATAGGGTTTTGAATTGTGCAGGGAAAGTCGCGAAGTGTTGAACCCATCACCAGATCAATTCGATGGCTTCTACTAAATCTACATGTTGGAGTCCATAATTATGTGTGCATATAAAAAAGCGATGTGTGCATGAAAAGCTCCCATTCCATGAAGGCACCCCAAAGGCGTGCCTGACCTATTTAAACTCACTGAAAGTTTTTTTGCAAGCCCTGGCTTCTCTGACAGGGGGCCCTCGACTGCTGCTGACCTCAGGCTGAAACCTGTCAATCCTCAGCAGCTTTTTCACAAGCTGCTTGTGCCTTGGAGACCACTGCAGAGGCTCTACATTGTTGACCATGTACATCTCGCTTTTCCTAAAATCTAAGAACTAGAGTACATAAATTGCACTGGTGGCACAACTGTTTAGTGGTAAATGGTGTACGGGTGGTGTTGTGTCCCCAATTTGCGCTACGTCACGCATGTCACAGAATTATCAATGACATTTTGCATATCAAGGCTTTTATAAAGTTGATGCTCTTGATAAAGTAGGACTCCGAAAAACATGGTACTTGGGTATACATTTTGTTACTTTTGTGCCAACCTCCAGCTCTTTTCACAAATTAAACACAGACATGCCTGTAGTGTTGGGTTTTGTTGCTGAGTCGATTTCCCAGAGATGTGACAAGTGGCATTCATGAAATATTCTGGTGAGCTGTGATTCTGAGCGGTGCTGTTGAGTCGGGTTGAAGAGTTGGGCTTCTAAGTTGAGTTGCTGAATTTTGCCCGAGTCGGGTTGCTGAGTTGTGTCAGGTTCATTAGAAGTTTCCCTGGGTTGTGTTGAAGAGCTGTGGCGCCAAGTAACTACTCTGAGGTGTGTTGCTGAAACGTTTTACCAAATGATGTTGCTAAGTTGTGTTGTTGAGTTATAATGCTGTGCCATTGTGATGATCCTTGTACCCTGAGCTATGTTACTTATTAGTTTGGCCGGGTTGGTTTCTGAGTAAAATTACTGGATTTCCTTCCTGAGTCGAGGCCCTGAGAAATGTTACTGGGTTATGCTATGGCGGGATGTGGGAAGAGGTGTGGTCTTCTAGCCAGACAAGCCACTGGGTGGATCATGGCTCTAAATCCTCACTGAAAAGCATATGATTTGGAGCAAACCACTTTATTTCTCTGTGATTAAAAATATAAACACGTCAAATGAAAGTGAAATAAGTGCCATACAATTGTTTAATCGAACATGTGAGTCCCCAGTAGTTATGCACAGCTGGGTTCGTGATGTATAAATACCAATGTATCGCACTGCAGAGTTGAGTCTGAACACCTTGGCAAGTGCTGTAGCAAAGAAGGGTTCTCTGAACTTTTTTTGGTCTAACATTCGCCAAGGCTTTTTGTTATATATACATCACTGAAAAAAACCTAGGTTTCAGGGACGTTATAGTTAGAAATTAGCATTTAAAAAACCTTTGAAATTCACTGAAAAAACCATTGGTTTCAGGGACATTATAGTTAGTAATTAGCATTTAAAAAACCTTTGAAATTCACTGAAAAAACCATTGGTTTCAGGGACATTATAGTTAGAAATTAGCATTTAAAAAACCTTTGAAATTCACTGAAAAAACCACAGGTTTCAGGGACGTTATAGTTAGTTGGACATTTCACTCGTACAAAACCAGAGAAATTCGGCCGTTATAGTTAGTTGAGGTAACTATAACTCGCGCCCCCGCAATGCACTGCTGATGACGTCACATATTACATCACTCATGACATGGTCAGTGACATCACTGATGACATCACTGATGACATCTCAAAAGACATCACTGCTGACATCCACGTGATAATCTGATGCACCTCCTCACACCCTAATATAACCTTTGATACACCCACTCTAAAATGCAGAGTACCAGTTACTACATACCCACTCACTGATTCCTAGGTCTACACACACATCTACTCATTCACCCATACAGTCACTCATACATGCAGTCACTCATCAATACAGCACTATCATATGCACCTATACAGACACTTACACACCGCCACTCACCCATAGAGTTACTCACACACATAGTTAGTCATGCAAAGAATCAATCACACTCCCATTTACTCACCTACACAATTATACACACACCACCTCACTTATTCATACAGATACTAACACATACTTACTCTGTTATACAATCATGACACAAGCACACACTCATCCATACAGCCAGTCTCACAATCACTCACTCTCACATATAGTCCAACACTCACATATTCTGCCTTTCACATATGTAGTTACTCACACATGTACCACTGAGACATCTAAACACTCACCAACACACCCATACACACACTCACCCACCCATACAGCCCTTCACATTCGCACTCTTGAACCCATACACCCAGTGAATCACCCACTCACACATCTATGTACAAAGTCACCCACCCCCCACCCACCCACACAGACACTCAGGCACCCATACAGATACTCAGACAACCAATCAAAAACCCATATAGACACTCATGTAGCTACTCACCAACCCATGCAGCCGCTTACACACCAACTGACAGACTGATACAGACATTCACAAAGTTTAGTCACTAACTCATGCATTCAGTAAGACACGTTTAATCACTCACTTATACAGTCAGTCAAGCACCTACTAAATCATCCATACAGACACTCATACACCCACTCATTCTTCAATACACCTTGGCATATATATATATATAAATCATATTTAAACTTTACAGAAACACACAGTCACTGGATGATGTCATCAGTGATGTCATTTAAGATGTCATCAGTAATGTCACTGACCAGGTCATGAGTGATGTAATATGTGACGTCATCAGCAGTGCATTGCGGGGGCGTGAGTTATAGTTACCTCAACTACCTAGAACGGCCGAATTTCTCTGGTTTTGTACGAGTGAAATGTCCAACTAACTATAACATCCCTGAAACAAGTGGTTTTTTCAGTGAATATATATATAGATTACCTACTGCTAGTCACCAGTAGGTAGTTATAGTTAGGACTAAAGTTTCCATAGGAAAAGCAGGTTTTTTTTGCCAATAACTTTGGCGTCGCTTGACGAATCTCCACAAAATTGTCACAAAACTTCCCCTTTTAGGTTCAGCTGCTGTGTTGAAAGTTGTAAGGTGATCCATCAAGCGGGGGGAGTGAGAAAAAGGGGGGGGCCCAAAATGCATTTTCCTCATGTGAAGTCTATAGGGATTTTTCATTTTTTTAACACGACTACAGCCCGAACTGCTGAACGGAATTACACCACATTTGGCAGAAAGGTAGATGCTGGTCCAGAAAGCTGCTTTTTGTGATTTGGTGTAAATCCTTTCAGTAGTTTTTGAGATATTTAACTTCAAAAAATATAATTATCTGGGGACGCGAGTCCTTGCAGTAGACTCACAGATCCTAATAAAATTTGATTGGCTGCCAACACTTCAAACAGGAAGTGTTTGAAGTGTTGGCAGCCGTCTTGGGGCTTGGTTTGAAGCCGAGTCCTAGGAAAAAAGTAAAAAAGAAAGAAAAGGGAGCAGGGTAGGAATACCCTGACCCCCCCCCCCCTATTATGGTGGGGGGATCCCTCAGGAACCCCACCGGGGGTAAAAAGCATTTTTCTTTAGTTTACGGTGGACTCGCGGGTGGATCCGCAAATCCGTGGATTATTTTTTTTAAAAAGCAAGCGTGGGCCCCTGCACTTGGTTTAGAATAGCCCCTGGGTGAGCCAGGTCCCAGGGACATGAATTTAATGAAGTAGGGGCTCAAAGGGCCTTCCTCCTAGGCTTTTGTTAAGCCCTGGGGACTGCCACCTCCCCAGGGCACATACATCAATGAATTGAAAAAACAATGCAGGGGAGACCCTAGTACTCCCCTGCAGCCACGGAGACTGCCACCACCCCGGGCCACTGTTGTATGCAAATGCGGGGAGTCCGCTATGCTCCCCCCGCTGGACCGGGGACTGCCACCTTCCCAGGGCACAAACATTAATTAATCCCCCAAAAAACAATGCGGGGGAGGTCCTACGGCCTCCCCCGCAGCCGGGGGACTGCCACCTCCCCGAAGCTTAAATACAATAATGAAGGGCCCTGGCCCCAGGGACTACCACCTCCCTGGGGCTTACTTAAACAAGCAGCTCGCGACATCTGGAGCTATCCGAGCACGGCTTCTTTCTGTTCATTCTGCTCCGGGCTAACGTAAACATCTGCGATTCCTTCCAGTGTGCACACACCAAATCAGATGATATATCAAAAAGAAAAAAATGAGTTCGGCGTTGGCAAATAAAATAAATAGGGCTCTTGTGAGCGGGTGCAGCCTTCAGGGAAATGGTCAACGTAAACTGATTCTGCAATCACTACAATGTTTACAATCCACTGAAGTGTAGTGCAGGGTTGGGAAAAAAAACACACTTCACTGGACTTTGAGCATTTTTGCAGCGCTTTCCGTACAGTAAGCATAAAGAAAGTTTTTTTTAACACTAGATCTGCCTGGGGCGGAACTACCAATATATACAAAATGTTTGTCCAGAGATGAAAGGGGGTACTGAATATACCAGAAATACTAACTGTAACACTGGCCATATTAAAACTGAACCAATTACTTCTTGTTTTTACTGGAACCGATATGCAGGAGGGGTTACTACTTTTGGACAGCTAGCGGCATCGCATTGATATGGTATTTGTATGGTGCTTTCCATACCGCACTTGAAGCCCCAAGCCTTGTATTTTCGAATAAATGCATAATTATCAGTCACTCTAACCATCTGGATTTCCCTCTGCTAGACATACTGCAGCTCACTTGGCCCAAAAAAATGTGCACGTCGCCGGTAGATCCAGAATAAAGTTAATTTCCGGCATGGCTCATAAAAGTTTGGCCCAAATTCCACAACCTATTTGGCTTCATAAAACAAACTTAAGTCGCAACTGTTTCAGCACCCCAGCCCCGGTCCCATAACGTTTAGCTGTGCGCTCTGCACAAAGTAATAACAAAACAAGCAACACGAAGGGCATAGGTTGGGGAGATGGGGGATAATGGCACCTCGGAGGAAGGGGCAGAGAAAATGCAGATTTCTTTTAACAACACGGTGCCTGCTACACGGAGCATGAAGCACGGCCGGCCGTGATGCAGGGAGGGGAAGGACTGTAAAATCATTAGTAACAGGATACTGGATGTATCCTGAGGGCACCACTCAAAGGAATTTCAGTGGAGCGCGGCAGTTAGTCCATGGACAGCCTTTACCTTGCGGGAGCGAGCAGCGCCAGGCGCGATAATTGCTAACAGATGGCGCCTGCTCACTCCCGCAAGGGAAACGCCAAACGTGCACGCGTTGCAATGAAAGCAATGCAAAACGTGCACGTTTTGGCCAAAAGCTGATCGATTCCAAAGGTCCCCTCCTAAGCAACGCATGCGCGCTGCATGGCGAGACCTAAAAAGGAGGGTGCCGAGCATCCCTGCTCATGGACCCTATGTGGCCCTGGGACCGTCACCCTCAGTGGCCCACCCCTGGGCCTTGCCTCCTGAGGGCATCAGGACTAAAGTGAACTTCATCCCCCAAGCAGCCGTGCACCAGGAGGCACGTTTGCAGAGTGGTGGAGAAAGGGGGCGTGGCCTCCGATGACCTCTCAGCAATCCAGCAGTGTGGTTCTTACTGGAGGTAACAGGAGGGCTAGTTGGCCCCCAAGGACCCTCAATAGCCAAGGGGACTTCAACCCCCAGCTACTAGTGCACCAGGACGCGCGTATGCAGAGTGGTGGAGAAAGGGGGTGTGGCCACCAAAAATCTCACAGCAAACCCACTGTGTAGGACTTGCTGGAGGTAACAGGAGGGGTAGTTGGCCCCCAAGGACCCTCAATATCCAAGAAGACTTCATCCCCCTACACCAGGCACCAGGAGGCACGTTTGCAATTGCTGGAAAAAGGGGTTGTGGCCTCCTACCATATCTCAGCAATCCTGCTGTGTGGGACTTACTAGAGGTAACAGGAGGGGAAGTTGGCCCCCAAGGATGTCCTTGGGGGCCAACTACCCCTCCTTTTATCTTCAATAAGTCCCACACAGCGGGATTGCTAAGAGGTCTTCTGAGGTCTTCTGAGGCCACGCCCCCTTTCTCCATGACACGGCTCAGCTCCTGGTGCACTACTGGTTGGAAGATGAAGTCCACTTCACTCCCGATGGACCTTGGGGGCCAGGAAGCCCTCCTGGGACCTCCTGTAAGTCCAACTGAGCTGGATTATTGAGAGCAAGTCGGAGGCCCAGCCCCCTTTCTCCACCACTCTGCAAACGCGACTACTAGTTAAAAAACAAAAATTCACAGAAAAAAACAAAGGTTACAGGGACGCTATTGTTAGGAATTAGCATTTAAAAAACCTTAGACAATCACTGAAAAAAAGAAAGGTTACAGGGTCGTTATAGTTAGGAAATGGAATTAAAAAAACCTTAGAAATTCACTGAAAAAACCAAAGGTTACAGAGACGTTATAGTTAGGCTCAGGTTTCACTCGTACAAACCAAGAAAAATTCAGCTGTTATTATTAGTGAGCTAACTATAACTCGTGCCCCCGCAATGCACTGCTTATGACCTCACATATTACATCACTCATAACATGGTCAGTAACATAACTGATGACATCACTGATTACATCTCAAATGACATTACTAATGACATCACTGATAACCTCATCCACAGAATCTCTGACACACCCATTCACACCCCATATAACCTTTCATACACCCACTCCAACTTCCACACTAACATTCTCAAACTCATTCACATGCCAATACCACTACTTACACAGCCACTCACTGATTCATAGATCAAACACACACAACCACTCACTCACCCATACAGCCACTCATACACCGACTCACTCACTAATACAGCAATTGACATATTCACTCATATACCTGCACAGCCACTCACACACTGAGCCAGTCATCCATAGAGCTACTCACTCACCCACACAATCACACAGCCACTTACCAATACAGTTACCACATAGCCCATCACTCACCTATACTGCCTTTCACACACCCAGTTACTCACCCATATACCACTGACACATGCACTCACTCACTGATACAGCCATACACACACTCATGCACCCATACAGCCCCTCACAAATGCACTCACTAACTTATACAGCCACTGACTCACCCACTAACTCATCACTCACCCACACAGACACTCATAGAGGATCTCTGACAACCACTCACCCATACAGAAACTAACATCCCCGCTTACACACCCATATAGCCACTTAGACAACTGACAGACAGGTATAGGCATTCACAAAACCAGTCACTCACTCATGCATTCACTAAGACACCTAATCACTCACTTATACGGTTAGTCACGCTTCCACTGAATCATCCAATCAGGCACTCACACACCCACTGATACACCAATACACCTTGGTATATAATTTAACCCTCAAACCTTTTCAAAACACTCACCGTCACTGGATGATGTCATCAGGGATGTCATTTGAGATGTCATGAGTGATGTCACTCACCATGTCATGAGTGACGTAATATGTGAGGTCATAAGCAGTGCATGGTGGGGGCATGAGTTATAGTTAGCTCACTTACTTTAACAACTGAATTTCTCTGGTTTTGAAACCTGAGCTTACTCTAACGTCTCTGTAACCTTTGATTTTTTCAGTGAATTTCTAAGTTTTTTTTATTCCATTATCTAACTATAAGGTCCCTGTAACTTTTGGGTTCTTCAGTGAATACATATCTGGGATCTTTATGCTGGGATCCGACACTAGTAAAGGTATTTAACCAGATGTCCCAGCAAAATATAGTTTACAACAAACCGTGTTCTAGACTTATTGCACTTGCATAATGTATTGCTGTTGTGAGGATAGTAGTGAGCCAACTCCACGCTGCGCACAACCTTCGCCATGGCAGTGGGTGGTGGACCACAAGACCTGGCCTGCGGCCAAAGACAGCCATCTCTATACTGCACAGGGCCTTCGGGTGCAGGTGTGCATGGCGGGGGTTCGGCCACAGGGCCTAGAAACCCTATCCCCCAGGGTCTTTTTTTTTTTAAAGGGGATGGGACAGTGTTACCCCCCTCCTGAGCCTTATTAGGTCCTGGGGGCCCTATCTACCAGCGCCGCCTTATTTATTTAAAAGGGGGGGGCATGTGGCCCCACTCCCCTTCCTGAGCCTCTTTAGGCCCTGGGGACCCCATTTAAAATAAAAAAATGGATCTTGCGAAAGTCTCCCGGGATCGCGGCATTGTTTGCTGTTTTGTTTACATTTTGGCCCCAGAGGCGTACCTCTGAGTCCCCCCAGGGGGCCTAGGGGTCAGGATATCCTGGTTTCACCTGCACAGCTCTTGCGAAATCTCTTGTAATTAAAAATAAAATCTTAAAAGGGGCTTACAGTCTGCCCATTACTTACCATTGGTTGGCTGCGCAGTCACTCCCATTTTGTTGCCTATCATTGTTCGGCAGCATCAGGGTAACATCATCAGGTTTCCCTTCCTCTTTCTTCTTCCTGACATTTTGCTGTTCCCAGGAGCTTAAACCAAGTGCAATTTCCAGGCAGCCGCCAGTGTCCTTCCACTGGTCGCATGCTTCTTGAGGTATTTTCTTTTCTATATGCTCTCTTCAGGAGTGCATGTCTGCCGTCCGTCAGACTCCCACCCCTCTCGCCATCCCTCCTTCCTTCCCCGCACTTCCCTTGTGTTGCCACCCCCATCTGTTATTGCTGCTCCCAACCTCCCTGGGCCTTCCATGTGTTTTTTTTTTTTTTGGAGGGGGGGTTTATTTGTATAGCAAAAATTCAACTGAGAGCTATTGGAGCGCTAAGAACCAGTTACAAACGAGGGTGAAATAGTCCCTGTTTCAGCCCCCCTCTCTCCTTCCCCGCACCTCCCTTGTGTTGCCCCAGTCTTTTGTCGTTGCTCCCAGCCTCCTCTCCCATTGAGGTGCTGCCATTCCACCGACCCAGGGCCAGTTTGAATCAGCCATGAGTGGTGAGGCAAGGTTGAACTCACGCCCGGATGGTGGTCCTAATCTCCACACCCCCTTTCTGGGCTGGGACATTGACTGATCGCCTCCATTCTTCGCTCCATCTGTCACTGCTCCCTGCGGCTCCTACACACTGGCATCTGGCAGACCTGTCCCCCAGAAACAGGGGGGCACAATCTTTTACCCATCAAGGTTGCTGCTGAATTTGTAGAATTTATTTTTTGGTTCGGGGGTGCCTCCCTCAAGTCTGTTTTTTCTCCATAAATTACTTAAGCTTAATTTTTTCATCCAATTCATAGCGCTTTTTATTTTTGGGCTAGCACTCCAAAAATGCATGCCCTCTCTACCCCTCCCCTTCATCTTGTTTGCCTTGCCCAGCTCCCACCCTCTCCTGTGTCCACTGCATTCTTCACAAGATACTGACCACTGCTCCCATGCTGGTGGAGCATGGCATCATTAGCAACCAGGGGCTCTCCAGGAGCAGTCATGGGCCGATCTGCCATATTTGCTGCCTGCCTGCATCTCATCAACATTTATGATCTGGGTCTGTTTCGGGAGCGCAGAGGCTCCTCATTTCACCATCACGCTCCCAACCCAATTTGCATAGGCGAAACCTATTGGCTTTGCCAATGTTTGTTTTTTGCAACTTCAGTACAGGAGACTAGGTTCTCAAGTTCTGTAATGGCTGCCAGCAAAATTTTCACATATTGCTGGCAGCCAATCAGAGGCTTGCGGGATTCTGACTCCCATGGGAGCAAGATGGCTCAAGGGAGATGAAGTTCCCTGGCCTAATCAGAATGCTCTATTTTTAAACTGGCGCTCCTGCAAGAGTCTCTCGAGACTCTCGCAGACCCACTGCCAAAACATACATTTACTTTTTACCCTAGAGTTCTCAAAAACCACTGAACTGATTTACATCAAATCACAAAAGCACAATCTGCGTACCAAGATCTAGCTTCCTGCCGAATTTGGTGTAATTCCTTTCAGCAGTTTTTGAGGTAGCCTATCTTAAAGAAGTCTATGGCGATGGGGATTTTGCATTTTGAGACCTGCCCTGTTTTCTTTGCCCCCGTTTGATGGATCACCCTGAAACATTCCAGGAAGGAGCTGAGGTGGATGAACATTTTTTTTTTTTTTTTAAAGTTTCGTGAAAATTCGGCAAATGGTAGACACACACACACCCATACAGCCACTTAGACACCAACTTACACACTGATACAGACATTCACACAACCAGTCACACACCCATACATTCACTGAGACACCTAATCACTCACTTATACAGTCAGTCACGCACCCACTGAATCATCCATACAGGCACTCATACATCCACTGATTCACCAATACACCTTGGTATATCTAGTTAACACAAATGTTTTAAAAACACTTACAGTCACTGGATGATGTCATCAGTGATGTCATTTGAGATGTCATCAATGATGTCATCAGTGATGTCACTGACCATGTCATGAGTAGGGCTTCCAGTTTTTTGGTATTTATTTTTTGAACATTTCGGTCTGTATTTATCCATATTTATTTTTTAGCCATCTTATTTGTATAATCCATATTTATTTTGTGGTTTGAGAACGGATGAGGTGATTACATGTATATTTCTGCATTTATTTAACAGATAAACCTGCACTCATACTTGGATGCCTGTTAGGTTTTAGCACATTACACAGCCCAAAATAATAAACCCACATTAAGATATTAGCATAATAGCACAAATACATATTGAGATATGCAGCAATTTAAGCAAATCTCATTGAGCTTTGTAACGCCCCATGCTGCCAATATGTACAGCTATTGGCCTGAAAGTCATTAATACCAGCATGTAGAGTCACTCAAAAGAAGCCAGATTATCTGTCTTTTTCCGTTTAAAAAAATAAATACAGACAGGAAACACAATGTTTTCTGTCTGTTTACCTGTAAAAATCTGTAAAAACGGAAAACAGGGAGCCCTAGTCATGAGTGATGTAATATGTGAGGTCCTAAGCGTTGCACTGCAGGGGGTGCGAGTTATAGTTAACTTTATAACTGCTGATCTTCACTGGTTTCGTACGAGTTCTGAGCTTAACAATAACGTCCCTGTAACCTTTGGGTTTTTTCAGTGAATTTCTAAGGTTTTTTAAATGCTAATTCCTAACTATAACGTCTCGGTTACATTTGTTTTTTTCAGTGAATATATATATACATTTCTTTTTACAGTTTCTTCTCACGAAGCCCTGAGAAAGAAAGCAGAGTGCACTCATGTACTGGATACAATCCTTTTAATGCAATCCAAAGCACAACAAGGTCAGCCTTCCCAACGCGTTTCGGTGCATTTTTATTTATTTTTTATTTAAGAGACTAGATTTGTAGAGTGCACAGCTACCCAGAAGGGTCTCCCGGCGCTAAAACAGACAGCGAACAGGGATGCAGAAGAAAGATGAGGATCACACAACAACTTGCCAGATAACATGAATTCAGTCAGGGCAATTGAAGAGCAAAGTCTTCAGGTTCTTACAGAAAGTAACGAGTGGCAGTTTCTAAGAGCTACAGGAAGGGAGCTCCAGAGTTTCAGGCCTAAATAGGAGAAAGAGCGACCCTTAATGCGGGCCCGACGAAACCTGGCCGTGGTAAATAGTAAGAGGTTGGCTGATCTCAGTGATCGGGTGGACACATAAGGTGACACCAGACCTTGGATGTATGAAGGGGCGAGTCCGTGTCTGGCTCGAAATATATAGCATAAGGCCTTGAATTTAATGCGCTTGTTGACCTTAAGCCAGTGTAGTTTGTGGAGCAGGGGAGGGACAGAAGCATATCTAGGCAGCCAAAAGAGAAGGCGGGCGGCCACGTTCTGAATGATCTGCAAGCGGTGGATCTTAACCTTATTAACCGGCGTGGGTAAGGGCCCCAGTGAGACAGGCCTGTGGTGAACTCCCCAGAGTTCGGGATTATTTCCCGGAATCAAGACTTCTGTTTTATTGCCATCAAGCTTTTGGGCATTTCTGTTCATCCAAAGGGCGACATTAGTCAAACCTTGCCTGAGTAGGGAAAGATGTTGGTTATGAGCCACAGACAGTGAGAATATAATCTGGGAATCAACAGCATAAGAGAATAAGGTGAGACCAGACTTCTCAATCACATCCATCAGAGGGCGAAGGTAAATGTTAAAAAGCAGGGGGCTCAAAATGGATCCCTGCAAAACCCCCGAGGTCAATGTTCGGGTCATGGATGTGTTGTTTGCTGATGAGACCTGAAACGTTCGATCTTTCAGAAAGGAAAACAACCACGTCAGGGCCAGGTCAACAATGCCTAGCACCTCCAATCTGTCCAGAAGGATGGAGTGTGAGACTGTGTCGAAAGCCGCACTTAAATCCAAAAGGATAAGGGCGGCAGTCCCACCAGAGTCAAGCTCTTGCCTAAGGAGTTCTGTAACTCCTAGTAGGGCGGATTCTGTACTATGACCTGTCCTAAACCCAGACTGAGCCGGGTGAAGCAGATTACAAGTAGTGGCGAAAGAAGAGAGTTGAGTGTTGACATGCTTTTCCAGAATTTTAGAAAAAACAGAGAGGTGAGAGATCGGCCTAAAGTATGACCAGCAGAGAGGGCCAAGGTCATCCTTTTTGAGCAGAGGGAGCACCAAGGCATGCTTCCAGTTCTGGGGCACATCACCCGTGCTCAAGGAAGAGTTGAGGAGATCTAGAATTACTGTGAGGGCGGCATCATCAATCAGTCTACATTTTGATGGTAGAAGGGGATCAAGCAGAGAGCCAGACTTGATGGTAACCAGTAAAGTTAACACAAGGAGATGATGGACGGAGCACTGAAACTTTTCAGACACTCACCCCCAGTCACAGATCTGGGTTGAATCCATCATCGTTCTTTAGCTCACTCCGCCACCCCACTTCAGACACAGCTATATGCAAATCAGTCCTGACCCAGTGCCTCATGGGAACAGTCCAGCCCGAACTGCCAAGCCATGTCTTTCCTGGACCGGAAACAAGCATCCTGGGACCGGTTTCGGGCTAACAGCCCTCATCAGCCAGGCTAGCTTGAATCCAGTGGCAAAGTGAGCAAGGGACCCACGTCTGAGCATACCCTGCCAACTTAGGGCGAACAAAGCAAACACAAGGAGACGATGGACGGAGCACAGGGTCAAGACTGATTTGCATATAGCTGTGTCTGAACTGGGGTGGCAAAGTGAGCTAAAGAATGATGATGGATTCAACCCAGATCTGTGACTGGGGGTGAGTGTTTGAAAAGTTTCAGCACTCCGTCCATCATCTCCTTGTGTTTGCTTTGTTCGCCCTAAGTTGGCAGGGTATGCCCAGACGGGGGTCCCTTGCTCACTTTGCCACTGGATTCAAGCTAGCCTGGCTGATGAGGGCTGTTAGGCCGAAACCGGTCCCAGGATACTTCATTCCGGTCCAGGGAAGACATGGCTTGGCAGTTCGGTTTGGACTGTTCCCATGAGGCACAGGGTCAAGACTGATTTGCATATAGCTGTGTCTGAACTGGGGTGGCAAAGTGAGCTAAAGAATGATGATGGATTCAACCCAAATCTGTGACTGGGGGTGAGTGTTTGAAAAGTTTCAGCACTCCGTCCATCATCTCCTTGTGTTAACCAGTAAAGTTTGCAATAATGCTAAGTCCAAGGGGGGCCAAATCCTGATTTCAAGAGGTTTTTCTGACTTAGCTTTGGACTTACAGTCAAAGGGATATAAGTCCAGTTGACCAAGCGTTTGGGTGGCAGCGATTGGCGGACTCAATCGAATGGGAGCATCTGCTTCTAACTGCCGATGAATTAGCTCTAATTTGTTTTTAAAAAACAGGCATTCACCTTGCTCACGGGTATAAGCGGCAGTTCATCATAATGACCTAAACCTTCACACCTGTTTTTATAACATTTCCATGCCCTTAATTGAGCTTCCACAATCAGATGATTTGCCAGTGCATTATGGTTCGGGTAGTTTAAAACAATCAAATCAAAAACTCCAATGGGTCATAAAACATTGTTCCTGTGCAAATAATGATAAGGTCCAAACATCCGATCACCAGCCCTACCACAGGCTGGGAAGACCCTCGAACACAGAAGTCTGTGATAGCACGTAATGCCATTCCACAATCATCACTTCCATAGTGCAGGTGATATATATATATATATATATATATTCAAATTAAGCTTTTCCTTAAAATACTAGAAATTTACTTTTAAGGGTATTCATTTTTTAAAATGCCCATCATCATAAAGTTGTAACATATCAAGTCTCTTTTAGAGACCTTTGGGAGTCAAATCAAATATCTCTAAGTTATCTGCATATATCAAAAACAATGAAAACTCTTGATTTCCTCCAGATTTAAGTAGTACCAAATCAAGGTACGAAAAGGATTTATTAAATGTAATAAATTTGGGGGGGGGGGGGGCAAGTTAGAAAGCTTCTTCAGTAATGTAGGTCTATCAACCCAATCAAAAGCATTGGCGAAATCAATAGATGCAGCGTAAAAAAAACTGCTCTAGTCACTACATATTTTTCAGTAATTGCTTGTATTATTGCTATGTTACCAAGGGTACAATAATTTATCCTAAATCTAGCTTGTTTAATTAGGAGCATGCCCTGTTTGGTCGCCAACCCTTGTAAATGATCTAGGAGATTTTTTGCAAAAATAATTCCAACAGCATCTAGAGCTGTCAATAGTTGTAGAGCTGGGACCTATCTCCCTTTATATATATGGGGATAACCATAACCCCACTCCAAGATGATGGAATTTCCCGATGATAACAATATTTAAAGATTGGACTTAAAAAGGTGGACCATTGCGTATTACTTCTTTTTTATGATCGAAATCAAAATCTCATCTGGACCATTGCCCAAGAAGCTTTTGCTTTCACAATTAAAGGCTCAATCAATGCTTTGGATAGAGGTCATACTTACACTCACCCGCTGTGTAGGCACAATCTAACACTGAAGTCAGTGCCCATGTGCATTCCCTACTAAGGAAGGAGTCACAGGTACCTTGTGACTCATCATCATAAAAACGTTTACCTCAGAAAACAAGTTCCATAAAACATGAGCCATAATAAAAACATGTACACAGTTAATACAAAATAGTAATTAAACCACAAACACATAGAGACACCAAGAACAAAGTAAAGAGGCCTGTCTAGCATATTATAAGAAGCCAATTCAAAAAGTGATTAATTGCCAATACTTAATCTGTCCCTTACATCTCCCTTTAAAAATGCCACTACTGTGTTCAGTAGTTCGCAAATAACTAAGAGCTGGCCTCACCTAGTTTAAAATTCATGTCTTTAAGAAGGGGCACAATAAATGTACGATGCAAGAACATGAAAAAATGGAGCGAGAGTATCTTGATAAGAGAACACATCACATCTGCAAGGTTCAAGGTATTTGACCACGGACCATCCTTGAGGATCCACCAAGTAGTGGTGTACCAGGCCTGGACCGAATCGAATTAGAAGATAACGATAATTGTTACTAACGAAAATTAAGTAGGGCTCAATACACAAGGTTGTTATAATTTTAGCGCAAACAGTGACTTTCTGAATTTCAATAGACTCCTTTATAGACTTTTATGGCATAGAGATTATTTTTTTTCCACACCAAGTCAGATTTTTTAATAGATTCAGCAGCCATAAACAGATCCGGGCGACTTAAAGCCAAAAAGCCAGCTCTCACATGATTTAACTAGGGGATCCTGTCAACAATGTAAATAGATAGTGTAAGAAAAGGGGACCCACTGTTATGTGTTGGAGTTTCTAGGGCAGGGAAAAGAACATAAATGTACAGAAACCCCCTAGCATCTCAGTACTTTAAAAGTATCCTATCTAAATAAGGGGCTCAAAACAGCATACATTTAGGGTGAATACAAAATAATATATATTAGTAATCAACATAAATAAGAAAAATTAAAACTAGGTAATTCCATCCAATATCATTGTTATACATGAACCGCTGATACAATGTATATTCATCCTACATTAATCTCAACATTTGTATCCTCATTCATTCATATCAACCAACACATTTGTACACAAAATCTATACAATGGTAATGCAAAACATCTAGCACAGCAATCCTCGATTTTGATTTGTTATCGTAAAAACATACATCTATAATGTGCTTTGTAAGTCAACTGGCACTCTTTATAGATGCCTTGTGTTCAGGTTTCTTGTGGCTTTTATCTACGCGTGTTTCAGCACAAAAACGCCTTCATCAGGAAAGTCACCTTCAATCAAGGATAATGGGTACCAGCAATTATATTACACATTGAATTGAGCCCTTAAGCGGACTTTTTATGCTTTAAAAGAACGGTTTGCAACCAGTGGCCAAACATCGTTACCATGGAAAAACCTTCACCCAGCGTGAATTCGACGCAGTTCAGTAAAAGGGTTAAAAAGTGTGCAGATGGTACCACATACAGGTCATGCCAAAAGTGATGCCCAAGATCTCAGAGGTAGTTACAAAGAATGGCGAGTATACAAATGGGACATGTGTCTCATGCAGCTCAATGGAAAAGCCACTAGACATAAAGATGGATCAATGAGGAGGGAAATCCTGACCTGCAAATGCAGAATGCATTAACCAGACACTGGACAGCTAAGTTGTATTGCTACAAAAGCCCTAAAGAGTACTGAAAGGAAATATATACGTGGATGTCATTGACAAGAGATAAACAGCCCTTTAGAAATGCCCTGTTAAGCTCCAATTCTGGTTAAATCTAGACTTAGAGCCATTTCAATAGTGAACGGAGAGCAATCATATCACTAATATATCTAAGGCCTAATTCTTCATGAGCAATAGATGATGAAGTACAATGGGGAAGGGCAAGTAGACGCCTTAAGAAATTATTCTCCATAGTTTGGAGACTTACAGTCTACATACCCCCACAACTCGCTACCATACTTAACACCATAACACATGTTGCAGCATAGATTGAAACTAGAGTTTGAATCAGTTTGCTGCCAAGCCTGCCAGCAAAATCAAAGACTACCCCCACTGACCATCTAAAGGTGTGCTTTTTTGATGACGACAAAGGAGGCCAAGAACTTTTGTGGTGAAACTTTTTTTTTTTAAACAAACTTTATTGCCTTTTACATACATCTCAGTCACTTCTCCATCGTCCTTACAGGTGGACATCTTACATTCTCAATCTCAATATATCTCGTATGTATCGCAAATACATAATCATTACAAATGTATTAGTATTGTTCCCAAATCTATCATGCCCATTCGATTTATAGTTATAGGCTCTTCTATTCAGTGCCTAGGTTCCCTAGTCCCCCCCAACAAGACAACCGGGACTCAACCATCCCCCCCGCCCCCCTGCTGTCTCCTATTGTCTTGTGGTGAAACTTAACCCCCAAATAGGAAAAGGATAATACCCTTGAGATTTCACACCCCGGAATAAGATATTTTGTGGTCTTAGTATTCCTGGCGTCAATAATCATAACATGGGATTTCCCCAAAATTAGTTGATAAATCAAGTGAGGCGTGGAGTAAGAGCGAGAGACCCATTGAAGTCCTTGCTAAAAGAACTGGGTTGTCCGCATATAGGAGGATTGGGATTAATCTCTTCCCATTCTTGACATATCAAAACCTGCATAAAGCAAGTTGTCCTGCAGATGGTTAATATCCAAGGCATATAAAAAGCGGGCCATGATGCACCATTTTCTTACTCTATGCTTAATACCAAACTCCTCTGTGCAATCCCCATTCTTACTACACCTTACAGAGGCTGTCCTGTTCAAATGTAGGTCAGTAGGAAATGTACTATATTAGAATCAATCTCCATTGCAATCATCAAGAGCCACAACTTATTCCTGTTCACACTATTAAAAGCAGATGAGAGGTCCACAAACGGCAGATAAATGCTACCATTGCTAGCAACTGTGAAATTATTCACAATATACATTTAAACATTGATCTGTTGTGCCTTTGCCCACCCTAAAACCATATTGAAAACCAGAAAGTGTTTGATTTTGATCCTCCCACACCGAGTCTTGATAAAATGACCATCTATGCCCTCTCTTCACTGTTGAGTAAAGTAAGGAGATTGGCCTGTAGCACTGTGGGTCTGTCTTGTAGGGATAACAACACAGTGAGACACACACAGGAAAATCCCTGAGCTAACTGCAGCATTTAAGGTCAGAGTGAGTAGGGGAGATCATAAGTTAATGTCAAGGCATGGATCTGTGCTCTTGCAATGCCAGATGAATGCTTCCCTAACTTCCTCTAAAAACTATATTTGAAGGACCTGACTCAATAGACTGATACCTGCGCACTGCAATCTGAAGAACCATAAATCCCTCTAAATTGGCCCACCCACTTACCAGGGGCAATATATGCACACATAGCTGAGGAAAAGAACAAGCATCTGCAAGTTCGGACCAAGGCTCTTGCCTTAAATATTCCTTTCTATTTTTAATAGTGGCTTTATAAAGCTGCTTGAATTCGGCTACTATATGTCGGGGTCTTCGTTTGATGTTGAAAGCCTTAACCAGGTCACAATGAACCCTTCAACAGGTGTGGTGAAACCAACTAGAGTGCCGCTCAGGGGCCTTAACATTCTGGCGGGTTAACCTTACAACTCAGAAAAACGTCTTCGAACAAAAACAACTTAAAACATCCAAGTCCAACACTAGATGGCAGGTGTATGCAGAGCATGTATATCTACAGGCACACATACTAAAATAAAAAAAAAGCTGTTATTTAGGTCTCTAAAGCCATAAAGTGCTGCACTCTCAAATGACCAGAAGAAAATTTAATTCAGTAATGCTCTTTTTGGTAGAGACTCGATCTAACCACAGATGACTCACCTTCTGAATACTTCCCCAGGTGTCAGACTGGATCCAGCAATTTTTAGCACTACACCATGGGCAGGCCTATTTAGAAACCACCCATGCATGCTGACATCAGTTGCTTTCTTGACACTTCAGCACTTGTAGACATGGAGCAAAACAGATTTGTGACAAGTGTGCAGATTCCTAGATTGGGATCTTTTTTGTGAAGAGACCAGTTCCCGGAATGCAGAGGTGGGCAGGTCGTGTGGAATCTGCGGTTAGATAGATTATCTACCAGAACGAAGGTAAGTAACTTATTCTTCTGATAGAGACTGCTAACTATAGATTTATCACCTTTTGAATAGATACCCAAGCAATTCCTCCTTGCTGGTTGGTCCATAAAGTGCTCAAACCAAAATGTTCTGAAGGACCGAGCAGGCAAAATGTTCTTCTCAGCAGACATGGCTGTCCAGACAATAGTGCCTCATGAACGTATGGAGTGATGCACATGTTGTGGCCTGATAGATGTCTACAACAGGCACCCTGAGGTCCAAAGCAGTGGTTGCAGTCTTGTTTCTGGGTGAATGAGCCCACAAGCATCCATGAGGCTGCTTTTTGGCCAGTGAGTAGCAGATCTTCATACAGAAAAACGAACCAGCACAAGATGGTCCATTTCTGCACAGCTTTTCCTTTTTTTGCTTGAAAGATGTTTGGCTGCCAAAATGAACTACTTCTGGAGGAAGGTCAAAAGCACTCAACTGCCATCGCTCAATCTCCAAACATAGAGGTGGATGTTGTGCAGGCCGGGTTGCAGGATCCTGCCCTCCTGCTGCGACAGGAGAGCTTTCTGAAGGGTCAACCTGTCTGGAGGACAGATGCTCATGCCCAGGGGTTCAGGACATGATACTCTCTGTACCCATTCCGGAGCAACTAGGATGATTTGGCCTGGTTGGTCCTGATCTTCTTCAGAACTCAAGGCAGGAGATGTACTGGCGAAAAGGCTTACAGATGGCTGCCTCAACCCAGAAACGATGCATCGGTGACCACTGTCAACTCCGGGTGGGATACAGAAAGGGCTCTGTTGCTAACCCAATCGCGGTCTAGTAAACACCACTGTAGGTCTTTCGCAGACTCCTTTGAGATCTAGGTGTGGTTGAAGAGGACTCCTAGAATGGCTAAAGGAGTAGTCTGTCCCAGGGTTGTCTGTCCTAGTTCAATGGGCGCTATCAGGTGAGACCCAGATGTCCAAATGGAAAATTGGTGAAAGACAGTGCTGGGTAATTTTTCATATTATGAAATCCAAATGGAAGATTAGATCCAGAGTAACGAAGAAATAGTTCTTTATTCTTCTGATAATCCCATCAAACCAATACAAATTAAGAATGTAATTATCAGCAGAAGATCAGTGTGGTAAGGTAGAGAATATCCATAAAGTGCAAAGTAATTAAAATTATGTACATACACGTACTGAGTTGCATTAGAGTCCAAGGAAGTTCATAAAGAGAATCGCACCATCAAGGCAGGGAATAATTAGACAATGTAGAAGAAATGCACAATCAATTGCCAATATTTAAATCTTAGAGCATGATCTTATAAGTTATACTATCCTCCGTATGCAAATAGATGTGACAGTTTTCATAAATGTGCAATAGTGAGCATGTCTGCTCCAAGGCATCAGTTAAGATATGTTACAACTATAAATATACCATGTGTCATTTCTGGTCATCCCCTTAGCGTCAACATTCTAAAATCATAACAAGGAAGAGGAAAGCAAATAGCCATGGTCCCCAAACCTAAATCGGTGAGCTATAAAATAGTAGGGCCCAAAGTTTTCAGTAACAGGTCATTCCATCATGAGCCTGTACCCGTGAGCATGCACCAATTCCGAAGAGGTTATGTAAGTCTCAGGAAACATCATTTCCTACCGTAAATCAAAGGATTGATGGTTATACTGCCATAGAAGCTCAGTACGTGCCAAGAACAACTGAAACAAAAAGGCCAGAACTATTTATCTTTATCAAGGGTAAGATGGGTAAAAAAGTGAGTTCTCTCCGTAATTAACAAAACCACTTACTCAAGGCGGGACAGCGTGGTTACTCTACCATCTGGCCAAAGGAACCTTCAACGGTCTGTGAAAATTTGCAACTCTGGGACAAAAGAAAATACGCTCATAAGGGGACATGTCAGTCACATTATTGGAGGTTCGGTGTGTTTCGGTTGTGTCTATTACTACTTCCCTAGTTACTTGCATTCTACCTAATTTGAGGACTGCGTTTTTTCAGCAGAAAATCTCCACTTGTAGGAAACCACACAAAAATAGCTGAAAAATAATAATCGGAAGCAATGACGTGCACAGTCCTATCACCCACCGGGGTAGCCAGAAAAGCCAATATATTGACCAGTCCTGCTCAGGGGCACCTCCCTCATTCACGTCAGCTTGTAGACGATGCAGTGCTTGGATGGCAAGAGCTAGCATCCCACTGTGTAGGTTGTTACCGGGGATAAAACTTCAGCAGGAGGCACCGATTTTGGCATACACCCCACCCTCCATTGCGGTCATCCAGTCCAACACTCACTGATATTGCATCACCATGAGGCGGATGGCTCTTAGTTCTTCCTTGATTGCATTTAGGCCAAGCTCAGTATCGTTGATCATCTTCAGCATTTCCCATCTGGTTACCTACAACCAGCGGGCGTTCGCCTTTGTTTGAAGGGTGAAGAAGGGTATGGACCCTTCCCCATTTACTTGAGTGACAGAAAACAGTCAGAATTCATCCGGAATGTCCTTGTACTGAGCCCAGCCAAAATAATCAGCAGTTCTTTTCTCTCGAGCCTGATGCAATAGAGGTGTTTTCTTCTGTAGCGGATGTTGGAACAACTCGGACAGGTCTTCTCCAGGGATGACCTTTGTCAGGGTGTGTATGGTTAAAAGGACGCAGAGGCCCCGCCATCCGGAGACGAACTGAGCGTAGGCAAATTCCATACACTGGCAGTATATATACATCAGGGTGGAGGTGCCCTATTGCATGTCTAGTACATGCAGTATTGCTCCACAATTCTCATTTGTGCCAAGCTGACCATTCCTTTGCTTCTGAAACACAAGGAATACATTGTAAGTTTCCGTACAATTAGGGGTTGCCCCATTCCCCTCTAGCCATGTATACCTATCTATTTCAGCATCCCAGATTTCCTGACATGGGGTATCTATGCTGGTATTTAACCCTTCCCTACGAGACTCATTTCCCCTTGTATTATCAAGGTGAATGGCCCTGCACTGGAACTCCATATCAGGGGTCCATGTATTATTAAAGAAGACTGTCCCAGATTCGCTGATGACCACCCTGGGACTACATACTGAGGCAGAAGCGAACGTGCTTGTGCACTGGTGCAGGTTTGGCTACCTCCCAGAACTTTTTCTCTGGATAATCTCAGGGCCAAAAAGTGTCTTCCCCTTTAGTGCCCCACCTGCACATCCTGTCTAGCTCGGTTTGAATATCGCTAGGTTTAGTGAAAAGGTACAGTGCTGTGGGGTTGGTCTCAGACCGGGTGACGTTTACTACTACTCTTTAGGGTTCTACATTCGGTTGTATCTTGGCCCTAATCCTACACAGATACAGGTGGATGAGACAATTAGCTTTTTCAGGGACTATCTCTTGGGATAAATAAAGCCTGTCTGCGCCTATGGCGTGCGTGTGGTATCAGCGAGTAGACAGAGCACAACCTGGCTGATGTTTGAGCGCCCGCAGCGGTCATGTGCTGATACCATGTGTTGTGTAAGAGTGCGCTGTGTAGTGAGTGTAGGATACTAGCATTCGGTTCAGAGTAATTATAAGTGAGGTGGGAAAGGTCCCTGTGCAAGCACTGTGGAAATGTCGAGGTAGGCTCCATATGACTAGATAGGTTTCTGGCTATGGATGGATGCGGCCACACTCATACAAAAACACATGGTATACAATGATACAAATATGCATAACTTTTGGAACATTGCAGGTCTTGGGATAGGATCCAGAGAAGACATTTGCAGTCTATTGGTGTCTGGGGTGTCTTTGCTTTAGCACAGCGTGAAAAGAGTTTGTTAAAAAAATATCCGTAAAAACAGACAGCGGTCTTTGGTTTGAACACTTGGGCCTTGGGAAGTTGTGGCTAAAGACGCGTCGGGCCGCTGTAAAGGTGGTGCACTCGTGGCTCGATTGCAGACCTGTTGGATAAGAGCTGTGGGTTTTAGGTTAGCTTAGAACAACATATATCAGTATTCAGCCTCAGGAAATTTCTGTGCCTTTTTTTTTAGGGACCTTCTGTACACTCTGTGAGAAGTTGGCCTGGTATATGCTGTCCACTAATTAAAATGGGCGCCTTGCACTAGTCCAAACGACCCTTATGATGTATGAGGTCAAAGATAACCTTTAGAAAGCTATCCTAGTGGTAGTTGTGGAGAGCAGTCTTCAGGCTTAGTCTTGAAGGAATGTATAGCAGCTTGTATTACCAGAATATCACCTTTAGTATTAATCAAATGAAAGGAGAACCACACAGTAGTTATAAAAATATGTATTTATTTATAGAACACTCTCTAGTATCCTCTACACGAGGATACAACACAAAGCACACAATACTTTAGCAAAGAAACAGTTGTAAGTAGCACAATACACAGTGGGCTCGAGGGTGAGACCAAACCATATACTAAAATAGTGGATTAAGAACCACGACTGGAGTCGAGACAGTGTCTAGAACACGTAGAATCGCTGGGACCCCAAGGAACCACCCAAGGTGAGTAAACAGGGACCCCACGGAGGACGGGTGCAGTGTGCTAACACGACCGCGGGCTCCGTACAATTCTATGGGGAAGTCGCGGTTACAATTTTAAAGTTTAAGGACCCTTCTCGGTGGACTTCGAGGAAACCCTTTGGAACTTAGGAGGTTGGAGAGCCACCCCACCCCTGGATACCTGAGTACCCGAGTTACCTATCCCAGAGGAGCCGGGTGCATAGGTCTGGAGCGGTGTCGGAAACCGCCGTCGTTTTCAATGGAGGGCTTCAAAGAAGAGCTGCTGCCGGGAAGGAAGAAAGTGTCAGTTGGAATCCAAGGGTGGATTTGTGATGGAAGGAACCTGAAAGCAGAGGGGATAGAGTCTGGGTCACTTCAGGGTGACCAGGGGCTCGGTAGACGAATGCCCACCGATGTCGGGTGCTTCAGGTGCGAAGAAGGGATGCTTGACTCTGCAGCCACGAGGTCCAGGAAATGTCGAGGACGACCAGGAGCCAGATGCGAGCAGTCCCACGAAGGATGTCGAGTGCTGAGGGGTCAGTGTCCGGCTGGAGCACCAACAAGCCTTGGCAACAGCAACCCCCGCAGGAAGGTCAAGCAGGTTACGGTGTGGGCTAGCAAGGTCCAGGGAACTCACCAAGCAATGGAGAGTCAGGGCACGTCTGGAGCAACCAAGGAAGCCCAACAGAAATCAAGATGACCTTCAAGAGGACCCACAGGTCGAATGACCAGGAGTCGCAAGGGGACCTCGAGCAAGATCACAAAGTAACAGCCCACGGAGCACTCGGTGTGAGGAGGCCGGAGTTCTTTGGTGGGAATACTGCTTGGGGTCAGGACTACACGGAGTCCAATGCACAAGCTCAGGAATCGTCAACAACCATATGCACTTGTAACAGTACGCGGTGGACAGGGGTTCGGATTATGCGGTTACCACGAGGGATACTGGCCTCAAACTCAGTGAGAGGGCAGCTTGACCTCAAGGAACTTCGGAACCCACCTCCTGTGTTGCTGGAGCCTTCGGAGTCCGCAGGAGCTCAGGATCAGCAGACTGGTCAGTTGCGTTACGGTGCCTGCGAATGTAGGGGAGTGACTCCTTCACCCCAAAGGAGATTCTTCAGATGTCCTTAATGCTCCACAGGTTCTGCACAGAGCCTGTATGGTGCAAGGGCACAGACGATGCTTTGGACGAAGAGGGAGACGTAGTCGGGCCCAGTCGAAGTCCAGAGTGTCCAGACGGTCGAAGGTCAGTGGTTTCTTGTTTCAGAATCTTGTCCACGTCAAATCTGAAAGTCTTACAGCCAGGTAAGCCCTTATGTACCCACAGGAGAGTGTTGGACAGATTCAGGGGACCCTCCTAGGGGAGGGTCAGGACAGAGGGGTGGTTACACCCATGTCCTTTGTCCAGTTTTGCGCCAGAGCAGGAGTCAATGGCTCCCAGAACTGGTTTGAGCTGGACTATGCACAGGGACACCAAATGTGCCCCAGATGCAGACTTTCAGGCACTTTGGAAGTGCACCCACCCAGCCCCAATACACTAAATCCTGTCTGGGAGGTGGTCACACCTCCCGTGACAGGATGCCTATTGAGCTGCCTTCCTCTGCTCGAGCTTGGCTCAGCAGCAGGAGGGCAGAAATGTGTCTCTGGTCGGCAGCATCCATTTTGTGCTGTCCGGGTCGAGAAAGATGGCACCGGAAAGACCAGTGACACCACGAAGCTCGCTTCATAAGGGTGGAATCATACCTCCCACACCAGTTATCGGTGTGGAGGTATGATTCCAAGGTGTTTGATACCAAACACAACATGTTGTGTTTCAGCAGTTTGAGATAGCATTTACCACGAGGTTATAATGCACCTCTACCTGTATGTCTGGCTGAGTCACAGACAACCTGGGAGAATGGTCTCCGAAGGCTGCAGAGGGGCTCTGCTCATGCAGGGGCACCCTCTCACGTAAAACCCAGCACCCTGCCTTCAGGATTGTTAAGGCCGGTTATAGGGGTGACTTATAAGTTTTAAATGTAGTGACCTATAGATATAGTGAACCTATATCTAACGTAAGTGGTGCAAGCACCAGCTTACACAGGCTGCAATGGCAGACCTGTAGTTCCCTTTTGCATGGCCTCTCATGGGTGGCATAATACATGCTTCAGCCCAGGGGAGGCCTCTGGGGTACCTATGCCCTGGGTACATGTGTACCATATACTAGGGACTTATAAGGGTACCCCAGTATCCAATCTGGAGTATACCAAAGTACATGGCATAACATTTTAAGGAGAAAGCAGATAGACTGGGGTCCTGATTAGCAGGATCCCAGTCAGACTAGTCAAAACAGTGTAACATCAAGCAAAAAGTGGGGGTAACCATAAGAAGCAGATCCTACTTTCCTACACACTCATTTTGTGCAACTTTTTTGGGGGGTACCAGAAGGTGGCCCCAGTTGGGACAGCTATTTAGGGAACGTGAATGTTTAGTCATGGATCATCTGTGCTTTATTTTGTAGATCATTTGGTCCCCCCCCCCCCTTGCCATGACGAGGGAAGTTTATGGGGTGATCTTCTTAGGCATATGGATGATTCCTTTTATCTATCGTTTTCATGGGCATTGCCGGCCCCCTAACACCATAGTTTCCTAACGTGTGTATGAGCTTTATTGATGTGGATGGTACCTTTTGTCCTACACGAGGGCAGAGCGACGTGAAAGGATGGGGGCGTGCCGCAGTTTGGTGGTTGTGAGCAATTGTTTTGGGCTTTTGTCGTAATGTGGTCTCTATTGTGGCATACCGGAGGGGGTCGGAGAGCTGCTCTGATTCTGATGCAGTAATGACTTGGATATGGCGTTTTGCTTCCTTGGACGATGCTTGTGAGGCTCTGTGTGATCTATTTCGACGGGCTGGGCGCGGTGGTAAGCTTATCCGTGTACATTGCATGGGGGCTGCAGTGGTCATCTACAGAAACCCCTTTTCCTCCCAGCGCCCCTCTACCTCGGATTGGCATCAATTTAGAAACCACAATGGGAATACCAGAAAAAAGTGCAGGAAAGAAAAAATTATGACTTTGTCAAAAAACCCTTAGCCTGCTCCCAGCGCATGCTGATCGATGACGAGGGGAGACTGCGTGGTACACTGGACTAAGTGAGCCTGATAATCTGTAAATATCAACTCTGCGACAAAGACAGAAACAATTTATGCAGATAAGATTAACTCGACAACTACAGGCCCTCCTTGGCCAAGCACAAGCTACACCTTAATCTCCAAGGCCCAAATGTTTCCCTAACATCCGAATTGCATCCTGTTTCACACCCAGGGGCTTAGCGTACCATCTGTGTCACACCCAGCGGTTAATGCGAATAACACCTCTCACTTCTTTCAGACACCACCAGTGGTTAAGAGACTGGTAATACTGAGAAAACCCCTTTAGACTAAAAAATGAGATTGAGGTGTTGGCCCTATATCACACCCAGAGCCTATGCGTACCATCTGTGTCACGCCCAGCGGTCCAAGTGACAAACAACCTTCACCTTTCCTAGAGTGCCGACTTTCAAAAAAAGGTGATCTTTGATGGATTGCGTCCGAGGCCACCTTGCGACTGCTCAACTCGGACACATAAAATAGGCAATATGTCAGATTTCTGTTAGTGGCAGGGCGCTCAGGTTAAATTTTTGCCCTTCTTCCTAGTTTGCCATACGCCAAATGCTGGGAATAAGGATCAGATGTAATCTCTTACCCACTGACGGTGGCTTCAGAATGGACATCCGGCCTGCGGATTCAGCAGAACTCTCAAATAATTGCGGCTTCTGCTCACCGACCTTGCTGCGCAGATGTAAATCCGTACGGGCGGGGTCCCTTTCCTTCGGCTGCAGCTGGGCTCGAAGGACCAATCTCTCCTGGCTGGCTTGCCAAAATGTTGCTCGAATGAGAATTTACCTTGAAAAAATAAAAGACAAGAGGCATTTGGCAAAGCAGGAACAGTTTGTTTAATTAAACGATGCGGCCGGGAGAACAGCGAAAGAGTATGGGGTCTGAAGACTGTCAAAGTCATAAAGCAATTTGTACATTCCTTTAGAGAAAGAAATACGGGCCTACTCACGGAGTAATAAATCTGACCACCTGGTATAGAGCGCAGGCGGGTCTCAACCTTGCGTGTGCACAGTGTGGGCCAGTGGGTACATTTCCAGATGTCCAGGATGGAGAGCGCGTGATCACTGCGTGTAGTGTGAATGCTGTGTTCTGATTGGCTGAGTGTTCCTAACTTCATATGGCATTGAACTTTATGCTGTTAGGGAATGCGCACCCCTCCAGCTAAATGTGTTTTTATTGGGGCCAATCTCCTTGGACCACTGTGGTGTCGCTGCCTATCTGTGGGATCAATATGGGTTTTTCCTGTGCGCACATTTGTCTATGGGCTATGTGTCACCCCACCTGTGGTCTGTCAATCAGTCGCTGCAGGCCTAGGTTGAAGCCTGCCTTAACACATATTTCTGACTCAGGTTTGATGGGGAGGTCATATTGGGTGGATTTGAAAACAGTGATGTGAGTTTGTTGTTATGTGTACATATATCATGGCGTACATTGACATTGTGTTTTCCAATATTAACACTGCGCAAAAATGCAGGATTGCCTGGGGCAGGGAAGTGGTGTCTCACAATCTGGCGATTAACCAGGGGACCAGAGCAGGCAGACCCAAGCCCCCATTCCTTGTAGTGTGTTTGCATTATTTCATCACCTGCATCATTAGCACTCGCCGAATCCATGCCAAATAATGAATACAACCTCCAATAGAATTCCGTGTAGATGGGATACCGGAACCAGATACGGGTTTGGTCCTAGATGTGGCTGATGGTGCTACATCTCTAGCTTGTTGGTGAATTACTTTCACAAAGCTACAGCTCCTCATTTTGAAATATTCGGATCTCTTATACATAGTGGGATGCAAATTTTAACTTTCTAACACAGCCTTTGGGTCTTTAACAGTAATAAAGTTTTTGAAATTGAATCTTCTTATCGAGGAGTTTTTACTCTTTGGATGCCCTGAAGAAGCCCAGATACAGGCGAAACGCATTGGCTGTATTGGCTGTATTGCAAAATCCAACAAATCATATGAAATAAAAGAAACAATCTCCAAAGACAACCTCTCGGCTTATTTGTGCTTGCTTGGCAACAGTGCCTCCACTACTTGTTCTTCTGTTCTCTTTGCCTCTCAAATTATTTGTGTCCAATGAATACAACCTATGTATCCTTCCTTGTGGGGGTGGCAAGTCCAGTGGGGGAGGTGGCTGTTCGCAGGAAGTCAAGGGTGCCCTAGGTTGAGGTGTTATAGCAAACAAATGATGGACGGAATGCTGACAACGCAAACATTCTCCCCCAGTCAAAAGATCTGGGTTAAATCCATCGTTCTTTTGCCCACTACGCCACCCCAGTTTGGACCCAGCCATATGCAAATCAGTCCTGACCCTGTGCCCCATGGGAACAGTCCAGACCGAACTGCCAGGCCAGGTCCTCCCTGGACCGGAAACAAGCATCCTGGGACCGGTTTCAGGGTATGTCGCCCTTCTTCAGCCAGGCTAGCTTGAATCCAGTGGCGCAGTGAGCAAGGGACCCACGTCTGGGCATACCCATCCCACTTAGGGTGAAAAGTGTTATAGCAAACAAATGATGGACGGAATGCTGACAATGCAAACATTCTCCCCCAGTCAAAAGATCTGGGTTAAATCCATCGTTCTTTTGCCCACTACGCCACCCCAGTTTGGACCCAGCCATATGCAAATCAGTCCTGACCCTGTGCCCCATGGGAACAGTCCAGACCGAACTGCCAGGCCAGGTCCTCCCTGGACCGGAAACAAGCATCCTGGGACCGGTTTCAGGGTATGTCACCCTTCTTCAGCCAGGCTAGCTTGAATCCAGTGGCGCAGTGAGCAAGGGACCCACGTCTGGGCATACCCATCCCACTTAGGGCGAAAAGTGTTATAGCAAACAAATGATGGACGGAATGCTGACAATGCAAACATTCTCCCCCAGTCAAAAGATCTGGGTTAAATCCATCGTTCTTTTGCCCACTACGCCACCCCAGTTTGGACCCAGCCATATGCAAATCAGTCCTGACCCTGTGCCCCATGGGAACAGTCCAGACCGAACTGCCAGGCCAGGTCCTCCCTGGACCGGAAACAAGCATCCTGGGACCGGTTTCAGGGTATGTCACCCTTCTTCAGCCAGGCTAGCTTGAATCCAGTGGCGCAGTGAGCAAGGGACCCACGTCTGGGCATACCCATCCCACTTAGGGCGAAAAGTGTGAGGTGTGAGGGCGAAGGTTGAGGTGGCATCAATTCGGAGTCTAACACCACAATGGTCATCTCGTCCTCCAGCGTCCATTGATTTGTCATCGAGGCTTGGAGCATGTGGCAGGAGGCGGAACGGGAGATGGAGGAGGACCAGAGGAGGGTTCAACTGGTGCGGAATCGGTAAGGATAGGAAGAGATCTCCATTGGTGTCACAGATAGCTCAAGAAACTCGTGCTGTGCTGGGACAAGTTGGGGGATAGTCTTCGATGGCGATTGACTTCGGGAGTGAGATCGAAGGCATGGTGACACCCTTGCACCTTCTCAGGAGTATGTGAGTGGCAGGAAGGGGCTCAGTCCCATTTGGATTTTTTGTTTTTTCTTCGACTTAACGGAAGATTTTGATAGCGACAACTGGTTTCGGGAAGGACTCCTGCAGCATCTGGACCAGGAACGAGCCCGACCCTTTTGACTCTTGGTCTGGTCTCGTAGTGAAGTCCTCCTGGTGGGAAATGGCCTTAACAACATAGGCTGAGCCACGAGTGTCGTTTCCCCACAAGCTGAACCATGCTTGCCTTAACCACGCATATGCCTTAACCACACATATAAGTAGTTAAGGCAGTGTGCGGTCTAGATGCTGGAATGGGCGGGCACAAGAGGAGGAAGGATCGGGAGAGGAAACGGTTAGGTGAGTATGGGTCCAGGTTTTGGGGCGGTGGGGGTAGTTTTCAGGGCACGGGTTGTTTACAGGGCAGAGGGCTGGGTTTTAGGGCTCAGGGCAGGTGGGTCAGGGTAGTTTTTAGGGGTAGGGGTCAGTTTGTAGGGCTCAGGGCGGGGGGGCTGGGGTAGAGGTCATTTTTAGGATGCAGGGTCAGTTTTTTGGGCTCGGGCAGGGGAAAAGGGACAGTTTTCAGGGCTGGGGGCAGTTTCAGGCCCCAGGGCAGGGGGAAGCTGGGTAGTTTACAGGTGCAGGGGACAGTTTTTAGGGCTCAGTGCGGGGGGGGCTGGGGTCGTTTTTAGGGCATGGGGACAGTTTTTAAGGTTCAGGGCGGGAGAAAAGGGACAGTTTTTAGGGCTGGGGCAGTTTAAGGCCTCAGGGCGGCGGGCTTGGGTAGTTCACAGATGTCGGGGACAGTTTATAGGGCTCAGGGCGGGGGTAATTTTTAAGGTGTGGGGTAAATTCTTAGGGCGGGGGAATAGGGACAGTTTTCAGGGCTGGGGGCAGGGGTGGGATCTTTACCACACATGTCCCTTTACCAATCATGTCTTTACCACAAAATTGCATGGTAAAGGCATGCGTGGTAAAGAAGCAGTCATGGTTGAGACCGCGTCGTTCAGGCATGCGTTGTACTATCATACAACTCCTTCCGGTGCTTGGCAACATAAAGATTCGCCTTGCGGTTCTATATGGCAGTTGGGTTCATCAACGTGGAGTAACTGCAGGCCTTAGAGTTGCAGCTCGACCCCAGACAATCCTGATGAGGATCTGTCACAGACATTTATTTGTGACAGTCCTTACACGGTTTGAATCTTGTCATCTTGGGACGTGACATTTCCTTTGCACACTGAAAATGTTTTTGTTGAAAAGCAGTCTCAAAGAGACAAGTTAGCTCCGGATCCGCATCTGGTGGCGCAGAAAGGAATTCAAACGTGGGATCTGCGCCTATTTAGGCCCCACATGTCATATCCTGAGCGTAACAGCATCAGTGTGGAGCAGCACAGTGCCATCCACAGGTGCAAAGAGGTACTGCTGAAATGTTTCCGGATATATAGCCTGATGCCTTGGGAATATTCAAAAGGTGAGGAATAAGTGGTTAAATGTCTCTTTTAGAAATTCAAATATACAATTGATTGCTTCCAAATATTTATATTTACCCAAAGACATCCTAAGTGGTTGACTTTCTACAAATATGTGTAAGGTGGGCAGAGGATGTATACATCAAAAGAATCCGTAGGTGACGGATCAAAAGAACCTAGCCAAGAAACAAGGGCGGGTTCACCAATTGGGGTGAAGGCCACCTCTACTGGTTGAAAAGAAAAATTTCTTTTCTTGTGTCCCCTCACTCACCCAGGGTTGCCCCTAGGTGACATGCTTCATCATTGGGGCCATCCCAAACATCTACTGATTGGGGCGTGATGCGACTTGCGGATTTACGTAGGAGCACTTACCTTGTGAGGCTATGTATTGTGCAGTGTAGGGGGGAGTGGTGTAAGTGATGTTTTAAAAATTTACCTAACTAGTGAGCTATTGTTTTATTCCTGCTCCTAGTTGGTAGGGATAAAAAGGGGTTAATAAAAGGGAAATGTAACTTATGTAATTATAGTCCCTTGTATTATGTCAACATGTTTCAAGGTATCCCCTAAACCTTTTCTTCAGGACAACAAAGGGACCAGCCCTTTGTGTACCACTCCGTGCCGGACCTATAATAAATTGAAGTGAAAAATTATTAATGCACACCTATTGTGTGAGCATTGGGAAAAATATATACATACGGTTGCTTCTGAACACGTAGTAATAATTTTTTGGCAAAAGTGTGCCTCATGGTCTGTCTGGGTGGAGGGGCCTGTAGAAACCTGTGCTCAGCAACCCTCCGTCAATACGACCTATTCAGTCCCAAGGCAGAGGATGTAGCCTTACTGCTAGAGCAGTCGACTTCGAAGCTGGGGAATCGGGTTCGAGACTCAGCAATGACGCTCAACATCCTGTGATTCTGGGCAAATCACTTAATCTCCCCGTGCCTAACAAAAATGAATGTGTCCATCCTTAAGGAAACTGGTGCTCATTTAAGGCGCTCTGCTACCAGATATCTTCAGGTCTAGTTCGCGCTATATAAAACTCTATTTAAAAAAAAAAAAAGTGTTCACGTTGCGCACTGGAAATACAATGTAATTACCTTTTGAAAACAGACTATTTTTAACTTGTATAGTCAGAGTTAATTTAGACCTCGTCCAGTCACAGACTCTTCAATCCCTTATTTGCCTTTAAATCATTCAACAAATTGATTTTATAGTGAAATATTTTTTGTACATAATTACACACTGCCATGGTTTCCGGTTATCTACAGAACGAGTAGTCAAATAGTCATCAGGTTCAAAGAAGTTGTTTTTCATATCTATCTCTTACCTTCTGTGCTTAGAATCGATATGTTCACTGGAATGAACTGTAATTTTACAGTTGCAACAAAAATAAAACTTTATTATTTAGATATATGTTCTGTAGGCACGCTATAGAATCAGATTTTGTTTTACATTTCTCTACACTGTGGTTAAACTTTACAAATGCCTTGGCCTATGTGTTTGTCTGACTTGAGGATTAGGAAAAGTTGATTCGGCCTAAAGGCTGCAGGGATCTCAGTTCATCATTTTGGTTCTATCTTTTCATCTCAGGTAGATGATCTGGAGTCTCTCTTGAAATCTCTAGAAGAGAAACTCAAAGAAACCCATTTACACACGTATCTCTGTAACAAACATTCTATTTGTCATCTTTCTGCATTATGAATAACATTTTGTCCAAACACCATTTTACTTTTAATGTAATTTCTTGGCAATATTATTACTTGTTGTGTACATGACATTGTTGCATTTCGGGGAACATGGAGTTGTTCCTAGTTTTCAAAACTTAACTTACCAATTGCAATTCAAATTTAAATTTCAGCAGGCCATTTTAAACTTTCAGAATGGATAATTCTTTTTAATTCAAATACATTTTACATAAATGCTGCAGTGTCACTGATAAGGTGCAGCATATACATGTGTACCATTAATGATTAACTGCTCAGTCTAAGAAATATCTCAGTGAAATTCACATTTTATGTTGCCTAATAATGTAACAATATTTTTTTAATCTATCTATTTTCTTACATACTATGTTTGAATGAAAGAATTACCAGGTTGAGCACTCGCCTTAAAATGGCAAATTGTTTTGAGGAACCAACAATACCATCTGCTTAAATGAAATAGAACTATCAGTTTCATCAATGGTGTAATGACTCAAATTGTCAAGACAACTTTCTAAGCACTAATAATTCACACCTGTGCATCTTAAATATGGCTATTTACTCTATTACCAATCCTATGTTCAACCTATCACTTCTTGTGGTATGCAATGCCCAAGGAAAAACAACAAAATACATTGTAAAAGATTGCAAAAGGAATGCTATGTAAGGAGAATCAATAAATAGTGAAAATAATTAAATATATGTATAAACGAAAATAAATGGATTTTTTTACATGGTAGTTTACATATTTTCAGGGTGTGGCACAAACAAAACACATTGCAAACACATGCATGTCAATAAACTACCTTTATTTTTAATTGTTTAAATGCAGACCCTTTTATAGAATTACACAATACAAGGCATTTGCCAATTAAAACAAAGTAGAAACCGATATAAAAGGAATGGACCAACATCTTTAATATACGTGAGATCAATTAAAATATAAATACAAAGGAAACAAAAAATGTGCAATCACAAGAAAACTCTGACATGGGATAATCAAAGCATGATGCTAAAACAAACATAATATTGTCTACAGTGATAGTCACCCGGTCGTCGGCAGATCTTTCAAAGATAACATTGGGGGTAATAAAGATCAGAACACATATTTGCCATTGACGTAGTAAATGAAATAAGTCTTTAACTGTAAAATAAACAACAGAAATCAGAGGATTAGGAAAGATGATTTTAGAACCGGTATGTTGTATATAGTGCACCATTTCAGCAAAGTGCTTTATAGATCATGATGATGATAAAGGAATATGCGGAAAGGGAAAGCCATGGTTTTTGTAGAGACGAAGAAAAATGTGTCAGAGACAAGCTCAATGAACTGCTTCACATATCAAACAATGTAGAAGAGTATGCATGCATACAAATGAATGCACGCTTCACTTAATAGTTAAAAAATATTTTGCAGAATGATCTGTGATTATTCTGTGACCAAGAGTCATAAATCTGACAAATAGCTTTCATTACCACTTAAGATTTGCCATGATTAATACAGGCATCAGATGCATGAACTTGTACAAAGGTAGAATGATGGGCTGATGAAAATGACTGTTTTGTAAAGCTCACCACAACCAGGAGAGGTACCATGCAATGAAGGAATTTTAAAGAGTGGAGTAACCCAGCAACCTATTTTTAATTTTTATAAATGTTACATTTTTAATTAAATGTAATTTTATTCCCAGTCAAATTAATAAATCAAATTTATTTTGTATGTTGATCTCTATGGTCTTGTAAAATTTCTAAAAACATAAATATTGAGGGCAGAGGCGATTTCTCCTAGTCAGTCTCCCTTTTCCTAGCTATTTTTATCTTTCCTTTATAATACGTTTATCTCCATTTTAAATTTGCCCAGCCCACAATAAATTCTCAGCATATTCTCAGTAAATTAGGGATTCATATATCATTGCGAAACATGCATAGTTTGTTGCCTTACTTGTGTTTGAACATTAATTTAGTTCAATTATGGAATACTGTATGATACTTTAGCTTTGCAATAAGTGATGGCATTTTTATTACTCCTTCATGCTAATGCTTATAGAGCCGTACAAAAAACAACCCCGAGATCGCACAATTGAAAATAATAAAGGTCACTATCAATTATATTTTATTTCATGTATTTAAAACGTTAGTCACCCAGTAGTTACATTTTAAAACGCACAGAAATGAATAGGCGAGTCCCGTAAATTACGGTATTCATGACTATTTCCACAGTCATCAACTGACAGCTTGGAAATCACTAATATTTGCGTACTGACAGGCCAACATTTCAGTTTCACAATGTGCGGCAAGCCCATCTCCTTCGCAATATGTGGCTGTAGTAAAAGCTTTCCTCATACATGACATATTACTATGTCAGCTTCAGGCTAAGATTGAACGTGCATTTTTTTCAGTGCTGTTCACCACAAGCAAAGGTTTCCTTAAAGGGAAATTTATACCATAAAAGGGACACCATGGGACACGTTTACAAAGCAGCAACTCAAGCATATCTTCTCACCTTAACATGTGTACTTTTACTCTGTTGTTATAGTTACTCTAAATTCAGTATGTTGAGTTTTTACACAGTTCATATTTTGAATTCCCAAAAGAGTGAAATGATTGGGGACACCATATTGCTTTCTGTAGCAAATGTTCCACATCTTTCAATTAATACACAATGTTTTGTGAACAAAAACATATTGAGGTCTACTTTTAAGGGCTCAGGCACGTAAACAAGGATACAGCAAATGAGAAACAAATGAAAACCGATGTAGTTTTAAAAGAAATGTTAAGACCGCAGATGAGTTCAATTAAATAGCCTAGAATGTAAGATATTAATTATGATAAGATCAGTTGCACTGAAATCTAGAGTGAATGAATGCCTCTTTTGTGCTACTGGCAACATATTTGCTATACATTGTTTCTGGACTGACGGTTTACACTCACAATATTGCATTTACTTTTTAGATCTCTGGATTGTAAATAGTGGCTTATTGACAGTAAAAGCAAAGTATCAGTGCAGCATAACATTACAAACACAACAGAAAATAAAGATAAATATTTTATACTAGAAGTCAGTACAAGTAAAATTGTACAGAGACATTAAATTCCTTATATTCTGCAACAAATCATAACTGAATTTATGACATGCAAACTGGTCTGCCTCAAGAAAATGGTGTGAAATGGCAGTATAGATTTGTACAAATGATCCACAATGTGATTCTTACAGTAAATCAATCTTCTTGCATTCAACTGTACTGCTTTAGCAATTAAATCTGAAATGTGAAGTTCATAAAAAGTTTGAAATGGCCATTTTGTTTTCATCTAGGCAAGATGCAGTTCTCTTGAATTTCTTTGCCAATAGTTGCTGAATGTATCCAATTCATAGTATGGACACACCTAAGAAGTGAGCGGCTTAAAGAATGTTATAAAAATAGACATTTTGTGCAGAAAAGTAGTACAATTTCATATTCTGCACAACACAACATGCTATGGTAATGTTTGCACATTTTGATCGAAAGCCATGTTACATATCCTTTCAGAAAGTGTGCAGAATTTACACACTATCAAACTATAATAGGATCACTCTTGGTTTAGTGCCAATTTGAAGAGCTCCTGAATGCACTGAGAGTACTCTGTGAAACTTGCAGGACATAAAGAAGAAGCTATCCATATGACTACCATCAAATACTTAATATCAAAAGCTTCTCTAATCCACAAGACCCACAGCTAAGATTTTTGAAAGTAAATGGGAAACCCAATCAACCCTTGACGGCTTGGGCAATCAAATATTAGCAGGTAAATTGGCCTACAAGGGATTTTCTAAACCATATATTTACATTAATTCCTGCATTAAATGTTGGCAAACTCTATCAAAGTAGCTTGCAGTTCAATTTCTTCAAAAGCAATTCAGGTTATTCACATATGAACAAATCATCCAAAGAAGATTTATCACACGGGTATATGTATTCAAAGAATGAATTTTATATCAATCCAAATTTATGCTCAGCGAGCGCGACTGACTTTGCTATCGACTTTGTGTGAATACAGACTTACCCGTTTTTGACCAGACTGCATATTCATGAACAGATCTTGGTCTCCGGTCTCGACATTACCGAACATTGATTGCTTGACAAGTGGTAGGCATCATTGCCACCTCATATTTGTTTGGATTATAATACCAACTATTACTTCTATTATTGTTGAAGGGTCATTCATCTTTATACCCAGAGTCCTGAAGATGGCCTAGTGGATGTAAACAATTTTAGACTGAAACGTCGACAATCACACCTATTCCGTATATCATTGTACTAAAGGCATTGCTGTCTGTAGAATCTGGTCACATTGCCTTATAGTTATTTGTGAAAAGGTGTTTACAAATGTAACGAAGAAGGAGATATGTATAATATCAAATGATTGTAACTTCTGGTTACATTGTGTTTTGTATGATTTTGTACCCTTTATAATTCATAAATTTGGATTGATATAAAATTCATTCTTTGAATACATATACCCGTGTGATAAATCTTCTTTGGATGATTTGTTCATATGTGAATAACCTGAATTGCTTTTGAAGAAATTGAACTGCAAGCTACTTTGATAGAGTTTGCCAACATCCCATAGCTAAGATGGCATACCTGACAACCCTAAATACATGTAGGAAATTCTCTTGGATGGTGCAAATAGTGCCTCACTGTACTTCTTGGATTCAATGATAAAACAGTTGAAGCAATGATTGGGAAAGATCTTTTGAACATTGGGGATTTCGTAGGTAAAACTGTCTTTTTCAAAAGAGGCAAAGTGATTTCTCAATCTTTAATGAATTTTTAATTCTGAAAAATGTCAGATTTTATTCTTTGCTATAGAAGAACACCTACTCAAATCGCTTTCCTATTCTGGTGTAAGTCCATACTACAATAATCAACAGTGACCCATAATGGTCTGAATACATTTTCGTTTCCTAGGGGTGCAACACAAAACTTCCTTTTGTACTTAATGTTAAGCTATACTTTTTATTTATCTTTAACCCGTATAAGTCAAACATCTGTGCTTTCATTATTACAACATTTGGCACCCTCATCTTCCTGACAGTTCTAACTGCTCTGGGAGACAAAAATCTGCACAAGGGTGATGGCATATTTGGTCTTTGCAGAGAGAGAGACAGTAAACTTTGACATCACTATGCAGTGACATTGGTGGCTTCAAAGAAGCTAGAGATTCCCACATGAAAGTTGAAGCAGGATACAAAATGTATTGAAGGTACCCTAGCAAAACAGCATTAAAAACAAAACAGAAGAGACTAAACGAAGAAGTAGGCTAGCCGAGCAAGTTTTTTGGTTCAGATTTGTAAAAGAAATGTAAAATACTTCTAATCAGTACACATAAAAAGGGGCAGTGTTCCACTGTAAAACACTTCACAGCAACCATACATTTAACAATAAAAGGTGAATTAAATTATGGCATCATGCTATCAAATATATTCCAAAAAGATTAGCAAACAATCTAGAAACAAGAACAGAAATGTTTTTTAATTGAATCCACAAGGTTTCTCAAGCTAAGTGCCGTAAATCCTACAGTTAAGTAGCTTTCTGTACTATAGCCAATTTTTGTCTCACCAGTCACACTTGTTCCACTTGTGGTGAAACAGCATCTTCCATCTATAAAGTGCTAAAACATAGTAAGTGCTGGGAAAACATGATGTGAGGGCATTATCTGGCCTGGGAACTTATAATCAATTGCTCATTACATAAGTACAGGAGGGCAAACAGACACTGGGAGATCATTGTGATTCACACTAAGGCAAAATTGGTGTAAATAAACTCAGACAGTTCACGTAATCAATAATATTTCCCTGCAATGTGTGAAGTGTCAGTCTAGCACAAACAAAATCTCAGCATAAAATATAGAGCCAAGAATGGATTCCACAGATGACCTAACCTACACAGTGCCATAAGAATGGATTCTACAGCTGACCTAACCTACACAGTGTCTCAACATGAGTATGGCTACGCTGCACAACACACATGCAAAATAACACCCAAAGATCAACTGACAGACAAACTTTACCACCATCAGGATAAAACCGGAGACACAAAAAAGAATGACTCCATTTGAAAGTCAGTTCTTAACCCTGGCAAGTCGAATAACACAAATAATCTGAGGACAAAGGTCCAAGTGGATGCAACAATTCCCAGAATGTCTCTTTATTGAAATTCCTTACTGATGATGAGTCCAGGTGTATTATACAATTTGCACTTCTAAACAAAAGCCATCTCAGCTGAGCAAAGAACATTACAGCTACTCTTGAAGTCTGTTAAGCTTGCCCTTTTCTACCAAACAGACTCAGGCTGCTAACTATTGTATGTACCCTACTGCAGGGCAAATTCACATATTACCCTTGAGGGTAATGAGTGCTACATACATGAGGTCAGTAATAGGAGGAATATGAATCACATATGTCTTACATCCATGTACTGCAAGTAAGATCTAAACATTTTGCTCACTGCTGACACAAAGCCTTTAACATGAGCAAGGGAGTCTTATGCTCCTACATGACCCGTCCAAGATATCGGTCTACTCTGCATGATGTCAACACATTTGCCATATGTCTACTAGCCATGGTTATAATTCCTAAGGATGATCTATTAACACAGGATTCATGTTAATTGATTATTTCTGTGCCCCTACTTCATCTAACCTCAGACACATCACTGAAATAAAACCCAGATATGACCAGAAAAGGAAATAACCAAGGTGGATGGTATGAAATGGATACTATACTTACCTCAACATCTTCCGCCTGCTTGCCAAAGAGCATCATAGGAATGGTCAAGGTGCACAAGCCCAAGACATAGTGTCTCTGGAACACAGCCACAAAAACAGCTGAAAGACGTTTTTTTACGTTTGCATGTCTCTGCATTCTAACTTTAAAAAAATGTTTTTATAAAGGAGCAAAAGCATGTGGAGCTGTGTGACAAAGTTAGATACTAAGGTTTTGATAAAACATACTTAGCTAGAGCTATTCCATAAATAGGGTTGTTTTTTGGCCTTTGTATGAATTAATTCGATTGCTCAGATTGATGCGACTGAAAGAAAAGTTCAAATTGGCATACTTTAATAAAAAAGTGCTCAGTAATATCTTTCTCTATTTTAGTAATTTTCATCACTTAACATTGACATAAATGTAATATATATTTAACAATGTTCAACAACTTACAACACAGGGTATTGGATTTTAGGAAATGCCCTTTTATTACTACTTTACACACTATATAATGAAAGGAGAGATACCAAAATGGAAAGTAAAATTAAAACCAGCGTTATTATTTGAATAACATGTTTGTATGTGGTAGTTGTAAACAAACGCATGAAATTCCAGGAAATATTATTTTGGACCACTGTGCAAACTCAGTAAAGACCAAATGTGAATCGTTTCTCCAGAAAACCAAGGGCTGGGTGATCGAAATGCATCATTTTAAACAGGGGGTGAATGCTAGAAAAATAAGAGTGTGAAATATAAGAACTTTATCAACAAAGCCCGGTACGGTGCCATGCTTGATCATGACGGTCACTGAGATTCACTGCTGCAGCAAATAATATCATGTTTATTAACTGAAACCTACAGCAGCCAAATAAAAAAAAGAAAAGGTGAAGTGGTCTTTCTTCCAGAGCTTTGAGTGCATATGGTTTTAGTGCAATATGCTGCATATAAGATCAAAAAACAATATTCACAAGTCAAGGAAAGATAAGGTGCCAAAGAAGAAAGTGATAACCTACTTGTCACATCGGAATATTTCCGCCCACAGTCGGGATCCTGGACCACTTACTCAATGGACAGAAATATATGTCCTATAGATATTTAAAAAAATGCGTCACTAAGAGTATTTCATGTTCTGTGTTTATGAATATTAACAAATGGAGTTTTTTTTTTGCCAAGATAAAAACATTTGAACTATTTCTTTCCTTATAAGATTATGCAGGCTGTAATTTTGACAGGAGAATTTTATTTAATAATTTTTTCGTTTAAATCTGCTAAGGTGTATGCCACCTTATGACAGCTATCTGGCTGATCATGCCGGGTGAAGATGCAGAAGTATAGAATTTGTTTCCTACAACATTCTATACATCAGAATATAAAAATGTGCTTTTTTTGGGATGTCGGGATTAACAGATCTAAATTCTAAACTGGCTGCATAAAAATAACTGCTAAAATCAGCTCATGTATAGTTTTGTTCTGTTTCTGTACACTTTTTTGGATTCATTACAGAAAATAAAATAAAGGACAAATGTGTCTTCTGTTTTTATGGACTCCTAATTCATCCCATGGAATGACAGACAAATTTGTTTCTAAAAGGTCTGACAAAAAAAAAAAAATCAGGCTGGAAAAAGAAAAAAAAAAAACTTCAGTGAATTTTGTACTGAGAAATTCAACCCATCAGATTTCATTTGGAAAGCTTCATAAACACATACGAAATTGCTAAAATAAGACAAAACCTTTTTAGTCAAAAACACACCTCCAAAGTCAATCTATACTTTTTAGAATGAAAACCCACTGCAAATTCAGGCTATATACATGAGAAAACAAACATATTCTCTTAAATGTTTATAGTATACAATGAGTTCACAATCCTCTAAAATCAAAAGTGTGGGAATATGCACCTGTGTTTTGTGTCTTCCTTTGCACTTTTGCTAAAATGGAGTCAGCTGTCAAACCAGGACGTGCACAATATCAGACTGAAGCTCCAAAAGTGAGCACCTCTCTTAAAACTCTGCTTCTAAACATATTCCAAGAAGAATTTGTGCGGGGGCAATCTGCACCTAAATTGAACGTCACAGCTGGATGGAACTATGAGTCACTTGAGTTTTGGTCCAAAGACTGCTCATGACGTAGGACATGCAATTAAATTATCTCTTGGCCTTAGTTTCATCAATCATTCATATAAAAGTCATGTTATGATAAACTGAAGATCTTTTTGCCCTTCTTGAACTTTCAAGCAGCTTTGAAGCATGAAAGCAAACTAGGACCTCTATTACAGAGAGGGCTGCATGCGTAGTATTGCTCCTAAAGTGCGGTCTAAAGAGCAATGTTACCCTACTTGGGTGAAAAGGCACTCTTGAAAACAAACAATATTATAAGACATCTTGGTAGGCTCAGTGTAAAGCTTTAAGTCCCTCGACTCCGAGGCCATTTTGAAGGAATGAGAAGGTCAAGGATGGACAAAGGAGTAATAGAGTAACAGCAAATAATAGAAAAGTGCAGTATAGCAGCTTGCTAGCAAGTAAGGAATGGAAGCCTTTTTTGTTTTCAAAGGAATGGGGCAAGTGAAAAAGATGCACTAAACTCCTCTCAAAAACAGTCCCTTCACCCTCTGCTTAGTCATCGCTGTCTTCGGCATCGTCGTCGTCCTCCTCCTCTTCCTCAGCAGACTCCTTCAGATCGTCCATGATCAGATCATCTATATCGCGTATGTCCAAGCTGCCCTGGCTGATGCATGTTGCCACAGTAGAACCAGTGCTCTCGTGCGTTGGGCTTGGGTGCAGGACCTTGGGAAGACCGTTCCTGGCTCTACTCCTAGGGTGGATGCAGTGGGTTCCGGGTATATGAGGTTCTTAAGTGTGGGAAAAAAAGGGCAAAAGAATATAAGCATGAAGCAAAATTGGCCTATGTAAAGCCAACATAGCTTGTTGCAACATGGGCAACACTTTGTGCTGCCAATCAGAATCAAATATGGCTACCCTCTAATGCAGAGATTTAAATCTCCGTTCTGAGCACAATTGGGATGAATGCTGGTCCTGAAAAGCAGGGATGATACAGATCAAAAGACAAAGCTTGGGATAGAGTCCTGAAATGGCCTTTGCACAAACTGAGTCTGCTGTATAAGCCAGAAATTAACAGATGGCGGACTTGGAGCTCTTCACTCTGACACTAGTCCCAAGCCTCTGCCATTAACCTCTACCCATTCATGATGACGATTCATTCTTGATGGTTTACAGTACACACACACACACACACACACACACATTCTATAAATTATATATATATGTTTTAGTTTCAATTAGCATTGTCATCTGCACATATATGGTAAAATATGCCAATATTTCTATCACTCGCATTGATTTCATATTGGAGCTTATCATATTTCACTCCTTGTTACTTTTAACTTACTAATACTATGGATATGTAAATCACAGTCTTTATTTTTACTCTACTTAATAGTCTCATATGTTTCTAAGTCTGTATTTTCCCTGCTCTCATTTATTCTGAACCTATCTGATTGTGCTTGCCATGAAAAAATGGGCAATAAGGATCAAATTATGTTGGTGTGTAGTTGCTTTCCGTAAACCACAAATGACTAGGCTCATCTACTCTCTTCCAGTTAGAAACCACCCGTAGAGGTTTGGAGAGACTAATTCGAACTGTATTTGAAACTTTCAACCTCAGTTTGTTCTCTCTTCACTTTCGTATATTGGCATGTAAGGAATCTCAGGCAACAATTGTGCACAAGCTAATTTACAGACCGAAGACTGGAGGAAGTACAAGAGAGAGACTTTAGAGTGTGGACTGTGTGGGAATTTTGAGCATAAATAGAAGGCATGAAATTGAGGGCCATATGTGTGCATTTAGTTTATAGCGGGTGTGCGAGGAGGCAAACACTGGCAAATGCGTTGGAGCAGGTACTCCACAAGGTATGGAGAGGTTAAGGGATTTATTGTTGTTTTCTTCAGAATACCGAATAGAACCTCGAGGTTAAACAGATATTGCGCCATATGATTACAGGTGGAGTCAGATCGACGAAATACGGGGACGGCATTATATGGAGCAATACGCTACGGCTTTCAGACTCAAGTAAGATCCATTGGTTTGCTCACATAGCAGAAGGGAATAATAACATGGCTATTTATGAGTCGTTGTGGTTTCTGAAAGGTCGGTTATTTTGTTACAGCGCATCCAAGAGAGTTGAGCTCAAGGAATTAAAGTTTATGCGGTTTCCAGATAGTAAGTAGAATGGTAGTTATGAGCATGGAGTGGCAGCACTATGAGATGACATAGAGCACTCTGGGGCATGATATAGAAGTGTGCACGTGTGGAGGACATGTTCATTACACACTACGGTGATTCAAACACTAAGATTTGTGACACGTTTAACACAGACTTTGACAATAAAATGACGAACAGGAATAAAAACACTCCTAATTGGCACAAAGGTTTGATAATGATTTTCTCTTGGTGACTTCATATGTTTTATCACTTGGAGTACAGCATGCAATGTAGAAGGCAACTACTGGTGGTGAATATTGGAAATGATCAGGTCATAATATTGTAATTTTTAAAAATAGATCCATCCTTGTACACCATTATTTTGTATTATTCTTTCTTTTGCAGAATAGCCCCTGAAGAACGGACCCATAGTCCCGAAATGCATTGGGCATGAAACATTCAACATGGTTATAACATGTTTATGCAAACAAAAAACGTATATGAAAGTGGCTAATGTGTTTATGTAACAATCAACACAATGTACATTCATGAATGTGAATGAATTATACAACTGTGAAGCATGGTAATAAATGAAAATAAATAATGTAAAGAGATTTTAGCAAGGCGATTATTTTGGTAGAGATACCTACATGTATAGTGCACACAGCTTCCAAGTTGAATTACTTGAAAATATTCATTGACTACTACAGATGCATATCCGACAGCATACGTTGCGGTGTAGTACCATCGGTTAAATAGTATTATAGGCTACATAGAACACACTAAACTTAGGAGTGCATCTCACATCCCAATCAATTTTCATATAAGAGCTGTGCCACAATGAACAACCTACTTGTTTTCGGCAAAGTTCACTCTAGGTGACACTCTATTTAACTGGAGATTCTTCACTATGGGTCAAATTCACAAAGTAAAACTTTAGACCTTAGGCCTGAAATCTAAACTTAGACTTCAGGTCTAACCTTAGACCTGAAGTCAAAACTTATACTTCAGGTCTAAAGTTAGATGTCAGGTCTAAGTTAGGATTCAGGTCTAAGTTTACCTTTGTGAATAGGGCCCTCTGTGAATATCTCGAGATGACTGAATAGATCCTGAAAACTCAAAAGCAGTGCTCTTACACGCTGGTAGGTGGCACCATGTGACTCTGCTTTGATGCCGTTCTGCATTGGAAGCAACTAATGGAGTCACAAATAAGAGGCACTGATTTGTGTTGACAGCATTTCTTTAATGAGCTTGTCCATGCCTTTAAATGCGGAGCCCATCTGCAAATTAAAAGAACCAGTGTGCAGATTCCTAAATTGGGATATTTGTAAACGGAAGAGATCATACCACAGAATGAGGAGACAGATGGGCCATGAGGAATCTGCTGTAGGAGTATCCATCACAAAGAGCATCACCAAGGTTAAGTAGCTACTTCTTCTGATGAATACTTCTAACTGCAGATTCCTCAACTTGTGAATAGATACCAAAGTAGTAACTCCCAACGTGGTGGTTCTGTGGAAAGGTTAAGACTATAGTCTTGCAGGACTGGCAGGCAAAAAGCCCATTTCGACAGACCGGACTGTTGAGGAATTAGTGCTTTGTGAATTTGTGCACTCATGCCCTCGTGGCTGCTTGACAGATAACCAGAACAGTCTGCTACATAGTGGTAGCAGTCTTACCCTGGTGGAGTGAACCCTTTGACCTTCTGGAGCCCGCTTCTTAGCCCATGCTTAGCAGATCTTAATGCAGAGGACTTTCCTTTGGGAGGTGGTCTGTTTTTGCACCGCCTCGCCCTTCTTCACCTCAAGAGAACCCCTCAAAGAGCTAATCACCCACTCAATGTTCTTTGGTACAATCAATGTAAAAACACTGACTGCCCCCTTGGTGTTCAAACGATGGAGGGATAAGGCGGAGCAAAAAAGTTCAAGGTGATGGCTTGTCCAACATGAAAGAGCATCACCACCTTCGGCAGGAAAGCAGGTCAAGTCCTTAACACCAGTTAGAATGGAAAAAGGTAGTCTAGGAAGGCTGGTCCGAAAGGGCCTGAAGTTCACTCATCTCGCGTGCAGATGTTCTAACCAGAAAGACCATTTTTAATGTGAGGAGACGCAATGGACAACTGTGCATTGGTTGAAAGGGGTACATATCAGAAAAGTGAGAACAAGATTTAAGTCCCACTGTGGCATCATGAACTGCTTAGACTGAAACATATGCTGTAAACCTTTTATGAAACGCATCTAAAGTGAGGATTTGAACAAGGTCTGGCAAGGCTTAAAACAGGTAACCCGTAACTGTACCCAGAGGAAGACCTTGCTGGTCAAAAACAAAACAAACAACAACACTTCCGACGGTTTTGCCTGCAACAGGTCAAACTAGTGGGTACTGCACCAAGCAACAAACTTGCCACAGTGCCCTGCTTGCAAAAATGTTGTGGCATGGCATCTGGCAGCCAGGATGACATCAACTACCTTGAGAGCAAAGTCAAAGGAGATCTACTGTCATCACTGAATCTCCACACATTGTGATGCAGGTTGCGCAGGCTCAGGTGCAAGACTCTGTCCTACTGCTAAGAGAGGAGGTCCTCCCCAACTTACTGCAGGACGTTTCTGGGTACCAGACTCTCCTGGCCTTATCCAGAGCCACTAGAATGGCTTGGGTGTTCCTGAACTTCTTCAGTACTCGAGGCAGGAGGGCTAGCGGTGGAAGGTCATAGAGGAGTTCCGTGATCGACTCTTGACAGAATGAGTCTGAGAGAGAGCTTTCCTGGAAACTCCAGCCTGCAATAGTACTGACATTGAGCATTCTCGGGTGTAGCAAAGAGCTTGAGCAAGGGTTCTCCACACTGTTGGAAGATACCCTGTGCACCTGTGGGTGTAACTGCCATTCGAGATCCGCTAGGAGTCACTGACCGAGTTTGTCTGCCCTGGCGTTTAAAAACCATGCCAAGTGCTATACCACAAGAGACAATTCAGCTGTATGCAAAGGTGCAAGGCCTCTTTGTACAGGGCCCAGGACCCACCCATCCCCGCTTGTTGCAGTACCACATGGCGGTGATGGTGTCAGTGGGGAACCTGCATCAGTCATCCCTTCATGAAGGGCAGGAAGGCGTTGAACACCAAGCGAATCGCCTGCAACTCCAGCAAATTGGTGTGGAAGTGGGTTACTACCGGAGACAAGATCCATTGATCTCCACCTCTCCTAGTCGGCCTCCCCAACACAGCAGCAACACATCCATAACCACCGTCAACTATGGGTGGGGTAGGGCGAGGGGAGCTGCTGTTGGTCCAATTGCGATTGAGCAGCCACTACTGCAGATCTTTTGCTGTCTCCTTCGCCACATGAATGGAATCTGACAGTTTCCCTTGGTTTTGGGCCTATGGAGACTTCAGATCCCACTACAATGCTTGCACATGTCATCTAGTATGGTCGGTGAGCAGAATGCAGGAGATTAGTAGGCCAAGAAGCCTCACAGCCATCCGCACTGAGCCTCAGGACAGAGGATGAAACATCAGGATCATATGTCGAATGTCATAGACTTATTGCTCCACAACAAAGGCTCGAAAGAGCAATGCATCCAGGATGGCTCTGATAATGGGGAGTTTCTGCGAAGGAGTTAGGTGTGACTTCGGCAGGTTGATTGAGAAGCCCAATGATGTCAAGAGGTTCATCATTTAGAGGTGGTCCAGGACGGACTGTGGCAAGCCCGGAATCAACAGCCAGTCATGGAGGTCGGGGAAGACTGGTACCACTGACCTCTGAAGATAGGCAGTAACTATCACCACCTTTGACAATACCAGAGGGGCAATGGTGAGGGTGAAATTGAACACAAACTGAAAGTGCTCATGGCCCATATTGAACCGCAAGTAGTGTCAGTGATCTTCAGGACGAGGATATGAAAATAACCGTCCTGCAGGACCATCTTTCATTTGTCTCTGTGCAGGGAGGTGTTGAGAGCGCACAGATCTAGAATAGGGCAGAGGTCTCTGTACTTCATACACGGAAGAAGCGAATAACACCAAACCCCGCTTCTGAGACCAATACCATCTCTGTGGCTCATTTGGCCAAAAGAACCTGCACTTACTGACATAAGATGGGACAGTTGGTCCTTCGACATGCATTCCAATGTAGGTAGCATGTGCAGTGGGAAGAAAAGGAATGGCAGGGTGTAGCCCCATCAGACGTATTTTTGGGATGCAATATACTGCCAGCCCTGCAGAAGTAGCTTATCCTGCCTCCTACCAGATGGCACAAAGGATGCACTAAATTAGGTTGTTGCTGGAGAAGTGGAAGATTGGAAGGTACGCTGCCTCTCATGGCCAGTGCGTTGTCTGTCACACCCATGGCCCAGTCATTGAAAGGACTGGTTATGCAGAGAGTGGGGCCTTACTTTGTCTATACGCCAAGCCCCTGGCATATACCCTAAAGGAATGAAATTGTTTTGTGGATTACTGGACTGAAGCTGAAGGGACCAAAGAATGAGCCATGGCCTGGCTTTCCTTAAAACACTTTAGGGGAGAGACCGCCTTTTCACCAAACAGGATGAAGACATTGAAAGGCATGTCCATTAAGGACGCCTGAATGTCCACAAAGAAGTCCATGGACCTCATCCTTGTGAGACGTCGAAGCACCACACTGGTTCCCATAGCACTTCCTAGACGAGGCCCAAGTAGTTGGAAAATGTGGCCGTATCCCAAACACATTGAATTCTTTCAGCACACAAGTTGCATGGGACCAGCCACCATGTCCCAAAGTGCATGGATGCAGTGACAGAGCATACATCTTGCATTAACTGATCTCAAGGCAAGACTGGCTAAAGGAAACATACGCTTATCAATAGTATCCAGATGTTTTGACTCCTTGTCAAGGAAGTGGTTAGAAAGGCTTTAAGATTCACTCTACTGGTGGACTTGTCTGTTGACATGGGAGCTAGAGCATGGCTTAGCCCAAGTGCCCAACAGTGTGTCAGTGAGGGCTTCACTGAAGGGCAAAAGAGGTTTGGTCGGTTACTGGCCGGACTGCAGTACCTCTGTCCGCTCATTCATTTTTACCTCCATAGTGGAGAAGAGGAGATCAAGGACCTCAGCAGCCCCAAGGCATGCCACAGGGAGCTGGACGCGTGCCAAAGATATGCAGCATGGCCTATAGAAAGGCTTCAACCTGCTGTGACATCTTATGTTTTTTTCTTTAACTTCCCTAAAGATTTTGACCTTCAGAAGATCTGACTTCATGACCAGGAGTGGGTCTGTGATCTTTACTTGAACTTGGAGCAGAACTGGTGTGAAGCCTTCCGGTGCTTTACCACGTACAGCTTCACTTCACATTCTCGGATGGCCTTGGAGTCGTATGTCAAAACCAAGCACCTGAGGCACACCTTGAGAGGATCTGTCTCAGACATCTGCTTACTACACTCCTTACAAGTTTTAAATCCTGTTGTTTTAGGAGGTGACATGTCCCTTGGAAACTGAAAGAAGGAACGAAGATCCGCATCGGTGTCTGTAAGTGCGGAAAGAAAGGAACGGACGTCAGCGAACATGCGTGGCACTAATATGCAGTTCTGTGTATCACTTCCTGAGCGTAACAGTGTTCACAGTGAGTTCCCTGGTGCCACCTACCAGAACACACAAGCACTGCTTTTTATAAGTATCCTCAGAAATACATTTTTGTCACGGAGAAGAATGTAATACTAAACGATGCATGCTGCTGTGAAGTTCTCAAAATGTGAGCTCGATACCGATAAGGCATGAGAACTACTGCCACCAACATTCCTCTGCATCTGCACTACAAGATGGAAGTAGCCAATCAATATAAGGTTGCCAATTCATATCACTTTCTGTATATTAACGGCCGGCTGACGTTTTGTTCTCGGGGCCGGGAGGAGTGTCATAGTCGACAGACATGACTCCCGCCTCCCTAAAAAACAGTGCCGCCCGGGGCAGGCCAGCCTCTGCCCCCCCCAGCTACCCCACTGGTGCCAGCGCTGAGCACTCTGCTTCAGCACAATTTCCACTCATTATCAGAGACTTGTGGATTCAGTTACACTAAAAGGTGCTGGACACATTGCCCATTTTAGAGCAGAGTAGGCCGACAGCAATAGGGCTGAGGCAATAAATGCTTGAGGTGGTAGTGAGGGGTTCTGTATCCTAGCTCAGGTGTGCCTGGTTTTTCAATTTATCATGATCATGCGCATTTTGTTGACATGGGTAGACAACTACAACGCGGCTGCAAGAAAGTGTTTAGCTTTCACCTTCAAATGAAAATAATGCTTCTGTGGGTTACAGACTATTATTGGATGTTATGGAGCAGACATGAAGTGTAGTTCTCTGAACTTAAAAAAATGCAATGTATTTGCAGTTAAAACAATAAGCTGTGCTGAACAGAACCTGGCAATAATATTGATAAATCTAAGTGACGTGCTTGCACGGAAAGGGTTTTGCATCCGCGAGCTGGTCTGTCTTACCTCTTCGATTGTAGCAGTCCTCTGCATAACAACTGTGTGGGTTCCTGCCCCGTGGTCCAGGTATCCTTCGAGGTGGAAGTATGTGACTGGGAAGAACAGGTGTATTGCAAATGTAGCACGGACAAGGCACACCCATCTGTGTAAATCCCCTGAAAAAACACAGGACAATTTAAAGTGAAGTAAACAGGCAAACATATCATAATTTCGTGGCAGACAGCTATCGATGTGTATACACACACGTTCAGGAACTGGTACAGCTAAGAACAAAAGATCTTAAACTGCAAGAGAAGTAAAAAAAGGCCTGTCTTCGCAATCTCTCCATTAAATTACATCAATACAAATATCTCGTCAGTGGTAAGATGTGTTCTTTCAGGAACAGCTTCTATAAACAGCAGCATTACAGCAGAAGTGTACGAAGGGCTTCAGTAACTTTTTCTACATCAGGAATTTTCTTGCCGTCTGTGTTGTTCTCCAAGTACCTCAACGATGCCAGCACACAGGACCGTATAATGAAAACTGAGACATTAGCACTCGCTGAATACAAAGTGTGCCTACAGTGACAAGGTACCTGGTTGGCCTGCTTATCCTCTGTAACAATCCCACTTTTTTCATCCCAGCTCTCTTCTCTCGCAACTGGTTGAAAATTGCCAGGTTGAAGCTGTAACAATAGTAAAAAAATGAAATAATGATCCTGTTACTTCATAGAATATAGTAGTGTTCCATGTCCCAAGTATCCTGTAGTGTGGTTTGTGGCCTCATTGTCTACATTGCTAGGTTGGCTTAGGCCTGGCTGCCATGATGCCTTTTTTTGCACACGTTGTTCTGTGGCTTTGTTTTTCCAGACTTTGCTTGTGCCCGGCTATATTAGAACTGTCTGCCTTTTTGTCTTTCACCTTTTCTCATGTTCCCTATGGGTTTCGTCTGCACACCATGTACAAGGTCGAAAAACAACGTCCCTTGTTATTGCTGATCTGGTCAGCCCCTCGCACTTTAGACATATCACGAAATACAGCTGCACTGGAGAATTTCGGGTGCTTTTAATATTGTGATCTCCCTGTTGGTGGCACTTGGAGAAAAACCTTTCCAGGGAGAAGAGCTGTGCTTGTCTGATGATGTAAACCTTGCATCTAGATATTGAGGTATGGGGGTCCGCCTGACAAAGCCCAGAGGTCTTCTATTTTTATAATAAACTAGTTATTAGCACGGGGAGGGTGGTAAGGCAATTTAGCCCTATATCCACTGTCTTTATAAAATGCTGTCCCCGTTTGTATTCTATGGAATTGTAAACATGCTTATTATTTTATCGTTATGCATTATGCTGATAGTACTGGCACGTGTACTTTATCTTAGAGCACAATAGTTGAAATAAACATTTTAAACTATACTGTGTCTCTTATTACGCATGTTGTGGACAAGTATGAGTGAGTTATGAAAGAGTATTCTTGCTCCCGCGAGTCCTGAGAGAGAGACCGTGTTCTGGGTTGTCTAATCATTGGTAGCTTCGCTGTAGGACGGAGAACGAATGAGACGCTAAAGCTAGTCGGATTGGGATTGTGGGTACTAAGGTGCATGGTTGTTTCACCACTATACACCGAGGTCCTATTATCCTGTGCATAGCTCTGTATATGTGCAGAATCCCCGCAACATGGCACCCAACGTGGGGCTTCTTATCTGCGAGACGCGCTTGTGCTTGTCCACAATAACCCTCGCTTACGCTTCCGGAACCGTATGTGAGGGTGATACCTCCTATATTGATGTTTTTATAGGTTCTTTCAAGCTTGAAGTTATTAAAAGGTGTTTTCTTTTAAGTTAACCCTATATTGCGCTGCCACGCATTAGGTTGTTGATCATTCCTGGTCTTAATGGCGGATATAAATATACCGGCACATAGCCGCGCGGCGCTCCGGGCTAATTTACTGGCTTATGGAGTGCCTGACGCGGGTGTCGCTCTCATCTTTGGGGTGCAGGCTGACCCGGCTCACCACTTTGAGGTGTTTTACTCTTGGGTCACTTTTCCGGCGGTGGAAGGAGCTGACAATTTGTTTCATGTTTACGCTCCCACTGCCCTACCCAATGCTTATCAGGCTCTTGAAGTACCACTTACGGCATGGCAAAACCGTATTTGGTTTAATGGCGCCCTCCCACATCCGGTTACCCCGGTTCGTTTAGGCCCCTTATCAATAGAGGGGGCCACTTGGCCAGTCTTGGCCGGGTATACCACACATCCGCGCTATTTGACGCTTGCGGTTGATGAACTGCGCGCATTGCATACGTCTTTAATCCGGGTGCACAGAGCTTTGGTACAATATGTTACAGGCAACGTCCAGGGGGCCCCTCCTGGAGTTGCGGCGCATCCAGCTGGACCGGGCGGTGTAACCATAAGTCCCGTCATGGTTAATTCGGTGATGGGCAAGCGCCCACAAAATAAGGATGATTTGCCTTATTGGCTTGCAGAAAAATGTGACCAGCTGGAGGCCGTTTTTCCGAATACTTCTCCTGTGGACAAACACAGGATTTTGACGATTAGTTTGCCGAAAGACTTAATTCCCGAGTTGGCAGAATGCAACAACTGGGGCAAGGTATTCGCAGCAGTGTATGCGAAGTGTTTCGGCACTCCTTCCATGACAGTTCTCCCCTCTGTAATTAAACGGGTGCAGGATGAACATGGCCCTGAAGCGGCTGTGGAATTGGGGATGAGACTGGTGGGAGTGTTCGATGTAGTGGCTGATCTAATCCTTGCGAACGTCAAGGGCGATGCAGTCAACTTTCAAGTCGCTAATGCTTTGGTCCCGGAGCCGGACAAGCCACGCGAATTACCGAAAATTATTGCACAGGCTTATAAAACCATTGGCCGCAATAGTTTGGGGGTTAAGCCTTTTGCTAAAACGCAAACTCAATAACATCCACAACCAAAAACTCAGTCTGAGAAAGATGAGAAACCGTTCTTTACTAAAAAGAACTGGAAGTTGAAGAAACAGGGTAAGCAACAATCAAAAACAGGGTCGCGTGCAGCATCCCCAGTTTCCATATCTTCTGAACGCACTTATGATTTGCGCGACAGCGCGAGAATTAAATCTCCAGATAGATTTCAGGTCCCTGACCCGCGTTCCCCTCGTTCTTCACAGGCACCATCGACCTCCCAGGCTGGTGGAGATCGCCAGGATAGAGGCAGGGATCGTGAGGCCCCACAGGGACGAGACCAACCTCGACAACCAGGCCGAGGGAAGCCCGAAGAATTTCCACGTTCTCGCCCACAATTTCAGAAGAAAAAAGTTGCAGCATTAACAGCGAGGTATGCCACAGACGGTGAGAACAAGAATCCTGAATTGGACGTGGGCAGTGACGTTGCTAGACAGCGCCGCGGAAGTTACCATAGTGCGGGAGGCACTGCGTCCTCATGTGGAGGCGACAGCAACTGATACTTTCATTACTGTCGAGACAGCTGACACCCGAGTGGCACCCCCTGACAGACTTTTTAATATTGTCATTCAAATTGAAGGTGACATTGAGCGTGTTATTAAAGGGATTTTTTGGGAAAATCTGACCTCTTCTTACAACATTTTGTTGGCGGAGGCGGATTGGCCGCCCCCATTCGTACTTGCTGCTCGTAGAGGGGAGGAGGTCATCCTTCCGAGCTTTTCTCGACATGTCCCTAAGGACAAAGTGGAGGCTCTCGCAGCTGAATGGGCTGGGGCCCTGGCTCCGGCGCTATACCGTAACCACGTGGGCTGGGATGAAGATTCTCCACCCCACGATATACCATTGCGGTCTCTGCCACAGCCACAACCCCAATATTCCATCCGGCGAGAAGCTAAAGGTCTTGTCTCAGACATTCTGACACAGTTAGAATATCAAGGAGTAATTAAAACATGCGTATCACCCATGAATAATCCCCTTTTTGCGGTTTCTAAACCCGATGGGTCGTACCGTTTAGTTTTGGATTACCGACATTTGAACTCTCATTGTCGGACCTTTGCGGTACAAAATACCCACAGTTCTTCGCAAAAAATATAAAACGACACTTGACCTATCCAATGGATTTTACACGCATAATTTGTCCCCTGAGTGCAGCCAATTGAGCGCTTTCACATCCAGTGGAAAACAATTTAAATTTTGGCATTTGCCCATGGGCTACAAGAACAGCCCGGGAGTCTTCGCCGCCCGTGTTGTCTCTTTGTTGGACAGCATAGACCCAGATGCGTATTCGTACGTCGACGATATCTATCTGACAGACGACGAATTATGGCCGCATCTTTCCCGCGTAGACTGCATTATTCTTGAATTTGCGGTCTTAGGATACAAATTTAATTTTGCCAAATCTCACATCGCAGAATTCACGGTTTTGTTTTTGGGCTATGAGCTCAACAATGAAGGTAGGGGCTTAGCTCCCCATTTCTTGGAGAAGTGTGCACTTTTGCACCCTCCAACGACCCTGAAGAAGCTTCAGTCATTACTGGAATTTCTAAACTTCGGGCGTTCTTACATTCCCGAATATGCCCAGCGTATCAAGCCTCTCTATGCCTTGATACAACCTAACTTTTCGAAGTCATGCTGGCTTCCTGAGCATTCCTCTGTACTGCAATCTTTGCAGTCTGATCTACTTGAATCTAAGTTCTCGTTGACTCGTGATAACCACACAAACCTGGTGATTAGAATTGTGTCAGGAGCAGTGGGTTTCACATACTTAACGTTTAACGAAGGTGACACAGTACCTATTGCATACAAGTCGCATCTTTACACTTCAGCGGAGTTGCGCTTTTCCTCTGTGGAGAAAATTTTGACTGCAGTGCAAATGGCGATTATTAAGGAATGCGCACTGGCACAGGGAATACGCATTTTGGTGGTAAGACCATATCCTGCCCTTGAGGCAGTGACGAAGGCAAGTGTACCGAACTCTAAGGCTTTGCACCCCCGTTGGATACAATGGGCTACATCTCTGACGTCCCCAGATGTCACTTTTATCTTCGATTTCTCTCTTCAGACACAGGAGTTCTTACAGTATGAATTTGTTCATCCTCCTCCTCTGTCTTTGCTGCCGCTTGAGGAGTACAAATGTATCATTTACACCGATGGTTCGGCGCAACCGGCCAAGGGTTCTAAGCATGCTTATTCCGCAGCATGTGCTATTGTTGCAGGTACTATGGTGAACGGTGAGTTCAAGTCGAGTGCAGTGCACACACAGTGACAGTACTGCACAATTGGCCGAGCTGCGTGCTTTGGTGCTCGCACTTGAGTTCGCGAATCCAGACGTGACGACACTGATTGTATGCGATTCTTACTACTGTGTTCAATCCTTTAATGACAACTTATTCTTTTGGTCTCAAAACGACTATAGAGATGCTAAAGGCAGCACAATTAAGCATAAAATGCTTTGGGTTCGAGTGGCAGATCTTAAACAACGTCTGCCTCTCACACAGGTGATTCACACTCTTGGCCACCAGCGTGTGGGCGCACACGCAGTCGGTAACAGTTTGGCAGATGAAGCTGCCAAATCTGCAGTAGCCACGTGCTCAGTAGCAGCAGTTACAAGATCCATGACAAAAATAGATAATGAGATTTTGGCAGCTATTGCTGCAACGAAGGAAGGTGCTAATTACCCACAGGGTTTCCCTTCCAAGTACTCTTATCACTTAAGTCCCGAACAGGTTCCTTATGTAAGAATTCCGGACGTTGGTGATCGGCTGATTCCCAACGCGGACCGCAGACCTTCCTTGATAACGGCCGCACACGAAGGCTTGGCTTCGGCCCATGCTGGCATGTCTGCGACTGTTTCCATCTTGCAGCAGCGTTACTGGTGGCGTGGTTTATATAAACAAACCCGTACTTCTGTGCTTTCTTGTGACGTTTGTCAGCAAATTAAGCCTTCGACGGTTACACGACCACCACAAACACAGCTCTGCATTTCTAACAAACCTTTTGGGTGTGTTTACCTTGATCACTGCGGTCCATTTTCTTCTGACACTGCATATAAATACATCTTAGTTGCAGTAGACTCGTGCACACGTTTCATCTGGGTCTGGCCACAATGCAGTGCTGACGCTAGAAATGTCATCAGGGATTTGCGTGTCTTTGTGGGAATTTTTTCCTGCGGCACCTTCCATTCTGACCAAGGTCCAGCGTTCGCCTCTAAGGCCTACAAGGACGCAATGAGGTCACTGGGGGTGCTGGTGCAATTTTCGTCTCCGTATCAGCCTGAGGGCAACCCGATTGTTGAGCGAATGAACTGTGACTTAAAGCAATCCTTGACAGCTAGAGTCTTAGGTACTGGCAGGAACTGGCTGGCCCACTTGTATGGGGTGCAACGTGCACTTAATAATCTCCCAAGAAGATCTCTGGGTGGGCGGACCCCATACGAAATGCTCTTTGGCATACAAATGTTTGTGCCAGACCTTGATGGTCTAGACATGGCGGCGAATGCCGCAATCTTTGACGTAGATAATCATTCTACTATGTTGCAGGACTTACAAGAGACCCGTGATAAACTTGCAAACGAACACTTGCCTTCAGCCACTGACGCTGCGCTGCAGATTCCGGTTGCCGGCTGGCTTCCAAAGGTTGGAGATCTGGTCCGAGAGAAGGTGGAGAACAAAAAAGAATTTGGCCCCTCTTATCGTGCACCAGTTCCAGTCCTTGGCTTGAAGGGTACTCGTACAGTCATCTTACCACCGCTTCCTGGTCGCAAGGACAACAGATACATCTAAGTGGACAATGTCAAGCTACAACATCTGGCCGATCCTGAATAGCGTGACACCTGCGGTATCATGTCCAGTCATTTCAAGGACTCCTGTTTGTGGCCCTGCACCTTACACAGACACTGATGTTGCCATTGAGATGGTCGATTTGCCTGATCGCCTGCTCGACTGCCCGGATTCCTCCTGCAATGAGGAGACAGAGTATGCATACCCCGCCAACGAGTCGGTGGCTCATTTACCTACAACACCACTGAGCCCAACCCGTTTTTCCTTTGATTCGGCTTCCACCTCATCACTTATCCCGTCCAGCTTCAGTATTTTTATATCCTGGTTCAGAGACAAATTTTTGGTCCCACCATGGACATACATCTGGTTGGTACTATTCCTGATTTTTCTGTTCATGTCCACTGGCTTTGTGACAGTTTTTTTCTTGCTCATTAATGGTCATTATTTACCTGAACGCTCTGCAGTTAACTGTGTCGCTGGAACTTTGGCTCCGCATTCTTCATCTCACATCATGAAGCGTGACCACATATTTGTGAACATTTCCGCTTTCCCCGTGGCTGATGGCATCGTATGGGATGCTGTAAATTTCCAAATTCATGGACCAACCGAGATTAATAATGTACCGAGTGTCCTCCGTGTTTCCATGGGTGATGTGGTGAAAAGTAATATTCATTCTGACGATTGGGATGTGCATGCCGTTGAATCGTTATTCTCTGATTTGAAATATTATGCTGCTTTTAATGCTGAAGATTTGTACTTGAATTCTGCGAGTTATGCTGATTTATATTGTTACCAGCATTGGGGCAACCATTTTCTCCATAAACCAAGTACGCTTCGGGGTACTTTTACTTACCCCCAATGGGAACATTGTCCGGCCCCTTTGCCAGGTAGCTCCCAAACAATTAAAAGTAAATTTACTTATTTTACAGACTTTGATAGATCAAACCCTGGGTCCTATTATTTTAAATTGAATACTTCGTCCACTCAGGTCATGTTGACCCACACCAAATTGCTATATTCGAGTTCCTTTTTGAACGCATTAGCTGTGGGTGGTTATGAGCACTGGAAGGACACCATTGACTTAAAATCTATTTGGGGCACCAAATCATGGCAGGTACGCGGTACGGCAGCCTTGCACCGTGCTTGCCTCATCCCGGCCCAGATTTTATTTTTAAATAGTACGATCTATCAAACGACTTGTTGGGGTTTGGCTACTTCCAAACAATTGAATGCACCCTCCATTCCCGTATTGTCTTCCACTCCCAACGAGAGCTTGCATTTCAATATTTCCCTTGTAAATTTGCCAGCTTTGTTTCAGAACCATTCGTTTAATATCTCTGCGTTTGTTCAGTCACCCTGGTTGGCTTGGCCCATAGCATCAAATGGCTGCCAACTACGTTTTCATGAGTCTGCTCCTGGTTACAAACAGGATAGGCCAGATCCAAGGTTTTCTGACTCTCGTACTGTTACAACATATTCTGTTGGTAAATTATGTAAACAGTCGTTGCAGCACGCTTCATTAGATTCTGTAAAACAACATTTATCCCTCCTATCAGGCAACGTTGATCTGTCCGATTTTGTTCTAGGGCCTCGAGGTCCTAGACCTAAAGCACAAGTTACTAACTTGTGTAATGATATATCTGTAAGAGACAGAAGTTAGTGACAGATTCCTCACCTTAGAATATCCCCAGGCGTCAGGCTGGATCCGGAAAGTTTTCTGCGTAGCAGTACCCTTGCGCGTCGGTAGGCGGCGTCGTGCGGCTCCGCGTCCGTCGTCGGCGTCGTGATCGCCGGGATGACGTCGCGGGCAGTACTTAGACGCCGCCCCTGCGCGCTGACGTCAGTTCTGTACACGACTTTCCGCGCCAGGAACGCAGAGCCATGCAAGAAGCTGACATAGGTGTCTGAAAATACTAGGGCCCTGAAAGGGATGTCCTTAACCCTAGAAATCAGTTCGCAGAACGGGGAGGATGGGTGGGCGGTAGGAATCTGTCACTAACTACTGTCTCTTACAGATATATCGTTACACAAGTTAGTAACTTGTGCATCTGAAAGAGACACGTTAGTGACAGATTCCTCACCTTAGAATAGATACCCCAGCAATACCAACCCCGGTGGTGGGTCTGCGAACAAAGATCAGACAAGGAAGTCTCGGAGAACAGAACGGCCAAAGAAGCCGTCCCTCCGGACTTGGCTGTCAAGGCAGTAATGCTTTGTAAACGTGTGCAGCGAGGCCCACGTAGCTGCCGGACAGATTTCCTGCAGCGGAACACCGCGGCCCAAAGCCGTGGTAGCAGCCGTTGCCCTGGTGGAATGGGCACGCAGCCCAACAGGAGGCTCCTTCTTAGCCAAAGAATAGCAGGCCTTGATGCACAAGGTAACCCAGCGGGAGATGGTTCGCTTGTGCACCGCCCGACCTTTTTGGCGCCCACGTAGCCAACAAAGAGCTGGTCATCCACCCGGAAGTGTTTTGTGCGGTCGATATAGAAGGAGAGCGCACGTTTTGGGTCCAGACGGTGGAGCCTCTCTTCCTCTCTGGAAGGATGCGGAGGCGGAAAGAAGGTGGGCAAAGTGATGGTCTGCCCAATGTGGAAGGCAGTAACCACCTTTGGCAAGAAGGACGGACGCTTCCTAAGAACAACCTTGTCTGGATGGACAGACAGAAAGGGAGGTTTGCATGATAGAGCCTGGAGCTCACTCACCCGCCGAGCGGAGGTGATGGCCACCAGAAAGGCTGTCTTCAGAGTCAGAAGACGAAGAGGACAGTTATGTAGAGGCTCAAAGGGAGCGCACATTAGAAAGGTAAGAACCAAGTTCAAGTCCCACTGAGGCATCACAAACGGAACAGGAGGGAAGAGGTGTGTAATGCCTTTTAAGAACCTGTTAACAACAGGGGACTTGAAAAGGGAGGGCTGATCAGGGAGCCTGAGGAAGGCCGAGATAGCACAGAGATAACCCTTGATGATACCCAGGGCAGAACCCTGTTGGGCCAGAGAAAGAAGGAACAGAAGGACCTCAGAAAGAGGGGCAGAAAGGGGGTTCACAGCCTTTGCTGTGCACCATGCCACAAATTTGTTCCACCTGCAGGCGTATACCACCTTAGTGGAGGGACGCCTGGCTGCCAGAATCACATCACAAACTTCGGGAGGCAAGTCGAAAGGAATCAACTGCCGCCGCTCAATCTCCACGCAAGCAGGTGGAGGCTGGACAGGTTCGGGTGGAGGACCGTCCCCTGCTGCTGCGACAGAAGATCCTCCCGAAGAGGCAGACGGATCGGGGGATCTACGCTCATACTGAGTAGCTCGGGATACAAACTCTTCGAGCCCAGTCCGGAGCCACAAGAATGACTTGGGCCCGGTCGTGCCGAATCTTCTTCAACACTCTGGGTAGAAGTGGTATAGGCGGAAAGGCGTACAACAGACCGCAACTCCACTCGCGACGAAAAGCGTCGCCGAGCGAGTGCCGCCTTGGAAATTCCAACGCGCAGAACTGATGACATTGCGCGTTCTCTTCGGTGACGAATAGATCTAACCAAGGCTCTCCCCACTGTAGAAAGAGTCCTTGCGCCACTTCCGAGTGAAGACGCCATTCGTGATCCATCATGCACCTGCGGCTGAGTTCGTCCGCCCTGGCGTTCAGGGAACCTGCCAGGTGTTGAACCATCAGGAACATGCCCTGATGTTCCAGCCATGTCCAGAGGCGCAGAGCCTCCTGACAGAGGGTCCACGACCCCACCCCGCCCTGTTTGTTGCAGTACCACATGGCGGTGGTGTTGTCTGTGAACACCTGCACTACCTTCCCTTTGACAGAGGGAAGGAATGCCTTGAGTGCAAGTCGGATCGCCCGGAGCTCCAGAAGGTTGATATGGAGCCGGGACTCCGCCGGAGACCAGAGGCCTCTGATCTCCGCCTCTCCCATGTGACCGCCCCATCCCAGAAGGGACGCGTCCGTCACAACTGTGTGCTCTGGCTGGGGAAGGGAGAGGGATCTGCCCATGACCCATTGCCGGTCCGTGAGCCACCACTGCAACTGTTTTGCAGTCCCCTCCGAGATCTGGACGTGATCGGACAGGTTGCCCTGGTGCTGCGCCCACTGGAACTTCAGGTCCCACTGCAGAGCCCGCATATGCCACCTGGCATGATTGACCAGCAGGATGCAGGAGGCCATGAGGCCCAGCAGCCTCAGGGTCATCCGTACCGAAACCCAGGATAAAGGCTGAAAGATCGGAATCATAGCCTGAATATCCCGGACTCGCCGTTCGGGAGGATAGGCCCGAAACTGCGTCGTGTCCAGAACTGCTCCGATGAAAAGGAGCTGTGGAGAAGGAATCAGATGCGACTTCGGCACATTGATGGAGAACCCCAGCGAGTGCAGGAGTTCGGCCGTAGTCTGGAGGTGGGAGACGACTGCCTGGGACGAGCCCGCCTTCAGCAGCCAGTCGTCGAGGTAGGGGAAGACTGAAACCCCAGCTCGGCGCAGATGAGCTGCGACCACCGCCATCACTTTCGTGAACACCCGAGGGGCACTGGTAAGGCCAAAGGGGAGCACGGTGAACTGAAAATGATCGAGGCCTACCGTGAACCGTAGGTAACGCCGGTGGGCCGGCAAGACGGGGATGTGGAAATAAGCGTCCTGCAAGTCCAACGCTACCAACCAGTCTCCAGGGTCGAGGGCAGTCAAGACCTGAGCTAGGGTGAGCATCTTGAACTTCTCCTTCCGGAGGAAGCGATTGACGTTCCGGAGGTCCAAGATAGGACGCATGTCCTCCTTGTCCTTTTTGGGCACCAGAAAGTAGTGGGAGTAGCAACCACGTCCTACTTCTGGGGTCGGAACATGTTCGACGGCCCTCTTGGCCAAGAGGGCCGTGACTTCCTTCTGTAGAAGCACCAAGTGATCCCCTGACATGCGGTGTAATTGAGGTGGCATGGCTGGGGGGGTGGTCTCGAAGGGGAGGGAGTAGCCCCTTCGGACAATGTCCAAGACCCACCTGTCCGAGGTGATGGGACGCCAGTGGTGAAGGTGATTGCGGACCCTGCCCCCTACTGGCGTGCCGTGCACCTGAAAGGAGGGACTTGGAGGCCGCGGACGGGTTGGAGGTGGTGGCCTGACCCGCACGCTGGTTGCCCGAACCGCCACGGCGGTATCCACGTCCTCGGCCACGCGAAGGCGCTTGCTGCGCGGGCCGTTGGCCGGGCTGCTGACGTGACTGGGCGCCCCTCCCGTGGCCACGAAAGGGGCGAAAAGCAGATGTGAGCGGAGGGCGCCCAACAGCAAGGCCCAGGGACTTTGCAGTAGCCCTCGAGTCCTTGAAACGCTCCAGCGCATGGTCTGCTTTTGATCCAAAAAGACCGACTCCATCAAAGGGCATGTCCATGAGTGTATTCTGGACATCACCCGAAAAACCAGTGGTCCTCAGCCAGGCGTGGCGACGCAGCGCCACCGTCGTTGCAAGCGATCTGCCCAGCGAGTCGGCGGTATCAAGGCCACAACGTATGGTGTATTTAGCCGCATCTCGCCCTTCCGCAATGGCGCGGGTAAGCAGTGTCTGGACCTCCTCAGAACACTGCGGCAAAACAGTCGCCACCGAGTCCCACAGAGAGTGGGTATATCGGCCCAAGAGGCAAGCGGTGTTAACAGACCGGAAGCCAGCACTGGAGGAAGAGAAAGCCTTCTTCCCAAAGTGATCCAGGCGCTTGGATTCCCTATCCGGAGGGGCGGTAGGGAAGGCAGTTTGGGAGGCAGAGGCTTGGACAACCAAGCTCTCAGGGGTGGGGTGTTGGGAGAGAAACAGGGGGTCGCCCGGAGCAGGGCGATGGCGTCGGGCCACGTTCCTATCCACAGGAGCCCCTGTGGTGGGCTTGGACCAGGCACCCAAAAGAACGTCAGTGAGTGCATCATTGAACGGCAGCACAGTCTCCGAAGAGGAGGCCGCCGGCTGAAGCACTTCTGTCAGGAGGTTAGTCCTGACGGCCACCGTAGGCAACTGGAGATTCAAGGCTCCAGCAGCTCTACGCAACACCGTAGCAAAATTAGCCCCCTCCTCCGTAGCCACGGGAGGAGACAGCATGCCAGAGTCAGGGGAGGTGTCCAGACCACTGGCATCCCCAAGTTCCTCAACCCAGTCCGGGTCAAACTCGCACTGTTGTGTGAGAGGGTCCTCAGACCCCTCCCAGCTCTCCTGGTCCTCCTCAGGTTCATAATATGGAGGAGGAGGGACATTAGGGACCCAAGGTCTCATCGGCGCCGGAACCGGCGTCGGGCGACGTTGGTCCGGCTCCATGTCCGGAGCCGGAGAGAGCCGGGGAACGACGCCGTCCGGAGCCCCGGACGGCGTCAGGAACGGCACCGGGGACATCGGCGTGGTTAGGTCAACCGGCGTCGATGGGGGTTGCGGCACCACCGGAGCCGGGATCGAGGCCGGAGCCGAGGCCGGGATGAAGGCCGGTGGGACAGGCGACGCCGGGACCGGAGTCGACGGCGACGCCGGAGCAACCCCATCAGGGCCCGCGGGGCCCGAAGGCGCACCGGAGGGACCTTGAGGCCCGAAGAGGCGGGCCAAGGCCGACAGGAACTCCTGTACTTGGGCCGGAGTCGCCCCCGAACCCGGGAAGGACGGGTAATGCGGGGGTAACTCGACAGGCACGTCCGGGGCCGCGGGGGCGGGGACGGTGCCGACAGGGACCTCAGCCGAGTCGCGAGACCGGCGAGGCGAAGTCTTAGAGCGATGATGCCGCTTAGACTTCTTGTGCTTCGACTTACCGGAGGAGCGCGAAGACTTGGATTCCGACGAACGGCGGGGACTCCGCGTCCGCCCCCTCGACCTCTCCCGGGACCAGGGCTTGGTGCGTCGCGGAGCCGACTGCCGGACCTCGAGGAGCTTTCGAGACCGCTCTCGCAAAGCTTTCGGATTAAGTTTCCGGCAGTCAGGGCACGACTTCGTGTCGTGGTCTCGGCCGAGACAGAAGAGACACTCGAGATGCGGGTCCGTGATCGACATCATGCGACCACATTCCTCGCAGGGCTTAAAGCCGGGCATCCCTACGACACCTTAGGAGTCGTGAAGACTCGTTGAAGAAACAGTGAAAAATTCACAAAAAAGATAGTCAAAAAGTGACTAGGGCACTGCTCTTCCCGGATCTGCGCTTACTGGCGCGGAAAAAGAAGAACTGACGTCAGCGCGCAGGGGCGGCGTCTAAGTACTGCCCGCGACGTCATCCCGGCGATCACGACCTCGACGACGGACGCGGAGCCGCACGACGCCGCCTACCGACGCGCAAGGGTACTGCTACGCAGAAAACTTTCCGGATCCAGCCTGACGCCTGGGGATATTCTAAGGTGAGGAATCTGTCACTAACGTGTCTCTTTCAGATAGATTTATTTATGAGACTTACAATGAACTCTGGAAGCTTTCGCAAATTGAAGCTGCTTCCCGTTTACGGGAAATCGATCAGGCAAATCTAGAAAAAGTACTTGCTGTTGTTGACAATAGTATTAATACCCTGTCTTCCCGCATTTACACATTAGAGAATATTGTTTCATCTGTTGTTGATATTGTACAGGATGATGTGTCTGTGTTATATCATGGTCAGAATCAATTGCGTTCAGTTATGCAGTTTGCATGGACGTTGCATACGTTGAAAATGGGTAAATTTCCATGGCATTTTTTAAACGCGTCTGCCTTGTTCTTGCCGTTTAATTTAACTGAAAAACAGCAATTCATGTACATGAAAGATGCAACATACACTCTCTTACATATCGAAAAGATAGCGCCGTTACCATTCTTGGTGGCGGAGACTGACTCTGCGGTGTGGCTAGTCCACGGGGTTATAGCTTTGCCTTTTGCTTTATTTGAGTTCAGCTCATGCATGAAACATTATCCTGTTGGCCGTTTTCAGCCTTTAGGCAGTGCCTTCTTGCATGAACTTTGGTCCCTGCCTTTCATGTACAGATGCCTTAGGGACGGTAAGGAGGTTTTTCTCACGGGAGAGTCTTGCGATTCTACAGTGGGTCATTCCCTAATTTGTAAAAACATTAAATTGCACGGGGCTTGTAATGTTTCAGCTCCGAATCTTGCTTGTGTTTTGAAGGGCATTCCAGCTCCTGTTATATCCCCTACTTTCACTGTGCTTGCAAATGGTAGCCATCTCCTTCTGAATAATCAGGACTGCTGTGGAATGCAGGCCGGCATCCCCTCCATTGTAACAGTTTCCCACCGTGTTGTGTGCTGCAAAAATGTGCTTTTTCCACCCCCGCACGACATCATAGATAGTTCCATTTGGCCTTCCATACCAACTTTGAAGGCGGACTTCAATAAATTGAGCAGAATAAAGGCGCTATTATTGAACCAGGAGGTTATGCTCACTTCCGCACGGGAGACCTTCGTCCTCCAGGTGGCTAGTACCCACAGTGAGATACAGGCTCTTTTGAACACGAACCTCCCACAACATTTCGGTGAACTGATTCACCGCGTTTTCAATGCTTCTAATACCGAAGGTCATGTGCACTTTTATAAAGTTGTGGGCTCTGGCCTTGTTACCTCCTTTCAAACTATATTTGGTGTAATTCCGGCTTTTATTCATTCTATTTTTTCCAGCGTCTTTGGCGGCTTCCCATTGCTCCTAGCCTTAGCTGCTGGAATCTTCTTTTTAATTTGTTTGCTGCGCAATGGCTGCACTGCCTGGGGGCCTACTCGACCAAGGTCGACTCCGGATGCTCCGTGAATGCATGCTCCTCAGCTTCGGCACACTACCATTGGCGACACTCGGTGTGTCCTATAGACTTTCTTTTCGCTTTGCGTATTTCACTTGCGTGCAACCTGTGATGTCTTGCTTACGATGTCCTTTCTCTTGGTCCTTGGATGTTTGCCTCTCCTATGTCTCTGTCGGACCCGGATTTTGGCCAGTTGATGGGCCCCTTAGTGGCCCATGAACGGGACTGTTCCGGCGCTGGATTGATGGCGTGTGCGGCTGCACTTGGAGTTTTGGCGCAATGGGATACCTGGGCGGCTGCTCAGAATCTCCTACAACAGAGTTATATTGAGTATCACGCAAGTTGTCCCGCAATGCTGATCACTGCTCCCTATTATGAGGAACATGAATGCAGTTTTGATTTGTTGAACTGGATGGCATCTCTTTTTTCAGACGATACCAATGATGTCCTCTTGGAAGGTGTGGCAGTTTTCTGCACTTACACTCTTTTGGATTAGGGGCCTTCGCTTTCGGCGCCCTGCATTTCTGGATTTTATTTTAGGTCCCTGATTTCTGGCCCTATCTGAAATTTTTTTTTTATCCTGAACTTTTTTTCTTCCATTCACTGTCCTTCATGGTGACTTTTCATAAATAGACGTTTACATTCTGCTCCATCTATTTGAACTCTGTTTTTCGTCCTATGTCTTAGCATATGGACTGACCAGGGGAGGGTGTAGTGTGGTTTGTGGCCTCATTGTCTACATTGCTAAGTTAGCTTAGGCCTGGCTGCCATGATGCCTTTTTTTGCACACGTTATTCTGTGACTTTGTTTTTCCAGACTCTGCTTGTGCCCGGCTATATTAGAACTGTCTGCCTTTTTGTCTTTCACCTTTTCTCATGTTCCCTGTGGGTTTCGTCTGCACACCATGTACAAGGTCGAAAAACAACGTCCCTTGTTATTGCTGATCTGGTCAGCCCCTCGCACTTTAGACATAACACGAAATACAGCTGCACTGGAGAATTTCGGGTGCTTTTAATATTGTGATCTCCCTGTTGGTGGCACTTGGAGAAAAACCTTTCCAGGGAGAAGAGCTGTGCTTGTCTGATGATGTAAACCTTGCATCTAGATATTGAGGTATGGGGGTCCGCCTGACAAAGCCCAGAGGTCTTCTATTTTTATAATAAACTAGTTATTAGCACGGGGAGGGTGGTAAGGCAATTTAGCCCTATATCCACTGTCTTTATAAAATGCTGTCCCCGTTTGTATTCTATGGAATTGTAACCATGCTTATTATTTTATCGTTATGCATTATGCTGATAGTACTGGCACGTGTACTTCATCTTAGAGCACGATAGTTGAAATAAACATTTTAAACTATACTGTGTCTCTTATTACGCATGTTGTGGACAAGTATGAGTGAGTTATGAAAGAGTGTTCTTGCTCCCGCGAGTCCTGAGAGAGAGACCGTGTTCTGGGTTGTCTAATCATTGGTAGCTTCGCTGTAGGACGGAGAACGAATGAGACGCTAAAGCTAGTCGGATTGGGATTGTGGGTACTAAGGTGCATGGTTGTTTCACCACTATACACCGAGGTCCTATTATCCTGTGCATAGCTCTGTATATGTGCAGAATCCCTGCAACAATCCTCTGTGCATGTGAGCTGCACCCCACAATAATGTGTCATTGACCAACACACCAAATTCCTGCATTTGCTGATGAAGTGGGTGGCTGCCTGATGATATGAAGGAGAGAGGGCAAGGACAAGTGTTTCATAATCATCTAGAAGATACTTTTTCTCAACCTCCTGTCCAAGTGGAGCAAAATCCAACTTTATGTCTCTAATGCTAAGAAGAGAGAAGAGTGTATAACTGTCCATGCATCAAGTTGTGCACAGATTTATGGCCAATACCAGCACCTTTTTGAAATGAGGTTAGGGCTCAGGAAGCATACGAAGTGGCCACGTTGCTGCCACAGAATTTCTGCAATGTAGAGGTATCTTCATAGCTTCACTGCTGCTGCCATTGGTCTGGTGAAATGAACATGAAGTGTCTAAAAAGGCTCAAGTCTTCTAAAGTCACAGAACTTTGAAATGCAGAAGGGTGCCCACTGCCAATATTGGTGTTAGCTTCTTTTTTGCTTACAGAAAGCCCACCATAGGCCACACAGAGTCAAAAACATTAAAAGGTTTTCTCCACTCTTTCCAGGTAAACGTTTAGAGCTCTAAAGACATATATATTGTGTGCCATTTTTGGCAGCTGGTGTCCAAGCTGAGATATAGGACAAATATTATTTTGAGGTAAATGTAACTCAGTTAGACTCATTAGAATATGAAAGAATGTCCCAAGAACAAAGTTGTGCTGGTGACATCAGTTTTACAAGGTATGTGTATGGGTAAGGCCAAGATGAGATCATGTTCCACTAGCATTTCAAGAAGAAGGACAACGCTGGAAAAGGATAATGTTACTTACCCAGTAAGCATCTGTGCTTGGCATGCAGAGCTGTAGATTCACAAGCTTTGCATTCTCCTGCCATCTAGTGTTGGGTCCGGATGTTTACAAGTTGGTTTTCTTCGAAGAAGTCTTTCCAGACACGAGGTAAGATGACTCCTCCTTTCGGTGATAGTGTGCACGGGCATCGACTCCATTGTTCGATTGTTTTCCCGCAAGAGGGTGAGAATGGAGTAAGTGACTGTAGTAAAGAGATGTCTATGCATAGATAACGTGAATGAGAACTGTAACAACTACAGGTGCCCGGGGAGGAGGGTGGGCGCATGTGAATCTACAGCTCTACATGCCAAGAACAGCTGCTTACTGGGTAAGTAACATTATCCGTTAGCAGCATGTGTGCTGTAGATACACATGCTTTGCATAGACTATATAGCAGTATTCTCCCAAAGCGGTGGCAAACTAGTAGATGTTGCAGTTGTCTGGAAAAGTGTTTTAGCACTGCCTGCCCTACATTGGCTTGTTGGAGTGCGAGTACATCCACACAATAGTGTTTGGTAAATGTGTGTGGTATAGACCATGTTGCTGCTTTACAAATGTCAGCTATAGGAATGTTACCTAAAAAGGCCATAGATGCCCCTATTTTGCGAGTGGAATTCGCTCCAGGGGGTATAGATAAAGTTCTTTTGGCTTTTGCATAGCAAGTTTGAATGCACTTTACAATCCATCTTGAAATGCCAGATTTAGAAACAGGATTGCCTTTGTGAGGTGGTGTAAATGAAACAAACATTTGCTTTGTTTTACGAAAATCTTTTGTTCTTTCAATATAATACAATAAAGCTCTTTTGACGTCAAGTGTGTGAAGAGCTCGGTCTGCTACTGAATCAGGTTGAGGAAAGAACGAAGGCAACTCAACTGATTGGTTAATATGGAAAGCAGAAACCACTTTGGGAAGGAAGTTGGTATTGGTGCTAAGAACTACCCTATCTTTATGAAGCTGAAAGAAGGGTTCTTCTAAAGTTAATGCCTGTAGCTCACCAACGCTCCTTAATGAAGTGATTGAAATGAGGAATGCAACCTTGCAAGAGAGAAACTGTAAAGGACACTTGTGTAGTGGTCCAAAGGTTGGACCCATAAGTCTTGTAAGTACAACATTAAGATTCCACACTGGTGCCGGTGGAATTCTTGGTGGTATAACTCTTTTTAGGCCCTCCATAAATGCTTTGATAACAGGAACTTTGAACAGATGAATGTTGCCTGTTTTGCAAATACGCAGCTACTGCTGCAAGGTGCAACCTAATAGATGTGTAAGCTTAGATGTGTAAGCTAGCCCACATTGTTGTAGGATTAAAAGGTAACAGACAATGTTCTGAACAGAAGCATCTAGGAGGTAGAATTTTGTTGTTGCAGTAAACAATGAAGCATTTCCATTTTGCAGCATAGCAAGCTCTGGTAGTTAGTTTTCTTGCTTCTTTCAGAATAGTCATACAGTCTGGTGCTAAATTTAAATATCCAAACTCTGAGTTTAGGAGCCAAATCGCCAAGTTGAGCTCCTTGGGATTTGGATGCTTGATTTCTCCATGGTTCTGAGTGAGATTGGAGGCGAGATGTAGTTTTTGATGTGGAACTACTGAGAGCTCTTACAGGGTGGTGTACCACGGTTGACGGACCCATGAGGGAGCTACCAAATTCAGTGCGAGTGATATTTGCCTGAGTTTCCGAACCAGAAACGGAAGGAGTGGGAGAGGCGGAAAAGCGTAGGCAAATATACCTGACCAATTCATCCATAGGGCATTGCCTTTGGAGAGAGGGTGTGGGAACCTGGAGGCGAAGTTTGGGCATTGTGCGTTGTCTACTATGGCAAACAGATCTATTTGTGGGTATCCCCATTGTTGAAAGTATGGAAAGAGAACTTGGGGATGAAGTTCCCACTCGTGTATTTGCTGTCTCCTCCTGCTGAGGTTGGCAATTTGATTGTTCACTCCCGGGAGGTGTTTTGCCAGAAGGTGAATCTTGTGATGGATTGCCCATTTCCAAATTGTCTGAGACAGGCGTGACAGTTGGAGAGAGTGTGTACCCCCTCGTTTTTGTACATAGTACTTTGCAGTCATATTGTCTGTGCGGATTAGGACAACTTTGACCGTGAGATGAGACTGAAAAGCTTTCAGCGCTAGAAACACTGCTAGAAGCTCTAAATAGTTGATGTGGAGACGTCTGTGTTTGCCATCCCAGAGACCTTGAATTGTGTAATGATGGAGATGTGCACCCCAAACAGTGAGAGATGCGTCTGCTGTTAGCACGACTTGTGGAACAGGGTCGATGAAAGGCAGCCCTTTTGATACATTTTGTGGGTTCCACCACTGCAGAGAGCGATGGGTGCGGCTGTCTACCAACACTAGATCTGTAAATTGGCCCTGTGACTGATTCCACTGACGTGCTAAGCCTTCTTGTAATGGACGCATGTATAGGTACTACTGCAATGCATGAAGCCATCATTCCAAGTAGGCGCATGAAAGTCCTGGCTGGCAAGGTTTGGTTGGTTTGGAACTGCAGCAATAGAGCTTGGATATTGGAAATTCTGACTGCACTGGGGAGGCTAGAGCCGTGTGAGTGTTGAGAGTGGCTTCTAGTTAAGATTGTATCTGTAAAGACTGTAGGTGAAACTTTTGAATGTTGCTCGTGAAACCCAGTTGGTTAAGTAGGTGTAGCGTGGTCCGAGTGTTTTGAAGACACTTTTGGTGAGTGCTGGCTTTGATGAGCCAGTCGTCTAGATTGGGGGAAGACATGAATTTGTTGTTTTCTGAGATGAGCTGCTTACCACTGCGAGGTACTTTGAACTAATAGTGTTTGCCTTCTATCACAAATCTGAGATATTTGCGATAAGCTGGATGAATGGGAATGTGAAAATATGCGTCTTTTAAGTCCAATGTGGACATAAACATCGCCTTGCTGTAGGAGAGGAAGAACCTGTTGAAGTGTTACCATATGGAAATGTTTTGACAGTATGTAGTGGTTTCATTCTCGGAGATCCAAAATTGGTCTTAAGGAACCGTCCTTTTTGGGAATTAGAAAATAAAGAGAGTAAACCCCTGAACCTTGGTACTGAAATGGAACTGTTTCTATGGCTCCCTTTTGTAAGAGAGATTGCACCTCTTGTTTGAGTAACTGCAAATGGTCTGACGACAATTTGTGAGCGCGAGGTGGAATGTTTGGTGTATTGGAGGCGAGCTCCAGGCAATAACCATGATGGATAAGGTCTAGCACCCATTTGTCGGTTGTTATAGATTGCCATGGGGAGAAACTGTTGAAGTCTTCCCCCGACAGGTGTTGAGTGATCAGGGGGAAGTATCAGCAAGTCACTGTTTACTAGGGGAAGGGGTGTTACGTGGTGTGGCACCTTTACCCCTGCCTTTGGAATTGTTTCCTCTATATCCTCCTCTGTAGAAAGCTCTGGAGGAAAAGGTTTGGTTGTTGCCTTTGTAAGAGGAAGCATTTGGGTCTGAGGATGTTGTTGTGGACCCTGCTCTGTAAAATGAGCGGCAAAAGGAGCCTCTATTTATTCGGGACTGGAGCACTCCCATGGATTTTGCCACTTCAGCGTCCTTTTTCATCTTTTCTAAGGATTGGTCGACTACAGGACCAAACAGGTGTTCCTTGTCAAAGGGGGTGTTCAAAATGGACTGCTGTACCACAGGCTTAAACCCCGAGATCCTAAGCCATGCATGCCTTCTAACGAGAATGCTGGTATTGATCTCCCTAGCTGCAGTGTCAGCTGTAACTAAAGCACATCTTATTGAGGAGTTAGAGATGAGTTTCCCCTCTTCAACTAACTGCTGTGCCTTAGTTTTGTGTGTGTCTGGGAGATATTGGAGCAGTTGCTCCATCTCATCCCAGTGTGCCCTGTCATACCTAGCTAGTAGGCTCTGTGTGTTTGCAATGCGCCAGTGGTTAGCAGCTTGAACAGCTACTTGTTTTCCAGAGGCACCTATAAGTTTGGATTCTTTATCTGGGGGAGGTGCACCCCCAGAGGTTTGCGAGTTAGCTCTTTTGCGAGCATTGGACACTACTAGGGAGTCAAGAGGTAATTGTCCCTTAATAAACACAGCATCTGATGGTGAGCCTTTATATTTTTTTTATCTACCCTTGGAGTTAAAATACGGGCTCTGACAGGGTCTTTAAAGACATCATCTGCATGTCTCATCATGCCTTTAAGCATAGGGCGTGTTTGACTTGACCTATTTGTGGACTCAAGTGTTTCAAATAGAAAGTCCTCTTCTAATGTTTCTTTATGTAATGGTACCCCATGATACTCTGCTGCTCTGGCAATGAGCTGTTGATAAGCCATATTATCATCTGGTTGTGATGGGTTTGCAGGATAAAGGTCTGGCTCATTGTCTACTGGAGGGTCAATGGTGTAATCATTCCATAGGTCTGCAGGCAAATGAGTATCATCATCACCCTGATCCACATCTGGATCTGTATGCAGAGATCCCTGAGGTGATATGTGTAATGGAGCTTCAATTATTAATTGTGGAGAAGATGGAGGTGGAGAGAGTTGTGGGGCAGGATAAACAGGGCTAGTAGCCGTGTCCTTCTTCGTCTTTAAGGGAATCTTATCAGAAGTGAGTCCTCTGCAGGAAGCTTGTATTTTGCTGGATTTTTAGCTAAAATATGTCCAGAATAATGATTAATATACATTTTCTTTTGTTTGGGATCCAATTTGGCCTTAAGAACGTCTAAAATTGGTTCTGGAGGCTTCGGCGTCGAAATTGACTTGTCTTTAGAATCTTTCGGCTCCGAAGCGTGTTTGTGTTTCGAAGCGGAGGGTTTCGGCTCTGTAGCATGTTTGTCTTTCGAAGCGGAGGGTTTCGGATTTGCCCCTGGAGCCTGATGATTTCAGATCCGATGGTAATTTCAGCCGACTCAGTCACGAGCCAGAAGGCTTGACGGTTTGTTTCGGTGCCGAGCCGGGAGGCGGGGCGTCAGAAACAATGTCTCGGTGCCGACCTTGGCCAGAAGGCAGAGGTGGTGCCGTAGCCTTATGAGTTTTGGAAGAGGATTTAGGGGGCAAGGGGTCTTCGCTACTCACGGCACCCTGTCCCGGAAGCACATCTTCGGACTCCAGATCGACCTCGAGCTCGGAATCTGACTCTGGAATGGAGAGGGCCTCTTCTTCTGTGGTGGACGCTTCGATCTGTTCTTAGTCGGATTCTTCTCCGAAGATATCCGGAGTGTGTTGGATGCTTTGGTGCTGCATCTCACCATCATCGGGCCCGACGATCTCGTAGAGTCTTCTTAGACCAAAACGACTTACAAGCGTCGCAATCTTCCTCCTTGTGCACCGGAGAGAGGCACAAGTTACAAACTCGATGTAGGTCGGTGCGAGGGTACTTGGCGTGGCACCCAGGACAGAACTGGAATGGAGTCCGGTCCATCGGCAGAAGGCTGGCCCGATGAGGCAGCGCCCGACGACCGCCCGTGAGGTTTTCGATTGAAAATGGTGAGTTTGTCGATTGATCCAATACGCGGAGAACAGGGAAGCGCATACGGAAACAATACCGTCGAGGGTAGAGGGGATTGCGCACCGAGGGAAACCCAAAGAACGGTTTTCGAACCGGGCGCAGCAATACACGTCCGAACCGATGGGAGGAAAAACAATGGAGTCAATGCCCATGCACGCTATATCCGAAAGGAGGAGTCACCTTACCTCGTGACTGGAAAGACTTCTTCAAAGAAAAACAACTTGCAAACATACGGACCCAGCACTAGATGGCAGGAGTATGCAAAGCATGTGTATCTACAGCACACACGCATCGAACGACTAACAATAGAAATCTCAGATCAGCACAACTCAATCTCTTAGAGGTCCCCAAATTCAACATTAAAAGACTGGGGGGAACCAGGTTTGCTGTGCTGGCTCCCGGTGTTTGGAACTTTCTCCCGGGCAACATAGGAGCTGCAATGTCCTATGAGCATCTCAGAACCCTGCTAACGTGTGTAGGAGAGTAGGATCTGCTTCTTATAGTTACCCCCACTTTTTGCTGATGTTTCACTGTTTTTCGACTTAGCCAGACTGAGGCCCTGCTAATCAGGACCCCAGTCTATCTGCTTTCTACTCTAAATTGATTGTATGTACTTTAGGTACACTGCAGATTGGATTCTGGGGTACCCTTATAAGTCCCTAGTATATGGTATACTATGTACCCAGGGCATAGGTACCCCAGAGGCCTCCCAGGGGCTGCAGCATGTATTATGCCACCCCTGAGAGGCCATCCAAAATGACACCACAGGTCTGCTATTGCAGCCTGTGTAAGGTGGTGCATGCACCCCTTATTTAGATATAGGTTCACTATAGCTATCCTAATCACTGCACATTTAAACCTATCAGTCACCCCTATGGCAGGCCTTATCAATCCTGAAGGCAGGGTGCTGGGTTTTATGTGAGAGGGTGCCCATGCATGAGCAGAGCCCCACTGCAGCCTTCGGAACCACTATTCCGGGGTTGTCTGTGATGCAGCCAACCATATACTCTTAAGTGCATTATAACCTCGCGGTAAATGCTAACTTTAAAACGGCTGCATGGAAACATGTTGTGTTTGGTGTCAAACACCTTGGAATCATACCTCCACCCCAGTAACTGGGGTGGGAGGTATGATTCCACCCTACTAGAGGGAGAAACATGGCACCACCGGTACACCCGGTACCAGCTTAACAGAACCCTGGCATCACAAAATGGATGCTGCCAGCCACAGACACGAGTCTGCCCTCCTGCTGCTGGACGAAACTCCGGCAGGGGAAGGCTTGACAATAGGTTTCCTGTCACAGGGAGGTGTGACCACCTCCCAGACAGGCTTTAGTGTATTGGGGCTGGGTGGGTGCACTCTCAGAGTGCTTTGATGTCTGCACTGGGGGCACATTTGGTGTCCTCGTGCATAGTCCAGCTCAAACCGGTTGCAGGGGCTACCAGCCCCTGCTCTGGCGCGAAACTGGACAAAGGAGATGGGTGTAGCCACCCCTCTTTCCTGACCCTCCCATAGGTGGGTCCCCAGAGTTTGTCCCACCCCTTCCTTGGGTATAAAGTCGGAACCCCTGACTACAGGACTTTAGATTTACCTGGATGAAACTCTGCTACAGAATCCCAGAACTTCAACTATCTACACTACGTTGGATGACCGAAGAATCTCCCTTGGAGTAAAGGAGTTACTCCCCTGCTTGGCAGGCACCAAAGACGCATCTGTCTGGTTTGCATCTCCACAGCTCCTGAGGACTCCGAAGAATTTTGCAACACAGGAGGTGGGTTCCCGTGGTCTCTGAGGTCGATCTTTGTGCTCAGCAAGTCTGAGGCCTGTATCCCTCGTGGAGACCGTGCAACCCGAACCCCTGGACACCGCGACCATTTGCAGAAGCATCAGCTTTGAGGCTACCTCTGAGGCTGAGCTTTGGGTTACTTGTAGCCCTGACCCCGAGCAGCAATTCCACCGAAGATTGCCAGCCTACACTCCACGAGTGTTCCGTGAGCTGGCCCTTTGTGTTTTCTCTCGAGGTCCCTTCGCGATCCCTGGTCCGTCGACTGGTGGGTACCTGTGAAGGCAACACTAAGATTAATTGGGCTACCCTGGTTGCTCCAAACGTGCCCTGACTCTCCATCGCTTGGGGAGTCCCACGGACCTTGCTGGTCCGCACCAAAGCATCTTTACTCTTCCTGCGTGGGTTGCTGTTGCCAAGGCTTGTTGGGTTCAATACGAGCACCGACACCCCAGCACTCGACATCCTTCGTGGGACAGCTGGAATCCGGCTCCTGGTCGTCCTCGACGTCTCCTGGAACCTGTGGCTGCAGAGTCAAGCTTCACCTCTTCGCACCTGAAGCACCCGACATCGGTGGGCATTCGTCTATCGTGCTCCTGGTCACTATCTAGTGACCCAGACTCTGTCCCCTCTGCTTTCAGGTTCTTCACATCTTCGATCCAGGCTTGGATCATCCCGGACACTTTTCTTCTTCACGGCAGCAGCACTTTGCAGCAGATCGCCATTGAAATCAACGACGATTCCCGACACCATTTGACACCTATGCACCCGGCTTCCCTGGGTGAGGTAACTCGAGTACTCCGGTGCTCCCGTGGGTGTTGGCCCTAGAACCCCTTAAGTCTAAAGGGGTGTGCTCAAAGTCCTCTCCTAAGTGTCCTTTATCTTTAAAATTCCAACCGCGACTTTCCTCATAGAATCCTACGGCGCTCGCGGCTGTGTTCTCACACTGCACACGTCCCCCGTGGGTCTCCCTTGTCACTACCTTGGGTGGTTCCTTGGGGTCCCAGCGATTCTACGTGCTCTAGGCACTGTGTCTAGTCAAGTCGTGGTTCTTATACCACTTTCTTAGTATATGGTTTGGTCTCCCCCTTGAGTATTGTGCTATTTACTGTCGTTTTAATACTGTGATATTGTGTATCTTGGACTCTAATCTCATAAAGAGATTAGTAGTGAGTGTTTAGAAATAAATAGATATATTTTATATATACCTGGTGTGGTTCTCCTTTCATTTGGTCATTCAAGAGGTTATAATCTGGTAAACCAAGCTGCTTTACACTCCTTCAAGACTTAGCCTGAAGGCTGCTCTCCATAGCTACCACTAGGATAGCTTTCAATAAAGGTTGTCTTTAAACCTATCATCAATAAGGGTAGTTTGGACTGGTGCAAGGTGCCCACTATAACTAGTTGACAGCATATGCCAGGCCAACTTCTCACATTGGTGTGCAGCGGTTGGATTCAAGCTTGCTATTGCTTTACCAGATAATCTCTTTGAGTGACTAACTGAAAACCACTATAGGTACATAGGTACATATAAATCAAGTCTAGAATACAGTAATTTCTACTGAATTTAGAGTTGTGTGTCAAGGGCTTAGCACACCCTTTCTACAACTCAAGAGAGTTTAGTAGGCCTCACTAGAGTAGGTAGGTGCATACACCACACCACACTAGTCATGTCTTCAAGGGCAGAAGCCAGTGGGCCTCTCCCAACTAAGTATAACCATGTCTCATACCAAGAATTGAGGACTATGTGTGCCTCTAGGAAATTGAAGACAGGGAAAAGCCCAACCACACAACATCTCAAAGTTGTTGCTTGCAGATGGCCTCAGAAAGACCCCAGGGTCTGATGAGGTTGGCAGAGTGGGAGGGACAGCAGAAGAGGAAAGGCCAGGTAGTGAACACTACTATGACCCAGACTCTGATGCTGGCCAGGAGGATCAAAATGATTCTAACCTGGAACAGCCAATCCTTCCTGAAGGTGAGGAGGGAGACCCCAGTGGGGCTCTCTTTACCCCACCTGGAAGGGTTAACAGTTTACCAAGAAGATCTAGATCTCCTTCTGTGGAATCTAATCGTTCAGGTACATCTGTAGGGAGCTCTGTTTCTCATAGGACTTCTTCTCATAAAAGGGAGTCCTCTTATGAGAAGAAGTGCCAACTGCTTGAGTTTGAGAGAGCTAAGCTCAGGATCAAGAGAGAGCAATTGGCCTTAGACAGGGAATCCCTGGAGCTTCAGAGAGCTTCTCAGAAGTTGGGACTAGAGTCCCATGGTGGCAGCAACAGTGTCCCTAGAGGTAGAGAACATACTCATGACCATAGGAACCTGAACAAGATTGTCCCTCCCTACCAGAGTGGGGATGACATCCACAAATGGATAACTGCACTGGAGAGGGCCTGTAAAGTACAGAGGGTCCCTCAGGAGCAGTGGGCAGCAATCTTGTGGCTCTCCTTTGCAGACAAAGGTAGAGACAAGCTCCTCACTGTAAGAGAAGAGGATGCTGATAATTACAAAGTCCTGAAGAGTGCTCTGATTGATGGGTTTGGCCTAACCACTGAACAATACAGGTTAAAGTTCAGAGACACCCAAAAGGCACAGACTCAGGACTGGGTTGACTTTGTTGATTGTGCTACTAAGGCTCCGGAAGGCTGGTTACTTGGCAGTAAGGTGTGTGATTTCAAAGGATTGTATAATTTAATCATGAGAGAGCAGATCCTTAATAACTGTCAAAATCAACTGTTGCATCAGTACCTGGTGGACTCTGATCTGACCTCTCCCCAAGAATTGGGTCAGAAGGCAGACAAATGGATTAACTGATTCTTCACTCTGCTGCTAGTGCTCACAGTGCCATGAAACCTTTCGGCGAACATGTGCTTTAGAGGTTCTTTATAACATAACATAACCATACCCTAACCATAATATAACGCTGCTGTGCTGTATATACGATACTGGGGCACGCTTTCCTGACCATAGCAGGACCTGAATCAAGGGGGCTGTCAACCTTCCATGCACGCTGAAATCATGGGACTTTTAGCGGGAAGAGTCGCTGCTACTGCCAGCCGCTGGGTACTACGAGTCTCAGAATCCCGACCTGGAGCAGTACACGGAGCTGCACCTGCATCCCATCGAGCGCTACTGAAGCAAGCCGCAGTCACGTGGTTCAGGGGCTGCTGTGCTGTATACATGTTACCGGGGCACGCTTTCCTGACCATACAAGGAACTGAATCGAGGGGGCTGTCAACCTTACATGCCACACTGATATTGTGGGAATTTTAGTGGGAGGAGCTGCTGCTACCGGCAGCCGCTGGGGGCTACAAGTACCAGAATCCCCACCTGGAGCCGCACCTGCATCCCATGAAATCACTACTAAAGCGCGCCATCTGAAAAGATGGAATCATTGTTAAAAGATCTTCAACTTTCCATCTTCCAACATTTAAAGCTCCTAAATGATAAAGTGCAAGCCTTGTTTGACCACCACGAAAAGCTCCAACTGTCTCACATTTATCAGTCAGCACAACCTGGAACTAGCCATTCATCTCCTGTTCTGGTCTCTAGCACTTCCACCAACGTTTGTACCCTCAGCCCCCCAACGTGGTGGCGCAACCAACATCGTCGATTGTTCATCTAACTTATTCCAAAAATCCACAGGGTCCTCAATTTAATGAAATAGTGCAGCAAGTAAAACTTGTGGGCCCGACAGCAGATAAATTATGCCATCCCCATCACCTCCAGTTGCCCCCTAAATATATTCCCTATGTCATCGTTTTAACGGGTATACCTCCAGCATGCAATAGGTACTCGGAAGATTGGCTTTCCCTTACACGGAGAACCACCCATTGGCTTGCTTCTAAATCTGGATGGGCTCTGATATGATCATCATGGTCCACAGGGTTGGATGGGTCGACTATGTGCAAAGTCAATTCAAGGAGACTGCCTAGTTGTCAATTTCAGGCACCCGTGCATGGCGGGCATTTTATTGCAACGTTTGAACTCTGTTACTCAAGATTACACTATAATTTGTGCACTACCTCTTGTTTTTTTTGTTTTTTTTTTAATCGCCCATCTCCTTCACATGGGCAATTCAAAATGATGATGGGGCATGCAGCTGTCTCACCTAGCAACGCCACAGTTTCCTTCACACATGCAAACTGGTTTGCCCCGTTGTCTAGTCTTTCGGACAACGACTGACTTTCTTCTCCGAGACATTTGATTGCTCATATGATGCTCATGTGTCTGACCAAGCTCTTTTAACTGAGTCTGTTCTGCATGATAACAATGCCCCTCAACAGTGTCCAAGACTAGTCGCCTATATATTCTATCATGGAATAATGCGGGCATTAGCAGTAAATTGGACAATGAGGACTGGGTGGAAATTATTAATCAGTGTGAAGTGGTGTGATGTCAAGAAATCTGGATTTTAAAGAACTTTGTATGTTAATGGGTTATCTGTCTTTTTGCGTCCCTGCCATACCATCTACGTCGCCCAAAGGGTGGGTTAGGAGTGATAATTTCCCTGAAGTTAAGAATCACCAAAATAGCTGCTCTAAAGTCCACTCCCTGGTATCAAATTTTGTTCCCAATTCTTCCCTGTCTTTCAATCATGCTTTTGATTAATTTTTATTTTATTTTTTTCACAAACCACCCTATTGGACTGCTATGGGGATTGGATAGTGTCATCTCCAAATTTGTCGAGAGCTGCACGGAAAGGGTATCCATTTTTTGGTCAGGAGACTTTAACATTTAAAAATGTCCCCTACCAGGGGACAGTGTACATGGCTTTACAAAATGAGACCCAATTCTATCACAGTCCCTATGGGGAAGTTTTGATCCAGTTTATACTTAAATAAAATGTATTATTTAATGCAGACTATATTAAGAATGGTATAGTACCTCTACCAACTTTTACAGGTAGAGGTGGTTGTTCAACTATTTGACTTCATGGAAGGGGGTGTGGTAGCAAGGATATCATTCACCACCTTAGTCTGTAAATCAAATGTATTTAACTGCTGTCATTCAATCTCCAAGCAGATGTGCAAGTTGTGGAAAATCTGATTCAGGACCCTACCTTGATGCCTAGACAGGAGGGCCAATCAAGATGCTTTGGGCCCAGTCTATCTTCTTTAGAACACTAGTCAGGTATTGGAGGAAAGGAGTACAGGAGTTCTTCACTTAGTTTCTAGCGGAATGCATGTCCTACCAAGTGCCCTGGAGAAAACTTGGAAAGTTGCTGACACTGCGCGTTCCTTATGGTGCTGAACAGGTCTCACTCCAGTGTTTAAAGACGTCCTACACCACCTGGGGATGGAGTTGCCAGTTTGTCCATTCTACCATTTATAGACACATCAGGTGGCTGCTGACCAGGCGATGTTCTGTTGTTCCAGCCACCTGTCTGTACGCAGATCATCCTGTCAAAGAGCCCAGGAACACAATCCACCCTGTTGGTTGAAGCAACACAAACCAGGAGAGTTGGCTGTCAGACAGCACTTTAATGGATGGCAGGAGGGTATTGAGGACCAAGTAGATCACCCAACGACCCAGCAGGTTGACATGTAGCTGGCTCTCCACTGAAAATCAGAGGCCACTGATCTCCACCTCCTCGAGGTTACCTCCCCTTAGCCCAGCAGTGACAAGTCTGTCACAACTGAGAGCCTGGGTGGGGAAAAGAGAGTGGCCTGCGATGGGTCAGAATGGCATTGACAACCACCACTGCAGATCGTGAGCCATCTCCCTTGAGACCTGAATGGGCTTAGAGAGGCATCACTGGCGATGAGCTCACAGGATTATGAGGAACCACTGCAGGTATCACATGTGCCACATGGCATTGTGAATGAGGAGAATGCACAAGGGAAAGAGGCTAAGAACTTGAAGGGTCATTCTCACCGGGATCCAGGAGTGATTCTAAAACATTGGGATCATACCCTAAATCTCCATGACTTGCTGAGGTGAAGGAAAGACCTTGACCACCATTGTGTAAAGAATCGCCCAAATGAACGAAAGTCTCTGTGTATGGCTCAGGTGGGACTTTGGGTCATTGATGGTGAAACCCAACAATGTTAAAGGTTCGACCTTCGCCAAGAAGTGGGTCACAATGGACTGTGGAGAACCAGACTTCAACATCCAGTCATCGCTGTGAGGCAGTATATATACTCCCGACCTCCGAAGATGGGCCGAGACACCTGCGGTAAGACCGGAGGGTACAGTATCAAATTGAAAGTGTTCCTGGTCTTTCTTGAACTGCAGGCCGGGTATATGGAAATATGCATCCTGCAAGTCCAGGGACACATTCAGTCTCCTAGGTCTAGGGCAGAAACAATCTGAGTCAGCATAATAATTTTTTATTTGTTCTTCTGCAGAAAGGAATTCAACAAGTCAGAATGCAGACTAGCCCCGTGTCCAACACTGTTTTCTAGGATGAGGAAATAGCATGAATAGTATTCCTCTTCTTTCTCAGAGTCCGGGATACAATTAAAGTTATGCTTGGAATTTAAAAGAATGACCTCCTGCATCAGAATTGTCAAGTGCTCCTCCAAATTTTTTTCTGGATTTGGAGAAAGGTAGGGTGAAGAGGAAATGAAGGGCAGGGGGTAACCTCTTTGAACAATCTACAAGACCCATTTGTCGCACATAATTTATCTCCAGCCGGCACCAAAATGGCCTGAAACGATCCATTGACATCTGTAGCCCAGAAAAGACTGGACTGTCTGCTGTACCTCTGATCAGGAAGGCTGTTGTTGCCTATAGGCTAGCCCCCAGGGAATTGCCCCTGAAGTTTCTGAGTTGATGAGGAAATGGCTTCTCTGGCAAAATAAACTTATAGAGCTTGCAGTGGCTCGACTGTCTTTAAATCTTTCTAGCCCATAGGTCTGCTTAATCTGAAACAGTCTGGACTCTTCAAAGGGCCCATCCTTTAAGGATGCTTGCACATCACTACAAGACTCAGTCAACCTCGCATGTGTGCCTTCAAAGTATGACAATGATGCCAATACAATCAGTAGTATCTAAGGCTGCAAGGATTACATACTTTGCTGCATTCTTTCCATCATATATTGTCCGAGACAGAGAAGCTGAGGTACTCCATGAATGCTGGCAAGATCTTGCGGGCCATGTCCTACAGAGCATGCAATTACCTACCAAATGAACAATTTGTATTTATGGACCTAAGGAACAAGCTTGCCAAAGAAAGCACTGTTTTAGCAAATGTGTCATTCCTTTTGTGTTCCATACCTGGGCGATCATTGAAGAAGGAGTTAGGATTGACCTTGTTAGGTGACATCTGCCTAATAAGGGTCTCAGATGTAGGGTGCTTGTTTAGAAACCTCAGATTACCGGTCACAGGTCTATGTCCCCAGAACACAGACCTGCGGCAGGCTGACTGATGGGCCAGAATGGGTCTTGGACCACGTAACCATCAAAGCATCGGTGATGTCATCATTAAATGGTAGTAAGGGCTCACATGCCATTGGTCCTAGTTGGAGAAATTCTGTTGGAACACTGTTTTTTTGTCTCAATGGAGAGCAACTGCAGATCTACCACCTCAGCTGCCCTCTGGACTACCACTGAAAATAAGGCACTTTCCTCCATTTGTGGCCCATGTGGCGATTCACGCTGCATTTCAAGAGAACTGTCTAGCCCGCTGACATTTTGTAAGTCCAAGAATAGTGCATCATCACTATAGTGGGTGAGTAGTGGGGGTGGTCTTAGTAGCCCATCCGCGTCCTACTCATAAGTGTCCTGATGAGCCTAATTTGTATTAAACTACTTGTGGATATTAAAAGAGGCTTCCTTCCAGAAACTTTGGAGATGTACCCATAGGACGTAAGTGATTCAAATACGAGAAAGATGTCCACATTCTTGTATGGTAAATTTGATGTATATCTGCACCAAACTCTTTAATGAAGTCCCTTGCATCCCTAGTGAAAAGCATTTTGAAGGAGTCCTGCTTCAGAGCACCTAAGGAAGTAAACTTTTGTTGTTGTTTTTTTTTTAATCAAAACTATGATTATTGCTTGAACACTACTGCTTACATTCAGGTCTTGTTTCCAAGAGGGAAGGGCGTGATTGTGCAGGGACTGGAGTTGTGTGATCAATCTGCATACCACAGTTTTCCCTGACAGATTTCAGCAAGTCGAAACTGCTGAACTTTATGTGAGGAAATTGCCTGGAAAATGGCAAACAAGCAGAATTTGGTGAGTTAAACCATGAATCTGCATTTTAAGCATCATTACCAAGTAAAACATTTGGAACCAGAGATATCTATCCCAGGATAATGATAGCTACTGGTTGCAGTAAATGCCTCACCACCATCAGGTGAACGTATAAACAGAGCCTTAGACTGCTGCCTGGCTTTAAAAGCCTGTGAAGGCCAACAGATAGCTAGATGAGTGGGTTTCAGTGCAAGGGCTTATCCTCTAAATTTGGTACCTAGCCACAAAGGATACTTAGCTCTGAATGGAGTCTAGTCCAAACTGCCAGTCACGAAGCAACATGACTCCATGACAATTATAGGTTTTACTGGATGAGAGAGTTCAACTCGGAAGAAAATCTCTGAGGATATAGATTTAGAAAGTGGAAACAAGTTCAATGTATCCGTATACTTCAGCCTCACAGTATGGAAACACAAAGAATACCAATGAACTAGTTCAGTATTTGACTCTATAGAATCTTTATCTGTTAGCTTCTTTGGTGCGAACAAATACATAGTGGGTTCTTACCATCAACACAATTTTAATTTCTATTAGACCTGTATCAGAGTTACAACATGGATAGAACCATGATAGAAGCTTTATCACTGTAGGGACGATGAGCTCACTGCATCTGCAAGAGAAGTGGTTAATGGCATACGCTGTGTCACAAAGGTTATCAACTGCAGTAGGTCCACATGATGTGGACCTCTAACCACCCACTAATGACTGCAGAGTATGTCCAATGAGTATTGCCATGTATGGGGAGGTTTGCCTACATCTGAGGTTATAGTTAGGTTATAAATGGCCAGGCACAAATCACCCCATGGTTTATTGTTTACACCTGGGCAATGTTGATAGTATTGTGGAACTCACAACAAGAGAGAAAGCAGCAAACAAGGTAGAGGGATAGATCAGGGCCAGCTCCTGGATGGCCTCCATCTTTGACTATGATCTTTGATCTGAACCATGTCATATCTGGAAGTGAAACTCATCTTAGAAGCGGATATCTCTGCATTCAGAACTTGTTGACTGGACTGCAACTTCATCCATGTACAAGCCCGAACTGGCAATAGAATGAATCAAAACATTAAGGAGACATTCCTGACGAAATATTACACAAACGAAGGATCAATTACATGACTGAGTACTTGCTGGCTGTGTACTCTAATTTCCAGATGGGTTACCTGAACATTCGGTGGCAGGAAGGACAGTGGAATTCTGCAATGCCCCACATCTTATCCACTGGAACTGGGTCGTATTTCTTTCTGCATTTCCGGCACTTGGATACCTACAATAGGACGAGCATAGACAAATGTGACTCAGGGAAAATAACCTAAACTTGCTGAGCTGCCAAAATGTTCACTTTTTTTGTCTTGTTCATTCATTTATTTCATTATTTCAGTTTTGCTGTTTCAATGGCATGAAGTGTTACAGAAAAAATCTTTTTAATTTGCACGATGTTGATTGAGAGCATCTAACTTCTTAGATGCTTCACGTGCCTGGGTTATTTAATCCCAGGCACCAGCATCACTTCTGGAGATCACATATTAGTTCTTAAGTGAAAGTAAAGCTCACTTTGTGGGAGAATATAGTGCATATAAAAAATCTGAATTAAAAAGTTTGGGGGGGGAATTGTTACTGCAAAGCTGTGTACCCTATATCACAAAACAATGAACTAGGGTCTTGCCAAGGTTATGTAAAATTTGGAAAGGCAGCACCTTTAAGAGCAGTATTAGTTAAAAGCAATCCCGATTTAAACACTATCGACAGATGAATACTGGAGATAACAGCACAGGCGTTGTTTTGCATGTGCATTGGTTTACGGCATACAATGGAGCACAGTACGCAAACAATAGCTGACCACACTTTTTATGCATTGTTTTTATGTACTGGCAAGGTGAAAAAGGTGTTAGTAGTAACAACAAAAATTTCCCTTTTCAATTAAAACCTAGATTCTTTTTCTTTCAAACCGGTAGAAGTGGAACCCAGTGAGTAATCCAAGACAAAAAAAACATCAAAATTTATTAAGCTTTAAAAACTAATCATTATGATCAATTGGGAAGAAACATCTCAAAAACAAACTATTCTCTTGCAAAAAAAAAAAAAATGAAAAGTAAACAGTCCTTTAGCCAAATAAAGTGAATATATATAAATCTACAATCGTTTTGAATCTTTTATTATTTTTTTTATTCCTTTTTACACATGATAAAAACAATTGAGTACATAAAAAACACTATTGTGCACAGTTACTACACGGGTTACAATTTCAAATTTTAACTCGTACATCAAATATTCGGCAATCCTAAAAACATATTTTATAATTTCATACAGTTCTCATGTGTTTTTGTTTAAAAAAAGGGAGATGAAGAAAAGATCAATAACAGTTATTATATAAAAATGTATTCCTTTGAGCCTACTATGCTCAACTGAATGCATCTGTCCAGGTAAAAAAGGTGTACACCATTCACTGGCAAAAAATGCAAAGATTTAGATACTGAGCAAGTGAATCATGGTTTCCTAAAATTATCCCCCATCCTCTCACAAGAAGAGGGTGACCTCAAGGTCGTTATGGACAAGTTGCATTCCTGGACTTTTGTGTGCTTGCCTAAAGCACTGGGCGTTGTTGTCTTGTTTGCGTTCATTTAACTTATTCAAAAACGCACCAGAAATCAATGATTGGTAGGTGAAAAGTTCAGGACCGTACACAGTGTCCGCAATGATCTGAAGCGTAGTTGTCACCTTATACAAGAAAGGGATGCCAATCTACCTCACAGGGACCTCTCTGTCTACCTCTTGCTTCAGTCAGTTGGTCTCTGCCTGCTCTTTTCTGTCACTACTTTAACTTTAATGACCACCATCGAATAGTTGTTGGTCTCATTACCTGTTTCCTCTCTGGGACTCTCCGCCACCACATGTTGTCACAGGTCGGACAGGCAAACTGCTTATCGCTGGAAGGGATCCAGTTCTTACTGGCGTTGTTAAACATACGCAGGTTCTTCTCAGTTAGCGGAAGACCCTTTAGTACTGCAGCAATTTCCTAAGGTTCAAACAACAGTGTTATAAATGTTAGGTCTAGATGTCTCTCAGAATATTTATACAACTATGCACAAGCAGCAGGGATTGCTCAATGGCGTTGCATACAGTTTTAAGTCCACTTCCCCTGTCAAAACCCCAGCTTCCACGCCAATCACTCACTATCTTTGCCTTTCACCCTGTACACTGCGCGCTGCTGTCTTTTGGCTAGGTTTGCGCTGTACACAGATCCCATACATACCTAAAGAATGCTTAAGTACAATTGCACTGCTTATGATCTTGACAATGATTGGTGCAAATGAAATGTACATTCACTGAGATTGGTCTGTGTATTTTTGGAAGTAGTGAAATTATAAGAATCAAGTTAAAAAGCATTCTTTATTGTGGGCACACTCCAATAAGCAAGGAGGAAAGAGACATACATCCCTGGAGCATCAGATATCAGACACCATGATGACCATTAGCTTAGACATACAGAGTATTATGAGAATACTTTCTGGCTTACCTGTATATCCTTGTCATTATCAATCTTTATAGGATTCTGGAAGGAGATAAGAATACTCATTGTGTCAGATACAAGAAACTACACTTAAAGTGACAAGTAGGGGCGATATAAAAGGCACCAAAATGTATTGTTGGGTCACACACTGCTCCTTAATGCTTTGAGACACAGCATTATCTACACTTCACAAAAAATAAAACCAAGAAAGGACTGCATGCATTGATTAGGCAGTGCTTGAGAACTGCTTCTTCTTCCTTGTTTTTAGGTAGGGAAGAGGGTGGGAAGGGGACTGACAATTTCCTTTTGTGTATTATCCTTGCAGGCTGTTGCTTGGTTGGAGCCTAGTGGAAGTCATTAACGTGTGGTGCAACAGAAGGAGCTGGTTGTTGTTGCTGTTAGAACTGCTGTGTTTGGCTGGCTGAAGGAGAGGTCAGCGCTAAATCAGAGTGGGAGATTTTTTTTAAACTTTTCTCAAAATGAGGATATTAGAGTTACTCCTTGTTGGAATATTCAGTCAAAAGGTAGGACAGCCGACGTAGGCCCTGTTGGCAGAATCCTGTATTTGAGGTATTTACTGGGGTATTCAGTCGGAAACAGTTATACTTTATACTGACGAAAATATGGCTGGAATATTGTTTTTTCTCTGATGCCCCTGGTTGTTAGGAAGAGTGAGGAGTGAGGAGTATCTGCATAATGCTAGCAGATCCGAAATCCTGCAAGCATTTCCGCCAGGGGACGGGATTAAGATCATAAAGAGCAGGAACAACAGAGAAGAGAACAGAGGAGTGCAGCAGTTGAAATATTTGGTGGATGGAGAAGCCAACAAGACCAATCCCGACTAGCTAGCTCCAGTGGGGGAGGTTCTACTAGAGCCATTGGCGAGCCGTCTCTGGGACTTCAGCACATATCTCCAAGGAACCACTAGGCTTTTATGAGCAACAGTTTTGTAAGCTCACAATACATCAAGCAGGAATCAGACTTCAAGCTGAACTTCATAGGAGGGGGAAAAAAGAATGTCCTTCCAATTATAAACAAAGGAATTTTCTTTACCCTTAAATAGCCATAATCGGTACTGTCAACCATGAACAATGTTGTTATTTTCAACAAATGTCCGGACCTGGGTCACCTCACTTCCTATGATCTTGCTTGGGAATAATGAACACTGTCTATGAATGATAATTAGGGGATGATGTCAATCTGCAAAGCACATTATTGGACATAAGAAATTTGGAATGCCACTGATTTAGACATTATATAAACAGACAGTCTACATTATTGAACTTTATATAAACCTGCACAATGTATCAGGCACTATGGCAATAGCGCTTCTGTCAATGGAAATTCCAGCAACTGAAAAAGTGCCCTTTGTGGAATTATGGAAACTTATATTGTGTAATAGAGTACAACATATATTTGTGGTCATAAAGGCAACTTGCAAAATTTTCTACTGAGCACTGCGGAAGCTATTAATTTGGACTAGTGTACACTATAGAATCTAGCATTGTATTATACTTGGCATTAGGTCGATGGCAGTGTGTATTATTTCCTATAATTAGAACAAGGAGATTGTGTTGCTTGGCATTATGAAAATATTCAATGTGCATAATGGCCAATTAATAGAACTAACAACTATATTCAATAAATGTGAAAACTGTATAATATATACTCAATAAAATGTGGCACCTTAAAATGGCATTGCCACTTAGATTTTCTTACTACTTATATATTATAAGAAAGTTATATTTTTATATGCATTGCAATCTGCTACACAAATATCTAAAATTTAAAGTGTAGTCTTTTGTACCTTTTTCAGCTCCTCTTCACGTTTCAATTTTTCCACCACATTCTAAAAGTGTAGAGCAAAAGAGAAAAAAAAAATGAGTGCCCCTAAAATCAACCCAACATGCCCTAATGGAAAAAAGAACAAGAGGAGGATAAGGAGTGCAAGGTGAGGAAGAGTAATCACTAGTGGTTGCTTTGTGGTACAATCATTTGATAGTTAAAACATGCCCACGTCCAGAAGACCTGAACCATGGTAACAAAAACCACAACAATAAGCTTTTCGAAATGTGTCAAATATAAATGCACTTCAGCAGAAACAATGAAAACTGTTTAATGCGAAAATCCATATTCCATTTTATAGGGGCGTCACAAAAACCCTATACTCATTTTCTGGCAGCACCTCCATAGATCCAACTGACTAATATCCTTCTGCCAAGGCCAACCGTTGCAGATTCCCTCTCTGTCCTCCCTCGTACTGCCTTCAAACTCTCATTCTAAGGCTATTCTCTACTTTTCTTATCAATATAAAACAGTTAAAAGTTATGTTCTTGGTATAATGTTTATTTTCATAGTCACTTTATAGCAGTCGTAACAATACTTTCTCAAATATTTGCTCAGGAACGCTTCATATTACTGTTACTTTCATGCTTCTGCAACTCAAGGCATGTATTTGTTTATCTGCACTTAATTTCAAAGTTTGCTCACATGTTCTTTAAATATGATGCATTTTGTACCATTGTTATACTTCCAAAATTTCAATAAAAACATTTGAAATGAAAAAGAAAATGCAGAACAGAAATACTGCTAAAGAAATAAACTCGAGAAGAAGCTGGGAAATATTATGCAAAACCCCTGTGTCAAAAAAGTGTGACATCAACCCATGCATGTGTCATCATGCTAAGGCAGCCCTCACGTGATGTCATGTGTACGTGTGAATTATGTCACAGGAGAGACACTTTGTTTTTATTTATTCTTCCAAGATGGTGGATGACTGGCTCTTTGCATTTTTATTTGTTGGTAGGTACGGACTGCCAGGAACTGCCGGGCCCTCCACAATAGACCAAAAAATGCAACAGCGGCAGGGATTAGCAAAGGTGGACTCCCATGGGATGCTGGAAGCAAAAGAAAAAGTAGTTCCCTGTTGTGGATCTGTTGAAGGACACAAGCCTTCCAACCAAAAAGATTGCAAATGAAGCTGTGCTCCAGGGGAGGGACAAACACAGGAAGAGGGATGAAGGCCATCGAATAAGATGCAAAGCAAACACAAGGAGATGATGGGGGGAGCACTGAAACTTTTCAGACACTCCCCCCCAGTCACAGAACTGGGTTTAATCCATCATCATTCTTTAGCTCACTTCGCCACCCCAGTTCAGACCCAGCCATATGCAAATCAGCCTTGACCCTGTGCCTCATGGGAATAGTCCAGCCCGAACTGCCAAGCCAGGTCTTCCGGAAACAAGAATCCTGGGACCGGTTTCGGGGTAACACCCCTCATCAGCCAGGCTAGCTTGAATCCAGTGGCAAAGTGAGCAACGGACCCATGTCTTAAATTGCAGTCCTCGGAGACAGTGCACATAATGTGGCACAGACGTTGGGACACTGCAGTGTACCTCATATTAAAGGCAGGTTGCACTTTCCAAAGGAAACAAAGCTGCATTATTAACTCATTTCATCTCAAGGGATGAAGAGAGAGAGCAGAAGAGAAGAAGCGTCTGAGTCAAGACAAACAAATGATGTTGGACGGTCCACAAACAAGTAAGATATAATTCTCTGCTTCATGAAATTTATGGAAGAATTTAATCTAAAAGGAGGTCTGGTACAAATTAGTAGGTCAAAAGACTAAGGTACAGAGCACAGCATTTAGTTAGTTTTATAAAACTGACCCTGTTGTCAGTTAGATTTAATCGCAAATACAACACCAAGGAAAAACACAATGGACAAGATGATACAGTCCAAATACAAGGTATAGAAATGTAGAAACTCTTGAAAATGTTGACACAAAGTTGTTGCTTGGATGCAGACAGCAGACACGTGTTTCGTCGTGTAGACGACTTTTTCAAGGCTGTTGAAATATGCAATACAACACTAAACATTTTTAAGGAAACTAGATTGTTTTCACAATGTCATCCACTTTAAAAGGTGTTGTTACAACCAACTACAGAAGGAGGGATTCATAAAAATAAGAACCCTGGAAAAAGTGTTTGATAGAGACATAGCCAAACCTTGACCATGTTATAAAAAATAGATGCAGACACCCAATTGTGTAAAGAGAGAGAGGGAAGAACCAAAGTAAGAATAGTACAGTACTTGAGTGTAGAAACTCGTGCTCAAAGGTTTTGAAGTATTCAGACAAGCCCCATTACGATTGTATCGAAAAAATAACAACCAAAGACGTTGGGACCACCAGGCACTAGCAAGTAGGTGATGAAGCATGCAATTTGAAATAATGTTTATAGATACCTTAAACTGTACAAGCACATATATGGTCCAGAGTCCCCCAATAGTGTTAGGGAGTTGAGACAGCAGCAGAAATAGTCCCAACTTTAGACTTTAAATCTTGGGTACAGAAGCTGCACTGTGATGAAAGAATTAATTTATATCAGATTAGAGTACACCATCATAAATAGGTAGAAAGCTCAATAGGATTTATGTTATAAGTAATGGAGAGGGAAATAGACCCTCTGCAGACATAAGTAATCTTAGTAGAACAATGTCTACTTGGAAGCAATTTTATAAAGAAAAAAGCTACTGTGGGAGTAGACTAAACGCGTGACTATGGGACAATGCTTCAAAGTGCATTACCAACAATTTGCTCATTTATACTTCTATAATATATTGCTCCATCTCCAGAGGAAACTGTTAATAGAAATCCATGTTGGGAAAGACAAACTAGTAATCATAAAAGTTCCTCATACCTTTTGGACACTTGAAATTAATGTGCTCGTTGTAATAGACGAGACTGTAAGTTGTACTGATCAGTATAACAGTATGTCTTCCAAGGTAAATGCGGGAGTAGTCTGAATAAAATAAGATAAACATACGAGACGCTATAAGTGAAAAGAGAAGCTGACTATGTTTATTTCAGAATCGCCACAGGCGAAAATCACGGTAAATAGACAAGATGTGATGAATCATGAGCATCCAAATGTACAGACGTCAGCAAAGGCGAAGAGAAAGCACCAAAGTTACATATGAAAGTAAACCTATTCTCCAAACAGTCCTATATATAAATACATCCTGATATAAGACCTCAATTTAGGTCTATGTTAAAAACCATTATTACTCTGGTCTTAGAAGGACAGTTAGCCTTCATATATAACCCACGTACCTTTTGTAAAAAGAAGAACTGGCATGCTCGTTGTGATAAACAAAGCCTCAATCCAAGGTGTAGGATTGCATTAGTAAGTCATCCAGGCTGGAGTAACCTACATTAATCAGAGTTAGAATCCATGAGAAGGGAAGAGGGCTGCCCAGACAGTATAAGAATTAGAGGCATGTTCCCCCGTATACTTGCGACTATCCCTTAAATCCCAGCCACATATGTGCAACGAGTGCAGGAACCAGAACTACGTCTCCCGAACTCTTAAAATGCCATAACTAGTCTCGATAAGTCGTATAGTGCAAAGGCGAACATACCCGTGAAGTGTCCCGCTCGGCTTGGAGAGGTCCTCGAGTTGCCGGTTCCCCGAGCCGATATAAATAGTCCCGGCAAACGTGAGGGTGGGAATAGACATAGAGAAAAGAGGAGACTCCAGTACATACTAATGAAAAACTAGCGCCATCTTGGAGTGTGCAAGATTCACGATCAGTTTCAATAGTAAGAAACGGAAAAAGTGAACATTTTAGACCGGATATCCTTATTTTGAAAGAATAATATTCTGTAAATAATTTGCAGCCGAATTTTTTAAATGCAGTATTGTACGCGTAAATTGTGAAATATGGGGGGCAAATATTCATCCCCAGTAATTGTGTATATTGTCCCAAAACACAATTGGGCCCGTGCCGAGCTAGATTGTGACCGATTCTGTAATGTCAAAGGGACAATATGATAATGTGGAAAGATGCATGCATGGCGGGCGCCATCTTGGTGTATGTGAAATTGAGTGTAGGCAAATATTAGTTAGAATAATTAAAAGCCCCATTCGTGTCAGAAGATTAGGCTTGTAATATTGTTCAATTGGAGATCGTAAACCTGGCACTAGATAAGAACCAGGTCTAGAGGCCGGCACAGGTTCTAATATGAAAGGCGAGAAAACATTGCTATGATGGATATAAATAAGAAGTGTCTAGGAACGGAGTCGCTTTTGGGTATAGGACAGTGCAATTCAGGCCAAGAACAGAGAGTACCCAGAGTACGAGACCAAGACAGCCTGTAACAGGATCGATGTATTAAATGACCCACCCTAGTTTGTTCAAACAATAGCACACCATTGTTAGTAAGGTGTAACAAGACCAACACTCAAATCTAGATGGTTTGCCTGAGGTACAGGTATAGAGTCAAACAGTTCCAACAAACGTCAGAATTCAATTCGCAACCTGATAAGTATGGAACAAAACCATCCCAAATTTCAAAAACAGATGAACAAACATGATTGAATCAAGATTACTGTTAAATCATATCAAGTATGCATACATTGGCATAAGATAAATATACAGTCATGCCTGTGATGGAACTATAGCAGAGCAAGTCGGTATATAACATACATTCTAAATCAGTCTTTCAAAAATACATACATCTCCCTATCTATGTTTAAGCCAAAATCCACTGCCCTTGGTTTATTTATCCAAGTTGCCTCCAGCTTGCATAGACAGTGTACCCTGTCTCCCCCTCTGGGGTTCTCTGTAACTGTGTCCAGTCCATGGAATCTCACACGAGTGAGGTCTGCTATTCCATGGGTTGCATTAAAGTGCACGTCCAGGGGGTAGTTAGCATTCACATTTCTGATAGCCCGTATATGCTCTCGTATTCTTTCCTTAACCGGTCTAATAGTGCTGCCCACATAGATGTTGTTACATACACAAATAATACAGTACACCATGAACTTGGTGTTGCAGTTCATGAATGATTTAATCCTATGTTCCATAGGAGTGTTGTATTTGAAACTTTTGGTTTTGTCTAGAGTGTATGGACAGATATTGCAGTGTCAGCACTTATAGAATCCAGCTGGTGGAGACCCAAGCCAATGTGTAGCTCTCTTGGGTTTCTTAGGGTTGAAAAAACTTGGGCAGAGAATGTTACGTAGGGTTTGACCCGGTTTGTAAATGACAGGTAGTCTTGCAGCTATGACCTTATTCACAATCGGGTCTACTTGTAAAATGTGCCAGTGTTCATTCAAGATTTTCAAGAGCACATAGCTAGCCGAATTGTATGGGGTTATCAGGGAGACTCTATCCTTGAACTTAGTGCCCTTCTTTGTCTTGGTTTTATTTTTCAGTAACCAGTGGCAATTGAGACCCAAAGCTTTATTCCTTGTCTTGTCAATTGTCTTTTGGCTATATCCCCTGGCTTTAAACCTGGTAATAGCCTCACCCATTTCCTTCTTGAACACTGCATCTTCACTGCAGTTTCGTCTAATGCGTGTAAGCTCCCCAAAAGGAATGGATTCTATTTGTGATTTTGGATGTGCAGTATCCGCACGTAAGACTGCATTGCAGGCGGTTGGTTTTCTGTACAGTGCCGATAGAATGGAGCCATCTTTTCCCATAGAGTTTTAGATCTAGGAAGGAGATTTCCTCTCTACTGTGTTGGAGAGTAAAGGTAATGTTGCAATTGTTGGAGTTCAAGAATGTACAGAAATCATGTAACATGTCAGTGTCACCAGTCCAGATTAACAGGATATCGTCTATATATCGCCCCCAATAGATCACATGGTTGATCAAATTGTCAGGGCATTTGGACCAAACAAAAGTTTTTTCTAGCCAGCCCATGAACAGGTTTGCAAAAGAGGGTGAAAGTTTAGACCCCATTGCCACCCCTTTGTATTGTTTATACCATGTGCCATTATGTAGAAACACATTATTGTCAAGGACCATGGGGTGGCAATGGGGTCTAAATTTTCACCCTCTTTTGCAAACCTTTTTCTAGACGCTCCTTATTTATATCCATCATAACAATGTTTTCTCGCCTTTCATATTAGAACCTGTGCCGGCCTCTAGACCTGGTTCTTATCTAGTTCCAGGTTTACGATCTCCAATTGAACAATATTACAAGCCTAATCTTCTGATACGAATGGGGCTTTTAATTATTCTTAACTAATATTTGCCTACACTCAATTTCGCATACACCAATATGGCGCCCGCCATGCATGCATCTTTCCTCATTATCATATTGTCCCTTTGACATTATAGAATCGGTCACAATCCAGCTCGGCACGGGCCCAACCGTGTTTTGGGACAATATACACAATTACTGGGGATGAATATTTGCCCCCCGACCCCAATATTTCACAATTTACGAGCACAATACTGCATTTAAAAATTTCAGCTGTAAGTTATTTACAGATTATTATTCTTTCAAAATAAGGATATCCTGTCTGAAATGTTCTCTTTTTCCGTTTCTTACTATTGAAACTGATCGTGAATCTTGCACACTCCAAGATGGCGCTAGTTTTTCATTAGTATGTACTCGAGTCTCCTCTTTTCTCTATGTCTATTCCCACCCTCACATTTGCCGGGACAATTTATATCGGCTCGGGGAACCGGCAACTCTAGGACCTCTCCTAGCCGAGCGGGACACTTCACGGGTATGTTCGCCTTTGCACTATACGACTTATCGAGACTAGTTACGGCATTTTAAGAGTTCGGGAGATGTAGTTCTGGTTCCCGCATTCGTTACACATATGTGGTTGGGATTTAAGGGATAGTCACAAGTATACGGGGGAACATGCCTCTAATTCTTATACTGTCTGGGCAGCCCTCTTCCCTTCCCATGGATTCTAACTCTAATTAATGTTGGTTACTCCAGTCGTGACTTTGGATGACTTACTAATACAATCCTACACCTTGGATTGAGGCTTTGTTTATCACAACGAGGACGCCAGTTCTTCTTTTTACAAAAGGTACGTGGGTTATATATGAAGGCTAACTGTCCTTCTAAGACCAGAGTAATAATTGTTTTTAACATAGACCTGAATTGAGGTCTCATATCAGGATTTATTTATATATAGGACTGTTTGGAGAATAGGTTTACTTTTATATATAACTTTGGTGCTCTCTCTTCGCCTTTGCTGACGTCTGTACATTTGGATGCTCATGATTCATCACATCTTGTCTATTTACGGTGATTTTCGCCTGTGGTGATTCTGAAATAAGTAAAAGGAGAAATCCCTTGGTGAAAAAATATACTATAACTGGGTCTCTAAATTTCCCAGTACAAAGGATTTTTATTGCCCATATATTAGAAAGATACTGAGTTAAGGTTATTCCTACACAACTGTAGATTGTATTAACATCTGTGTTGCTTTTATCAGTTTGTGTTGTTATTTGAATGTTTGTAACACAGGTTTTTATTGGTATGTGAAATTGATGCTATTTTGAGTGTAATGAGCTTTTATAATTGTTTTTTGTATACATTGAGTGATACATTTTAAATAAAACAATATTTTTAATACAATCTACAGTTGTGTAGGAATAACCTTAACTCAGTATCTTTCTAATATATGGGCAATAAAAATCCTTTGTACTGGGAAATTTAGAGACCCAGTTATAGTATATTTTTTCACCAAGGGATTTCTCCTTTTTACTTGTCAATAGTACCCTATTCCCCTGGTTTGAACAAAGGGGTCCCTCTTTTTCTTATTGTGATTCTGAAATAAACATAGTCAGCTTCTCTTTTCACTTATAGCGTCTCGTATGTTTATCTTATTTTATTCAGACTACTCCCGAATTTACCTTGGAAGACATACTGTTATACTGATCAGTACAACTTACTGCCTCGTCTATTACAACGAGCACAATAATTTCAAGTGTCCAAAAGGTATGAGGAACTTATATGATTACTAGTTTTCCTTTCCCAACATGGATTTCTATTAACAGTTTCCTCTGGAGATGGAGCAATATATTATAGAAGTATAAATGAGCAAATTGTTGGTAATGCACTATGAAGCATTGTCCCGTAGTCACGAGTTTTTAGTCTACTCCCACAGTTGCTTTTTTCTTTATAAAATTGCCTCTAAGTAGGCATTGTTCTACTAAGATTACTTATGTCTGCAGAGGGTGTATTTCCCTCTCCATTACTTATAGCATAGATCCTATTGAGCTTTCTACTGATTTATGATGGTGTACTCCAATATGATATAAATTAATTCTTTCATCACAGTGCCGCTTCTGTACCCAAGATTTAAAGTCTAAAGTTGGGACTATTTCTACTGCTGTCTCAACTCCCTAATACTATTAGGGGACTCTGGACCATATATGTGCTTGAACAGTTTAAGTTTGAGGTATTCATAAACATTGTTATTTCAAATTGCACGCTTCATCCCCTTCTTACTAGTGCCTGGTGGTCCCAACCTCTTTGGTTATTATTTTTTTGATACAATCGTAATGGGGCTTGTCTGAATACTTCAAAACCTTTGAGCACGAGTTTCTACACTGAAGTACTGTACTATTCTTACTTTGGTTCTTCCCTCTCTCTCTTTACAAAATTTGGTGTCTGCATCTATTTTTTATAACATGGTCAAGGTTTGGCTATGTCTCTATCAAACACTTTTTCCAGGGTTCTTATTTTTATGAATCCCTCCTTCTGTAGTTGGTTGCAACAACACCTTTTAAAGTGGGTGACATTGTGAAAAAAATCTATTTCCCTTAAAAATGTTTAGTGTTGTATTGCATATTTCTATCAACAGCCTTGAAAAAGTCATCTACACGACGAAACACGTGTCGGCTGTCTGCATCCACGCAACAACTTCGTGTCAACATTTTCAAGAGTTTCTACATTTCTATACCTTGTATTTGGACTGTATCATCTTGTCCATTGTGTTTTTCCTTGGTGTTGTATTTGCGATTCTCACTGACAACAGGGTCAGTTTTATAAAACTAACTAGAAGCTGTCCTCTGTACCTTAGTCCTTTGATTACAATTATGTAAGGAAAATTCTTTTTCCTATTCAGGGTTACACTGGATAGGTGGCGCAGTGTTTACATTGAGCACGCATATACATAAAGAATCTAACGTATTGCAAACATTGCGGAGGTGCTGACTTTTTCTGTATTACCACTGCCACTTGATTCTAGTTTTATACAAATTAGTAGGTGTAGCATCTGGGTACAATGAAACTCGAGATGCAGTGGCAGATTCAAAGGCTGTTTATTCCTCAGAAGATCCCATCCATCAAGGCTGGAGTAACTGCCACCCCCCACATTCCTTGGCATAGCCTATTTAACACACCCTTATGACATAAGTGTGTTCATTACAAGAACTCCATGACCTGTACAGTGATCCATAGGAGATGATCCATCCAACATTGGTGCACAGGTACCACAGTAGGAGTTCATTTTGGTTCAAAAAGTAATTAAAAATTTGCACTCCAAAATTGCCACAAGTTAGATAATCCTGGAATTACATGGATTGTTTTGCTTGGTGGGATGTCTTATGCAGATTGTGATAGCATAGTTGAGTGGTGTTGTTATGTGTTAATTGAAGTGAGTTAATTGTTTTAGTGGGCGTACAAGGCATACAGTGTGTTATGTCATTGGGTGTTTGTACTTTCATTTTGCGCATGAGTAAAAAATTGCATTGTATTGTTATGTTTTGTGCACATTTCTGAAGCACTCTGAATTTTGCTTTTGATGACGAGATATGATTTTATGTGATCTATGTGCAAAGGTTTTTAGATCTGTGTGTAAGGTTTAAGGAAATCCAAGATCTCAAAATAATATATTGAGGTTGTCTGCAGGAAAGGCATGTTCGTCATGTTAGGTTATAGGTTAAATTCTTATGAAGCCCTTAATATTCTAGCGCTAGGAACTAATCTGGATAGTGCTGGCTATTTAGTTTGTGCATGAGGATAGACACGCTGACTCTAAAGGTGGGTTACTGCTAGTCGAGAACCTAGTTGGTATGATTGAAAGCACTAAGGGGGTTGTCCCTTTTTCTGTGGTGAGTTTGATTTTCAGTACTGTATCTCGGTAGGCAGACAAAGGTCTATGTGTTTTGGTTTTATATACTGCGTTTCAAGTCTTGTTTTGAAATGGAATTGTTATGGGTTTGTTAGACCTGGCACCATTGGCGTGGGTCTCCCTTCCATTTTGCACCTTTGCCTCCTGTGTTTTGCTGTGTGTTGGACTCCATTTTCGCTGGTCTAGATGCTTTGGGCACTTTGCCACTGCTGTTCAGTGCAAGTGCTCCCTTTGTAAATTATTGTTATGGATTAGTGATCCCATGATTGGCTTATTTGATTTACTTGTCAGACCCTAGTACAGTGCACGATGTGTGCCCAGGGCCTGTAAATCAAATGCTACTGGTGGGCTTGCAGCACTGATTGTACCACCCACAGAAGCAGCTTGCAAAATGTGACTCAGGCCTGCCATTGCGGAGCCTGTGTGCAGTCTGGGACTGCCATGTCGACTTGGCAAGTGCACACACTTGCCAGTTCCTAAACCTTCCCTTTTCTACATATTAGTCACCCCTAAGGTAGGCCCAACGTACCCCTGTGGGCAGGGTGCATTGTATGTGAAAGGTAGGACATGCCCTGATGTGTGTTGCATGTCCTGATAGTGAAATACTGCCAATTTCGTTTTTCACTATTGCAAGGTTATCTGTTCCCATAGGACAGAATGGGGAGTTTGTTTATAATATCTTATAAACATAACTGACCCTGGGAACAAGATAGAAAAGTAAAGTTTAGTATGCCTGAACTCAGAATGTTAAAATACATCTTTTAGTGCGGGTGATTTTTACATTCTGTGTTTGAAAATACCACTTTTAGAAAGTAGGTATTTTCTTGCCTAACCATCCAGTGTGCCTCTGCTAGGTTTGTGTATTGCATATCTGGCGTTTGGATGACAGGGGTTGGAGAGGGGCAGTGGCTCAAGAAGTCTGATGAGTCAGGGCTGGGCTGAATAGACCTGGGCCGCATTTAGAATAGGGGGAGGAGATTTCCTTTTCACCTGAATGGGCCTGGTCTGCCTACAACAATGCTGTCTCCACCTCCTGCAAGGAAGCTGCACCAATGAAGACAGAACTGGTTTTGGCTGGGTACAGACACTCTCTGCCTTCAGAGAACAAAGGATTTTGTGATATAAAAAGAGGGGTCCAGACATTTAGATCACTTCTGGGAAATCAAGAGGAACCTTTGTCAAGGAGAAGAGCCAGATAAGCTGAGGAGGAATACTGTCCCTGTGCTGCTTGCTGTCTGGGGTTGGCCTGCAGTTGCGGCTTGCTGCCAAGGAAAGGAGAAAAAGGACTTTGCTGCTTGCTTTGTCCACTGCTTGAAGAAGAAGATCTCCAAGGGCTTGAACTGAGCTTGACCCCTGTTCTAGAGGTCTCAGGAACAGCAAAGACCTTACTGCGTCTGTGTGCACCGTCTCTGATCGTCGCAGCAGAAGAAAAGGGTAACCGACTGTCATCGAGTTCGTCACAGGATTCTGTGTCCTGAAAGCACCGCTGAGAGCAATGCCTGGCTTCGCAACGCAACCCTGGTCTCACCGACTCCGTCAACGAGCCGCTGCTTGCACCGCGTCCTGTGGGCACCGCACTCCGCTACACGCTGCAAGGACGTCACCAACTCCGTCGCAGCCCGGCCGGAACATCGACCGGCTCCGTCGCAGCACCGTGACTTGCCAGCACCGCAGGGGGCACCGTCTCACCCTTCAACGCAAGCACTGGTCTCACCGACTACGTCAACAAGCCGATGCCTGCACCGCATCGTGAGGACACCGCCCGCCGCACCGCTCCGCTTCACAACGCGACCTCCACGTTTGCACTGACGTGTTGGTCGCAACAAGAAAGGTACTGTGTCCGAGTCGGTCGACGCTTTAGCTGGCCCGCATCGACGCGGTCGGCTGGAATTGTTAGACTCCGTCGTACTCAGTATCGCGATAGCCCCAGGAGGAGCTACCGAGTCGGAAGAACTGGGTTCTATTAATTTTCCTGCAATTTAAAGGTTATTTGGCACAAGTACTATTTTTCAAGAGTATTGTATGTTGGATTTTTCTCGTATTTGGTCTTGTTGGTTTAGATACAAATTTACTATTTTTCTAAACTGGGGTGGTGTCTATTTGTAGTGTTTACACTGTATTATCGTATGTGTACACAAATGCTTTACGCACTGCCTCTGAGATAAGCCTGTCTGCTCGTGCGAAGCTACCAAGGGGGTGAGCAGGGGTTATTTTAGGAGTGTTTCCCCCTTACCCTGACTAGAAGCAAGGGTCTCTATTTGGACAAAGGTACCTACCTCTGCCAACTAGAGTACCCCCATTTCTAACAGGGTTTTATTATTGTTGCGTATATTGTGAGTTGGGTTGAGATTACAATGGGTGCACTTTTGAATAGGTCTGTGATTCCAGCGAACGGAAGATATTCTCTGCCCCAATTGGCGCCCCCACCTATGAAAAGCTCTTGGACCATGGACTACATATATGTGTGTGGCTTAAAGAATGGAACTGAATTACTGCTGATAATAAAAAGTTACAACTTTCTGTGCGTGGGACATTTGAAGTGAAAAATATTGAGAATTTGAGGTGTGCCATGTTTGAGATGAAGCTACAGCCTAGACCTGCACAGTTTGAACCCTTGTATGAGTGGGCCTACATGGCGAATGAGAGAGCACATGAGAAAATGTTAAAAGAACAAATTGATAAGGGTATCAACCATTGGATGGATGTGAGACTGTTTACAGAAGAAGGTATGGTGACTAGAAGTGTTGGAAACTTTAGGTGCTTTCCCAAGGATTAATGACGAATTAGACAAAAGAAGAAAAAGATGACAAAAATGAGAACACGAATGAGAGTAAAGAATGAGAATTATTTAAGGGAGAAGATGAGTTTATGGGCAGATAGTTGATAAAAGTGAGACCACTTCAGTATAATGAGGCTCATATACAAAGGGAAGGTAGAAGAGATAGGAGCGGGAGAGGCGAGTGTCAGGAGCGATGAGATGGTATCTAGTTCGTATTCACGTAGTGAAATGAAAGTGGTGGAGACTGATACTTTCAAACTCACAGGAGATTTGGAAATAATGGTAGACACAAGAATTTATAGACAAAATTTCAATGTATAATAAAAACTGGCAGTTTTGGGTGCAGAAGCAGAAAGACATGCTCATCTTGCATTTGAGAAACTTCAGAAATTGGCTAGAGAATTAAAAAGTGGATTCAAAACAAAAGAATTTGTGAGTCATAAAACATATGGTTGTTTGTAAATTACTTAATTAATAAATCGAAATTCCCAAAAATTGAAAGACACTCTCACAGAATTACTAGAGCGGATTAGAAAATGGTAAGACCTGATAAATTATCAGAAAAGAATGGATGGTAACATCTGATAAGCCAGAGGTGCTGTAAAAGAGTAAAACGAAGAACAGTGTGAGTGATTCTGGATGTGAAGTGGTGGTTGAGGGAGGAGCATGTGTACATGTACCTTGATCAGGAGTGATCTTTACACATTTACAAAGAATTTGCTAAAGCTGAGAGAGGAACCCAAGTAGCAGCATACAGAGTTCGAAAGGATTGTGACCATATCAAATGTGTTTTGGACCTATCTGGATAATTTATTTTCAATTGTTGTGCCTTGAGATTTGTGGACTGAATGCAAGCCAATAATACAGTGGCCAGCAGAAAAACCACAGAGAGAAGGCCCTCAAAATAAGCCTTTCCAAATTGTTATGGAGATATACAATGAGGTTATTGAGCATTGGAAAACTAAGGGTCTCCAGAACTAAGCAAATTGGTCAAGATCATGAGTGTGACACAAGAATCAGGCGAATCAGTGCATGCATATATTGAAAGACTGAAGCAGATTTAAACAGTATAGTGGAACTGAATACCCCACGAAAGAAAGTGTTTCTGGATTTCTTTCTGCTTTTGCTTTGGGATGGCATTCGGAAAATAGTTTGCATATTCAGCAAAGTATGTTGAGTTGGCAGGCCAATCAATGTAAAGAATTAAGGCAACCATTCCTATAATGATAATTGACAATGATATGTGAACAATAAAGAATGGGAAGAACCAAGGCAACAACAACTATTTATCAAAAGTACAAAATATCATTTATTTTAATTCTTAACAATTGGACGGTCTATAATATACATACACTCACTTTCATGTCCGTCAATCATACTTCCATGCATACTCAAAACAGTTTAAAAACATTGTTGAGATAGTAAGGTTTTCCACAAAATTGATAGATGGGTACAATGTAATAGGAATGAATTCAATTGAAACACAGTGGCACAAAAACAAATGACTGGTGGTGTTCTACGCGCGTTTCGGCACACACGGGTGCCTTCGTCAGGAGAAAGGCCACAGTTGGAACATATGAGGATTTTAAGATGGTTATAATAACCAGTCGTGTTCTAGGATGACATAAAAACGGTACCGCTCTTGGTTTGTTTATCTAAACCTCCGATATCGAAGACTTTTACTAAAGTGAAAAAGTGTCATTCACAAATGATTTGAATGCGTCCCTTTCTATGAATATTGTGCTGTATGTTAACTGATGTATTCGAGATAAAGATTCGTCGTGACAGATGAAGGTAAACTGTCTTAATATGGGATAAAGTACAAAGAATATTTGTTTAGTCTTTTATTCATAGGTTTATTAAGGTTCGATGCAAATGAGGAAGCTCAAATAGTATCAATAATGGTAAAAGGATTTGTTTTCAATGGCATGGAGCCTCCAGATATGGGGTTCCTACTCACAGCGGCTCTGGAGGCTGCATGCCATTGAAAACAAATCCTTTTACCATTATTGATACTATTTGAGCTTCCTCATTTGCATCAAACCTTAATAAACCTATGAATAAAAGACGAAACAAATATTCTTTGTACTTTATCCCATATTAAGACAGTTTACCTTCATCTGTCACGACGAATCTTTATCTCGAATACATCAGTTAACATACAGCACAATATTCATAGAAAGGGACGCATTCAAATCATTTGCAAATGACACTTTTTCACAAGTCTTCGATATCTGAGGTTTAGATAAACAAACCAAGAGCGGTACCGTTTTTATGTCATCCTAGAACACGACTGGTTATTATAACCGTCTTAAAATCCTCATATGTTCCAACTGTGGCCTTTCTCCTGACGAAGGCACCCGTGTGTGCCGAAACGCGCGTAGAACACCACCAGTCATTTGTTTTTGTGCCACTGTGTTTCAATTGAATTCACTCCTATTACATTGTACCCATCTTCAATTTTGTGGAAAACGTTACTATCTCAACAATGTTTTTAAACTGTTTTGAGTATGCATGGAAGTATGATTGACGGACATGAAAGTGAGTGTAAGTATATTATAGACCGTCCAATTGTTAAGAATTAAAATAAATGATATTTTGTACTTTTGATAAATAGGTGTTGTTGCCTTGGTTCTTCCCATTCTTTATTGTTCACATATCATTGTCAATTATCATTATATGAATGGTTGCCTTAATTCTTTACATTGATTGATTTTTCCCTACCTTAAGAAACCTCACCTAAATAGTAGGGGGCCTCTTCTTTTACGTGAGTTGGCAGGCCAAATCATTTGATGAGATTTTGGCTTATGTGGAGTATTGTAGTGAAACTAACAAGAAAACAATGATCAAGAAATTGATGGTTGCCCAAACTAAATGTTTTCTTAAGAGTGGTCCCGGTGCTTTTCAGCCACCCGTCATTAGTTTTGGTTCCGGCGCTGGACTGCAAGGTGTTCATGCATAAGGAAATGGTGCTCAATTTGTGCAGGACTAAGGATTTTGCATCTGTGCATATTATTAAAGCACGGAGGAGGGAAAATTGGTCTCTGGAAATGGGATTGTAAATTTAACCAAAACATATTTCAGAATAAGTCACAAATGGTTTCCCAAATGCAGCAGAGTACGAATCAGATGGCACAGAGTGGGATGATATAATTAACTGCCCCAGTCCAACATGGCTTAAGTGCAAAACATATTCCTATTGTACTGCCTTGGACTGTGTATGCCTTCAGCTCCACTCATGCAACAGCCAATACAAAATAATGTGCAGGGTTTCCAACAGTTTCAGATTTCTGCAAAAACCTTCAGTGATTAATGATAATTTTTTACAATTTGTCGGTAGACTCAAGAGTTCCCATAGGACTGAGTTCGGCACAAAGACGGTGCTCGAGAGGAAAGAAGATTTACAATGCTTGGTGCAGTCCTAGAGGTAGACCAGAATAGCCCTTTTGTGGAAGGAGAAGTGAATGGCCATCCAGTGTCATTTTTGATCGACACAAGTGCTACCCGCTCTACGTTTAGATCGGTGTAGCTTTACAACCAGCCCCTCTCGAGAAAAGAAGTCCAAGTTGTAGACATTTCAAATAAACAATTAACTAATAATATGATGTCCCAGAAAAAAAGGCTCAATCGTAAATGACCATGAATTCATAATCAGTGATATAAGTCCAGTTTTGTTGGGAAGAGATCTCCTTTGTAAACACAATTGTGTAAATTACTGTATACCGGATGGTGTTGGCATTTAGACAAGGGTGAAGATTCTGTTTTTAAAATAAAATCACAAGGAGAAAGAATTAAACAGTTCCCAATTCTCACAGGAAAGAAGAAGGCTACGTATTCAAGACATTTAATTGATTGATTGAAGACATGTTGTGAAAAAGGAGACAAGGGATTTTTCAGGAAAAGAAAATGGATTGACAAAAAAGTGCAGAGCCAGTGCAGATCATTGTAAAACCAAATTCAGTGCATCCCCACACTCCTCAATAAAAGCTTACCTCTGAAACTGAGGAGGGTATTTTACCTGCTATTAATAAAATGATTTTGCAGGTCATTCTAAAGGAAGTATATATAATTGTCTGATCATCACAATAAAAAAAGCTTACTGGAAAATGGAGGATAGATCAGGACCTGCGAAAAATTAACGATCTATTGATTCCAAACTGTTATTTGGTACTGAATACTCCAGTAATATTGATTTAGATTCCTGTGGTAGCCAGGTGGTTTGCTGTGGTAGATTTATGTCAAGCGTTTTTCTCAATCCCTCTTCATAGGAATAGTCATTATGTTTTTGCATTCAGATTCTGAAATAGAATCCTCGTTTGGTGTAGAATCCCACAGAGGTATACAGAAAGCCCATCAATCTTTTCTCAAATCTTGAAATAGGATTTGGAATCTCTAAATTTGCCCTGTGACCTCAGTTCTAGTTAAATATATTGACCTATTGCTCGCAGCCAAAACAAGAGAGGGCTGTAAACTTGACAAAACTGATTTGTAAAATTACCTAGCTGAAAATGGGCATAAAGTATCCCCTGCAAAATTACAGCATTGTCAGGAGGAAGCGATTTATTTGGGACACCAATTTGAGAAGGGAGTAAGGAAGGTGTCCAAAGAAAGTATTTCTGTGATTCTGAAAACTAACTCACCAACACCATAGAGAGAAGTGAAGAAATAAGGATTTTTCTACGGATGGTGGGCTATTGTTGTCAGTAGATTTAAAACTTTTCATATTGCAAAGCCTTTACAGAGGCTTCCTCAAAGTGATGCGTGGGACTCTGTGTCTGAGGACAATGAATGCATGCAAGCCTTCCTGGTGCTCAGACACCACTTGCGTAGCACCCCTGCTCTAAGAATGCCTAACAGAGAAAGATTTTTATTTGTCATGAAAGAGAAGCACGAGAGCTTTCAGTCCTCACGCATCAGCATTGGGGTGTGGGGAGAGATGGCAAGGGGAAGCAGCCCACTGCATATTTTTTTGCTACTTTAAATGCAGTGGTGCTACATTTCCCAAGATTCTGAAGAGCATTGCAGCGGCATCTGTGGCAATTGATCAAAGTGAGACAATTACGATAGGACACACACTTATTTTGCTCGATCCATATTCAGTTGAGATACTGCTGACTCGTGCACCTACTCAGCATCTTATGAACAGTCACTTAACTAAGCATGAGCAAATTATTCTGGCAGCAGAGAACATTTCAATTAAATGCTGCAATACCCCAAATCCTGCAACATTTCTACCATTGCCAAAGGAGGAGCTAATGACGAAATAGATGAAAGTGACCAAGACTGTGTTGATGTGAAAGATTTGTTTGCTAACCCAAGACCAGATACTCAAGACGTAACAACCATTGGCTGATTTTATTTTATTTGTGGATGATTCTTGTCTGAAAGATCATTATGGAACTCTTTGAGCAGCATATGCAGTTTGTATAATAACATATATAGTGAAAACATCATACTGGTGTAATGTAATTTCAGCATAATTCACAAGACAAACTGCTGTTGTAACAAGAAATGATTTCAGTAGGCAATAATTTTACAAAAGAGGTTGCAAAGTACTGTGCTCTTGCATCCGGTACATTGGGAACAAATGAAAATCAGAACATGAATTGGAAAATGTCAAAGGTTTTTGGTCAATGCCAGCTCAACCACTTGAGAAGTTGAGGGAACAGCAAAAGTAATGGGTATAGAATTAAAAGAAAAGATGAGAAAAGGCGGGATGTTCAAGAGACAAATATGAGGTCTGGATGTCAAGCGACAAGAGTCATATTACCTGATTCCATGTTGTTTCAGATGGCACGATACATTCATGGGCCTACCATATGGGTAATGATGGAATGTTGCCAGTCTTTAAGAAATATTGGGTCAATCCACATTTCAGGAAAGTTGCAGAGACACTATATCAGATGTTTTACCGGTCAACAAGTGAAAACTGATAGAAGGACAAATGGGACCATAAATCACACAGAAAAATCAGAAGGTCCCTTCAGACAAATACAAATAGATTTTGTTAAAATGCCTCTGTGCAATGGTTTACGATCTATTCGGATGATGGTTGTTTGTTTAGTAGCTGGGTGGAAGCATATCCAACCAGAAGTGAAGCTCTCACTGTAACCAAGCTTTTTTCAAGATATACGATACCTAGATTCGGTTTGCCAAGTTCTTTGGAATCAGATCGGGGGCTCAATTTAAAAATGAGGACATGAGAGTTCTTTGTATGGCACTGAAAGTGGAGCAGCAATTCCATTGTTGATTTCATCCAGAAGCATCAGGAATTGTAGAGAGGGCCAATGGTACCCTGAGAGTAAAGTAAGCCAAAGTCTCTGTGTCGACAATATTGAAATTGCCAGATGCCCTTTGTAAGAAATTGGGTTATTAGTTGTGATGGATGCGAGTCATTCACAAGTAATAGGTCCAAAATTGTCTCTTTACTGGGAAACGCATACACCCGGACTATCTCAGGATAGTGAAGCAGAGCAGTCCAAAGCCTACTCAGGGGAGATGGTATGGGCTTGTATTCTCCATGCAATGCAACAACACTCAATAAATCATGTCCATTCCCTGCTTTTTTCCTTTAAAAAGTAAAAGTACATAATACACACAACCAAATACTAGGCATTAATTTACAAATGTATACATCCAGTGGATGAAAGTACCTTTGGTGACACCCTTATATTACATTTCATTCCTAGTGGGCCATGAACCCCACAATCACAATGCCCAACACCTATACCAGATTTACCATCACTATAGAAGGGGATGCCATTTTAAATAAGGCAGGCCTACTGGCTTTGTCAAGGGGTCACCTGCATTAAGATATATAGATCGACCTTATTAATTTTGTCAAGAAGTCTCCACATTTATTAAACAAAACAGTAGTCACATGTTGGGTTTCATCATTAAAACCAATGGAATCAATAATCATACTGGAAAGTGTTCATTTTAACCATAAGCATTGATTTGTTTAAAAGCATTCATTGTCTGTAAAAGCAATTTTAAATAAAACATATAAAACAATCACCAAAGGTGCCAGCCTCTCATCTCTACAGGCCACATAATGCATGGGTTATGGGACCACCAAGTGGGGGTTCTTGTACTCCGAAGCCTGAGATCAAAAGCTCTTGCTCACGAACTTCATACATAAATGTTTGTCTGCTCCTGAGTTCAAGTTCCTTAGGCCCTCTGAGATATAGACTTAATTTTAAAAATCACTCCTGGCGTCAAAAGGGCAAATCTTTCATAACCTTAATCTTTCACATGCCGTAACTCGTGCCTTCTTGGGCTAATTTTCACAATTTTAGGCTTGTTTGTTCCTGGTGATGACCTCTAGCTAAGGGTATTCTCAACAGGCTTCCTGGCCTTTAAAGGAGAAATTAATAGATAGATTTACTGACTTTTGGTGTCTACATTAAACTTTATAAACTGAACTCCTTACTATGTCCGAATCTGCTTTCATCAACTTATCTTTGAAAACTGAAATAACATTACATTTCTAACATTTCTGAAGAACTTATTTTTAAAATGTGTGCATTTTGTTTATAGATTTAGTTTCTGTTTTGAAAGTTTTTATACAACGAAGATGGCTACTTTTAAACAAAATATTTGCTTGGCAGTCCAGATAGTTTTTACGATTTCCATATTAATAATACTGATAAACGTATATGTGAGTCTGTATTATCTTGTTTGGCATGCTTCAAATAACAGAAATGTCTCACAAGATAACAACTTTTGGAAGGTATAGGTTTTGAAATGCAATTTAGGAAATTAGACGACAATGACCGGAAAAAGAAATCGAGAAGATTTTGTATTTGAATGCATTAAATCCCTAATTTACAATGAAATGAAAGCCTTGGATTAGAACGAAGTTGAATTAACAAAATTTGATGGATGAATTATTGTAGGGTAAAGTAGCGTAGTTTGTGATTTCAAAAAGCATCAAAATGGTGGAAGTTTGACAGTGTTTTATTAACAAGAAAATGTTTACTTTTAGAAATGGGGGTCTCTAGTTGGCAGTGGTTTTCACTCTGTCCAAGTAGGGACCTTTATTCTAGTCAGGGTAAGAGAGTTACACACCCAAGATAACCCCTGCTCACCCCCTTAGTAGCTTGGCACGAGCAGTCAGGCTTATCTCACAGGCAATGTGTAAAGCATTTGCACATTCACATACAGTAATATAGAAAAAACACTATAAATGGAGACCACACCAGTTTAGAAAAATAACTAATCTTTATCTGAATTCTGAATAAAACTAGGCCAAAACAAAAAAAATACAACATACACAAGTAAAGATATCACTTTCACATGTGTCTAAATCAAAGACGAAAACAGGTGCAGGGGAGAAGAGGTGCTGGAAAAACAAAGCGATTTCCCACCGCCAGGTCTGCAGTCAACTATATGCCCTAGACTCATACAGCTGAGAACCCCGGACTGCTTGAGTGCTATAAGCTGTGAAAAAAGCAGAAACGTGCTACAGTAATTACCCCAGCACATATAACACACTTCATTTATGCAGTTTTTAAATAGGGTATTTAATATGTACCAGATCACGTGTCTGTTTGTACTGCCGGGTGTGGGGAAATTAGGCTTGAATTCACTGAGAGACCCTGATATTCTTGGAGGGAGGGAGGGTAAGCAACACAGAGAGCGTAGATGCCTCCTACGCTGCCCTCCCGCCAGCAATAAAAACTTGACCCAAAACGTAATTTGATTTGCATAATTTTTGGGTTCCAATATTCATAATAAAACAGTATTTGGAATAAAACAGAGTGTAGTGGGCACAGTACTCTAATAAATGCACAGTTGAATGACTACTTTCAGTAGTGGGTCTGCTAATATCTCAAATAAAGCACATCTAACATTCACTTGGATTTAATTTTCATCAAGCTTTCGGATATAATACTAGTGTTGTAGTCTTTCCCCTATGAAAAAGATCAGATTGGGTTCAATTTCCTTCACAGACCGAGGTATGCTTTTGCGGGGTAAACAGGATTATGCTGATGGCTGTGTGCGCTTTGGACCAAAACTTTAAAAACAAACAAAAAACCTTTGCAGGACAATATTCAAAGTCAAAACCTTGAAGGTTTATTCAAAATTAAGAATCATTACTTAAAGCAAAAAGTTGTTGGTTAATCAGATTCAAATCAGCATCAGTATGAATATAGTTCAGTAAATCTACTCAGGCCGTACGTCAAGGGAAAGAGAGAAATTACAAGCAGTCTAATGTGGAGATCTTCAGTTCAAAGGCAAAAGTCTAATTATAAAGACAGATAACAGTCCAACATGGGGAACTGCTTTGAATACAAGCATAGAAAAGTCTCCCAAGAATAAGTTGAATAAAAAGACTGTCATGGAGTCTGCCTTCGTGGAAGCAAGCAAAAGGTCTGACTCACTTCCCAGAAAAGGCGCATTTTATAGTTTCTGAGGAGTGGGAAACAACTGCCTCAACATAGCATGAATTAGCATCATAGGGCTGTACAAGCAAAGATACATCACGAAAATGAACCCGCATCGAAGAAATACGACACGTAAAACAGGCTAATTTAGGGACCGCCTAAATTATTGATAAATAGAGATCCCCTTTACCCTACATACAAGGGAAATTACATTCAACTATTCAAGCAAACCAAATACTAAGCCATTTCAAAATGAATTGAAATACAGTTGTGGAAGCAAGCAGCAACAGCCTTGATTATTGCAGCGTCTGAGAACCTAATGACGTATCTCCCTCCTAAGGCACATTGATTAATACAGTACAAGAAAACACAGAGAAATGAATCCCATTTCGACAATTTTATGAAAGGAAAACACTGAAGAGGAAAAAACATGCTTGTAGGAAACTTATTTGTGTCACTTCAAAAGTCACATTTTCTTCAGCTGTCATTGCAAACAGGCCAAAGCCGCCCATTACATTAGTGTTTTTTTTGCAGATTTATATAGCGCGAACTCGACCCGAAGGTATTGGAGCGCTTTACATGAGCATCGGTTACGTTACACAAGGACACATTCATTTTTAAAAAAAACATTTTTTTGATGGTAGGCGCGGGGAGATTAAGTGATTTCCCAGAATCACAGGATGTGGGCGCGACTCCAAGGCTCGAACTTTGGTTTCCAGCACCAAAGTCGGCAGCTCTAGCCGTCAGACCACATCCTCATCCTAGTTTTGAGGCCACTGCAGTGTCTGTGGGTGCAGTTTTGGACTGCCAAGTCGACCTGGCACTTGCACCCACTTCCCAGGCCCAAATGTTCCCTTTTACTACATGTAAGGCACCCTTAAGGTAGGCCCAAGGTAGCCTCATGGGCAGGGTGCAGTGTATTTAAAAGGTAGGACAGGTACTGGTGTGTTTTACATGTCCTGATCGTGAAATACTGCTAATTCCATTTTCCGCTAGTGCAAGGACTGTCTCTGCCATAGGTTATCATTGGAGCTGCCTTGTAACCACTTACAAGTATAACTTCCAATTGGGAAGAGATGGAGATTTGAAATTTGGGGTCCCTGAACTCACAATTTAAAAATATATGTTTTAGTGAAGTTGGTTTTTAAATTGCATTTTTGAAAATGCCACTTTCAGAAAGTGAACATTTTCTTGCTTTACCATTCTGTGCCTCTACCTGCCTGTGTAATCCACGTCTGAGGGAGGGTGTCAGTTGGGCTGCTAGTGCTTTCACTCTAGACAGTCACACAAAGGGAGCTGAGGTGTGCCCTGCATATCCTGATGGCCCATCACCAGGCTGATGGGTCTTCCTGAGCTAGAGTGGTGGGAGGCGTTGTCACCGACACCTGAATAGGGCTGTGCCTGTCCTCCCACTAAGCTGTCAACCCCTCCCCCAGTAGTGTGCCTGGAGCCAGGTCAGGGAAAGGCAGGGTTTTGTGCACTACAAAGACTTTCCTTTGAAGTTTGCCTACTTCATAGGCGGAAACTGGTATAAGTACTGGCTCTGTGACACCATAACTTCAGAACACTTCTGGACTAAGAGGAGATTCTGCCAAAAAGAAGAGCTGGAGAAACTGTAGGAGGGGAACTGCCACTCTGCTTGTTGCAGCGCTGTGCTGACCTACACCTTGCTGCTTCTGTCTTGGGCAGTGAAAGGACTGCACTTTGCTTTGTACATCCTGCTTGCCAAGGTTCTCCAAGGGCTTGTGTGTGCTTGCCTCCTCTTAAGAAGTCTCAGGGCCATCAAAGACTTCATCTGCAGCCCTTGAACTCCTCTGCTGGGAGTACTGACCTACCAGGTGGTGCCACTTCCAGTTCTGGGCCTTTGGAGGTGGCTGTTGTTGCAAAGAAGGCCGAAAATCCACGCATCGACCTCCAGCGCCTGTTTTTCCAGCCGCAGTATTGCTGTGCGGTTGAAAAACCAAAGCAGTGCCGGGGTACGGCCAAAGAATTGACGCAGCCCGAGTCCGGAGTACTGTGTCTCCGACGCCAGAGGCACCTGCTCTGACTCAGACGCAGGCTCTGCTGTGCTGCTGAAGAAATCGACGTCTCACCGGCTCGCGGCTGGAAAATCGAAGCAGCGCCCGTTTCGTTGCATCCGGATTTTCAACACATCACACCTGTGATCGCCATGGTCTTCATCAGCATAGAACCTAGCAAAAAGGGAATGATTTTCGCTCAGTCTGAGTCGGAAAATCTGCAGGAAAGAAAATAAATTATTTCTTGAGTCCCCTCACTCACCAGGGTTTCCCCTTGGTGACATGCTTCATCATAGGGGCCATCTCAATCCGCTGCGGACTGAGGCGTGCTGCGACTTGCGAAGTTACGTAGGAGCACTTTTGTGAAAACTATGTGTAGTGCAGTGGTGTTGTGGAGTGGGAGAGGTGAGTTAAAAAATACCTAACTAGTGGGCGAAATAGCTTTATTCTGGCTCCTAGTCGGTATTGTTGTAGGGATTCTGCACATACACAGAGCTATGCACAGGATAATAGGACCTCGGAATATAGTGGTGAGCCAACCATAAACCTTAGCACCTAAAACCCTAACCAGACTAGATGTAGCGTCTCATTAGCAACAATGCTAGCAATGATTAGACAACCCAGAACACGGTATCTCTCTCTCTCAGGACTCGCAGTAGCAAGAACACCCTTTCATAACTCACTCATACCTGTCCACAACGCGCGTAAGAAGAGACACTGTATAGTTTAAAATGTTTATTTCAACTACCGTGCTCTAAGATACAGTACACGTGCCAGTACTATCAGCATAATGCATAATGATAACATAAGCAGCATAGTTACAACTCCATAGAATACAAACGGGGAAAGCATTTCATAAAGCAGTGGATATAGGGCTAAATGACCTTACCACCCTCCCCGTGCTAGTAGCTAGTTTATTATAAAAATAGAAGACCTCTGGGCTTTGACTAGCGAACCCCCATACCTCAATATCTAGATGCAAGATTTACATCATCAGATAAACACAGCTCTTCTCTCTGGAAAGGTTTTTCTCCAAGTGTCTCTAACAGTGAAAAACACAATATTAAAAGCACACATTTCTCCAGGGCAGCTGTACATAGAGTGTTATGTCTAAGTGCGAGGGACTGGCCAAATCAGCAGGAACAAGGGACGTTGTTCTTCGACCTTGTACATGGTGTGCAGACGTAGCCCAAAAGGGAACAGGAGAAAAGGTGAAAGATAGAAATGCAGACAGAGCTAAAATAGCCGGGCAGAAGCAGAGGCTTGAAAAACAACGTCACAAAGTAACGTGCGCAAAAAGGCCTCATGGCAGCCAGGCCTAAGTCAACGTAGCAAGGCAGACCAGGACGCCACAAACCACACGACACCCTCCCCTGGTCAGTCCATCGTCCAAGAAGATTACACAGTTCAAATAAATGGAGCAGAACAGAAATGTACGTCGTGAAGCGATCCCCAGGAAGGACAACGAAGGGGGGGATGGTAAAAAAAATCCAGCGAGGCAGGTCGCAGAAAGCGAAGGCCCTCTCAATCCAATAGAGTGTAAGTGCAGAAAAACGCCACACCTTCCAGGAGGACATCATTGGAATCGTCGGAAAAAAGCGACGCCCTCCAGTCTAGTAATTCAAAGCTGCAGTCATGTTCCTCGCAAGAGGGAGCAGCGAACAGCATTGCGGGACAACTTGCGTGGTACTCAATATAACTTTGTTGTAGGAGATTCCGAGCAGCCGCCCAGATATCCCATTGTGCCAAAATCCCCAGTGCAGCCGCACGCGCCATGTAGCCTGCAGCGGAACAGTCTCGTTCATGGGCCTCTAAGGGACCCACCAACTGAACAAAATCCGGAACAGACAAAGACGTATTGGAGAGGCAATAATCCATGGTCCACGAGAATGGACATCTGATGCAAGACATCACAGGTTGCACGCAAGCGAAATACGCATAGCGAAAAGAAAGTGTATAGGACACACTCAGTGTCGCCAACGGCAGGACGCCGAAGCCAGCGAGGACGCGTTCACGGAGCATCTGGAGCCGACCTGGGTCGAGAAGGGCCCATGGTGGTGCAGCCATTGCGTAGTAAACAGACCAACAGCAGGACACCAGCCGCTAAGGCGAGGATCAGTGGAAAGCCACCAAAGACGCTGGAAAAGTTGGAATGAATAAAAGCCGGTATTACACCAAAAATAGTTTGAAAAGAGGTCACAAGGGCAGAGCCCACAACTTTAAAAAAGTGCACCAGACCTTCAGTGCGTGACGCATTAAAAACACGGTGAATCAGTTCACCGAAATGTCGTGGGAGGTTAGTGTTCAAAAGGGCCTGTATTTCACTGTGGGTACTTGCCACCTGGAGAATGAACTTCTCCCGGGCAGATGTGAGCATAACCTCCTGGTTCAATAATAGTGCCTTTATTCTGCTCAATTTATTGAAATCCGCCTTCAGAGTTGGAATGGAAGGCCACACAGAACTATCCATGATGTCGTGCGGGGGAGGAAAAAGCACATTTTTGCAGCAGACAACCCTGTGGGAAACGGTAACAATATAGGGTATGCCGGCCAGCAGGCCACAGCAGTCTTGGTTATTCAAAAGCAAATAGCTACCATTAGCAAGCACAGTGAAAGTAGGAGAAATAGCAGGAGCTGGAATACCCTTTAACACACAAGCAAGATTCGGAGCCGAAACGTTACAAGCTCCGTGCAACTTAATGTGTTTGCAAATAAGGGAATGACCCACAGTTGAATCGCATGACTCCCCCGTGAGAAAAACTTCCCTTCCGTCTCTAAGGCATTTAAACATGAAAGGCAGGGACCAAAGTTCATGCAGGAAGGCACTGCCTAAAGGCTGGAAACGGCCTACAGGATAATGCTTCATGCACAAACTAAATTCAAACAATGAGAAAGGCAAAGCGATAACCCAGTGTACTAGCCACACAGCAGAATCCAATTCCACAACAGAGAATGGTAAGGGCTCTATCTTTTCGATATGTAACAGAGTGTATGCTGCATCTTTCATGGACATGAACCGCTGTTTCTCAGTTAAATTAAAAGGTAAGAATATGGCAGAGGTGTTCAAAAACTGCCAAGTAACTTTCCCCATTTTAAGTTTTTGCAAAGTCCATGCAAACTGCATTACTGAACGCAATTGATTTTGACCATGATATAACACAGAAACATCATCTTGTACAATATCAACAACAGAGGAAATAATATTCTCTAATGTGTAAATGCGGGAAGACAGGGTATTAATACTATTGTCAACAACAGCAAGCACTTTTTCCAAATTTGCTTGATTTATTTCCCGTAGACGGGAAGCAGCTTCAATTTGCGAAAGCTTCCAGAGTTCATTGTAAGTCTCATAAATGAATCTCTTCGGTCGAGGGCCACGAGGCCCCAGAACAAAGTCGGACAGATCAATGTTGCCTGATAGGAGGGATAAATGTTGTTTAACAGAATCTAAAGAAGAGTGCTGCAACCACTGTTTACATAATTTGCCAACAGAATATGTTGTCACAGTACGAGAGTCAGAAAACCTTGGATCAGGCCTATCCTGTTTGTAACCAGGAACTGAGTCATGAAAACGCAGTTGGCAGGCATTAGATGCCATCGGCCAAGCCAACCAGGGTGACTGGACAAGCGTAGAGACATTAAACGAATTGTTCTGAAACAGAGCTTGCAATTCGGTAAGGGACATATTAACAGCACAAACTTTCGTTGGGAGTGGAAGACAAAACAGGAAAGGATGGGGCATTCAATTGTTTGGACGTAGCCAAACCCCAACATGTCGTTTGATAGATGGTCTGATTTAAAAATAGAATTTGGGCTGGGATGAGGCAAGCACGGTGCAAGGCTTCTGTGCCCTGCACCTGCCATGCTTTGGAGCCCCAAATAGATTTTAAATCAATGGTGTCACGCCAGTGTTCATACCCACCCACAGCCAAGGCGCCTAAAAAGGAGCCTGAATATAGCAATTTAGTATGGGTCAACATGATTTTCTGTGTAGATGAAGTGTTTAATTAAAAAAAATAGGACTCAGGGTTCGATCTATTAAAATCGGTAAAATAAGTATACTTATTTCTAAGAGTTTGGGAGCTACCTGGCAAAGGAGTCGGACAATGTTCCCATTGGGTGTAATTAAAAAGACCCCGAAGGGTACTGGGTTTATGGAGAAAATGGTTGCCCCAATGCTGGTAACAATACAAATCAGCATAACTTGCAGAATTCATGTACAGATCTTCAGCATGAAAAGCAGCATAATATTTCAAATCAGTAAATAATGCTTCAACTGCATGCACATCCCAATCGTCAGAATGAATATTACTTTTTACGACATCACCCATTGAAACACGAAGGACATTTGGTACATTAATAATTTCGGTTGGTCCATGAATTTGGAAGTTTACCGCATCCCAAACGATGCCATCAGCGACTGGAAAAGCCGAAATGTTCACAAATGTGTGGTCTCTCTTCATGATGTGAGATGAAGAATGTGGAGCCAAAGTTCCAGCGACAGAGTTCACCGTAGAGTGTTCTGGCAAATAGTGTCCATTAATGAGCAGAAAAAACACTGTGACAAAGCCAATAGACATGAACAAAAAAATCAGGAAAAGTACCAACCAGATGTATGTCCATGGGGGGATCAAAAAATTGTCTCTGAACCAGGATACAAGAATGCTGAATTTGGACGGGACAAGTGACGAGGTGGAATCCGAGTCAAAGGAATAACTTGTTGGGCTCAGTGGCGTTGTTGGTAGGTGTGCCACCGACTCGTTAGCGGGATAGGTATACTCAGACTCGTCGTTGCAGGGGGAGTCCGGGTAGTCGAGTAAGCGATCAGGCAAATCTACCATCTCGATGGCAACATCAGTGACCGTTCGGGCAGGAGAGCCACAAACATTCGTCCGGGAAATGACAGGACAAGAGACCGCTGGTGTAACACTATTCAGGATCGGCCAGATGTTGTAGCTTGACATTTTCCACTGAGATGTATCTGTTCTCTTTGCGACCAGGAAGCGGAGGTAAGATGACTGTACGAGTTCCCTTCAAGCCAAGGACTGGAACCGGTGCACGATAAGAGGGGCCAAATTCTTTTTTGTTCTCCACCTTCTCTCGAACCAGATCTCCAATCTTCGGAAGCCAGCCGGCAACCGGAATCTGCAGTGCAGCATCTGTAGCTGAAGGTAAATGTGCGATTGCAAGTTTGTCTCGGGCTTCTTGTAAGTCCTGTAACATAGTAGAATGGTTATCTACATCAAAGATGGCAGATTGCGCCGCCATGTCTAGACCATCAAGGTCAGGCACAAACATTCTTATGCCAAAGAGCATTTCGTATGGGGTCCGCCCACCCAGAGGTCTTCTCGGGAGATTATTAAGTGCACGTTGTACGGTATACAAGTGGGCCAGCCAGTTCCTGCCAGTACCTAAGACTCTAGCTGTCAAGGATTGCTTTAAGTCACGGTTCATTCGTTCAACAATCGAATTGCCCTCAGGCCGATATGGTGACGAAAATTTCACCCGCACCCCCAGTGAACCCATTGCGTCCTTGTAAGCCTTAGAGGCAAACGCTGGACCTTGGTCAGAATGGAAGGTGCCACAGGCGAAAATTCCCACAAAGACACGCAAATCCCTTATGACATTTCGAGCGTCAGCACTTCGTTGTGGCCAAACCCAGATGAAACGTGTGCACGAATCCACTGCAACTAAGATATATTTATATGCAGTGTCTGAAGAGAATGGACCGCAGTGATCCAGGTAAACACACCCAAAAGGTCTGTTTGAAATGCAGAGCGGGGTCTGTGGTGGCCGTGTAACCGTGGAAGGCTTAATCTGCTGACAAACGTCACAAGAAAGCACATAAGTACGGGTTTGTTTGTATAAACCACGCCACCAGTAACGCTGCTGCAAGATGGAAACTGTCGCAGACACCCCAGCATGAGCTGAAGCCATGCCTTCGTGTGCTGCAGTAATCAAGGAAAGTCTGCGGTCCGCGTTGGGAATCAGCCGATCCCCAACGTCTGGAATCCTTACGTAAGGAGCCTGTTCGGGACCTAATTGATAAGAGTATTTTGAAGGGAAACCCCTAGGGTAATTAGCACCTTCCTTTGTCGCAGCAATAGCTGCTAGAATATCAGAATCTATTTTAGACATGGATCTGGTAACTGCTGCGACTGAGCACGTGGCCTCTGCTGATTTGGCAACTTCGTCTGCCAAACCGTTACCGACAGCGTGTGCGCCCACACTCTGGTGGCCAAGGGTGTGAACCACCTGTGTGAGGGGCAGACGCTGTTGCAAATCTGCCACTCGAACCCAAAGCATTTTATGCTTGATTGTGCTGCCTTTTGCATCTCTATAGTCATTTTGTGACCAAAAGAATAGATTGTCATTGTAAGACTGGACACAGTAGTAAGAATCGCATACAATAAGAGTGGTCACATCCGGATTAGCGAACTCAAGTGCTAGCACCAATGCGCGCAGCTCGGCCAATTGTGCAGTACTGTCTCCTAGTGCCTGTGTATGCACTACAGTTGATTTGAACTTTCCGTTCACAAAGGTACCTGCAACAATAGCACATGCGGCTGAATAAGCATGCTTGGAACCCGTGGCCGGTTGTGCCGAACCATCGGTATAAATAACACATTCGTATTCCTCAAGCGGTAGCAAGGACAGAGGAGGAGGATGAACGAATTCATACTGTAAAAACTCCTGAGTCTGAAGAGAAGATTCAAAGATAAAATTGACATCCGGAGACGTCAAAGATGTTGCCCATTGTATCCAACGGGGGTGCAAAGCTTTAGAGTTCGGAACACTTGCTTTCGTCACTGCCTCTAGGGCAGGATACGGTGTTACCACCAAAATGCGTTTTCCCTGTGCCAGTGCGCGTTCCTTCAGAATCGCCATCTGCACTGCAGTTAAAACTTTCTCCACAGAGGAAAAGCGCATTTCTGTAGCAGTGTAAAGATGTGACTTGTATGCAATCGGTACTGTGTCACCTTCGTTAAAGGCCAAGTACGTGAAACCCACTGCCCCTGGAATGATTCTAATCACCAGGTTTGTGTGGTTGTCACGAGTCAACAAGAATTTAGACACAAGTAGGTCTGTCTGCAAAGACTGCAGAATGGAGGAATGCTCCGGAAGCCAGCATGACTTCGAAAACTTAGGTTGTATCAAGGTATACAGTGGCTTGATACGCTGGGCATATTCGGGAATGGAAGTACGCCCGAAGTTCAGAAAACCCAGTAAAGACTGAAGTTTCTTCAGAGTGGTCGGAGGGCACAAAAGTGCACATTTCTCCAGAAAATGGGGGGCTAAGCTCTTACCTTCATTGTTGAGCTCATAGCCCAAAAACAACACGGTAAATTCAGCAATGTGTGATTTGGCAAAGTTAAACTTATAACCTAAAACCGCAAATTCGAGAATAATGCGGTCCACTCTGGAAAGATGCGGGAATAATTCGTCGTCTGTCAGATAGATATCATCGACGTATGAACATGCATCTGGGTCTATGCCGTCTAACAAAGCGACAACACGGGCAGCGAATACGCCTGGACTGTTCTTGTAGCCCATAGGTAAACGCCGGAATTTTAATAATTTACCACCGGAGGTAAAAGCGCTCCATTGGCTACTCTCCGGGGCCAAGTTGTGCGTGTAGAATCCATTGGATAGGTCAAGTGTAGTTTTATATTTTTTACGAACAAGACTGTCTACTAGCGCAGAACTATGTGTGTTTTGCACCGCAATGGTCCGACAATGAGAGTTCAAATGCCGGTAATCCAAAACTAAGCGGTACGATCCATCGGGTTTAGAAACCGCGAAAAGGGGATTATTCATCGGTGACACGCATGTTTCAATCACTCCCTGATATTCTAACTGGGTCAGAATTTCGGAAACGGGACCTTTAGCTTCCCGTTTGATGGGATATTGGGGTTGTGGCTGTGGTAGGGACCGCAGAGGTATTTCATGGGGTGGTGAATCTTCATCCCAGCCCACGTGGTTGCGGTATAACGCTGGAGCCAGGGACACAGCCCACTCAGCTGCAAGAGCCTCCGCTTTGTCCTTTGGGACATGACGAGAAAAGCTCGGAAGGATTACCTCCTCCCTTTTATGCGCAGAAGGGTACGAATGGGGGCGGCCAATCCGCCTCCGCTAACAAAATGTCGTATGAAGAGGTCAGATTTTCCCAAAAAATCCCTTTAATAACACGCTGTATGTCACCTTCAATTTGAATGACAATATTATATAGTCTGTCAGGGGGTGCCACTCTGGTGTCTGCCGTCTCGACAGTAATGAATGTTTCAGTTGCTGTCGCCTCCACATGAGGACGTAGCGCCTCCCGCACTATGGTAACTTCCGCGGCGCTGTCTAGGAGGGTCACTGCCCACGTCCAATTCAGGAGCCTCGTTCTCACCGTCTGTGGCATATCTCGCTGTTACAGCGGCAACCTTCTTCTTCTGAAACTGTGGGCGAGAACGGTGAAATTCTTCTGCTGTCCCTCTGACCTGTTGTCGAGGTTGGTCTCGTCCCTGTGGAGTCTCTCGACCCCTTCCTCTATCCTGGCGATCTCCTCCACCAGCCTGCGAAGATGTTGGTGCCTGTGAAGAACGAGGAGAACGCGAATCAGGGAGTTGAAATCTCTCTGGAGATTTAATTCTCGCCCTATCGCGCAAATCATATGTGCGTTCAGAAGAGACTGAAACAGGGGCTGCGCCTCGCGACCCCGGCTTCTTCTGTTGCTTACCCTGTTTTTTCAACCTCCAGCTCTTTTTAGTAAAAACTGGTTTCTCATCTTTCTCAGATTGAGTTTTTGGTTGTTGTTGCGATTGTGTTTGCGATTTAGCAAAAGGCTTAACTCCCAGGCTATTGCGACCAATGGTTTTGTAAGCCTGAGCAATAATTTTCGGTAATTCGTGCGGCTTGTCCGGATCTGGGACCAAAGCCAAAGCATTAGCTACTTGAAAGTTAACTGCATCGCCCTTGACATTCGCAAGGATCAAATCAGCCACTACGTCGAACACTCCCACCAGTCTCATCCCTAATTCCACAGCCGCTTCAGGGCCATGCTCATCCTGCACACGTTTAATTACAGAGGGGAGAACCGTCATGGAAGGAGTGCCGAAACACTTCGCATATACTGCTGCGAATACCCTACCCCAGTTGTTGCAGTCTGCCAACTCGGAGATTAAGTCTTTTGGTAAACTAATCGTCAAAATTCTGTGTTTTTCCACGGGAGAGGTATTTGGAAAAACTGTCTCCTGCTGGTCAAATTTTTCTGCAAGCCAATAAGGAAAATCATCCTTATTTTGTGGGCGCTTGCCCATCACCGAATTCACCATGACAGGACTTAGGGTTACACCGCCTGCACCAGCTGGATGGGCCGCAACTCCAGGCGGGGCTCCCTGGATGTTGCCTGTAACATATTGTACTAAAGCTCTATGTACTCGTATCAAAGACGAATGCATATTACGCAGTTCAGCGACTGCCACTGTCATATCACGCGGATGTGGGGTATACCCGGCAAAGACAGGCCAAGTGGCCCCATCAATTGATAAGGGGCCTAAACGAACCGCGGTAACCGGTTGGGGGAGGGCGCCATCAAACCAAACACGGTGTTGCCAAGCCGTGAGCGGTACTTCAAGATTCCTATACGGTCTATAGTGATTAGGAACAACGGTGGCTTCATATTCATGGAACATATTATCAGTCCCATCCACCGCCGGAAAGGTGACCCAAGAGTAAAACACCTCAAAGTGGTAAGCTGGATCCGCTTGTACCACAAAGATCAAATCGACACCCGCGTCAGGCACTCCATACACTGTTAAGTGAGCCCGGAGCGCTACGCGGCTATGTGCCGCAATTTGAACAGCCATTTCAGGCTAAAAGTTTTCAACAACCTAATGTGAGGCAGCACAATAGAGGGTATTCTTTAAAAAACCTTTTAACAACTTCAAGCTTGAACGAACCTATAAAAATGTCAATATAGGAGGTATCACCGTCACACACGCTTCCGGAAGCGTCTGCGAAGGGAGTTGTGGACAAGTACTACTCAAGCGTCTCGCGATAAGCAGCCCACTCGTTGGTTGCGCCATATTGTAGGGATTCTGCACATACACAGAGCTATGCACAGGATAATAGGACCTCGGAATATAGTGGTGAGCCAACCATAAACCTTAGCACCTAAAACCCTAACCCGACTAGCTGTAGCGTCTCATTAGCAACAATGCTAGCAATGATTACACAACCCAGAACACGGTATCTCTCTCTCAGGACTCGCAGTAGCAAGAACACCCTTTCATAACTCACTCATACCTGTCCACAACGTGCATAAGAAGAGACACTGTATAGTTTAAAATGTTTATTTCAACTACCGTGCTCTAAGATACAGTACACGTGCCAGTACTATCAGCATAATGCATAATGATAACATAAGCAGCATAGTTACAACTCCATAGAATACAAACGGGGAAAGCATTTCATAAAGCAGTGGATATAGGGCTAAATGACCTTACCACCCTCCCCGTGCTAGTAGCTAGTTTATTATAAAAATAGAAGACCTCTGGGCTTTGACTAGCGAACCCCATACCTCAATATCTAGATGCAAAGTTTACATCATCAGATACAAACAGCTCTTCTCTCTGGAAAGGTTGTTCTCCAAGTGTCTCTAACAGTGAAAAACACAATATTAAAAGCACACGAATATCTCCAGGGCAGCTGTACATAGTGTGTTATGTCTAAGTGCGAGGGACTGGCCAAATCAGCAGGAACAAGGGACGTTGTTTTTCGACCTTGTACATGGTGTGCAGACGTAGCCCAAAAGGGAACAGGAGAAAAGGTGAAAGATAGAAATGCAGACAGTGCTAAAATAGCCGGGCAGAAGCAGAGGCTTGAAAAACAACGGCACAAAGTAACGTGCGCAAAAAGGACTCATGGCAGCAAGGCCTAAGTCAACGTAGCAAGGCAGACCAGGAGGCCACAAACCACACAACAGTATGTTTAAAACCGGGGTAAGATACTGGGAGAAACCTAGCTATAATGGGTTAGGGGTCCCTAGTATGCGTCAACATGTTTCGAGCCTCCCCAGAGCTCTTCTTCAGCACTACACAGGGTCCCGCCCTGTAAGTACCACTCCAAAAGTGACCTAAATTGAGGTAAATTGTGAAAATAATCAAAAACGCTGCAACTAATAAGCATGCGTTAATTAATACATACGATAAACCAATTGTCATGTAGTATCTGTAGGATCGAAAAGGAGAACATAGTTATGGGAACAGCCGCCCCCCGAACGAGGTCGGTAAGTATATTCCATGTAAATGTCAGTTTCTCACACGTAATGCTCCTCTATGGTGTGTGAGTCTAGCAGTAATCTCGTGTTTTCGCCGTGCTTGGTAGAAAGAAAAACACATTGCTGCTTGCTCGAGTGGCGATAGTGGGTGGCATTAATAAAACATACACTGCATGACTTTAAAAACATGACACACGAACATTCAATATGTACAAAAAACCACTTAATCACATACTCATTAGAAGGCAAAATTGTGCCCCATGATCTGAAGGGGATGAGGGGCTCGTATTCGAATTCTGAAAGGAAGGTCAAAGCGTGATTTATAGCCTCTCTCTCTAGAAAACGCTGTGCAAAAACTCGGGGACTGCCGTGGTCGATTCCGCAGTTTTCCCGGTTTTCATCGTAGCCTGAAAAGGACTTACTTGATGTGAGCTCTCCTCGTAGGCACACTACCTATTTGTTACCCTCGAGACCGCATATTAGCGCGTCTCACATCGGGTGCCGGTATATAAAGCTAGTGTTTCCGCCTGGTCATTGCTACGAAGACTGGAGCGGGAACCCTACCAAAATGGCCGCCGCCAAATGGCAAAGGAGTCCGCCCTCTTGAGGGTATGAAGTGCTTCTCCGATGTCAGATGTTGGCTGTTAAAATAAGATAAGAGACAGGAAAATACATAGGAATAAACAGCCAGGGTTGGGATAACGAGTTTTAGTTGTATACATTGGGACCCCCTTTCTAATAAACAATGCAGACTGTTTTTCTGCTGGTATAGTTGTGGGGACCCAACGTTATGTGCACAATACTCTTTCCATCGCTTTCAAGTCGGTGCTTGAAATTTATAGATATATAAATGGGCAGGTGTATAATCCATGTGGATATGGTGACCGGATCCAAGACAACATGGTTGGTTCTAGACACCTGTTGCCATACAGGCTGGCACCCGACTATGGGAGTCAGATATAAAAGCCCAGGTGATTAGTAGAATACTTTGGACTGTAAAACTACATGCTATTGATGAAGGGGATGTTAAGTGAGCTGCGTAGGCGCCATTCAGTTCCAATTATTCGTTCAGTTATTTACGCAGACACTATATAGAAATCAGTTTCCTAGTTGATAAATACTGTTTTATCAGGTTCATTTAGTAAATTGGCCCCAAGGGATGTTATCATTTAGGCCCTGGCTGTCTGAGCGTAATTTGAAAACCCAACGTTGTTCTTTCTCGAGGAGCCTTTGTTCCAGATTGTCATGGTTCTTAATGTGTTCTAGGACCACCCACCTCAGGTCATTGGGGGTGTGTTGTTTCTCTATGAAGTGCGATGTCATTTTTGTGGTGGCTCGCTTGCACCTAATGTTATTTCGGTGTTCCACTATTCTAGTGCTGACTTTCCTGGTGGTCATCCCTACGTAGTGGAGGTTACAGATGCAGGTAATCAGATATACGACACCTGCAGTGTTGCAATTGGTAAATTTTCAGTAGTTCCCAGGTCATTTTGTTGTTAAACTCCACCTTTTTAGTGGCTGAAGTGAGGTGACATACGCTACAATTACTGCACGGGTAGTGACCCCCTGGTAGTGTGTGTAATGTACGTTGTGGCCCTTCAGTCTCTGCTGTGCTTTTAGGGCGTGTGTGCACTAGATAGTTTCTCAGGTTCTTGCCTTTCCTGTGGCTGAACATAGGTCTAGGTATATCCAGGTTACCACTGTTCAGGGTCCGCAAATGTTTCTTAACTATCTTTGAAACCCTGTCAGATGCGATATTAAATGTGGTAATACAGATTGGTCTTTTTTCTTGTGCGGTCACTTCTTTCTGTTGTGGTTCTAGGAGTGCTTCTCTGTGGTTGTTAGAAGCTCTTTTCCTAGCTCTGGATACTAGATGCTTTGGATATTGTCTTGCTATCAGTTTTTTAGAAAGATCTTTGCTTGAATATTGTAGTCATCCTTCTCAGTGCAATTCCGTCTGAGTCGTAGGAATTGTCCAAATGAGTGCCTACGACTACTGGCTGACGAAAGGAACTACATAAAAGTTAGAGAAGACCCTACTGAACGCCTACGCATTGAAATCGCCAATCTGGTGGAGTAATCCACAGCCAACAATTGGATAACAAAAAAAGAAGCTGATTTCTTGGAGAATACCAACCCGACGATCCCCTACTTCTACACCATCCCTAAGATCCACAAATCTTTGGATAATCCACCAGGGAGACCGATTGTATCCGGGATTGGTTCTATTCTAGAACCTCTGTCTAAATTTGCAGATGCGTTCCTACGTCCCCTCATACAAGCTACTAATACTTACTTACAGGATACCAAAGCCATCCTCTGCCTCCTCCAAGACCTTCACTTCGATCCCATAACAAACATCTTGATAGGCTTAGATGTGGAAAGCCTTTACACCAGTCTACCACATAAGGAAACAGTGGAAATTCTGGAAGAAGTACTCTTCGAAGACCAATGACGTTATCACACAGCTAGACATGTGGTTCTAGAATGCTGCAGGTTGGCCCTGACAGAAAATGACTTTAGGTTCGAAGACACCCTGTTCCGCCAACAGCACGGCACCAGCACAGGGAGCACTTTTGCGCCGAGTGTAGCAGGGCTCTACGTCCATCATCTAGAGAAACAGAGAATACTGAACAACACCAACCCGCACATCAAACATGTCCAATTGTGGAAAAGATATATCGACGATGTGCTACTCATTTGGGAAGAAAATGAGTCAGAAGCCACTGAATTTATAGACTGGTTGAACCTGCAAGACCCTTTCCTGAAGTTCACTTTCACAATGAGCAGGTCCCAATTGGTCTTCCTGGATTTGAATATCATCGCGAGGAATGGAACCCTGGCAACGACCACTCACCTCAAACCAACAGCAAGGAACTGCCTCCTAATCTATGACAGCTTTCATCCCAGACAACTCAAAGACAACCTCCCATTTGGACAATTCCTACGACTCAGACGGAATTGCACTGAGAGGGATGACTACAATATTCAAGCAAAAGATCTGTCTAAAAAACTGATAGCAAGACAATATCCAAAGCATCTAGTATCCAGAGCTAGGAAAAGAGCTTCTAACAACCACAGAGAAGCACTCCTAGAACCACAACAGAAAGAAGTGACCGCACAAGAAAAAAGACCAATCTGTATTACCACATTTAATATCGCATCTGACAGGGTTTCAAAGATAGTTAAGAAACATTGGCGGACCCTGAACAGTGGTAACCTGGATATACCTAGACCTATGTTCAGCCACAGGAAAGGCAAGAACCTGAGAAACTATCTAGTGCACACATGCCCTAAAAGCACAGCAGAGACTGAAGGGCCACAACGTACATTACACACATTACCAGGGGGTCACTACCCGTGCAGTAATTGTAGCGTATGTCACCTCACTTCAGCCACTAAAAAGGTGGAGTTTAACAACAAAATGACCTGGGAACTACGAAAATTTACCAATTGCAACACTGCAGGTGTCGTATATCTGATTACCTGCATCTGTAACCTCCACTACGTAGGGATGACCACCAGGAAAGTCAGCACTAGAATAGTGGAACACTGAAGTAACATTAGGTGCAAGCGAGCCACCACAAAAATGACATCGCACTTGATAGAGAAACAACACACCCCCAATGACCTGAGGTGGGTGGTCCTAGAACACATTAAGAACCATGACAATCTGGAACAAAGGTTCCTCGAGAAAGAACAACGTTGGGTTTTCAAATTATGCTCGGACAGCCAGGGCCTAAATGATAACATCCCTTGGGGCCAATTTACTAAATGAACCTGATAAAACAGTATTTATCAACTAGGAAACTGATTTCTATATAGTGTCTGCGTAAATAACTGAACGAATAATTGGAACTGAATGGCGCCTACGCAGCTCACTTAACATCCCCTTCATCAATAGCATGTAGTTTTACAGTCCAAAGTATTCTACTAATCACCTGGGCTTTTATATCCGACTCCCATAGTCGGGTGCCAGCCTGTATGGCAACAGGTGTCTAGAACCAACCATGTTGTCTTGGATCCGGTCACCATATCCACATGGATTATACACCTGTCCATTTATATATCTATAAATTTCAAGCACCGACTTGAAAGCGATGGAAAGAGTATTTTGCACATAACGTTGGGTCCCCACAACTATACCGGCAGAAAAACCGGCCGCATTGTTTATTAGAAAGGGGGTCCCAATGTATACAACTAAAACTCGTTATCCCAACCCTGGCTGTTTATTCCTATGTATTTTCCTGTCTCTTATCTTATTTTAACAGCCAACATCTGACATCGGAGAAGCAGTTTGTTAGAACCGGGGTCACCGATTCCGGCACGGTAGCTTGGCGCGAGGCAGGAAGGCACCCGAAGGCAATGTGTAAAGCGGTTGTGCAGCACACACTCACACTGACTCAGTAATGCGCTCGCAATAAAGTGACACCACACCAGGCTTTTAGGTAAAAACAAGATTATTTATCTAAATCAATTCAGCATCAGAAGAGGCAGGTAATATCAGGGCGACGGTCAATTCATTACGTCTCTTAGAACCAGTGCATAAATTCCTTCAAGCACATTAGAACAGTAAAACTGTGGGCCGCTAATAGGCCGGAGTAAATACCTCCTAGAACATAAGCAACACGGAAGAGGTCATAGATTGTAGATCAAAACACAGGCCTAGTACATTCAGGCTTATTTCATTAATAGCCGATTAAATGTGGACCTTCATTCAACATTGTAGGCGAAGTAGGGCCTGTAACAATCTAGGCACAAACACATTCAGTACAGTGGGTGTCTTAAGGTAAGTACCACTTCAATTGAGACACATTGAGATAATATCACTGACTTGCATTGCAGGAGAAACCTCAGCATTAACATGAAGCATTATCACGTATGGGTCTCTACCAGGTACCTTCTAATCAAGGCAGAGCATAAGACATTCACATTTATCAGGAACCTTCTACACCTATGGGCCGGTTGTCAGGCCTGAATACATGCTTTACCTTATTACGTTTCAAAAGAGCAGTATCAAGGCTCAGTGATAACGCCTTCGTGTCACACCTCCCAGGCCTCCTCTCCGTAACAGGTTTCAATGGCCAGGGGGCCGTGAGGGGTGATCAGACCAGGCCCGGTTGCTAATCCGGGCCCGGCCTCCAGCGTAACAGAGGCAGTCCCACGGTAGGGGAATTGGCTGTGGTCCCGCCCAGTTCCTTCGGGTGTGGGGCAAATGGAAGTAGCGCCGCTTAGACGGGCTTACGGGCTCACCTGGTGTCTGGCCCGACTGGCGGGAAGTCTGCAGCACCTCTAAGCCTCCTCCCCGACCGGGCCCGCTCCAATTACCTGCGGGAACCGGGACGGGGGAGGCGGATCCACGAGGCCACTCCAGGAAGGCCCTGTTCTCAAGGGAAAGGCGAAGGCCGGTAACGCTCCTCTCCGGCCCCCGATGCGAGGGAATATACTCGGCCGCAGGCTTCCGGCTCCTCTCTCAGCCTCGAGCTGGCAGCCAATCCTTGCGCGGCCTTTCGGAGGCGTGGCCGATGACGCGGTCAGCGCCCCGGTCGCCTAGCGACGCCTTCTCCTCGCGCGGCTTCGGCAGGGCCGCGGCGGGGAATCTTCGGCACGCAGCAGCGCTTCTTCTATCTTCAGCGCCCCCGGGCGCGCGGCGGTTATCTTGGTGAGTGCAATGCACAGCAGGCGGCCTCTCAGTGCACATGGGCCGCGGCAGTGACTGGATTGGCCCAACTTCTGATCAGGCAGCGCGAGGGGGCACACAGCGCTTGGGGCCACCGGGGGTGTTTTCAGCGCTGGAGCGCGTCCCATACACAGCGCTCCAGCAGGATCAGCAGCACTTGGGAAGGACATGCAGGGTGGCACACAGCGTTGCAGTAGGACTCACGGGGTGGAGGTCTAGCGCATAGTGGCACCGCGCTTTACCTGGTGATCCCCCAGCAGCATCAGCGTTCACAGGGTCCTTTGCGCTCCTGTCCCAGCGCAGGTAGTTACAGCTTGGCAGGGACGGTGATGAATAGGTTTCTTTAGTTACAGCAAGCACAGGGGGTTACTTGAAGATAGGTTGCTTGATGAGGGGAAAGGGAATGAGCTGGTGGCATAAGAGGCAGGTTGGTGCCTTGCAGACACACTGAAGGTGGTTCCCTGGGTCCCCTCACGCTGGGCAAGGTCAGTAAGGTGGAAGGTGTTCCTCATCTAGCTTAGCAGAGCAGTGCCTAGGCCCAGTCAGTGCCAGTAGTGTAGGTCTCCCCTCAGGCCCAACAGCCTGTACTCCGGCAGAGGTTCCCCCAGGATCAGTGGTGCCCCAACTAACTAGCTAGGTTTCCCTCCAAACCTCTTATACCCCTAGGTCAGGTGACCCTCCTGAAAGGCGGCAAAGCATAACTCCTCCCTGGGCTGGAAGGTTCTAGAAGCTTCCCTCATGTCTGGCTATGAGGCCCAGAGGCGGGGACGGCATGGATACTGTATCATTATGTCCCAGCCTGATCCTGACTACTAGTATGTGTATGCAAAGGCCACTCCGCAGTAGCAGGGGCCTGTGGCAGCCATCTTATTAGGAGAGAGCACCTGCACCTCAGCACTGTTTGGCAGTGGTAAGGCGCCCAGAGACCTAGGTCCAACAAAAGTGTAGTGGCAAAAATGAGGCGCAAGAGCAAAAAAAAACGGGGTAAGACCACCCTAGGGCTGACAGGTCTAACATGCGTCCCCCCCAGCCGAAAGTGGGGAGAGCTACCCAACCTCTAGGGAGTTCTCATCGCTAAGGCGGAAAAACGGAGAGAGACCGTCAGCGTTGGCGTGGTCTACTCCGGGTCAATGTTCCACCCGAAAGTCCATCCCCTGGAGGGAAATGGACCACCTCAACAATTTGGGGTTTTCGCCTTATCTGCATGAGCCAGCGAAGGGGTCGGTGGTCGGTCTGAATAAGGAAGTGAGAGCCAAAGAGGTATGGCCTCAGCTTCTTCAAAGCCCAAACCACGGCGAAGGCTTCACGTTCTATAGTACTCCACCGCTGTTCCCGGGGGAGTAACCTTCGAGAAATAAAGGCCACTGTCTGGTCTTGGCCGTCATCATTAAGTTGGGAGAGCACAGCTCCAATGCCATGCTCAGAGGCGTCTGTCTGCACAATGAATTCTCTTCCAAAGTCTGGAGTCCTGAGCACCGGAGCGGTGCACATCGCGTGCTTCAGAGTGTCAAACGCTTCTTGACAGGCAGCCGTCCAGATCACTCTACGTGGCTGCTTCTTGGAGGTCAATTCAGTCAGGGGGGCTACGATGGTCCCATTGCCCTTGACAAACCGGCGGTAGTAACCCGTGAGGCCAAGGAAGGCCCGGACCTCCGTTTGGGTTTTGGGGGGCTCCCAGGCCAAGATGGTCTCTATTTTGGCCTGGAGGGGTTGCACCTTACCCCCGCCCACCAGGTGTCCCAGGTAGACGACAGATCCCTGTCCAATCTGGCACTTGCTGGCCTTAATGGTTAGGCCAGCCCACTGTAGAGCCTGCAGCACCTCCTGGAGATGCTCCAGATGGTCTTCCCAACTGCTGCTGAAGACAGCTATGTCATCCAGGTAGGCAGCAGAGAAGGCCTCTAGGCCAGACAGTACCTGGTTAACCAACCGCTGGAAAGTGGCCAGAGCATTTTTCAGCCCGAAGGGCATCACCCGAAATTGAAAGTGGCCCTCGGGGGTGGAGAACGCAGTCTTCTCCTTTGCTCCGTCCGCCATGGCAATCTGCCAATATCCTGACGTCAGGTCGATGGTACTTAGATACCGAGCTGCTCCCAGTCGGTCAATGAGCTCATCCGCCCGAGGGATCGGGTGAGCATCGGTCTTGGTCACGGAGTTCAGACCACGGTAATCCACACAGAACCAAAGTTCTGGTGTGGTGCCCGGTGGGGCCGCTTTCGGCACCAACACCACCGGACTAGCCCAAGGGCTGCTGGATGGCTCAATCACCCCCAGCTCCAACATTTTGGTCACCTCACTCTGGATGCTGGTTCTGACTTTGTCGGACAGCCGGTAAGACTTGGTTTTTACTGGCGGGCTGTCCCCTGTGTCCACATCATGGGTACACAGGTGCGTGATCCCAGGCGTGAGGGAGAACAACGAGGCGTACTGCTCCAATACCTGGCGGCAGTCACTCTGTTGCTCAAGGGTCAAGGATGGGGAGTGGACCACTGCCTCCACCGATCCATCGTTCTCTTTGGCCGCCAGAAGGTCCGGAAGAGGCTCGCTCTCCTCCTCTTCACTCCCATCCGTCACCATCAGGAGGGTAAGTTCTGACCGCTCCTGGTGTGGCTTAAGGCGGTTGATGTGGAACACCCTGTGGGGTTGTCGGGGGGTCTTGAGGTCTACTACATAAGTGGTCTGGCCTCGTCTCTCCAAAATTTCATACGGTCCAGTCCACCGGTCCTGGAGGGCACTAAGCTCTCCGGGCTCCATGACCCACACCTTCTGTCCAGCATCCAACTCCACCGTCCGAGCATTCCGGTCGTACCATTCCTTCATGACGGCTTGACTAGCCTCCAGATTGTCTGAGGCCTCCTTCCACAGCTTGGCCATCTGGCTGCGGAATGCCAGCATGTAGCTGACCACATCACGGGGGAGCTTCTTAGAAGACTTCTCCCACCCCTCCTTCACGAGACTGAGGGGCCCCCTAACGGGGTGGCCATAGAGCAGCTCAAAGGGGCTGAAACCGACCCCCTTCTGCGGCACCTCTCGGTAGGAGAAGAGCAGACAGGGTAAGAGGACGTCCCACTTTCTTCTCAAGTCCTCGGGTAGGCTTCGGATCATCCCCTTCAGGGTCTTGTTGAAGCGCTCTACAAGCCCGTTAGTCTGGGGGTGGTAAGGAGTGGAGAACCTGTAGGTCACTCCGCACTCCTTCCACATGGCCTGCATGTAGGCCGACATGAAATTCGTGCCCCTATCTGACACCACGACCTTGGGGAATCCCACTCGGGTAAAAATCCCCATCAAGGCCCGCGCCACCACAGGTGCAGTGATGGTCCTCAGAGGGATTGCCTCCGGGTACCGGGTGGCGTGGTCCACCAACACCAAGATGAACCTGTGTCCCGAAGAAGTCAGCGGGTCCATCGGCCCGACAATGTCAATTCCTACCCGCTCAAAAGGGGTACCGACAACCGGGAGCGTTTCCAAAGGGACCTTCAACTTAGTCCCAGTCTTGCCACTCGCCTGACAAGTCACACAGGTCTTACAAAAGGTGTCAGAGGTAACTCTCATCCTGGGCCAATAAAAATGTGGGACCAAACGAGCAAAAGTCTTATCCTGGCCCAGGTGTCCTGCCAGGGGTATCTCATGCGCCAATTCCAGCAGGAAGGCTCGGTAGCATTGGGGGACCACTAAGGCCCTTGATGACCCATGCACCGGAGCCTTAGGCTCACTGTAGAGGAGACCATCCTCCCAGTAGACATGGTAATTACCAGCCTCTGTACCAGTTGCTTGGGCTTCGGCCTGCTGCCGCATGCCTTCAAGCGTTGGGCATTCTCTCTGCGTCCGACAGAATTCCTCCCGGGTAGGCCCTCCTTCCACCTGCCACTCTGCAGGGGTCGGCAAGTCCCCCACGGGAACAACATCCACCTCAGCGGACTCCGGGGTCACCTCCGCGGGCTCCCCATCCATCTCGCCGGGTGCATCCTCAGAGATGTCCTCCTGTCTAGCAGTGGGCTGGGCCATTGTTTCAGGCTCCAACCCGGGTCGAGTTCCTTGCCGGGCAGCCATGGACCGCGTGACCACGCAAGTCCACCCTGGTAATCCCAGCATCTCAGCGTGGGCGTTGAACTCCACCTCCTTCCAGGCAGTATGTTCCAAATCGTTTCCCAGCAGACAGTCAACCGGCATGGCAGGGCTCACCGCAACTCTCAACAGGCCTGAGACTCCTCCCCACTCAAAGGGAACTTGGGCCACAGGGTAATGACCCAGGCTATTATCAGCCATGACAACCGGGTGGAATACTTCAGGAATCACCTGCTCTGGGGACACCAGCTGACGCCTTACCATCGTCATGCTGGCACCCGTGTCCCTCAGAGCCTCCACCTCCTCCCCGTTCACCAGGACCCTCTGCCGGTACTTGGCAGTGTTTGAGGGTACCTGAACCCATGGGATTATCTCTCTATCCCCCAGGGAAACTAAGGTCAAGCCTGTCCACTCACCCCCCCTACCTAGGGACAACTCCTCCCCAAGCGCTACACTGGCCACCCCGGGGCTCTTACCTCCTGTGGGGGCTGGGGTCCTCTTGCGACACTGGGGATCCCCCTTGTAGTGTCCAACCTCCCCGCACTCGTAGCACCGGACAGTTCTGGGCTGCTGACTCTTGTCAGGGTAAGTGGATTTCTGGAATCCAGATTGGGGTGGGGAACCTACCCCTCTCCCATGCGGTCTATTTTGGGGGCCTTTAAAGAACTCCTTTTTATCTCCCCCCTCTCTTCTGGGGAAAACCCTGTCCACCTTTCGGGGGTCTCCCCGGATCCCTTGTGGGACACCCGGGTGCTAACCCAGGTATCCGCCTCCTCCGCAAGTTCCCGAGGATCGGTCAGCTTGCGGTCCACCAGGTGTTGGCGCAGCTCTGGAAAACTCTTATCAAGAAGGTGCTCTCTTAAAAACAGATTGTACAGCCCTTCATAGTCACTTACTTCGCTGCCACGCACCCAACCTTCCAATGCCTTACGGGCATAATCAAAAAAATCCACCCAGTTCTGTGTGAGAAGCTTGTGGCTGTTGCGGAACTTCTGGCGATACTTTTCTGGGGTGAGGCCAAACTTTTTAAGCAGTGCCTCTTTCATGACAGGGTAATTTGTCTGATCACCTTTGTCTAAAGTCAAGAGTGTGTCCCTTGCCAACGGAGGTATGTACCTATACAGGCCTCCCCCCCAGTACTTCTCAGGCACCCCGTGGGCTACCAAAGACACCTCATACGCCGCCAACCACTTATCAATGTCATCCCCTACACTGAAACTGGCCATCACCTCCTTAGGTAGGTAAAACTTAGGCTCTCGTGGAGCCTCAGCGGGTACGCTGCCACCATTCAAGTTGCCCTGCGCCCCTATCTGCAATGCTCGGAGCTCTAGTTCTTTCAGGCTAAGCTCATGCACAAGCTTCTCTCTTCCATGGCTAGCCTCGCCTGTTCTCGCTCCTTGTCCATCCTTGCAAGTTCTAACTTCAATTGCCTCTCCTCCCTCCTGTCCTCAAATTCCTCCGCAGACAAACTCCCCCCTGACGCACTACTGCCTGCCCTGGAACGTCTTCCTGGCAACACATTCTCGCTAACGTCAATGCGCAGTAGGTCCAGTTGTCCTGGGTCGTCTGTCTCCCCCTGCTCCTCGTCCACTCTCCCTCCCGGGTGGGCCAATACCCATGCCCTCAAGACTTTCTGAAGCTCCTCTCTCTCGGCGCCTCGCTTGACGGGCACCCCCATCCCCCGACAGAACTCCCTCAGCTGCGCCACTGTATACATTTCAAGGTTGGCCAGCTCGAACTCCATCCTGACAGGTGAGGCCCAGACAATTTAGAAAAAGGATACTAGGACGTAGGTAGCAGGTTAACACAGGAGTATATACAATCAGGCAATCACCGAAGAATTCTTAACACTTGCATTTAAATAGGTGTCCACTTGCGGCGCACACTGAATCTCTGTAGGGTGCTGCACAAGCACAAGTCCTTATCCCACCGCTGAACACCAATGTTAGAACCGGGGTCACCGATTCCGGCACGGTAGCTTGGCGCGAGGCAGGAAGGCACCCGAAGGCAATGTGTAAAGCGGTTGTGCAGCACAGACTCACACTGACTCAGTAATGCGCACGCAATAAAGTGACACCACACCAGGCTTTTAGGTCAAAACAAGATTCTTTATCTAAATCAATTCAGCATCAGAAGAGGCAGGTAATATCAGGGCGACGGTCAATTCATTACGTCTCTTAGAACCAGTGCATAAATTCCTTCAAGCACATTAGAACAGTAAAACTGTGGGCCGCTAATAGGCCGGAGTAAATACCTCCTAGAACATAAGCAACACGGAAGAGGTCATAGATTGTAGATCAAAACACAGGCCTAGTACATTCAGGCTCATTTCATTAATAGCCGATTAAATGTGGACCTTCATTCAACATTGTAGGCGAAGTAGGGCCTGTAACAATCTAGGCACAAACACATTCAGTACAGTGGGTGTCTTAAGGTAAGTGCCACGTCAATTGAGACACATTGAGATAATATCACTGACTTGCATTGCAGGAGAAACCTCAGCATTAACATGAAGCATTATCACGTATGGGTCTCTACCAGGTACCTTCTAATCAAGGCAGAGCATAAGACATTCACATTTATCAGGAACCTTCTACACCTATGGGCCGGTTGTCAGGCCTGAATACATGCTTTACCTTATTACGTTTCAAAAGAGCAGTATCAAGGCTCAGTGATAACGCCTTCGTGTCACACCTCCCAGGCCTCCTCTCCGTAACAGGTTTCAATGGCCAGGGGGCCGTGAGGGGTGATCAGACCAGGCCCGGTTGCTAAATCCGGGCCCGGCCTCCAGCGTAACAGAGGCAGTCCCACGGTAGGGGAATTGGCTGTGGTCCCGCCCAGTTCCTTCGGGTGTGGGGCAAATGGAAGTAGCGCCGCTAGGACGGGCTTACGGGCTCACCTGGTGTCTGGCCCGACTGGCGGGAAGTCTGCAGCACCTCTAAGCCTCCTCCCCGACCGGGCCCGCTCCAATTACCTGCGGGAACCGGGACGGGGGAGGCGGATCCACGAAGCCACTCCAGGAAGGCCCTGTTCTCAAGGGAAAGGCGGGGGCCGGTAACGCTCCTCTCCGGCCCCCGATGCGAGGAAATATACTCGGCCGCAGGCTTCCGGCTCCTCTCTCAGCCTCGAGCTGGCAGCCAATCCTTGCGCGGCTTTTCGGAGGCGTGGCCGATGACGCGGTCAGCGCCCCGGTCGCCTAACGACGCCTTCTCCTCGCGCTCCTGGGCCCAGCGCGGCTTCGGTAGGGCCGCGGCGGGGAATCTTCGGCACGCAGCAGCGCTTCTTCTATCTTCAGCGCCCCCGGGCGCGCGGCGGTGATCTTGGTGAGTGCAATGCACAGCAGGCGGCCTCTCAGTGCACAGGGGCCGCGGCGGTGACTGGATGGGCCCAACTTCTGATCAGGCAGCGCGAGGGGGCACACAGCGCTTGGGGCCACCGGGGGTGTTTTCAGCGCTGGAGCGCGTCCCATAAACAGCGCTCCAGCAGGATCAGCAGCACTTGGGAAGGACACGCAGGGTGGCACACAGCGTTGGCAGTAGGACTCACGGGGTGGAGGTCTAGCGCTTAGTGGCACCGCGCTTTACCTGGTGATCCCCCAGCAGCATCAGCGTTCACAGGGTCCTTTGCGCTCCTGTCCCAGCGCAGGTAGTTACAGCTTGGCAGGGACGGTGACAAATAGGTTTCTTTAGTTACAGCAAGCACAGGGGGTTACTTGAAGATAGGTTGCTTGATGAGGGGAAAGGGAATGAGCTGGTGGCATAAGAGGCAGGTTGGTGCCTTGCAGACACACTGAAGGTGGTTCCCTGGGTCCCCTCACGCTGGGCAAGGTCAGTAAGGTGGAAGGTGTTCCTCATCTAGCTTAGCAGAGCAGTGCCTAGGCCCAGTCAGTGCCAGTAGTGTAGGTCTCCCCCCCTAGGCCCAACAGCCTGTACTCCGGCAGAGGTTCCCCCAGGATCAGTGGTGCCCCAACTAACTAGCTAGGTTTCCCTCCAAACCTCTTATACCCCTAGGTCAGGTGACCCTCCTGAAAGGCGGCAAAGCATAACTCCTCCCTGGGCTGGAAGGTTCTAGAAGCTTCCCTCATGTCTGGCTATGAGGCCCAGAGGCGGGGACGGCATGGATACTGTATCATTATGTCCCAGCCTGATCCTGACTACTAGTATGTGTATGCAAAGGCCACTCCGCAGTAGCAGGGGCCTGTGGCAGCCATCTTATTAGGAGAGAGCACCTGCACCTCAGCACTGTTTGGCAGTGGTAAGGCGCCCAGAGACCTAGGTCCAACAAAAGTGTAGTGGCAAAAATGAGGCGCAAGAGCAAAAAAAAAACGGGGTAAGACCACCCTAGGGCTGACAGGTCTAACACACTTCATACCCTCAAGAGGGCGGACTCCTTTGCCATTTGGCGGCGGCCATTTTGGTAGGGTTCCCGCTCCAGTCTTCGTAGCAATGACCAGGCGGAAATACTAGCTTTATATACCGGCACCCGATGTGAGACGCGCTAATATGCGGTCTCGAGGGTAACAAATAGGTAGTGTGCCTACGAGGAGAGCTCACATCAAGTAAGTCCTTTCCTTTTCAGGCTACGATGAAAACCTGGAAAACTGCGGAATCGACCACGGCAGTCCCCACGTTTTTGCACAGCGTTTTCTAGAGAGAGAGAGGCTATTAATCACGCTTTGTCCTTCCTTTCAGAATTCGAATACGAGCCCCTCATCCCCTTCAGATCATGGGGCACAATTTTGCCTTCTAATGAGTATGTGATTAAGTGGTTTTTTGTACATATTGAATGTTCGTGTGTCATGTTTTTAAAGTCACGTGGTGTATGTTTTATTAATGCCACCCACTATCGCCACTCGAGCAAGCAGCAATGTGTTTTTCTTTCTACCAAGCACGGCGAAAACACGAGATTACTGCTAGACTCACACACCATAGAGGAGCATTACGTGTGAGAAACTGACATTTACATGGAATATACTTACCGACCTCGTTCGTGGGGCGGCTGTTCCCATAACTATGTTCTTCTTTTCTATCCTACAGATACTACGTGACAATTGGTTTATCGTATGTATTAATTAACGCATGCTTATTAGTTGCAGCGTTTTTGATTATTATCACAATTTACCTCAATTTAGGTCACTTTGGAGTGGTACTTACAGGGCGGGACCCTGTGTAGTCCTGAAGAAGAGCTCTGGGGAGGCTCGAAACATGTTGACGCATACTAGGGACCCCTAACCCATTATAGCTACGTTTCTCCCAGTATCTTACCCCGGTTTTAAACATACCGACTAGGAGCCAGAATAAAGCTATTTCGCCCACTAGTTAGGTATTTTTTAACTCACCTCTCCCACTCCACAACACCACTGCACTACACATAGTTTTCACAAAAGTGCTCCTACGTAACTTCACAAGTCGCAGCACGCCTCAGTCCGCAGCGGATTGAGATGGCCCCTATGATGAAGCATGTCACCAAGGGGAAACCCTGGTGAGTGAGGGGACTCAAGAAAGACATTTTTTTCTTTCCTGCAGATTTTCCGACTCAGACTGAGCGAAAATCATTCCCTTTTTGCTAGGTTCTATGCTGAAGAAGACCATGGCGATCACAGGTGTGATGTGTTGAAAATCCGGATGCAACAAAACAGGCGCTGCTTCGATTTTCCAGCCGCGAGCCGGTGAGACGTCGATTTCTTCAGCAGCACAGCAGAGCCTGCGTCGGAGTCAGAGCAGGTGCCTCTGGCTTCGGAGACACAGCACTCCGGACTCGGGCTGCGTCAATTCTTTGGCCGTACCCCGGCACTGCTTTGGTTTTTCAACCGCACAGCGATACTGCGGCTGGAAAAACAGGCGCTGGAGGTCGATGCGTGGATTTTCGGCCTTCTTTGCAACAACAGCCACCTCCAAAGGCCCAGAACTGGAAGTGGCACCACCTGGTAGGTCAGTACTCCCAGCAGAGGAGTTCAAGGGCTGCAGATGAAGTCTTTGAAGGCCCCGAGACTTCTTAACAGGAGGCAAGCACACACAAGCCCTTGGAGAACCTTGGCAAGCAGGATGTACAAAGCAAAGTGCAGTCCTTTCACTGCCCAAGACAGAAGCAGCAAGGTGTAGGTCAGCACAACGCTGCAACAAGCAGAGTGGCAGTTCCCCTCCTACAGTTTCTCCAGCTCTTCTTTTTTGGCAGAATCTCCTCTTAGTCCAGAAGTGTTCTGAAGTTATGGTGTCACAGAGCCAGTACTTATACCAGTTTCCGCCTATGAAGTAGGCAAACTTCAAAGGAAAGTCTTTGTAGTGCACAAAACCCTGCCTTTCCCTGACCTGGCTCCAGGCACACTACTGGGGGAGGGGGTTGACAGCTTAGTGGGAGGACAGGCACAGCCCTATTCAGGTGTCAGTGACAACGCCTCCCACCACTCTAGCTCAGGAAGACCCATCAGCCTGGTGATGGGCCATCAGGATATGCAGGGCACACCTCAGCTCCCTTTGTGTGACTGTCTAGAGTGAAAGCACTAGCAGCCCAACTGACACCCTCCCTCAGACGTGGATTACACAGGCAGGTAGAGGCACAGAATGGTAAAGCAAGAAAATGTTCACTTTCTGAAAGTGGCATTTTCAAAAATGCAATTTAAAAACCAACTTCACTAAAACATATATTTTTAAATTGTGAGTTCAGGGACCCCAAATTCCAAATCTCCATCTCTTCCCAATTGGAAGTTATACTTGTAAGTGGTTACAAGGCAGCTCCAATGATAACCTATGGCAGAGACAGTCCTTGCACTAGCGGAAAATGGAATTAGCAGTATTTCACTATCAGGACATGTAAAACACACCAGTACCTGTCCTACCTTTTAAATACACTGCACCCTGCCCATGAAGCTACCTTGGGCCTACCTTAAGGGTGCCTTACATGTAGTAAAAGGGAACGTTTGGGCCTGGGAAGTGGGTGCAAGTGCCAGGTCGACTTGGCAGTTCAAAACTGCACCCAAAGACACTGCAGTGGCCTCAAAACTAGGATGAGGATGTGGTCTGACGGCTAGAGCTGCCGACTTTGGTGCTGGAAACCAAAGTTCGAGCCTTGGAGTCGCGCCCACATCCTGTGATTCTGGGCAAATCACTTAATCTCCCCGCGCCTACCATCAAAAAAATGTTTTATTTTAAAATTAATGTGTCCTTGTGTAACGTAACCGGTGCTCATGTAAAGCGCTCCAATACCTTCGGGTCGAGTTCGCGCTATATAAATCTGCACAAAAAAAAACTAACGTAATGGGCCTTTGGCCTGTTTGCAATGACAGCTGAAGAAAATGTGACTTTTGAAGTGACACAAATAAGTTTCCTACAAGCATGTTTTTTCCTCTTCAGTGTTTTCCTTTCATGAAATTGTCGAAATGGGATTCATTTCTCTGTGTTTTCTTGTACTGTATTAATCAATGTGCCTTAGGAGGGAGATACGTCATTAGGTTCTCAGACGCTGCAATAATCAAGGCTGTTGCTGCTTGCTTCCACAACTGTATTTCAATTCATTTTGAAATGGCTTAGTATTTGGTTTGCTTGAATAGTTGATTGTAATTTCCCTTGTATGTGGGGTAAAGGGGATCACTATTTATCAATAATTTAGGAGGTCCCTAAATTTGCCTGTTTTACGTGTCGTATTTCTTCGATGCGGGTTCATTTTCGTGATGTATCTTTGCTTGTACAGCCCTATGATGCTAATTCATGCTATGTTGAGGCAGTTGTTTTCCACTCCTCAGAAACTATAAAATGCGCCTTTTCTGGGTAGTGAGTCAGACCTTTGCTTGCTTCCACGAAGGCAGACTCCATGACAGTCTTTTTATTCAACTTATTCTTGGGAGACTTTTCTATGCTTGTATTCAAAGCAGTTCCCCATGTTGGACTGTTATCTGTCTTTATAATTAGACTTTTGCCTTTGAACTGAAGATCTCCACATTAGACTGCTTGTAATTTCTCTCTTTCCCTTGACGTACGGCCTGAGTAGATTTACTGAACTATATTCATACTGATGCTGATTTGAATCTGATTAACCAACAACTTTTTGCTTTAAGTAATGATTCTTAATTTTGAATAAACCTTCAAGGTTTTGACTTTGAATATTGCCCTGCAAAGGTTTTTTTGTTTTTTTTAAAGTTTTGGTCCAAAGCGCACACAGCCATCAGCATAATCATGTTTACCCCGCAAAAACATACCTCGGTCTGTGAAGGAAATTGAACCCAATCTGATCTTTTTCATAGGGGAAACACTACAACACTAGTATTATATCCGAAAGCTTGATGAAAATGAAATCCAAGTGAATGTTAGATGTTAAGTACTCTGTTATGTTAAGTACTCTTATAACGCGCAACAGCTACTCCGAAGAGTGTGCTTTATTCGAGATATTAGCAGACCCACTACTGAAAGTAGTCATTCAACTGTGCATTTATTAGAGTACTGTGCCCACTACACTCGGATTTATTCCAAATACTGTTTTATTATGAATATTGGAACCCAAAAATTATGCAAATCAAATTATGTTTTGGGTCAAGTTTTTATTGCTGGCGGGAGGGCAGGGTAGGAGGCATCTACACTCTCTGTGTTGCTTACCCTCCCTCCCTCCAAGAATATCAGGGTCTCTCAGTGTATTCAAGCCTAATTTCGCCACACCCGGCAATACAAACAGACACGTGATCTGGTACATAATAAATACCCTATTTAAAAACTGCACAAATGAAGTGTGTTATATGTGCTGGGGTAATTACTGTAGCACGTTTCTGCTTTTTTCACAGCTTATAGCACTCAAGCAGTCCGGGGTTCTCAGCTGTCTGAGTCTAGGGCATATAGTTGACTGCAGACCTGGCGGTGGAAAATCACTGAGTCTGGTACGCGTGGCGATAAATGTGCTCAGTGATATGTTCCGTGGCGGATCTCATTGGATAAAAGGAACAACCATTACATATCAGTTTGAGGTGTGTGTTTGTGTCCGGGCGGGAGAGCCATTGAACCCGACAGGGCATCTAGATTTGCACCATGGGCAATGTTTGCTCAATGCCCAGCCTGTCATGTATGGTTGTGTACTTAGATTTATCCACACTGGAAGCGTAAAGGTTCTTTTGTGATTCAAACATGTCACACCTACAGTACATACACATACACACACAAATAACCCCACTGGTGAGCATGTTAACTCAGTGCACTTTATCAGTGACAAGTTCAATGTGAGCCATTGATCTCATGACTGAATACAGACTGCAGGATGGAGGGTTGGTTTCAACTGTAAACCTGGATCTGCACATTGTGTGAACTTGGAGAAACCACTATCTCCCACCTCCTCAATTCCCTAATCTTCTCAAACCTAATTGGGTGTGCTTAGAAGTGAGATTGTGCTTTATATTATATACATTTACATAAACACACATCCATAAGAATCTGCCCTGTCATCACTGTAAGCACAAATAGTGAATCACTTTACAAGCAGTACATGTCAAAAACTACTAAAAGATTGACACAAGCACTACTGCAATTACAAAAGAGCCACAAACTCTTAAGGAGATTGTGGAAAACCCTCAAACTAGTATATACACCGCCACAACTGTAAACACACTAAACAAATCACTTTTACAATGTAAGCGCCAACCGAACCCGTGACAATCAGGTGGTGAATCCTAGTTTATAATGCCTCTATATCCAAAGTGATGGGGTGTGGATAAGGTGCCCCACTATGTGTTTTTAAAGCAGGAATTACCACGAGTGACCACACTGCATATGCATTGTTCAATATGGCCTGTAATATGACTATAAAATGTTGCTCAGATTTGGATGGGTTGTCTACAGGAATAAACTCCTTGAACAACATATCTAGGCTAATTGGCAATTCTGACTCCTAATAGCTTTTTTGTTTTTATTTCACTACAAGACAGTTGACCGGTATTCACATTGCAAAAATTGAGGTATACCTTCCCTCTCTACACTGACTGTCCTCCAGTTTGTATGGTTTATGGTTAGAGTAGGTTAAGGGTCAGTCTTGATGAATGCCTCTGACAACAAACTACGGGATTGCACTGTACCATGCTCTAAGGAAACTGTTTCCACTTATGCGAGAAGGAGTTAGGAATATATCTTAATGACTTTTATCCCTCCCTATGTATTTTTAACACAGTCTTTTTATCTAAATTAATTGGTAACCTTACCAATAGGGAGGATATTGAAAAAAGTCATAAAAAGTGTTTTGCAACATTTCTTAAGTAGAAAATATCCTTACTGCGCATCACTTACAATACACACAAAAACACACCAACCACATAGCTAAGAGCTTTCAAGGGAGCCCCCTACAAGATGATCGTAGAGAGGAGCTACCCAATGAGGAAGTATGCCATTGGAAGTTGGGGAGGACAATCATTTCTGTGCAATTTTTTAAGTGTTATACGTTGATTGCTGAATTTGGGAAGACTATAATCACCACCAAAGAGAACCAGGGTATGGCAATATCCAACTGAAATTCACTTTTTCATTGTTAAAGAGACACCATTAGAAACAATTAACACCCAACATAAGCATTGTTTGGTCCGATTCCCTCATACAAGGGCCCTCAATTCAATCTATTTAAAAAACGTTATTTATGTAGTTGTGCAGAAAATCTATGACACATGCGGCATAATGATAAATAGATAGGACCAGAACAATAATCACAGGTATAAGAAGCAGCTCATCTATTATTCTTCCACAATCACATTATCATGCAGGCTATTAGTTGAGATGGATGGAAGTCCCACTAAAATAATAAACACAATCCTTGTAAGGATGAAACACTAAAATGTTACTAAACATGTGCTTGAGCCTATTGCAGCTTGGTCCTAAGCAGTCAGGCTTAACTTAGATGCAATGCGTATTTATGCAGCACTCATACAGAAGTAAAGTAATAAAAACTCAATACAAATAAAATTCCAATCCAATTTTGAAAATTTAGTAAAATGTAATAAATAAAATGTCACCAATACAACACAACCCCAACCAGTAGAACCGGGGGTATGAGTTTTTAAAGTTTTAGGTGAAAATAGCCCCAAAGATCACAAAGTGCCACTCTCGGTGATCTGGCCGCGCTGCAATGGGAAAAAGTTAAAAGTTCAGGTTGACTATGATGGAGCGCAGGTCTGATACAGGGAAGAGGCTCATCCCGCTGAAGAGTTACCTTCTCAAGTCCACACAAGGAGCTGCAGTTTGCGTTGGCTGGGGTTGGAAGGAGGTCATTGTTGGCACAAGGAGCAGGTCAAGCGTCACAGATAGCTAGTTTTTGGCACAAAGAGTCAGTCAACAATCATGCTTTGTGTGGGTGGTCGAAGTGGGCTTTCGCAGTCGGCGCATAGAGCAGGTATCATTAGAACATCTAGTTGGCGGTCGTTACGGACAGTCGTTTCTCTCATCTGCGATAAAGAGGTCACTTCGCAGTCATGAGGAGCCCGAACTGCAGTATCTTTACAGTTTTTTCAGGAGGAGTACACTCTGATGCTAGCCAACGGTCCTGGACCTTGGAGCATCTCTTGGGAATCAGGACCCACTCAACCAGAGGGCAGCAGCTCAGGCAGGTCCATGCAAATCCACTTGAAGGGAGGCCTCGGTAGCTTGCAGCGTCCCTTTAGCTCAAAAAGGAAGTCAGTCTACTGACTCCTGGAGTCATTCTGGCGAGTCTGGCATCAAGCAAAGCAGGTAAAGTCTTCCTTCTGTAGACAGCAGGCCAGTCCTTCTGAATCTTACACAGGTCCAGGAGTATTCTGATAAGAGGTTCTGAAGGTACCAGCTTTATTCCCAGTGTCACCCTGTGGTTGGGGGATGCCTCTTTGCCTAACCTTCCCAATTTCCTTGGTTTGGCTCCAAACTGTGTAGGGTAAAAAAGGGAAGGCAGGCCTAGCTGTGAGCTGGATTTGTTAGTGGCAGGGCAGGCAGCCTTTAGAAGTCAGAAAGCTAGTGGGCAAGCGCTGATGCTAACTTTTGAAGCTCAGAAGGGCTGAACACAACGCCCCAGGACATCATGCTCAAGGGGTGAATACCCTGTCCCACACACAAGGCCCTTTTGTCCCCATGTCTGAAAAGAATACACAAAATCCCAAAAGAGAACCATTCATAGTCACAGGACCCTGGTTGAAGAAACATTTGTTTTAGGAAGAAAAATGCTGCCTTTCTAAAATTGGCATTTTCAGGATAGTAACTTAAAATTTGACTTTATCATCAAAAAGGATTTTAAATTACAATTAATTTATGCAGACACAGAATTTCTGTATCTGGTCCCAAACCGATGTTAGCACATTTTAAGTGTAATAAGGTAACCCAGAATTAGTCTATAGGAGATAGCCTTTTACAAAGCTAATTTAGTGGGTAGCATTTAATTTACAGAACCTGGGTGCCTGTAGTGCCATTTACGAGAGACTTATAAATAAATTAAATGTACCAAATCAGGTGTTGGCAAATTTTACCATGTTTTCAAGGAAAAGCACAAGCACTTTACCACTGGTTAGTTGGGGAAAAAGTAGAGAGTCCTATAAGCCAACAAAAATGGGTTCAGGAAAGGAAGGCAAAAATCTGGGGTGATCCTGCAGAGAGGGCCAAGTCCAGCAACACACCATATTTCTAAAGGATCCACAAGCTTGTCACCCACTCCTGCATGGCCATATCCCTAGATACAACGGTTGGGCCTCATGGCTTCCTCCATTGGAAACCAACTCAGCTTTTTGCCAGCGCTAATCCTAGTAAAGGAAATTTATATTTGATCTTCAGTTCACGGAATATGAGGATAAGAGTAAGTAAGCAGTGTTGCACCGTAAAGAGATATGTTCACAATGCCCCTCCAGTTTGTGTATCACCGCTGGCCAAAATTATTGTAAAGGCATTCAGCTTCATATCATGTGTGGAAAATCGTCTCTATCCACTCCACACTTTTGACATGGGGTCTATTAAGGTAAATCCTATGCATTTACAAAGTGCACAGATATGTGTGGTATGTAATTAAAATGGGTCAACTGAAACATGGCACTGCTCGAAATGGGCTGCACATGCTTCCTAGTGAAGCGCCTGTCCGCATCTGACAATTGAGACTCCAAGTCAGAGTACCATGTTTATCGAACTGCAAGATCGATTCTTTGTCAAATTTCAATGCTCTTTAGTACAATTCTAGGTCCCGAAGGTCTAGAGTACCCTCTAACCTGTCCAGCTTAAGAACAGGCAATCACCTTACTCCTCCTGCCCACCCAGATCACAGTGATCAAGAGAGAGTTCATCTCTTTGAACATGGGTCTAGAGATAATGCTTAGTGTATTCTGCAGATAATGTAGACAGCAAGGGAGGAACACCATCCTCGCAAGTGCAATTTGACCTACAACAGAAATAGGAAGAGTGCTCCCAAACGAGATGGACTTCCCGAGGCTCAGCAGGGCTCACCCATATCACAAAAATTTCGTTTGTCCAGGGTATGTGCTCTCAATTCACCTAAATAATGTAACTTATCTACTACATATTGCAGAACTGCATCTGAATGATTGTCTAGTGCGATAGCTACCAACCTACCTAGAAGGAAGGCCACAATCTTGTCTTGATTAATCCGGAGGCTAAACTCTGTCTTGAATTGTTCCAATTCCTTGAAATAAACTAAAGTACCGTCTACCTATATAGATACTATATACATTACATTCCCAATCTTGACACCCCAATTCCGTAGCGACACATACCCATACGCTGGATATCAGATCGCCAAATCTCAACCTAGCCTTGGGCTCAGACTATAATAGCTGCACTCAGCATCTGAAGGCCGGGCCGAATCCCAGCCCTTGATTCAATGTTAAGATAGGCATCGTGCTCTCCGGAGTAAGTGAAAATGTTCTCAGACTACTCTGAAATGTTATATCTTAATCCTTTGGTTTGTGCAGCTGCTAAGGGTAACAAAATATAACTTCTTAAACAAAATATTCAGCAGACTGCTCAGCTTTAAGTGTTTGACTGCTGTTACTTTCTTCATGTGTCCCCCAACTGTGAAAAATTAGAAAAAGAAGGACAATCTCCGGATAACCAGCACCGAGCGAAAATGAATTTAACAGGGACAACACTGTTCTCCTTTCCTCCCCGTTAGAATTTTTCCTCTTCTAAGAACACTCCTGTTGGGTAGCAAAGAACAAAGCGGGCCAAGCGACCAACTACAGCTGTAGCTTTTCCATTTGAAGTGTGGGTGCAGACTCAGGAGATTTACTGCTCATAGTTATACACTGTAGACACAGCAATATAAGGTTGAGATTGGGTGGTCATTAGGAGTAGTGCAAAATGATAAGGCTGACACAAATTGTTTACCATTTTACATCTCTAGCCTGGTATTGCAGAAGAAAAACCAGATAGAGGTGAAAAGAAAAGGCTTTACTCCAACTGTAATGACAAGCTCTCATCTACGCTTGTTTGTAATGTCCTTTTCACTACATCAACTTAGGTTACACAGCTTGAGGTGAATGAAATCCTAACCTCGCTAATCATGCAATCTAACACAGGAAGCAGTCTTTTACAAGGTGCAAACTTACTTGTTGATATCATGTTTAACTTACCTTAACATCTTGGTCATTCTGCAGGGCTTCCACTTCTTCAGAGTCCAACTCTAGCAAAGAAGCCAAATAAAAAAGTCATCACTCCCTTCACTTGGGTGCAGACAAAGGCATATCTTAAGTAGCACATTCAGCATCAAAGGTTTCTCCACCTTGGATATGGGCTTCTTAGGTATTAAATAACAGTTTTTAAAAATTTTGTTCATTGACACAAATTATACAAGCATTATTATAAGGCTGGTTACATCATGACATTGTGAATGGTACATCGTGTGAGAGTGACATGTAAGGAAACGGTGTTCACAAATATCCAAGTATCCAAGGTGAATCCTGCAATAGGTACATACAGTCTAGAGCCGGGCTGTCACCACTTACGCATAGTTTCCTAGGCCACAGGCCATCCCTTTAATTAGAAACAGAAAACGTCTCAACAAAGAAAGAATCAAGAGGAGTTGTCAACTTCTCCTACTTGTTTCACCTGTCTCCTTGCTCACCAGTTACATTTGATACTGGCCCCAAAAACCTCTGGGGCGATTCTGCGGGGGTAGCAAATCACTACACACGTCTGCTTGAGTATTACAGTAGACCATGTCTGTGTGCCAGTCCTGCTGGGTCTGGGCAGGGCCCCGCGCATCGTTACATGGCGCTTAGCGAGGAGTAATCCCATGGTCACCAGTTTCCTTACACTTCTGTTTACAGCTTTATCAAACCCCAAAAGCTCAAGCAAGGGATCAGGTTCCAAAGAATAGACAGTAATGGTTCCTAGTTCGTGGAAAACCACTTCCTAAAATGACAAAACAGCTGGGCAGTGCCATGCAGTGTGTATATACCCGGCATTCTGTGCACGACAATGCTGACACTCCACTGAGTCCCGCAATCCAGATCTATTCAATCTCTCTAGAGTGTAATACACACGATTAACATATCTGAAGTGCACTAGGCGATGCCTGCCGTTTAAGGAGATCCCCTTGGTCATAGCACAACGGTATTGCCAGCATCTATCATCAATATTCCTTCCATTAACTGTCTGCCATTCTAATCGTGCCTTAGTCAAAGCAGGCCTCCTGGCTTCCCGCGAAAAAGAGTAGAATTTAGTCACTAATTTCACAGGGGTAGCTGACTGTATTAAAGAGGAGAGGTCCACCATTTCTGGGTGCTCCTGCAAGTCCTCTCCCAATAGGTCTACTAGCGCATGACGAACTCTATACTATTGGAAGCAAGTGAGGGGTGACAGTGACTGGGCTCCCTCCGAAACGGACTCAAAGCTGCTCACCACCCCATCCTGAAAGTTATCACCCATCCCGTCCATTCCTAGAGCATGTAAGGCCCGTACCACACTCCCCTCCCTGCCAACTGGGAACCACGAACACCACTCAAACCTCACGCAAGTGGAGTACAATAGGGAGCCAGACTGCTTGGACAAACTGCGCCAGACATAAATTGTAGAGTTAAGAGAGTCGAATGTACTGTGACACCTCAAAGGTTCACAGACAAGACTTTGGCGCAGGGAGAGGGGGCAGCGGCATCCCTCTCTATGTACAAATGTGCCAGGTCATGCGGACCGTGAAGCCAAAAATGAGCATGCAAACATTGAGCAGCCCTATAATACAGCTCCAGTTCTAGTGCATTTAACCCCCCCCATATCTATAGGCACACTCTGGCTCCAGGCCGCACCATGCGCGTCGCAGGCCGCCTATCAGAGGGCGGTCTGACTATGTAGTTCTCAGCAGCGACACAGCTCTGGTGCTTCTTGCGGGGAGCCCAAGGATAAACCACAAGGAAAGGGGACAACAAATTAGCAATGGGCGCGAAGATTCTGGAGAGTATTCTGGAGCTGGGTCGTAGGAGCTCTACGGACCTGCAGCCATGTTGGAGCTAGGCAAGCTCCGCTCCCATTAATTAACAGTTATGAAGGAAGAACACAGGCACATTTACCAGACTGCAAGAACTACTATGTATTCATTACTGGTGAGGTGCTTACTACTCCCTTATGTAAGGAACCACGTCATTGCCTTACTGCAACAATTTTATCCATCGGCCTCCCAACCTTGAATTCAGTTCATGCGAATCTTCTAACCAAGACAAAATCTTGATTGTGAGCAATTCACATTGATGCTAAGGAAATCTGTATGAAATGAAGTTTGCCTAGACACTAAAACACATGATGTACCCAATTATTACTTCCAAACAACATCACAAGAAGGTCACTATGAAGCACAAACTAGCCCGGGGTCAAATCAAAGTCATATCGTGGGAATGTGACTTCCTCGACAAATAGATAACTGCGGTTAGGGACATGAATGGAGTCCCAAATTTGTGGCTTATTTTATTTGTATTTTTACTAAGCAGAATTATACCATCAATACAGAGAACAATCATATATTAGAAAAACGCATAATCATAATGTTTGATGGCCACTTAAACAGACAATCAAGGAATTTGAAATACAGAGCACCATGTCACTAATCAAGGTTTATACAATACTCATGAAATAAATAAAGTGACAAAGTGCATACTACCAAAAAGCAGATAAGCTGCATACTGGGAGAAGTATAGAAACTACCCATAATGAAGTGCAATCATGTAAACAGAAGTAAAGTGACCGAGTGCGCTTATACAGTACTGAACAAATGGCACCCAAACATCTCGAACCGATGTCTCTTAATGCAATACCATTAAACCAATATTCTTGTCTTATAATCATGCAATACACAAAATATAAACATGGATACATTAATATAAAATTTGAGATACCACGCATCATGTCACAAATCGAATGTGTACAGTACTGATAAAGTGACAGTGCATATTGCCAAAAAAGTAGATGACCAGCATGCGTGGGCAAATATACAAACAACCCTTAATAAAGTGCAATCATAATAACACAAGTAAAGTGGCATTGTGCGCATTCACAGTACAAAGCAAGTAGCATACAAACATCTCAGTAGCATCCCAACATCTTGAATAGGTGTCGCTTAATGTGACACCATTAAACCAGTAATCCCATCTCATAATCATAAAGCACACAAAATATAGACATGCATACAAGAAGATTTGAGATACAAACTTTCATGTCACATATCGAGATGTACAATGCTTATGAACCAGATAAAGTGACATAGTGCATATTGCCGAAAAGGAGATGAGTAGTATACATGGACAAATATACAAACTGCCCAAATAAAGTGCAATCATGATAAGACAAGTAAAGTGGCATAGTGCACTTTCCAGTGTTTCATTTGCAAAAAAACAAGGAGTGCCAGGGCTCTCGTCAGGAGTCAGCTTGCACCAGCACATTTCTCCTGTTAGTGCCGCATAAACAGAACCAACAACTAACCATGAAAGTGGGAGAGGATGTAGCGTAATGACCAGAGCTGCCGACTGCAGAGAAGGGGAACCAGGTTTGAGTCGTGGATTTGGCTCAGCATCATGTGATTCTGGGAAAATCACTTAATCTCTCTGTGACTACCATTAATTAATGTGAATGTGCCCTTAACTGGTGCTCATGCAAAGCGCCGGCGTTAATGATTAAGTACCAATGCTGAGCACTGGAAACCACCAGCTGAAAGTAAGCACTGGCGCTTTCACAGAACAGAGCAGGTGGCATAACAAAACAACTCAAGTCAAATGGGTCCTGCTTAATATATTGGCATTAAACCTGTAACTTCATCTCTTATATCATAAAGAGCATGAAATATGAAAATTCAACCGAGACTAAAAACACAGCATATACGGGCATTCTGGGAAAGCTCAAAAAAGAATATACAGCAATACAAGTTTTAAAAATTACATTCATAGCGGGTCAGGAACCATCTTTTCGATTAGCTCAAATACTGCCAAATAGCAGTAAGCCTCTTTAAACCCCCGACCCATTTTGCATAAGCTTTTTTAAACTTGTTTACCTTAAGCATTTTTTCCCACCAGCCCAGCAGTGTTGGGACTAGTCGTGTTCTCCAATTTTGAAGAATCAAAGAGAGAGCTATCGAAAATGCAATAGAAATAAACATCTGGCCCCAATTTGCCAATACTGGTGCTCGGACTCTGCCTGGAGACCCCCAAAAAGTACTAGACATGCTTCCGGGGCGATCTTAGCCTGGAGACCGATACTAATAGCAGCAAATAAGTTTTCCCAAAAAAAGGCCCAGCTTCTGGCAGGTATAAAAATAAATAATGCTCCTGTCCTACATTCCTTCCTTGGGACCATTTCTTTAATTTTACCATTCCTTCCCCCATAGACCGCGCCCGGATGCCTTCCTAATGATTTGATTCGCTTCAATTCCAAAAGGCTCCTTGCAACCTACACAGGTAGCCCTTACTCATTGGCTTTAATTCCTTTTCGTCCACTGGTACCTCCCGGCTTCTCACCTTTCCCTTTTCTCCTATTAACCCCCTATACAGCACTTACCCTATTCGTTTAACCCGGTCCTGATGAAGACCTGAAACTGTACCCTTCAGCACATTTGTGGGCGTTATTGTGGTGCACTTAAACAGCCGAATTGTTTCTTGATAAATTACCTGCCGACTGTTTTCGTGACCAACCATTGTTTTTTGCGCCTTTTCCCGCAGTTTTTCCCACTTTTGTCACGTGTCACTTGCGCCGTTCACTTTTTCACGAGCACACACGTGCACACCTACTATTGGGTTACCTATGCATATAATGTAATGTAGTGCTGATATAACTACTTTCTTTCTAAATATACCAGTTGTTTTTCACTAATTATTGTGGTCTCCCTTATTACCCCCTCCTTCACATTTAATTGTTCTCTTAATGTACTTGTCTAACTCAATGATTACCAGTTGAGACATTCTTATTTATCCGGGTCTCGACCGGGTTAACAGGCCTTCTCATGTTTTTAGGTCTCGCGTTGCAGGGCAGAGCCCTGCTCCGCCTCCGCGAGAGATTTTGTGGAAGAGGACTTTAAGAAGAGGGCTTTAAGCCCCTCCCCTCATTTCCATTGGCCGGCGTCACCGTTTATGCTAAACGGTGGCCTGCCATTGGAAATGAGGGTTTTCTGTTTACGCCCTTTCCCTCTGAGCCGGACTGGCTCGCCTGGTTTGCGTCTGTCGTGAAGACATTTCTTATCAGCTTGTTTATTTAACAAGCTGATAAGAAATGTCTTCACGAGAGAGCCGTGAAGGAGCATGCACGAGGCGTCCTACAACCACGCTGGCTTCACGCCTGGAGCATGCGCCAGTCAGCTCTCTCATTGGTCTGTCGGCGTCACTGAAACAGATGCAAGGGGGGGCGTCGGCTGGTGGCGAGCACTATGCTTGTTTCCTTTTAGTTTCTGAGCCGGTGCTGCAGACTCTTTTGGAGACACTTACTGTATAATGTAAACGATTGGCTATAAAGGGGCGGGCGGTAGTATGTTTTTTTGACACAGCTTTAAGAGGTTCCTTGCCCGCTGACACATCCTGGTACAGTCTGTTTTACTCGGTGTGGGCGGGGTGACAGTGGTATTTTGACATTGCTCGAAGCTCCCTCACGTGCTCTGATACACATCCTGTTCTTATAGAGGCGGCAGCAAATTTCTGCCATAGGTTGCTTTCCTCAAAACCGGCAACATACTGGCGATTTAATACTGGATGTACGAAATCTTGTTTTTGTAGTCAGCAGTTTCCGGATGGGAATGAACTTTCTTTTTTTAGACTGTTGAACTGGCGGTGCTGGTACGAAGCCCAACCCTGTCCCGTGCCTTGATGTGTGTTTTCAATCTAGTTAGTGTCCTTTTGTTAGCCTCCTAATAAGAAAATCATATTTCCGGATTTCGAAGTGTCAATCTGTAGTGATTTACAGTGTCTCTTCCTCTCGACCCCTTCTGTGCAGACACCCCTTGTTCTTAGAACGACAACATGTCTGCAGAATATTTATAGACTTTCAAGGAGAGTGCGTGCACTACTCAGCAGGACTGCCTGGAGGTCAGGGATTCAAATTCTGAAAACAGAATGGACGCTAAGTAGTGGTAGTAATTCGGAGTGGCACTGTGAGTACTGTGCCTACTAAAAGTTGATGCAGGGATTGACATAAGGGAACCCAGCAGGAGAAAGCCAGCTTTAAAAGCGAAACAATGCACAGCTTTTCCCTCTTATTGTTACAGTGTAAATTAGCAACTCGAAGTGTGGATATAAAATGTTAGCAGCATTTAGGACAAAATGCTGTAAAAATGTAAAGCTTGCTTACCTATGTTTGGGACTCTTGGAGCAATTATGTACTGAGGACACAGTATAATAAAATGCTTTAGTGAAAATGGAAGCTTGAGTGAGTAAAAAGTACACGCTTGAATCGGGGAGCACTTGAGAGTAAATGTATCGTTGTGACATTTCCTCTCACTAGAGCGACTATAACTTAAAATATTATTATACTGGACAGCCAGGATGTGGTCTAGGAGGCGGTGGTTAATGGCAGAAGGGATGTGAGATAGGGAAGCAGAATTAGGTTTTATGATAGCAATGCAGTGCGCTTAGAACTTGAAAGAAAAACTACTAAGACCTGCCTGGCAAATTTTATTAAAAATTAATATAATGTGTTTACACTTTCAAAGCACCTGTTTCTTGTTCAGACTTCTTAGTGGCAGTGACAATACAAACAGCCCTGCCATCACTGGTCCAAATTAACCCCCTATTTATATTTGTCGCACTTAATCTGTGTCCAGAGTTATCTGTGTTCAGCTCTCTGATGAAGTGTGATACTACATTTCTTAAATAGTCTTTTTGGAGAAGTCCTTGCACGCTGGTGAATGCCTGTCGCACACCTCCGCTATCACCCATCATGGCCACTTACATGATCAAGAACAGTAGACTTGCTTGCTTTTTCTTTTTTGGAATATGGAATATGCACATGGTCGATGGTCCTGAACTGACAGTGCTTTCAATGAACTGCATTAAAAATGCAATAGGTCTCGCCTTTCATTAAGTTAAAGCCATTTGCTTTGCTATACAATACCATTAGCAAAGCAAATGGCTTTAACTTAATCAAAGGCGAGACCTATTGCATTTTCAATGCTAGTTGTTATACCTCTTATGGGGCTCTTATAGTGGTGGATTGAGGTAAAGCGATGGAGCCGGATACAGTCGATCTCCCTTTTGCAAACAAGGGGTATTGTTTTGTTTTACCCTGCTTCGAATCAACCTCAACAGTTACCTCTACATGCATCTCGTTATTCTGAGCTCGAGATTCAGTCCTTAAGGAGGAGTCCTGTTGTACCCTGTGGCACAAGTAAACGCTGGTAGCCAAGTAAAGTTCAAGTGTACCTTTATTCAGTAGCTGGTTCAGGTAGATGAAGATGGTACACCAGTACATCAATCAATCAATCAATCAATCATGTCACTTATAAAGCGCACTACATACCCGCGAGGGTCTCAAGGCGCTGGGGGAAGAGGGGGGTGGTGCTGCTACTGATCGAAGAGCCAGGTCTTGAGGAGTCTTCTGAAGGCCAGTAGGTCTTGGGTCTGTCGGAGGTTGGTGGGGAGGGTGTTCCAGGTCTTGGCGGCGAGGTGGGAGAAGGATCTGCCGCCGGCGGTCGTTTTCCGGATGCGGGGGACTGTGGCGAGGGCGAGGCTGGTCGAGCGGAGCTGGCGGGTGGGGGTGTGTAAGCTGAGTCGTCTGTTGAGGTAGGCTGGTCCGGAGTTGTGGAGTGCTTTGTGTGCGTGGGTGAGGAGCTTGAAGGTTATCCTCTTGTTGACAGGGAGCCAGTGCAGGTCTCTCAGGTGGGGTGTGATGTGGCTGCGTCTGGGGATGTCGAGGATAAGACGTGCAGAGGCGTTCTGGATGCGTTGCAGCCGTCTCAGGAGCTTAGCCGTCGTTCCTGCGTAGAGGGCGTTTCCGTAGTCCAGCCTGCTGGTGACGAGGGCCTGGGTGACTGTTTTTCTTGTTTCGGTGGGGATCCACTTGAAGATCCTGCGGAGCATTCGGAGGATGTTGAAGCAGGATGAGGAAACGGCGTTGACCTGCTTAGTCATGGAGAGGGTGGGGTCGAGGATGACCCCTAGGTTGCGTACGTGGTCGGTGGGTGGCGGGGCTGTTCCCAGTGATGTTGGCCACCAGGAGTCGTCCCAGGCTGAAGGGTTGGAACCAAGGATGAGGACCTCCGTCTTGTCCGAAGTCAGCTTCAGGCGGCTGGTCCTCATCCATTCGGCGACGGCCTTCATTCCTTCGTGGAGGTGGGCTTTGGCGGTGTGAGGGTCTTTGGTGAGGGAGAGGATCAGCTGGGTGTCGTCGGCGTAGGAGATGATGTTGAGGTTGTGCTGTCGGGCGACGTGGGCGAGGGGTGCCATGTAGATGTTGAACAGCGTTGGGCTGAGGGAGGAGCCTTGGGGTACGCCTCAGATGATCTTGGTGGCCTTGGATCGGAAGGGGGCGAGGCGGACGCTTTGTGTTCTGCCGGAAAGGAAGGATGTGGTCCAGTCCAGGGCCTTCTCTTGGATCCCGGCGTCGTGAAGGCGTGTTCGTAGTGTGTGGTGGCAGACCGTGTCGAAGGCGGCTGATAGGTCCAGGAGGATGAGGGCTGCTGTTTCTCCGTTGTCTAGCAGGGTCCTGATGTCATCGGTGGCGGCGATGAGGGCGGTTTCGGTGCTGTGGTTGCTGCGGAAGCCGGACTGGGAAGGGTCCAGGATGTTGTTCTCCTCGAGGTAGCGGGTCAGTTGTTTGTTGACGATTTTCTCGGTGACCTTCGCGGGGAACGGGAGCAGAGAGATGGGTCGGAAGTTCTTGAGGTCCTTGGGGTCTGCCTTGGGTTTCTTGAGTAAGGCGGTGATCTCGGCGTGCTTCCAGCTTTCCGGGAAGGTTGCTGTCTCGAAGGAGATGTTGATTATTTTCCGGAGATGGGGCGCGAATGCTGTACTGGCTTTGTTGAAGATGTGGTGAGGGCACGGGTCTAGCGGTGAACCGGAGTGGATGGTGTTCATGATCTCGCTGGTGTCCTCGTCGTTGATGTTGGTCCAGGAGAGCAGGCGGTTGGTGGTTGTGGGGGCAGTGGTCTCGGTGGTTGCCGGGGCGGTCGTGGTGTTGAAGCTGTCGTGGATGTCGGCGATTTTGCGGTGGAAGAAGGTGGCCAGTGAGTCGCACAGGTCTTGCGACGGCTGGATGTCGTTGGTGTTGGAGCTGGGGTTGGAGAGTTCCTTCACGATGTTGAAGAGCTCTTTGCTGTTGTGTGCGTTGTTGTCTAGGCGGTCTTTGAGTGAGGCCCTTTTGGCGGATCTGATGAGGTGATGGTGACTGCGGGTGGCGCTCTTGTGGGCGGCGTAGCTGTCCGCTGTCTGTTCGTGGAGCCAGATCTTCTCCAGTTTTCGGCATGTTCGTTTGGAGGCCTGGAGGTCTTCGGTGAACCAGGTGGCTTTCTTGCTGGTGTGGCTGTTGGGCGGATTCTTGAGCGGGGCGAGGGTGTTGGCGCAGTCGTCGATCCACTGTCTGAGGTTGCGGGCGGCGGTGTCGGGGTCGGAGGGTTCAGCGGGTGGGCTCAGGGCGAGGGTTGTGGTTAGCTGGTCTTCCGTGACTCTGCTCCAGCAGCGGCGAGGCATTTGTTCGGTGCGGTGGTGCGTGGTGGGCTTCCTGTAGGTGAAGTGGATGCAGTGGTGGTCAGTCCAGTGGGGTTCGGAGGTGTGGTTGAAGGAGACGTGTGGGCTTGCGGAAAAGATGGAGTCTAGCGTGTGGCCGGCGGCGTGGGTGGGTGGGTGTAGTCACGAGCTGTCTGAGTCCGAGGGTGGCGAGGTTGTCGATCAGGGTGGTGGAGTTGGTGTCCTTGTTGTTCTCGAGGTGGAAGTTCAGGTCCCCGAGGAGGATGTAGTCCGTGGAGGTGATGGCGTGTGTGCTGACGAAGTCAGCGATGGAATCGCTGAACTGTGGTCGGGGTCCAGGGGGTCTGTAGATGAGGGTTTCTCCGAGGGTGGTGTTGGGATCGGTGTGGATCTGGAAGTGCATGTGTTCGGCGGTGCTGAGGGTGTCGTCGGTGTTGGTTGAGACTCTGAGGGTGTTCCTGTGGACGATGGCGATGCCTCCTCCGACTCCGTTGGTGCGGTCCCTGCGGGTGATCTTGTATCCGTCCGGGACGGCAATGGCGATGTCGGGGGCTGAAGCGGGATTCAGCCAGGTCTCCGTCAGGAATGCGACGTCTGGGGAGGTTGAGTCGAGAAGGTCCCAGAGTTCGATGGCGTGTTTGCGGGCGGAGCGGGTGTTGAGGAGGATGCATCTGAGGTAGTTGGGTTCTTTCCTGGGCGTCCTGGGCGGTGGTTTGGCGGGGCGGGTGCTGGCGAAGCTGCAGTTCCGGCAGGTGAAGGGCCCTTGGGTGCGCTTCGGGGTGGCCTGGTAGCAGGCGTGATCTTTCCGGGGTTGAGTGCGTGGAGGGTGCTGGCGTCGTATCGGCGTCTGTTGATCGTGGCGGGCGCGGGGGATGCCCGGACCAGGGGGTCTGGCGCTGGGCGCGGTCACGGCGCGGACGGGCGCAGACGGGCTTGCCTTAGGCGCGCCTTCGGCGCGCCAGCTGCGCGGCCGGGCAGCGGCCGCCATAAATGGGGAGGTGGGAGGGAGGAGCAGGGAATGGGGCAGCGAATGGGCAGTGAGGGGGCGGGGCCGCAGCGGCGGGAAACAGGCACAGAAGGGAAAACGAGCACAATCAGGGCATCAAGGGGGCACATAAAGGAAAACGAGCACAATCAGGGCATCAAGGGGGCACAGAAAGGAAAAACGAGCACAATCAGGGGCAGCAAGGGGGGGCACAGAAAGGAAAAACGAGCACAATCAGGGGCAGCAAGGGGGCACAGAAAGGAAAAACGAGCACAATCAGGGGCAGCAAGGGGGGCACAGAAAGGAAAAAACGAGCACAATCAGGGGCAGCAAGGGGGCACAGAAAGGAAAAACGAGCACAATCAGGGGCAGCAAGGGGGGCACAGAAAGGAAAACGAGCACAATCAGGGGCAGCAAGGGGCACAGAAAGGAAAAGCGAGCACAATCAGGGGCAGCAAGGGGGCACAGAAAGGAAAAACGAGCACAATCAGGGGCAGCAAGGGGGCACAGAAAGGAAAACGAGGCACAATCAGGGGCAGCAGCAGGGCACACAGACGGAGCTGTGTGGTGGGGGAGCGACCTACCAGTCAAGGTCAGGGGTCGCTCTCTTCACCACGCAGCGGCCGCCATAAATGGGGAGGTGGGAGGGAGGAGCAGGGAATGGGGCAGCGAATGGGCAGTGAGGGGCGGGGCCGCAGGGCGCAGCGGCGGGAAACAGGCACAGAAGGGAAAACGAGCACAATCAGGGCATCAAGGGGGCACAGAAAGGAAAAAACGAGCACAATCAGGGGCAGCAAGGGGGGCACAGAAAGGAAAAACGAGCACAATCAGGGGCAGCAGCAGGGCACACAGACGGAGCTGTGTGGTGGGGGAGCGACCTACCAGTCAAGGTCAGATAGGTAGTCCAGGTAAACAGGTGAAGTAGATGTGGGTTAGCCAGTAGTCAAGCCCTTAGTTCCATGTGATAGCAAACCCCACCAGGAGCAGACTGCCTGCTGCTCAGCCCATCTCTGTCATTCCTCACTCCCTCAGACACCCAACATTCCGTACATCACTGTATTCCCAACATTCTACTCTAAACACACACACTGGCTGAGCAGCAGGAAGATAGATACATTACAAAATATAAGTAAACTATGCAGGGCATAACACATCCCCCTCCTTTTAAAATGAAAAACGAAAATTGCAAATACAGGTAAAGGTTAAGAGAAAAAACTATACACAAGAAAAATTACAAATGCAATAAACAGTTCAAAACCCAGGTATGTGCAATTATGTAAACATCACGAGAGGGTCAGAGCTATTTGAAACAGAGAGAATGGATAGCTTACAAAAAATAAATTGAGTAAAATAACCCATCCTCTCCCAATAAATATAATGAGAAAACTTCGTTGCGAATTGCAAAGGGCAAAAACACAACACCCCCCAACTTCGATCCCTAATGCAAGGGAACGAATGAATAAACAAGATTCCTCACATAAGGAAACTTACATACGTTGTGAAAATGGAGCAAAAAACCCATCTATCACCCCTCATATGAGGTACAAACACTTGGGATTGCGACCCATAAAGTCCACCCTCCTGTAAAGGTCTAAGACGTTAACCATGTATATGGGACCATAAACCATGAAAACCCTGTGTAGGGGAACCGTACCCATAAACCAAAACCAACCCAGTGTAAGGGTTACATGAAATGTAAATTGGAGAAATCCCCATAAACATACCCCACGTAGGGGTTACCAATCGAAGAACTGTTAATGGGAATCGTACCCATGAACCAAAACCAACCCAGTGTAAGGGTTAAATGTTATGTTAATTGGTGAAGACCCCAAAAACATACCCCGTGTCAGGATTACCAAATAGAACAAAACGAACAACTGTAAATGGGAACTATACCCATGAACCCACCCCTGTGTAGAGCCCGCGTGTAACGCTTAATGAGACCCCGTGTCAGGGTTACCAAATAGAACAAAACGAACAACTGTAAATGGGAACTATACCCATGAACCCACCCCTGTGTAGAGGCCGCGTGTAACGCTTAATGAGAAAGAAACCCATATTAACCCACCCCTGTGTAGGAGCCGCGTGTAACGCTTTATGAGAAAGGGACTCGTTCCCAAACCCATGCCCATCCCTAATGTAAGGGAAAATGTAGTGCAGCTACCCACTAAAACAAACTAGATAAGGACGTCCTTTGAGCAAGAAAACCTAAACTGTGGAAGCTGGCACATATAAACTTTAAGCTTAAATCCCTCAAGCATGGATACTAAACAATACAAACACATTGTACTAGCAAGGCAAAGCCATTTCTGTAGGGAAAAAGTAAAGCCAGAAACTACGCCGGTGAGCGATCTCTCACCCGGATCGTGCTAGATATAGGTTAAAAGTAAGAAGCAGACGTGGACTGAAGATTCATTTCTACTATATAAACGTCACATTTCAACTTGGCACTAGATGGCAGCATAACACTGGGCAGAAAATAGTGAAAAATCATACCCACAGTTTTGAACATTTTCACGCCGAACTAGAGCAAAAAAAAAACGAGTCACAGTTCGTGTTGTAAAATGACAGCTGCTCCGAAAAGTCTCTCATACGTGTTCTGCCACTTTCGAACAAGAGTATATCTTCATGTTAATCTTTCTTACTGTCCATGTGTAAGAAGGCAAGAAAACACACAGATTCTGTCACCGGATGATAGTTAATAGCAAAACAGACTTCCACTCACCACTAGTGTCCAAAACTGCATCCACAGTCCTCTGTCAGATGATCAGACCGATGAGATCATTAGATGACCCTCTAGCGCTGCATGAAAACAGATGAAAACAGATCGTGGAAACGATGAGGAGACTCGTGGCATCCAATTCCGCACCACCGAAGAAGACGTAATGAAGATTAATACGTGGTTGGCGTTTTGAATGCCAATCAATGGCAAACACACAAGGCATGTCCAAACCCAAGATGGCTGCACGCTGTATCACGCTTGCGCCGGGTGGCTCCCGGCATCAGCGTGCGCCAAAACGACAAGGCATCAGCTGAAGCATGAAGAATGCGAGATGGACGTGGGGACACTGAAGACACTGCACGCGATGATCAATACAGACAGAGGTAGGCGCGTGCGCTGCTTGGCTCGTGTCACATTTGTTTAAATTTGAAAGCGGCGGTTGAAAATCACCGCAGACATCAGGTCTCAGAGTAGACCAACAATCAAAGCCCAAAATGTGTCTCACCTTAGTCTACCTCTTATGATACTGCCACTGTGAAGCGCCAAGCATGCAGCACAAACTGGCACCACTCTGCCAGCCACTGCCAGTGCAAAGTTCGTTATTGCCTGAAGCCATCAATAAGTCTCTGTGTCAAATCCACTGCTCTCCCTTTTGTGAAGTCCCAACGCTGAGATTGTCCAAAACAACCAGTACACCGTTACAAGTATAAATCGTTGTGTGAGACTAACCATAAGAATTTCTACACACATTGTAGATCCATGTAGTACTTAATGTCCTTTTCCTGGCACCTCCAAAGTAGCAGTCACATCCAGTAGCAGACAGACATTGCGCAGGACAGATCATGACGTGCAGCATACCAGCACAGTTTAAACATGTTTAAAGACATTACCAAGGAACACTCTTCCCTTGATTGCGCAGGTCTTGTGGCAAACACACAGTACAGCATGCTTTCGATGGGGCTGTCCGATGTACAGGACACTGGTGGGGTTGCTGAATATGCTGTACCAGATTCTTTTGTTGAGATGATTCCTCTTGTGTTGCTTGACATGTTGCCTCTTGTAAGCTTGATGTAGCGTCGTTTCTTAGTTGACAGTAAGACTTGTGGCTCCTTCTCACCCTCTGGACCCATTAAAGATGTCATCTTCTGCTTCCTTGACCAGTTGTGGAGATCAGTAGGCAAGTGAGAAAGTCTCCAACTCTCGCTCGTCGCCTGCTCTGATATTGCATGCTGATCGCCGTTTTCAGTCGCCATCACGCTTCCCTTCTGGATGCTGAATGGGCAATTCTCTGAGCTTGCTGCCATCCTAGACCCCGTTCTCAACTGGAAATTGCAATTTGCCCCGCCAACAGCTGAGTCTGCTTGCACAGCACGTCTCCTTGCCTTCTGTGCCAGGGTAGGAGAGGGGTTCAAGGTGCCAGCGACATTCACCGTCTTGGAGGGCTGCTTTCTCATTCTTTACCCCGGTTTTGCACAATAGCTTGACACAGTTCCTTACCCCTTGACGTGCCTTCAGCACTCCAGATGCCCCAGCTCCGTCAATGTCTGTCCAGCTCGCTGTTCTCACCCACGAGGAGGGCGGAGAAGGGAGGAATGTTCGTTATTTCTCAACACCAGCACCAAAGCTGAGAAGGGTGAACTACCAGAATTTCAAACGATCACCCCCAATTTCCCACAACCTCTCCTTCCCTAACTTACTGGACCATAGTAGAACTGGAGCGGCTGCTGCTTGCCACACATCCGAACAGCGGCGAAATGTTGGCTGCCTGTGGTCCACGAAGGGGACCCTCCTAAGAGGGCGGCCGCCTTAGTGCCACATGAGGGCACACGAGTCAGCCCAGTGTTGGGGGACCCCCTAGGGGTCCGCGCGCCCGCGTCATATCTGGGCAGGAGTGGGCGGGGGCGAGGTATAAATACCTCTCTCGCCCACCTGGCGTCCTCTTTCCCACGACCCTCGACGCCGTTTCGGACGTGTCCCCGGGAGCTGCTTACTGTCGCGGTGAGGGTGGATCCCCCCCCCACCTCCCCAGAGGCTGGGTGGCTGGGCCCGGGCTTCTGCCGTGGCGGCGGTCCGCCAGTGGGGGAGGAGGACAGCTCCCGAGGGGGGCTAGGGCAGCGGCACCCCTTCCCTGGTCGAGGCCAGCACTGTGCTGACCGGGGTGGGGGCCTAGAGGTGGAGGCATGCGGAGTACCCCTTGGCTAGGCGCGTGCCGGGACCCGGCCCGACTTGGGCCCACGGGTTTTGCAGGGTTGCTTGGCCCGCGTGAGCCCAATGCCTCGGGGGTAGGGAACAGCGAGCCCCATTACGCCTCCCTCCTTCCCCTTGGGTGACTTGTGGTGGGGGTGGCCCGACTGTGTGGCATGGGGGCTGCTTCCGCTCGGGGGAGTGGAGAGAGCAGGCCGTACCTTTTGGGCGCCCCATCTCCCTGTTGCTCGCTTCCCGCCCACACGGGCCTCCCTCCTCTGGGGGCCCACACGTTGAGTCCTCGGCTTTGCCTGGAGGGCTGCGGGTTACTGGGGCTCGGCCGGGGATCCGTCACCTCGGGATATCGCAGCATCCTCCTAATATGCGGGGGTCTTAAAGGCTCTCACCTGGAGGAGGGATGGCTGCAGGGCCCCTACACGTAGAATCTGTTGCGCACAAGGAAACAATTAAGCCGCGACATGAGGGAAGGGGGGACAGTGGTGCCCCGGTGCTCCGTCCTGCGGGTGGCCATTGCCGGCGGTGCCCGTAGCTGACCTTGGCCCCCGTGGGCCGATTGTGAGGTGCGGGCCGTATGGAGGCTCCTCCCACTTTTTGCCTGGTGTCGCTTGTGCTCTCTCCTGCGGGAGGGCCGGCTGCAGGGCCTCCACCCGTATGATGTTGTTGTGGCACACCTCCATTAGTAAAGTAAGCCACGGGTTGCGGGAGGGGGGCCAGCATTGTAAGATCCTGGGAGAGGCTCCCTCCTCCGAGCCCTCCCTTACCCTGGTTTTGTGGTGCCGGGTTGGAGGGCGGGTGGATTCGGGGATGCGGGGGGAGGGCGGCGAGCGCGTGGCTCCCCCTCCCCCCCTGCGACGAACACTGGCACCGACCGCGCGGCCTCCGGGCCCCGATCCTTGCCTGAGTTCCTCTGGCTGCGGGGAGCACTCTCCTGGCAGTGGCAACGCCGTTTTAAGGCACCGTGCGGCTTGGGGTGCCAGTCGGGAGGGGCAGGGTTGCGGCGCCTCGGCTCGGGACACGTGGGGTGCCCCCACCAGCTGGTGTCCTGGTCTCCGAAAGGAGGCGTGGGTGAGAGCCCACTCCTGACTATTTTCTGTATCTGGGAATTCAGGGGCCTTGGCGTTGGGGGGGGGCAGCCAGAGCACCATTGGGGGACCGCGAGCCTGCTGCCTGGGGGCGCGCGATGGTTTGGACACCCCAGGCGAGCACCGGAACACAGCGGATTTTGTGTGTGCATTTTGAGGGCTGCTTGTTTGTAGGGCCCAGTGGCACGTGCGGGAGGGCTGGCGGGGTGGACCCCTGGCCCGTGACTACGGGTGGGGCAGGATGGCCTCTTCCGTGGTTTGCTCGTGCCTTGGGGGAGTTTGTGGTATGTCGGGCGGTCAGGTCGTGGAGACTGGGTAGTGTTGTGGACAGCGCTGACGCCTCGGTTGTGGCGGGGCTCGTCTGGGCTCCCGCGGGTGCGCTGTCGTGTCCCTGGTCGGTTTTCTTTTCTGGGTCAGGGGCAGTATCTGCCCACTATGGACCCTTCCCCCAGAGTCAGCGGCTTTGTCCTCCTGGTTGGGGCACGGTGGGTCGTCCAGGCCTGGTGGTGTGTGTGCGGGCTGGGGCGGCATGGGTTAAGGGATTGCAGGGCACACCCATTGTGTGCCCACAGGCGCCTGCCGGATTTCGGGGGCAGAGGCGACAGTGCCGTTGTTTACAGGGGCAAACCAGGCCCACATTTAGCAGCAGGTGAGGCCGCCCGCCATGTATGACCTCCCCTGTGCCGCGGGTGAAAGGTGACCAGTGCGAGAAGGGTCCCAAGTTAGAACGGGGGCCTGGTGGGGGTGAATTTTGCCTTGATGGGTCACCGAAAGCAGTAACATTGGAGGTAGGGCACACGATTAGGGAATGGAGAGTGCGGGAGGGTAAACAACTAGAGTACAGCCGGATGAGACTTATGTACAAGATTGTCTATAGAATGTGTTTTTAAAAACTGTTAGGTGATTGGACCAAGGGAGGGGAAGCATACTTACATTTCCCAGAAAAGAAGTGTTGGAAAATATACTATCTAGGGTGTGCACCACTTGATGCTCAGGGTCACAGGTTCAATTCCCGGTGGGTCCACTCAGCCTTTCATCCATCTGAGGTCAATAAAATAAGTACCATGGAGTTGGGCAACAAGAACCATCCAACGGAGTGCAGAATAATTCTAGATCAAGAATTAAGGGATCAGGATTTCCTTGTTGAATTCTGCTGGCTCCGGATTGATCAGGGGCGGAAAGTAAGATCTACTCGCAGCTTTTATGGGTTCCCCTTCGCTGCCTGTGGTGGCCCTCCTACTCAGCTGCTAGCGGTATTTGCTGCGTCCTTTTGTGCCTGTGGTCCCGCTAATACCATTTAAATACCCATAACCCTTTAGTATCTCGTTGTTATGTATAAGTGTCCAAGGCAAAGCGTGCCTGCTACCACTTATTATCAAGTACCATTATCCTTCTGGTACATCGACCTCCCTGGCTTGGGCCAGCAGTTCTTTGAGAGACAGATAAGGTTACTCTGCCAATCGGTGAGGGTTCTTTACTCCCTCCCTCCCTCCCCCTCCCTCCTCCTCCCCCCTCCTCCTCCCTCCTCCCTCCTCCTCCTCCTCCTCCTCCTCTCTCCTCTCTCTCCTCCCCTCCTCCTCCTCCCCCCGAAAGGGTTACATTGTGATGTACAATGTTGACTATTACATTCTTTCACTTACAGATTATTATATAGGATTTCATTTGGATATTGAAGCTGCAGGTGGATGGACTCAAACTCATCTCTTCCTGGCTACAGAAAGTCACAGTGATACACGCTTTACTCATTTGTACCTGGCAGTAATTTACAGCCTCCTTTGTTTACACAATGTGAGAAAGTCGCCCAGGGACTGTCAAAAGGTGCTACCATGGCCTACCAAGGCCATGCTGTGCAGCAGGGCATGGCATCACCCTGGTGGGTAGACCGGGATGCAGCGGCTTCCCAGAAGAGTATAGGGGGTGAAAAGGAGCGCACGGAGTGAGAAAAGAGCTCCGGCGTTCTAGTTGCCTCACAGTTTAATCTCTCGCAAAGCACAGCCAGTCATGTTGCTATCGCATTTCACACTAGGGTGCACCGTTTTACTGGTTTAGACTAGCGTGATGTAACTATCTGCAGGTCGGCTTTGTCACAGCAGGTTTAGGGGGTAGGATGGACAGGTGCCTCAGCAAGGTGCAGCGAGTGACCCTGAAGCCCTGAGGCAGGCAGGCCTGCAGATGTCCTAGGAAGTTCCATGGAGGGTCACGGTCATTGAAGGCCAGGGATAGAGGAACTTCCATTTTTTGGGGGCCAAACTCTCAGCGAACTATGTTATATCTATTATACTGCAGCTTCAGCTGGTTTGGGGCCAACATCCCAGCAACCAAATTTCAGAGTGCATTACAAATGCTGCTTTTGCTGTTGGGCTCAATGTCAGTTCCTGTGGCGGAGTGGTGTTGCCACGTCTAGGCACATGCATAGGTTCCAGTTCAGGACCAGGAGGAAGCAGGTTTTGGGGTACTTGGGTTGGTCGTACCATAATGGGGGACAGTCACCCATGTATAAACGGTCTTTTGGCTACATTAGAAAGACTTTTTCGCACATCTGAGAGTACCTGGGGCCCCTATAGCGGAGAATTCAGAGGAGAACTGGACAGACCACTGCCTCCAGTGGGCCGGCTGCCGGCTGGTTCTTGTACAAGACTCGTTCACATGACGCCAGAGTTAAAACGTAGAACATGTATGTGCAATTGTTTCAATATCAGGTCTGTCTGGGCAACCAACCTGCTCGGTGTGTCGCGCAAGTTGAAACCTTGGGGTAACTTTGGTCTGCTGTGGCCGGAAGGGCCTGGATAGTAGGTATGAGTTGTCACCATTGGGGGTGATGACGTATGATCGGGTCAGGTGGAAGTAACGGTTTAAAACCCTGATGATAAGGTTCAAGGGAGGCGGCAGTTTACAGTTTTAAGGTGCAGTGGCAGCATCGCATTGTCACATTCCAGGATTACAAACTGTCCTTCTTGGTTGGTGGTCGCCGTTGTGTGCAGCAGGCAGGGAACACCCTGTTGGGTAGGCAGGGATGCAGCAGCTTCCCAGAGGAGCCTTATTGGGTGAGAAGGAGCACAATGAGGGAAGGCCAGGGACAGAGAGACTGACATTGTTTGGGGCCATAATCTCAGCAAACAACTTCATATCTATCTAAACTGCAGCTTCACCTGGGCCGGGTGCCAAAATCTCAGCGAACAAATTTGCTCATTGAAAGTTTCTGTGGCGGAGGGGTTGCTGCCACGTTTAACCACATGCGGATGTTCCAGTTCGGGACCAGTGGGAAGCAGGGTTAGGGGTCAATTGGGTTTACCTCCTAGGTGCTGTTTTCAGATCTGTTGGTCTTTTCTAACCTCAATGGCTGCTCACGGCATCCGAAGTCTTGAGAATTTGCCCTGGTGTCCACCAATTGCATCATCTCAGCGACATTATAGGTATGTCTTGGTTCATTGTGTTGCTTATTAGGTTTTCATTATTATGACATCCTCTGCTCTGGGCCACATGCTCCGAATTGCATCAGAAGCTGGGCAGGCACATATCTTGTTGATGCGGTCACTAACAGATAAATGGTCTTTGGGCTGGCGAGAAGGTAGTGATGCGGTGGCCTCCCTGCTGAGCCATTTCACATATTTAGAAAGGGCAGGCAAACTGCTTGATTGTTCGCTCCACTCCAGTAGCTTTTCCACACACAGGCCTGCATTCTGGTATGCGTCAGCTGGAGTCTGGCCATGGGCTACTCACGTGAGGGTGGGGACCTGGGCCAGCAAATAGGGACGACTTGCTCGGCAGGCTCCCTGCAGTCGTTCTCTCTGACTAGGGCGATGCAGGGGACAGGTTGCAAGCATGCACTGAGGGATGGGTTGTCTGACATCATCCATATGTTAACCTGGTTAGTTTCAGGCCAAGGAGCGACTGCATGACACCCGGGTGCCGGGGAGGGTTTCGGGGTGGCAGGCTTTCCTGAAGCTTGCACAGTTTGTTGTTTCCACAGAGTGGGGGCAGGTTAGCAGGCCTCATCTTGTTGGGGTTTGAGGTGTCGGTCGGGGCTTTAGACCAAGTACGAATAGGCTCTATTCTGTCAGCTGGGGCGTGAGTTTGCCATTCCCAAAAGGGTGCAGTTACCCCAATAGTGTTGGAATAGAGGCTTAGGATCACAAAGACGGACTACTATCAGAGCACATTTTGCTTTTATAGTTAAGAGGGTACAGGTACATTGCCCATAGGTTTACTCCATGTCCTCAGATCCATAGCTGCATGATACAGGTTGCTTCAGTTAAGCAAAATATCCTGGGGAGCGGTCAGCTAACGAGGGGACTACTGTCCCAATTTTTGGCCTAGGAAGGCGGGCTGGGGTGGTACTCCCTTACAAGGGGTAAGGAGAAGGGCACATTCCGACCAGGCTTGGCTGAAGGGTATTCTGGTTACACCTGTCTGGGAGATAGATGTATGGCCCAGTGGGTCTGGTCGCCTCTTACCTGGCCCTTCGGGAGAGGGGTACTCTCTGGTTCACGCTGACAGCACGCCCCTTACCAATTTGGGGTTGAACGGGTATGGAAGGCATGATTAATGTCAGGCTATGCGGGTCCTGGCAGGCAACTTTGCAATCACTCTTTTGCAGGGGCAGCAAGCCCATCGTTCTGGGCAGGCTTGTCAGCGGAGCGCATCAGGCAGGTGGGACGATGTGAATCCCAAGGTGTTAAAATGTACATCCGTCCGCAGCCACCCAGGGGATTGGCCGGAAGACAGGTTGAGTGTTTTATGTACAGGCGAATGGTGAGTGTACCATAGGCACCCCTGTGATGCACCTGAGGTTTGTTGGGGTGCAGTGTTATTAGGCATATAATGTGCAAGCTGGATTAGTTGTATAGAATGGTGTGCAGTGCTCAACAAAGGGTGTTTAGCAACCTAGCATTTCTTTAAGTGGCCAGGACCAACGGTCTGGGGGAAGGGCCTTCCGGGCGTCCTGTGAGTAGCGCGACGGGCAGAGTTCAAGAAATGGAGGCATGGGTTTTCCACCACTGAGTTCATTTGGTTGGGGGGCCCAGGCATGCGCTGGAACAGCTTGCAGTAGAGGCTGCGGCACAGACTAGGGGGTGTCTCCCCTCCTAACATTTTGGCCATACACCTGGGAGGCAATGACTTGACTTTCCTGGGTAGGAGGGCACGGCTGCCAGAAATGAAACCCTCCTGGTGTAAGTCAAGCAACCAATTGTGGGCATGTGTGTTATGATGGCCAGAGATAACCCTACTGTTAATGTGGTGAGGGACCGGTCAGGGGTTGCCGCGGAAACCTCTCGCAGGAGAGTTAACAGTGCCAGGAGCAGAGTCACTGAACTAAGGGGGTTTGGTTGATCAGGCATGGCCTGCTGCATGCTAAAGTCCACAGGGAGTTTTTTAGAGGTTGGGGTGCACTTGTCCAGAGTGGGCATGGACGTGTTTTGCTGGACCTGGGAGAGGCCCTGGAATCAGCAGCATGTAGGTAAAGATGCCTACCTTGGTGGGGGGACCTGGTTGCGACTGTGGCCACACCCAGAGCTGTGGCAGAGTTACAGGGCGATCCAGAGGCTGTAAGGTACAGAGGGGTACCCTCTGCAGGAGCACAACAAGGGTGCAAAGGCCAAATATCCCCAGGGAGGTCCTTGCGTTGGACCCTGGAGGAGCCGACGGCGCCCCGTTAGTCCTACGGGCGGTTGTGGACCTGAGCAACCGGGGGTTGCCTGGAACGCTCCGCCCCTTCGAGGGCGTGAGTAATGGGGTGGACTGGCGGTCCACCGGTGGGAGGGGTTATCCCCTCCCCCAAAACTGGTAAACACCGATTGGCTATGGCCACAGTGTAATTTGGCTCATCAGGTGGGCAGGCGGCGAGGGGCTGCCTGCCCTTGGATCGCCCGTAAGATAACCCACCATGTTGGCATATTTGTTATGCAAATAAACCTGCAGCAATTTTCTCCACGAAAAAAGGTGTCTTGTCTGTTTATTTCTCCTGGAGACTGCTGAAGGGGGGATGGGGAGTGTTGCTGATATTGGCACTATGGTAGCCCACCCCTACTCCTCGTGGGCAGCAGCACTCATCTCTGTATGCGATGGCCGAGTCATTCATAAAAGTTCAAAAAGGAAGCAGCGAGAATTTCTGCGTCTTCGTCTCGCTGCTCGCACTTCCACAGTAATCCTCCTGGCAATGGACAGACGGAGTGCGTGATTTCGGCTGTATTTTCTGTGACTTGCTTCTTGCCTCTTTCAGCAGTAGCCTCCTGTTACTGCCATGTCCTAACACGGTCTGGAGTGATGCCGGGGGGGGAGGGGGAATCAAGTGTGCTAACGGCAGAGCATGTGGGCTCCGTCATCTGTCCTCCAATTTGTGGCTAATGGTCACAATTATCCCTATATACTAATAGGGGTATTGCTGCACTCCCTTGAATGTTAAGCTTATGTTTCAATCAATGGGGGAATCCAGAAAAAACATCTATAAAATTGTCATAGTCTTGAAAAGCGAACAAAATCTTAAGATCCATGTACTTGCCAGGCTGTACCCTTACTGTAGAACTATGAGTTTGGTAGAGACGTTACTTAGCCAAAACGTGAGAGAGTATCCTGTCTTGCAATCTCTAAATAACATCCAATGTGTCACTAATCATTCAGATGTCCATTGGCTTTAGCGTTATAAAGGTATAATGAAGATGATGACAATTAACAAAGGGTCCTGTATTTTTGGCCTTAGCAGATCACCAAGCAGCATTAGATAGCCTGGAGAACAAGCATTGTCGTAGCCAATAGGTCTCGCCTTTGGGACCTTATGTGTTTAGCCAGAACTTTTGGCTATGTTTTAGAGCATTGTGGCTGCTGTGCATCATGTTGAAAAGTTATAATGAAAAGTGTTAAGCATTTTTGTTACCTTAATACAAACCAAGACGACATTATATACAACTGAACAACCTGATTAAAAAAAGATTTTAACATAAAAATGTCTTCTAGTTTTTGTACTTGCACTGCTGGCAACTTCTTCCTGCCTGTTCTCATGCTTGTTTGGTATAATTTTTTTTGTTATGGGGAGCGGGACATAAATAATGGGGAGTGGAGGTTGGAAAACAGTAATTTAATTAGAACACGAGCAGCGGACGGACACTAGGGGAGAATCAACAGATGCCAGATTCCGAGGGCAGACTGAAGTGATGATTAGGTGATGTTTAGGTGATGCTTAGGTGGTGCGCTGATGCAAAATGGTGGTGGTGAATGATGTTTGGTGCTCAGGTGGTGACACTATATGGTGTGGATTGGAGGTACTTTGTGGATTGTGGAGTTGAAATATGTTGTTTGGTGTGTAATTATGTGGTGTGTATTGGAAATGTGTGGAGTTGAATTGTGTGGCCTGGAACTGTGGTGTTGAGTGAAATTATGCTTAGTGAAATTGTGTCATGGTGTGGAGTGCATTTATGTTGATTGGTGGTATGTGGCATAGAGTGCATTTATGTGGAGTGTATTTATGTTGCATTGAGTAGAGTGTAATTATGTGGCGTGTAATTATGTGGCACAGTGGTATTATGTGGAGTGTATGTATGTTGCATTCAATAGAGTGTAATTATGTGACGTGTAATTATGTGGTACTGAGTGGTATTATGTTGAGTGTATTTATGTTGCATTGAGTAGAGCGTAATTATGTGGCACAGTGGTATTATGTGGAGAGTATTTATGTTGCATTGAATAGAGTGCAATTATGTGACGTGTAATTATGTGGTACTGAGTGGTATGTGGGGTGTATTTATGTTGCACTGAGTAGAGTGTAATTATGTGGCGTGTAACTATGTCACACTGAGTGGTATTATGTGGAGTGTATTTATGTTGCATTGAGAAGAGTAATTATGTGGCATGTAATTATGTGGCACAGTGTTATTATGTGGAGTGTATTTATGTTGCATTGAATAGAGTGCAATTATGTGACGTATAATTATGTGGTACTGAGTGGTATTATGTGGAGTGTATTTATATTGCATTGAGTAGAGTGTAATTATGTGGTGTGTTATAACGTGGCACTGAGTGGTATTATGTTGAGTGTATTTATGTTGCGTAGAGTGTAAATATGTGGCGTGTAATTATGTGTCACTGAGTGTTATTATATGGAGTGTATTTATGTTGCATTGAGTAGAGTGTAATTATGTGGCGTGTAACTATGTCACACTGAGTGGTATTATGTGGAGTGTATTTATGTTGCATTGAGAAGAGTAATTATGTGGCATGTAATTATGTGGCACAGTGTTATTATGTGGAGTGTATTTATGTTGCATTGAATAGAGTGCAATTATGTGACGTATAATTATGTGGTACTGAGTGGTATTATGTGGAGTGTATTTATATTGCATTGAGTAGAGTGTAATTATGTGGTGTGTTATAACGTGGCACTGAGTGGTATTATGTGGAGTGTATTTATGTTGCATTGAGTAGAGTAAATATCTGGCGTGTAATTAAGTGGCACTGAGTGGTATTATGTGGAGTGTATGTTGCATTCAGTAGAGTGTAATTATGTGGTGTGTAATTATGTGGCACTGAGTGGTATTATTTGGTGTGTATGTTGCATTGAGTGCAGTGTAATTATGTAGCATATAATTATGTGGCACTGAGTGGTATTATGTGGAGTGTATTTATGTTGCATTGAGTAGAGTAATTATGCGGCGTGTAATTATGCGGTACTTAGTGGTATGTGGAGTATATTTATGTTGCATTGAATAGAGTGTAATTATGTGACGTGTAATTATGTGGTACTGAGTGGTATTATGTTGAGTGTATTTATGTTGCATTGAGTTGAGTGTAATTATGTGGCGTATAACTGTCGCAAAGAGTGGTATTATGAGGAGTGTATTTATGTTGCATTGAATAGAGTGTAATTATGTGATGTGCAATTATGTGGCACTGAGTGGTATTACGTGGAGTGTATGTTGCATTCAGTAGAGTGTAATTATGTGGCATGTAATTATGTGGCACTGAGTGGTATTACTTGGAGTGTATGTTGCATTGAGTGCAGTGTAATTATGTAGCATATAATTATGTGGCACTGAGTGGTATTATGTGGACTGTATTTATGTTGCATTGAGTAGAGTGTAATTATGAGGCGTGTAATTATGTGGCACTGAGTGGTATTATGTGGAGTGTATTTATGTTGCATTGAGTAGAGTGTAATTATGTGACATGTAATTATGTAGTACTGAGTGGTATGTGGAATGTATTTATGTTCCATTGAATAGAGTGTAATTATGTGACGTGTAATTATGTGGTACTGAGTGGTATTATGTGGAATGTATTTATGTTGCATTTAGTAGAGTGTAATTATGCGGTGTGTAATTATGTGGCACTGATTGGTATTATTTGGAGTGCATGTTGCATTGAGTGCAGTGTCATTATGTGGCATATAATTATGTAGCACTGAGTGGTATTATGTGGAGTGTATTTATGTTGCATTGAGTAGAGTAATTATGTGGCACTGAATGGTATGTGGAGTGTTTTTGTGTTGCATTGATTAGAGTGTAATTATGTGGCACTGAGTGGCATCATGTGGAGTGTTTTGTGTTGCACGGAGTAGTGTAATGATGTGGCGCGTAATTATGTGGCACTGAGTGGTATTATGTGGAGTGTTTTTATGTTGCATTGAGTAGAGTGTAAATGTGGCGTGTAATTGTGTGGCACTGAGTGGTATTATGTGAAAGAGGCTGGGGAATAAGAGCTATGCACGGTGCCTCCTTGCCTTGCATGCTGCCTGCGTTGAACCTTGAAG